>OX638361.1:14450424-15065129 GCA_951812935.1 Hermaeophaga mercurialis | reverse complement strand
TTTGTCCGAGTGTTTTCCTTTGTGGAAAATATTCCTTTTGGCGGATTCATGTCCTTGCGAGGTTTCAGAAATATGCATGTTAACCCTATTAACGCTAAGATAATCTCATTAATATTAAAAAAGTCGTAAGTAATTTTTAATAATATGCACAAAATAACATTCGAGCTAAAGTCTAAATACTTAGCTGATACGATTGTTATTTTAGTAAATTTGCGTCTCTTAAAGTAAAGTATTAACTAAAACTACGATTTCTCTAAATTCTAATAAGTATACCTGAGGTGTTACCCAAAACTTCCAGAAATGACGCAGTTGTACAAACACAAAGAGCCGAGTAGGGATTTTTGGTTTGCTGTAGTGCAAGGGAAATATTTACTTCACAAAAAAGAAGACATTTTTTTGTGTATTGTCAATGTCCGTAACATTCTCACAATCTTTGACTGTTCAATTTTCTATAAGCTTTTCCACGTATCATATTACAAATAATTCATTGGGCATGAAAAATAAATAATTCTTAAGGGAGGGCCACTTTCCTAACGGAAAATGTTGCCTTGCAAGGGTTTCGTAGACTTTTTTTGTAAATTTTTATTTTTGTTTAAAAAATTAAATCTCTTCGTCTTGGTAAAGGTTTATTCTAAGTTCCTCTCAAGCCATTTTTTTTAAATTTGACTTTTCCTGAATTCCCAAAAAAAATCGTGAAAATGATTAAAAAGAGTTAACTTTCACAATTTTTTCAGAAAAAACTAAAACAAATTTAGAGAAAGTGACGCGAAAGAAACCTACAATAGACTTTTGTCAACACAAATATATTTTTTACTTTTACTAGAATTATAAAACAAAAATTAAAAGTGAGGTACTAGGAAAGGCTTGCATATCCTGTTTAGTGGCAAAGTACATCTTCCTCTTAAACGCACAGCTATTTTTGTAATCACCCCGGTCGAGGGAGCAACGAGTTTGGCATAAATTTTGTTTTAAAACTGGGCAAAACAGCGACAGAGGCCCAGTAAATGTTAGTTCAAGCTTTCAACGATGCATCTTTAAGTAAATCAAGGACTTTTGTGTGGTTTAAACATTTTAAGGAGGACTGCGAGACTCTTCAAGAAAATGAACCTTCAAATAGGCCTTCATTTTGCATTAATCTAGATTCCATTGCTACTCTTTATCAAATTATCAATCAGAACCGAAGGCGAACCATCCAAGATGTGGTTAAAGTTGTAAAAAAGGCGTATGGGACCTACTGCTATTTTGTTATTCTCTTATGCCTCATCCACACTACTCACCCAATCTAACACCGCGTCACTTTTTCGTGTTGCTGAGGATAAGATCCAAGCTTAAAGGACGTCAATTTGACAACATCGAGGAAATTTTGGCGGAATCGCAGCAGGTCCTAACTGCATTGACTTCAGCCCACTTCCAGAAGTATTTTCACCCTAGCTACGCTGTATCGACGCAAAGGGAGAAGAAAATTAAATATTTCATTAAAAGGAAGTACTTCTGTAGCTCTTAAATAATTCCTCCATATGCCGATAGAAACTGAGAGTAATTGAATCTGGAAACTTCCAATTTTCTTTTAATATTGACTATCTCTACTGATTTATCCTCTATACTTGATTAATAAATCTATCACAAGGAAGTAAATGCTTCCGCTATAAGTTATAAATTTACCAATTTGAATATATTTGGATATAAATAAGCGCCACTGTTACAAATGAAGCAGTAAAATATAGAAAATTAAATTAAATTATATATAGAAGGTAATCAAAAGAAAAACAAATAACAAAACCCACAAGTCATACAGAAAATAAACAAAAATAGAATAGGATTTGAAGCGATAAACGTTGCACGAGAAAATTAATATAAATTATCATTTTTATCTCACTCTTAACCTAATCCTTTTTTTGGTCAGTAACCAAATAAGATTAAACTAAATGGTTTCGGTAGTTGGACAAACTAATTCGAAATTTATCTTGCTTAGGTAGTAGTCTGTAGGCAGTTTCGAGTATTTCGTCACCTCGTTGGTCTCATCTGTTACTTCCGATGGCACCTGTAGGCTTTTACGTAAACGTTAGTTAGTTACGTTAGTAGGAACACCACGAAATCCATGGTTGGTACCTACATCCAGCGGCGCCACAAATAAAATTTCTACTTTATATTTTATAAAAATTTACAACTGGTTCTTGATTTTACAGCATACTTGCAGTATTCGTTTGAATTTATTTTGAAATGGGGCTGCAGTTTGGATAATTGCATTTTCAGATTTAAAATCAGTAGAATTATTTTTTAATACTCATCTGAAGTTATTACGGGTATTTTTTACTTCTAAGAGCAGTAAATCTACTAAAAAAGAACATTTCCCTAGTCATAGATTTCTTTTGGTTGTATTTTTTACTTCTAAGAGCAGTAAATCTACTAAAAAAGAACATTTCCCTAGTCATAGATTTCTTTTGGTTGTAGATATTTCCTATGTGAGGTGATTTTCTAGAATAGGATACATTTTCGACTCAATATTACATTTTGTGTCAAAAAACGGATAATTTTCTTTATTCTAATTATTTAATTTTCCCAAAATTAATAAATTTTATTACAGGTTTATAAATGTCTGATCATTTAAGGAAAAAAGCTTTCCAAGATAAAGTTGAAATGACGTCACAAGAAAAAGAATTGTGGCGTTGTCATATCTCAGTTTTTTCCTTTAGTTAAAGATAATACTGTGACAGTGCTTCCTTTTAATGAATATTGTATTGTGCTTTGTGCTAGTTTATTTTATGTTTGAAATGTAAAAGTAGTTTGCAATTTCAAGATACGTATTAATATTGAATCGAACTCTAAAAAATCTATACTTAAAGCAGTAAGTGGAAATAATGAACCTCAATTATTACCATTTGCTGGGATGTACTACTTAAATGCATATGCATTTTAACCCAAGAAGGAATATCAAAATATCGATAAATGAAAAGTATTGCCAACTTTAAAAGTTTAATTTTTCCTGCCCGTTAGTGTAGATCGCTTTTATTCTTAGTTTTTTTTTGCTATGGTATTGACTATAAAAATAACTAAAAATGACGTTTATCGTGAAAGACCTATATCTTTTATACTATAAAGGGTGCAAAAAACAGAAATGGAATATGAGGAAATCCTAAATATTTCCAGAATTAATCTTTGTTATTTTTATTTAGCTTTTGAAACTGAGGCTTGCAAACTTTTATGTACTCCTTAATGTTTTTTCTGCGTTTTTATTTCGATTAAGTATTTGTTATATTTTGCGTCCGGGGCCCTGTGTGCGCGGTTATGAGCAGATATTCACAATTAATCATTCGATATAGCCCGCGAGAAGATGTGAGAAGAAGAACTTTCTTCTTTCTTAAATGATGATCATCGCGCGGCGTATATTTTAGTGTGAAAGTTTAAACTGTGGGTTCATGAGAATCCAATGAACTTTGGCATTTTTTCAACCTCGTATCTCGCATTTGTAAGAAATTGTGCAAAAATACGGTAGAGCATTTCTTCCCAGCGGCGAAGTGCAACCACATAAATGCACGGTTTCGGTACAATTTTCTCATGAAATTTGGGGACAATCTATCGAATCGGTCTCTAATCCCATCATTTAAAAATAGGAATTCGACAACGAGTGCGAAAAGTGGCTCTTTTCCCACGTTCGCGGAAGTTTGTGACACGAGCCGGCTGATGAGCTCTAGAAATCAACAGTCTGAGGAAAGTGTTTTTTCGCACATGTTATAAATAATATTTTTCCTGCGACCACGCTTTATTTATAATAAAAAACTATAAAAAACATTCCATGAAAAAGACAAGAATTTTGTATTGGTAATTTTAATTAGGACGTACAGACATTGGTGAACGATTTAACATGCAACGTAATAGGAAATTATCGAAAAATTAACTGTCTAGGTTAAAGGATTTCAAAATTACCCTCTTAAAAAATGTTTGGCTTCCTTTTCTTAATCACTTAATTCCAGCTATCCAAGAAATAAAGAATAAACTGTGTCGTTTTACTAATATTATTGAAAAGAACTAAAAAACATTTATTTACAAATATTTGCACAATATTATAAGCCGATTTGCAGTTTTCATTATGAATAAATTTTCATTTTCTATCACATCACTATTTAAATCTGATTTATACAAATTTTTTGTATTTTTCACTGGGGTGTTCTTAAACTTATTGAGATGCTCCCTTAAAAGGGTAGTCCTAACGGGCTTGAAAGTGCTTAGATGTCGCTACTAGTATCGTTTACGAATTATTTAATTTGGCGACCCCTCGAGAGGCCCGCTGTCCAAACATTGGTTTAGAATATGTACTTGAAATTATCGATTTGGTTTGATAGTTGTCATATCTATAGAATTCAAATAAAACAAAATAGTAGTAGGAGTACTATTATAAGTTTAGACAAAGAACTAGATTTTTTTTAGGGAAAGATAAAAGTATTATATAAATAAATATACTTTATATAATGGAAATTACTCGAAATAATTATATTTTAATGATTTTATAAGATATAATTTATTTTACAAAACACATTTTGGCTACACCTCCTATAATTCTAAAATTAGGTTGATAAAATATTCTAGCTATAGCCTAAAATCTAAACATAACAAATATTAGGAACATCTTCTACGTGAGTAATAAACCAATCCCATTTATATCTCCCATTTGAATATATATCTCGCAGTTTAAATAAGGTGAAAAATATATTTTATTTAAATTAATCCATATCTACTAATAATAATTATATAATTTTGTATATGGTTTTTTACATAACTAACGAAATATTACATAATCTGGCAACTGTGCTCTATTGGATCTCGTCAAAAGAAGGCCAGCAGCGGGAAAAGCTTAAACTAAAAGAAGGGGGATCATATGCTAATTAATGCCCCGGAATTTTAAGATCACTGATTTCAGAAATTTTGATGCAACTGCACTATTTCGCAATGTTTGGAAAAAATACAAATCTGAAAAAGATGTTTTTGATCATTTTAAAAAGTTAAGAAGGTGACGTGTTTGGATGAACATATTACTTTTTCAAATTTGAAAAATAAAATAGTGAAAATTATACATGAAAATTGGTCATTTTAGGCATGCTGTAGCTTACGTTTCAAATTAAAGAACGAAATGAAAATAGGGCATCGACAAATAATTAACTATTATCCCTAGCTTTGAAAATTTCAACAAAATTGCTTCAGTATTTTTCTCAAAAATTACGAAATACTAGACCCATGTTTTGGCACATTTTTGAATCGATCGGACTTCTCTCTTATGTATACAAATGACCAGGAGTTAAGCATTTTCTGTGGATTACAAACGAGAGATTCCAAAATAGTACCCGAAAAGGCCCGACTAGGACTGTATGAAGGAAACTATCGTCTAATATAGCTAAAATGTGATATGCTTTTATAGATTTGTAAATTTTATGGTGCTTCTACTGATGTAAGAATTATACAGAAATTTATTTTATTTTGAATGCTGCATGCAAACTGTGTTGATTGGTTCATGAAGATTTATTCTTAACAAAGGATTTGTAGCGTGTATCTCTACTTCTAGTTTTTCGACAGATGCGAGGATCGAGTCCAAAATATACTTAACATGGCGGCAAGAAAACCCCCAACCCTGGCCCATTGGGGTTTTTTGTTGTTTCTCTCGACGTTTAAGCTAACTGCAAAATAAAAGACAACCTCCTCAGTAAGTCCTTGTGGTATTATAACACAAAATTCTAAGATACTGTAGATTATAACTTTATACTCTCTCTGCGTTCCATTGGGGAAGAATCCACACTTACCACAAATCAAATTTCTGGACATTCGGGTAATTTTTTTTTTGGTTAGTACGTATTATTTCCGGATTTTGTAAGCCTGATCAGCTCATTTTAGTACCAATTTTGTAGCATTTACATTTCAATTTGATACCAGTATTATTGTACCCTGATTTTTTTTTAGAATTTTCGGAATTATATTTTATAATTTCCAATTAAGTCCTTCATATTTGTTAAACTTGCTATTGTTCACCAAATTATGTGACTCTAAATCTATCAATTGGGTGACTTGAGTTAAACGTCCTTTGTCAATATTTTTATTTTTATTTTTAATTTGTTCAACTATTCAAGTTAATTAAATTTATCAATTGCAAGTAAATAAGGATGTTAATTTAAAGCTGTATTTATGTGGATTTAAGCCTTAATGTGACCATTGGTAATTTTTATATTTTTATTAGCAAGTTGGTGATTGGTTTACACTAAAGGTATTCACCCCAATTTACCTGGCGCCCATTTTCCATATTTTTATTAACCGGATCACACCCATCTCCAGCTCAGAGTTAGTCGGGATGAAAACCCCAAATTTCTTAAAACCGGTTGAAAATAAAATGAGTTGAATGTTATTCGAACTTGGTTTAAAATAAATTAGTTTTAAACATTTAGGCCTAACGCATATTTTATTGTTCTATCAACTGTTTAACTGGATCTTAATGCATTTTGTATACAATTTGACAGAGTATTATTACAATAAAATCTCACGTTATTAAAATCTACAGGAAACGAAAATTATATCCGTTCTACACATTTATCATATTTATTGATAAATTACTCTGAAAAGTGAAAGTAAAAGTTAGATTAGTTTTCGTGATTCAAACTTAACAAGAAATACTTAAACTAATCGTGATCAATGATTTTCTTGATAACTTTTTTTTTGTTTCATTTAATCTCATTCTATTCCCAAAGATGTAATTATTTCTTATTTAACCTGTCTGTATAACAAAACTAATGTTTTCTGTAGACCTATTGTGTTAGTAATTTGAAATACAGGTTGTCTGGTTATGTTCTCCATCTAGTACTTAACTTTCCAATGGACTAATATGTACTTTTTTATCGAAACGTTTCAAATTTTATTCTGTCATTTACTTTTAATTGTTTTTTAACAGTTTTGCTATTACAATACCAAAATATTTATATTTGTCATAACTGAGATTATGTATATAATTGACTCATTGTTTGGCTAATTATTTCTTATGCAATGCTATAATAGCATTGCTAGAATAGTTATGCAAAAATCGTAAAATTCAACACTTAGACAGAACAACCGGCATTACCTGATTACCTTGATAAACAATTTTAAGTAGTATAAAACATTTAATTTTTATCGTACTAATATATCTCCCGTTAAAACTGTTATAGTGTATGGGTCAGAAAATAAAATTATTAAAAAAACTGTTAACAGCATGAGATAAATTTAATTAGCTTTTATACAGGGTGTTCCTTTGCTAAATAGACAAATGCTAATTTTATATGAGGATTAATGAGTTGCAGATCAGTTTTTAATATTCATTATCAAAAACGCTCCGAGGTACATTGCCCAACCACTTAATCTACAGAAATCTCAAAATGGGATCAGTTTAAGAAAAAAGCTAAGTACACATCTAAATCTTCGCAGAATAAACCTCTTGAACAACTCAGAAGAGGTTCAAACCCCTGGACTTAACCCCACAGAATTGAACAGAATTGAATAGACTGGTAGATTTCTTCAACTTCAGTTTTTTTTAGTTTCTTTTTTGTTATCTCCAAGCTAGATATCTTAAATGTAATTTTTAATTTATACTAATAGTTATTCTTCGTTCTCAAACATGATTAAGAACGTATTAAATGTGAATTTAGACGAGCTCAGGGACTAAGAGATTTGAATTTGTATGCAATCGTTCAAAAAAGAATGATGAACAAGATGTGCAGTTAACTTTTATTAGATGGTAAAAGATACCTTCTATTAACTTCCGTTTCGTTGATCAGTAATTAATAGCATGTTTTAATTGACATTAAGGCAACCATGAAAAATCCGTACATTCGATAATAAATCATATAAATTTTCCCTTTTTTCCGTTGGACGTAATTATAAGCGTGAGATTAAAAATATATATTTTATAAGTTAATGGAAAACTGATTTAATACTAACTGTACCTATGAAATTATTCTGTATTATGTTCTCAACTGCTTTTGGTTGAATCTTTCTTTAAACGATTGTGAATATCAGTTTTGTATCTATAGAGAAAAGTTTTCTCCAAAAAATATATTTTATGCTCGATTTTGTCACAATAAATCTTAGTGCTGCATTTATTTATTTAATCAACAAATTTCCGTCTAATAAAAAAAACAGTATACTTATCCCATTTTCCAAGGTTTATTCTTTCTTGGTTTAAATTGTGATTACGTATTAGTTTTCTTTGATCTTGTTTTAAAATTTGTTATATTTTTAATAGTAAATTATTATTTATCAAACTGTTTTTCCTAATTTCAGCTCTTTTGTGGTTAGAAAAGATAAGAATAGGAATTGTACTAAATAAAATATTCATGAATCATTTTATGATAGAAATTGAAGCAATCAAAAATATTGTAGAAACATTTAATAATATTTCATTAGAGGATAATAATTTAAATAAAAACATGGAAAATTCATTAGTAAATATTAATTGTCAGTTTCAAATCCGAATTAAATAATATCAAACAATATGTTGGACATAGTAATACTTTTATTAAATTTTCAATTTGAGAATTTGCAAATCTACACAGCTGTAAAAAAGTATGATTTAATTCCACATATTTTGGAAAGTATTCATGAAAAGTTAATTGATAGGGTAAAATTATTGGTAGGAAACCGAAGAGAAATTTAAAATTAAAATGATTAAAAGAATACAATGCTTTCAGATCGAAGACATCTGGATTGCCTTGTGTAAGAATTAACTAGAAGTAGGACTTATGAACATGAAGATTTATTAAATTTTGGGTAGTAGAATACAGTAATACAGTTATTAATGAGTACTGTTATTCAAAGAATTAGTAATGACACGACTATACATAATAAAAATAAACTTTGTTAAAAAAATCATCATAAAAAAGCAGCTTTAAATAAATTTATTGCAGGCTCTCCTTATATATAAAAAAATAAATTACATTCAAAAAACTCAACTACAGTGGAGGATGCTATAGCATAGTAAATGAATAAGAAAATTTTGAAAAATTGTATTGTAATAATGATAATAAATTTTTTATCAGACAAGGCATAGATCAAAAAAATTAACACACTAAAATGTATTCACGAAATATTTAACCCACGTGGCCCTTATTTGGCATGAAAGAAAAACGAGGACTAGTTAAAAAAATGTCCTGCACTCGAAAAAGTGTTTTATTGTCAAGAAAACTTTGCCACATAAGACGATTGTATCGTCCAAATTCGAAATGAAAACAATCCATGTAATCCATGTAAATTAAGATTTTAAGATTCCAGAATTATGCCATATAATAGTCAAGGGAGAAAGTATTAAAACAATGCCCAAATTCGAAAAGGAAAATTATTCATTTTACCAAAATCCACCATTCAAGAGTTCTATTGACCATGTTTTAGGAAGATAAATTTCGAGAATCTTTTTGAAATCAACAAAATGGTGAAAAACCACAAACCGATACAAGAAAAAGAAGATATCACATATAAAATGGCGATCGTAACTATGTTATTTATGATATTTTTCTAGATATTACTAGAGCTACTATGGAAACATATATTCAAATTGTAGCACAACGGGTCTTATAAGTCCATGGCCTAGTTGTTAATTCTTCTCCAGCCTTTTTTGTCCTTTGCCTTTTTTCTCCATACGGTAATTCCAAGTTTCTTATTATCATCTTCTACTTGCTTAAATCATTTTAGTTTCTGTCTACCCCTTCTCTTGTTATCTATTTTCTTTCAGTTAAAGCTTGTTTTACAATTTCCTGCTTGTGATATGTTTCAAGCATTTAAATTTTGAGCTCCAACTAGATCAGTTATATTAGGTTCTTTGTACAGTCCCTATATTTTTGAATTTGTTCTCCTTCTTCACAAATCTTCCGCCGAAAATTTCTTTAAAACTCCATATTTCCTAATTTTCTAGGAAACTTTCTATTTTCTTAGTTAATATCCAAGTTTCACGTGTGGATACTACAGTGGGTCTTATTACTGCTTTAATAAACTCGCAATTTCGGTCTTGTTGTCACGTTTTTCGATCTTAAGATTATTATTATTATTATTATTTGGTAAACCTGCACACATGTATTTTTGCTTTTGTTTCTTCTTTATTGTCCCCTGATTAAATAAATGTTGAACCCCAGATATTTTTGCTGCACTTTTGTCTCTAGATTTTTACCACCTTCAATTTCCTTAATTACCAGTTTATCCTTTCTCTTTTGTTCGGTGCTTTTATTTCCATGAATTCAGTTTTATACTGGCTCCACTTTTTTTGTGATCGCTTAAGGGAATCTATGAGGTCTTTTTCTGTTTGTGTCAGAATCACCACATCATCAGCGTAAGCTAAACATTAATTCAATTCCTCACTCAAGAACCTCATGTTGCCTGTCATAAGAATTTCCTATCCCGAAATCCAAAAGCTAGAAAAAGCCAATCAGTGGATTTAATCTTTCCAAAAGTCCACATAGTTATCTCCATTTGCCAGTCCCAGGAAGAAACCCTACAATTGACTGAAACACTTCTAACCACCATTATCTTTTCACCATGGAAGAAACCTACCTCAATAATAATAAAATAGATAATTGGATGTTTTCTTATATTTTATTAACAATTTACATACAAAAATAAAATTTACCGTTGAAATTGAAGAGAAAAGTTCTATAATTTAAAAAAAAAACTGTCTAAAGAATAAACTGCAATCTTTAATATTTAATTCATTCATTCATTTATTTTAGATATATTTCAAATATAATATTAAAAATTATATCTCCTACAATATCTTTTAAAGTAAGAAATAATGTAGGTTTATTTTTGTGAAATATAAAACCTAAAATTAATAAAAAATCAGGTATTTACAAACTAAATTATCCGGGTTGTAATGCCATCTATATTGGCCAGACTCTTTGAAATTTTGAAATAAGTTTCAGTGAACACTTACGACCTTATAGATTAAAGCAACCTGATAAATCAGATTATACAAAACACCTTATTGATACTAAACACATACTTACATTAAACAATACAAACAACAATGGAGGTACTTCATATGTGACAAAAAAGAAGAACTTAATTTTTTGGAGGAATATGAAATCAAGAAATGTATATAGTATTGAATGAACGATTAAACCTGGAAAGTTCAATTATTTTAGATTACCTTTTGGACTAAATACCTAAATAATATTAAAGAATTTTTTTAGGAAACGAAGAATATTATAGTAAATAATTATACTGTACAATGTACATATTGTTTGATAATGACCGAATTGTTTATAACATGAAGTCAAGTATGCTTATCAGAAATAATTAATTTTTATGACACTTTTTGATAATGAATTTTAAGCAAAACCTCGTCAGAGACAAATATTTTCAAAGAGCTTTGAAATACTATGGAAATTCAAGATAAATATAATTTATTTATATTTATTATGGAGAAATTCCACGAAGTAAGGGTATAATACAATTAATTTAATTCTGATATCAATATTCATCCATTCAATTAAAGCATGTATATAGTGATCTATTGTAAATTTCCAAAATGAAGTTTAATTTAAATTTTTTTAAAAAGTTTTTTATCCCACATACTTATTTGATGTCAACGATTATTTTTTTTATAAAATATATCTTTCGAACACTAAGAAGCTTTCTAATCTCATTCGTACATCCCACATACTGCGCTAACAGTTCTTTCTGTATGCTTAGTAAACCATTTATTACTTTTTTGTCGCACTTCTCGTTGTAGTTCTAGTTATATTTTCTTTAAACAAATAAATGCACCGGCTGACCTTCCAGTCGTTCGGATTTTGCCCTTTTGCAAGTAAAACGTTAGGAATGCAGTTGCATAATTATTACTTCATAGCAAGCTAGATTTATTCAATTTTCAAAGAGATTGCATATTAAAATTAACTTTAACTATATACATATTTAATGTAACTATATCCTTTTTATATCGTGTTTGCTTAATTGCTGAATAACTCTGAGCAGGAAACATTAAAATATTGTTGGCATGGCTAGTAATGTTTCTTATATCAGTCGTGTGTACAGCGGTTAAACAATAATAAATAATAAATTGGAGAATATAAAATAGAGATGAAATAAAATGAAAACACAAATATTTAGAGAAAAAGGGAGTAACAAAGAAGATAGTATTTTGTACAAAAAGTGCGAAAAGTGTTTTTTACGCAAAAGGGCATGAAGTCAATGTATTGGTAAAAATGAATATAAAGTATCATTTATACAATTTAAATCTCATAAGGTAGCTTACAGTTAATTTGTATTCAATTTGTAAATGATCATTTGAGAAGTTCGCGAAATGGAAGGGAAAAAATTTTTTTTGAAAAATGTTTTATTTTTCAACATAATCTCCTTTAAGTTCAATGCACTTTGTCCAAAGATGTTCCAGAGGCATTATGCCAACACGAAAATGCGATTCTGCAAGTCCTCTAAAATAGCCGTCGACGGCTACTTTTACCTCTTCTTCCGTGGAAAATCGTTCTCCCCGAGGAAAATTTTTAGTCGTGGGAATAAGTGGATGTCAAAAGGAGCCAAACCAGGTGAATAAGGCGAATGTGGCAACAAATCGTAACTCAGTTCGTTCAATTTTTGCATTGGTACCACACTTGTGTGGGGACGTACGTTGTCCTGATGGAAAATTATTTTCTTCTTACTCAAGCCAGCTCTTTTTTCCCGAATTTTTTCATCCAGTTGTTCTAGAAGCTTAGCGTAGTATTCACCGTTTATTGTTTGGCCCTTGGGAAGATATTCAATAAGTAATATCCCTTTGCCATCCCAAAAAACAGACATTGCCTTCTTTGATGGTGGAGAACCGCAATGTTTCCATTGCTTACATTGTTACTTGGTCTCAGGGGTATAATAGTGAACCCAAGTTTCATGTGTTGTAATAAATCGTCGGACAAAATAGGTTTTATTTGAGTTAAAACTGTCTAGACTCTTTTCACAAATTAATTACACTTGCTAACTATTATTTTTCGGAATTCTTTTATTTTCAGATGAGTAATATTAGTGACCCCGAAGTATTTTCAAAGATTTTTTCATAAATGTAATTTATTATAGTTTAGAAAAAACAATATTTTATTTTCCTTTTGATTTTAGAGAAAAATATGTCCATGTAATAGAAATAAATTTAAATGGAGAAAATATTTTCGTTTTGGAAGCTCTTTGACAGCTTTTTTAATAGCTTTTTCAGAAGCTCTTTTGACAGCCCTTTTAACAGTTTTTTGATAGCTCTCTTGATAGCTCTGAGGACTACTGTGTATAAGTTAGTTTCATTATACTTACGTCCTACGCAAATCCTTCCAAAGTGAGGTAATACTAAAAATAATACAAAATTAAATGAAACAATTTGTAAACACAATATTTTTAGAACAAATTCATTGTTAAAAATTACACTTTTTAACCTGCAAGTTTGTAATTTTTTTCTTAAATTGCCCATGTAGGCTACATAGAACTACTAGTAAATTGGGAATTTTAACATTAGCATTAATTAGGTGTATCCGTTGATTCAAAATACCAACAGTTGGAATCGCTTCAGAACCAATAAAATTTTTCATGTGACACCAAAAACATAAACATTCAAATTCCAGCAGCTTGTTCAATCCAGACATTTCTAAAGTACTGCGAAAAGTTAAAAGAACTGTTAAAATAAAAATCAAGTGGGGTTACAAAGAAAAAATATTTTCTGCATTACGAGGACAATAATTTTTATTTAGGAAACAGATAATACGAAATTTTTATAATATGTAGAGCAATAAAAAATTCACACTGTGAAATGAATTATTTTCACAAAAATTTTTGAAAATAATTTAGGACATGGATTCCCAAACTATTTTGCGTTAAGAGTCCCTTACTTATAAAAATTATATTTATGCCTCCTTTCATTTTGTTTTCATTGGTAAAATAATTTAAAATGGATTTGTCCTTAGGATGTCCGAATATATGACCTTTACGCTTTCTTAAGAAGGTTCGCTCCACTGGTAACAAAGTCCTGCTTTAGGAGTTGCTAAACTCAATCCTTTGGGAAGCACTCAGGGGATGAAAAAATCTTTAAAATAACAGTAAGTATAATCGACTAAACTATTTTGAATCTAAGAATGATATTTTATTATAAATTTTAAATTAACTCCAAAAGTTATTTTGATGCATATATAAAAATTATTTTGTTCATGACATTATTTTTCTCTAAATTTCATAGCTGTCAACATTTTACAACGCTTCTTTGAAAACTAGATATTTACTGATAATAAACACAGTTTTTATATTCGATGGCATTTTATTTATATCATTATTAGGTGAAAAAACTATAGATTTTTATCAGAACTCAGTTATTAAACAAAATATAACTATTGTGACCACGTTTTTTGTTAATGAGGCACCAAGCTGTCTACACTTTCTATCACTTGAAGCAAAAGCGATAGCGAAATGTAATTGCCGGAAGAAGCACAAGACCAAAATTGCTGCTGAAGCGGCTGTGGCCGATCGCACAAGAAGAAATAGTCCATAGGATCTATCCTTAGACTTTTCTTATACTTTTCGTCTTACCTTTAGTATCACAACATGAAAATGAAAATATTAGGCAGAATTCAAACAAAGTTTAATAAAAAAATGCGCATATCATAGCGATATACATGGTTGGGATAAAATATGGAACCAAGTAAATATATTTAAAACGAAAGAGACGAAATTTTACAAGAAAGTGCAATGGGGCAAAATGCAGCTGATTTACATTTTTTTGTTAATAATATAATTCCGGTTTAACCGGAAATACCCTCAACTTTTTTAATTTAAATGGAATACCCTGTATATTTTTGCAGATTTTGCAAATATCGTCCGTTTCGTTTTAAAGATATTTACTTGGTTCCATACTTTATCCCTTAAATCGAATTTTTCATCAGTGTTAATTCGCTTGGATTAAGCTCATGGGCTAAAAATTCGGATCCGACGACAAAGAAGAAGAAAGTCAACTGATGGTCATCGGACATGCCGATTATAATTTGAGAGCCTACGAAAAAAGTTATCTAGACACCAAGTGGCCTACTTATCGACCACTTACGAGGTACCAAACCATTGGCACACGGCTTTCGGTTGACATCCAGTATTGCCATTTCGCAGGTTGATCGCCCAATTATCGACTGATGATTTTTAAGAACAGAATTTTTCTTTTGCTCATGTTTGTTATACTCTCTTTTAAATATAATTGTACATTTAGGTGCTAAATTGAATTGGTCATTTCTATTTGGTACAACAATATAGTTTTTTAATAATAATTGATAATATCTTTAGTAAAGGATATGAAGTGTAATATTATAGATTAGAAACATTTAATTACACAAATATCAATATTTTTTTGCTGATATTTGATAATCATTATACCCAGAAATTCTAAAATATGCTCACAAAAATGTAATGAAATCTCATAAAAATAGTTAGTATGCAAAGTTTTGTTATACAAAATTTAATGAAAAAAGATGAAATATTATTAGACATATCCTTGGAAATATTGATAGTTTATTGAAATATTCAAGTCCTCACGCTGATGCTGGAAAATAACCGTCATTGTATCAGGAAGTTTTATATTTCTCGTTAATTTGATGACTTTTTTATCCAATTTTTTTTTTGATGACTTTAATGTTTATTGTTAATTAGTTGTCAGAAATTTAAGAATAAAACACTTGTGAAAACTTATGTACAAGAATATATTGGATTGTAAATATCATTATTAGAGTTAAATAAAATCCGAACCCACCTTTAGATGATTTTTGAACCAACCAGAATCTAATAGAAAATATACAAAGTGTGCCCTACAAAATTTATAAATTTATAAATATTCTTGATAATTGGTATTAAATTTTGAGAATAAATTTTTTTCGTTCATAGCTACATATATATATACACAAGATTAAATCTGTGGCTTAGTTAATAATAAAACTACTCAATCCGTATATAGAAATCTTAGCTTCTTAAATCTCTAAAATACTATTCGAAATTAAACAATAAACCTGGAAGAAATGAAAGCAGGTGCACTAGCAAAATAAAGAATAAATAATCTTTCGTCTTTCAATATAAACGATTCCACATGAAAGTCATGCAAAATATCTTAACACGATTCTTGATGCCAAACAAGATGAATAGAAAAAAAACACACATTTAAATATAACTTTCAGCTTCACCACATTTTTTAAGATGTAGAAAGTGAATCTACAACAAGCTCATATTGGAACCTTTTTTTCATAAATTCCTTGTTTTTTAAGATTAAGAAATAAGCTAAACTCTTAATTATCACTGTAATTTCCATGCAATAAAACACATTCTTCTAATTGTCCAATTACAATTTTTTTCCATGCCATTGAAAATATGTATATAGCAGGAAACACATTCACTTTCATTGCATGTATCAGCTTTTACATTTTCGAAAAAACGAAGATTATTGACTAGGAGAAATCTATGCACGAAAATTGATATTGACATTATTGAGATAAGAATATTTTGTTAAACAGGGTGATTCAATAATGTATATCTCTTAAATATGTACATTATCCTGTGAACCTTTCTCTTCGCATATTTATTACAAGATGACTCAGTATTTATATCCTGTTTTAACCATTTTCTAATTTTACGAGACACGTAAGTATTACATGCAAATAATAGCCTGATAGTTGACGAATATCGAATATATGTCTTGAGTTCACTTTCATGCCCCCAGTCTATGTTTTTGGAAGCAAATTCGTCCTACTTCTCACTGAAATCTTTATTTGGATATTTATTGTCAGATCATAAAATGGTCCTTCTAGCTTGATTCAATAAATAAAAATCTTCAGGGGTGTAGTATTCTAGTTTCTCCGCTAATTTCTTACAAATTGTGTATATGATCTCATTTCATTTTAATTAGCTCTTATACTGAGAAAATTGGAAACAGAAACACAAACTTATTTTTTAGGAAAATTTAAGATAATATTTTGAAAATTGGAAAATTTGTAATCCAAGATAATATATAGTCACTTACTCATAGTTAAGTAAAACAAACTTTGTGTAGAATTTTATGCGTAGCATAATTAGTTTTTTCCAACAGTGGACTGTATCTATCTAGCTTCCTAAACAAATCAATTCTATCCAATGAAATAACTGATAAACTGATTTATTTTTTTAACAACTCTAATAAAGATAACTAAGTTCAAAATTTACACTTTAACAATAACTTTGATGAGAGTTTCGAGTGATTCACTGTTCATAACTTAAACTAAATTTATTCTAAATGGTCTGAAGAGTCATTAAAGTTTTAAACTTGAACTTGGGGTGAAAGTTTATATTTTAAATTATGTGAATGGCGATAAACAATCTATTTTTGAGCGGAGAGTGAGTGTGTGTATTGCTTAGTGACTTCTAATCGACTTTTTCGTTCTAGAACTGGAGTGACTGAGATTGTGGCGTTGAAAGTAATCACGACTGAGTGATTAATTGTGTGCTCAGAGGGCAGTTTTCATTGGTCAATTTTTGTAGCATGTATTAGCGAAAAGTTAATTAGTTGAAGCAAAAATTGCAAACGTGACAAATTGCAGACATAAAATTATTTTGGAGGATTTTCAGGGTGTACTAATGTTAATTGAATATTATTTTAACTTATTTAAAATGAGTGAATGTAGAATGTAGAAGAAATCTCTATGGAATCTTAACGAGATTTTGGCTTACATTAAAACTAGTTCTGTTTGAGAATGGGCTAGGATGAAATCGATCTACAATTGAATCAAATAAAACAGAAACTCAAAATATATTACAAAGAGTTCCAGGTACTGTCCATTTGTCCAAAATAATTATTGTATCAATCATCGATTTTCTCCAAGATCCAAGGCTAAATATTGATAATGTAATTTTTAAGATCTTGGTGTGAAAGTCAGTCTTAGTAATTTAACAATCCAAGGCAATAGCAATTTTTTCAAAAATGTGAATTTGTAATACAACTAGTAGTCTCGTGCATGTTCTATTTCTAATAAATCACATTAAATTACATTTTCTTCTCCAGATCACATTAAAATTGTATCCAATTCTAAGTCAAATCAAATTCCAAATTAGACAAAATCTTATTCAATTTCTATTACAGCATTAAATAATTAAAACCACTCATAATTATTTTTTTTCAAGAAGATTCCCAGCTCACAAATTGTATGTACAAAACTGATATAATGTGAAGCAGTGCTACTAATTACTGCAGGAATATAAACGGTCTCGTATAATGCTCATCAAAAATTTTGGCCACAACGAGACTTAGTCTAAATAATCATTAAAAATTGTATAAAGTGATTTTGGGTTCAGAATTCATTATTGCCAACCAATGCTGCCAACCGTTTTTACCTAATTATTAGTATCATAAAAATAATCAATTGAAGCAGTTTTTCAATTTTTCCAGATACTAAGAAAACTCTCAAAACCTAGATGAATTTCTCTCCACAAAGGAATTTTCTAGCTTTTGCAAAGATTCTTATTGATAACAACTTCAAAACAATACGATTAAATAAACAAAGTCAAAAACTATTTGGGTGCCAAATAGAATACAGTGAAGATAACATTTTTGTTGTGAGAAAACAAACTCCTCATTTACAAAAGCGTTCTGAGACCTGTTTAGATGTATGGGATTCAGATCTGATGCACTACCGGTGACAAATATTATGAAGATTTAGCGCTTCCAATCTAAAGTACTCCCACAAATATGCAACGCTCAGTGGTACGTTCCAAACCATGTCATTCATCTTTATCTCCAGGCACCCAGAGTAAAAGAGGTTATTACTTCTATTAGCTGTAAATATCTAGAGAAACTAGAGGCCCACCTTCTACGGCAACCAAGAAACAGAAGACTAAAAAGACTGAATTCACTAGATCTCTATGAACTCAGGCCATAACCAACTCCGGTAAGTGGTTTCCAAAAGAGTGGAGCTCCTATTGTATTACCGACTTATTGTTCATAATGTTGCTTATATTTTTTATATAAAAGAAGATTGTAATAATAAAGGAAGTTTAAAAAAAAGTTACTCTAGGATTGACTTTTTTATTTGTTGAAATATCAAAATTAAAGAAAACCTTACGAAGCAGTCTAAACTTTGTTTTACTGACTTATAACGATTTTTCGTATTTGAATTACCCTGTACATTAACTGATTATCGAATAACATAAGTGAAGGTGAAATTTCATCTATAATTATTCATGGTATATTAATTTTAACAAAAAGAGCGAGAATTCCGTTCGTGAAGGAGAAGCTGAGAGCAAGAATTCAAAATTCCTGACCTTGTTTAATCGCATCCTAGATTAGATATTTAATCGTTGATACCGTTTTATCTCAATAATGCAAATAACTTGCAGAATATTGATTATTATCTATTGGTTGTTTCATAGAAAAATTAAATCAGTGAGATTTCTTATTTCTTAATTTAAAAATTTGAAATTAAGATTTTATGGTATGCCTCAGATAAGTTTCCTAGTTTTTGGTCCTAAATTTAAAACAAAGCAAAAAAATATAATACACTTCATGGGTAAAATGCACTCATTTTATGAAAGTAAGATAAAATTCCTTAAATAACTTACGCTAAAATATTTATTAATAAATGCTACGAATTCTCTGAGAAACCTAAGTAAAAATATTTGATTTAGCAGTCGCCAATTAATTAGGCCGCGGCGGATTTCTAATAAAAACAAAACTATTACTCAACTAGACAACTATCGTGAGTTTCACCTCATTAGGCATCCGATTCTGTTCTGTTTGTTCACATTTTCTCGATATTTGTATAACTAAGTACTTATCTACCTGTATCCGTTTCACCTTTGCGTCGTCTTAATTATTGAAATACCAAGAACTTTTCGTGTTGCTGAATATATTAAAGTGTTTCTAAAGAATCAAAAAGATTATTCAATAGAAAAATGGACTGAAATTTCAGAGTTGACACTCCTTAAATAACCTATTGGCCAATTTTCGTACCAGATTAAAGTGCTACCAGGTACTGTCAATGATAATTTTCATCGTGATCTAAAAAAGCCTTCTATAGAGAAAATATCAATTATGGTCAATGAAGGTCTTTTAGATCTTGGAAAACGCTTGTCTACAAAATTCGTTAATTTTTTGTAGATTTTTTTAAATATGTTTACTTTTCGTGTTGCTGAATGTATTAAGGTGTTTCAAAAGAAGCAAAAAGATTATCGAAAGGAAAAATTGAGAGTGAAATTTTGGAGCTGACGTTCCTTGAAATGCAAATCCATTGACAAATTTTGATACCGGTTTGGCTCTATGAAAATTCAGCTCTGAGGAGATCCAGCAAAGACAAACACATTGTTGAGATTAAAGTCTTTGGAAACAAAGTGCTTCCAGATATTGTCAATATTCCTTGGTATTATCCAAATGATGATTTTCATTGTGATATGAAAATACCTTCTCTAAAGAAGATATCAAAACTTTTGCTGGAAAACCGGAAAAAAGGCTCGCTGGAAAATACTGGTCTATAAAAATGGTTAAACGTTTGGAACTTTTAGATATTTTACTGTTCCGATCGCTGAATATATAATTTTTTACTGAAAAAGCAAGAAGCTTAACAAAATAAAAATTAAGTAAAATTTCAAGGAGTAGATAAAAATTGATATTATTGGTCTTTGCTACTATTAATACTATTGGTATGTGATTATGTATAACGTTAAACAGTCGAACTACTGCTTCTTGATTAGCTAATCTATTAAAAGATCCTGGAAACCAGTGTTCTATATAAAAGGTTAAACTTTTTATAGTATCAATTATAAGAAAAGTAAACATTTTTTCTTTGCAAAAATTTGTATTAAGCTTTAAAATAGGTCATAGCTTTATTAATTTTTCCTTTCTATTTGGTTTAGTGCTATTTATTTCTAGTTAAGTATGTTTCTCTCTCTCTACAATTTTCTTCGATCGCTGGTCTCCATTTCCTCCCTGGTCAGCGTCTTTTTTTTTCTTTTAGGCCTTTATAATACTATTTTCTTGACCACTTTTTCCGCATTCAGTCTCTCTAAATGGCATAAGCATCCTAGTTTAGTAATTCTTAAATGTATTTCTTCTTGTGTCACATTTGATATTAATCAGGAACTCTAAATACATATGATTATCTACTTCTTCTGTTTCCACCATTTCCCCAGACTTAATCTGAATATTTAGCTTTTGCTTTCTCTTATTTATCTTATTATGATTCTTCTGTTGGCGGTATTTGTTTTGTCTATGCTAATTTCTAACCCCACTTCTTTTCATTCTTTTTATTTGTATCTTCATGATGTCTTCTAGGTCTTTCTTTTTTCTGCAAAAACTCTATGTCATTTACATATTCCAAACATCAATGAGTGTAGTTTTGTAAGATTCCTTATTTCTTTATTCCCTTTTTATCTTTTTCAGAAATAAATTAAAGTAGTGTATAAAGAGGTCATCTTGTCTTACCCCCTTTTGTTTTGAAAATTCCATGCTGGTTTGTCCTCTAAACTCATTTAAAGTTTCTTATAGCATCATATTTGTTAGTCTTATTAGTTTTTTCTACTATTGCAATGTTTTTATTAATTTGATCTTCTAATCTTGTCGTAGGGACCATTGAAGGTGGTAAATATTATGTTTGTAGGAATCTCATATTTGTAAGTCCCCATTAAAAATTGTTTAAATGTGAACACCTAATCAGTCTCTGCTTTATATTCATTAAATATCGGCATTATTTTTTGTAATTTCTTTTTATTACCAATATTTTCTATTTTCGGCATTTTTCAAATCTTAGTTAATATTTCGTTTACTCCTGACGCTTCGTTATTTTTAATTAGATTCATAAATTTTTAATTCTTCTCTTATGGATTTTTTGGTGCTATTTCAGTCTTTTCGGTTACGGTTTCTTCTTCTTCAATATACAATTCGTCGTTCAGTAATACTGGAAAGTGGTTTCTTTTTGCTTCGCCAATTAAATAATCTACATTTTTCTTTAAAAAAAAATCTCGTCTCTTTTTGTCCTTCCTAAATTGCCTTGAATTGAAATTTTTAACTCCGAAAATACTATTAGTTAATGTCAAACTCGGAGTTTCATTAACTTGCTACAAAAATTAAACGTATTTTCTAGTAATACGTCCGTTGCAAGGAATTTATTTAACCTAGTTTGATCAGCAATACGTTATTTTATACAATTAATTAAATGGAAAATATTGTTATTTTCTACCAGCTATCTAGATAAATATCAGTAAAAAGAATCGCAGATATGTAGAAATCGTATCTATTACTTAGAATTCAATTGAGCAAGGTTAATTAACTACAAGAAAAAATCGTATTTAATGTAAATCAAATTTAACATAACCTAATTAATAATAATAGTGCCGTGATGTGATAATGGCAAACTTAAACAATTTCAAAATCAATTATTTGAAACCGTAAGTTATTGACAAATAAAAAAATTTTAACTGCACACTTAAACTAAACTGTATATGGTATTTTTACTCTCGTTGAATTCAACGAATATTGTGCAATAACCACAACCTGTATCAAAACTTTTAAATTCCATGCAATCAAAATAGTTGTATGGTTTTTGAAGATGACGGCGATGCTAGAAGATAATTATGGTGTTGCGAAATAATTAAAGATGAATGCTGTGCTGTACTTCTTAAGTGCCTCATTAAATTTATTTATAAACGACATCATAGATATGTTAAGTAATCTCCACAGTCCGGTCGCTGGCAATTTTTTATTATTTTTATAATTATAGCCACTGGAAATACTTGCTCACAAAAAAAATTAATTTTTGGCTAAAAAGGGGTTTTACCCAAATAAACGTGTTTCTAACTTACTGTAGGCTTTTTTCCTTAACTCCATCAACTTGTTATAAGCTATTTTATATTTTTTCTGGGAAATTTGTTGTAATAAATCTACAGTGACTTTAGCCACTTTTTCCACAATTTCTGGTGGTGAACTTTTAAAATCACTATCTGGTCAACAGTTTGGGATTAATATGTACTTTTAATTTGGAAGCAATTTTTTGGGAGAGGCTATATTATATTTACATTGAAGAGGATTATCCAGATGCTGTTTCTCGCCTTTTTCTTCAAGTGATCGGAATATCTTTTCTAAGAGGTTTCCAAATATAACAGCTTTTTGCTCTTTACAACTTGTCGGTTTACCATGTACCTACCAATCTAATTGCATTATAGGTCTTTTTAGTCTCTTGTTAGCTTTCCATGGAGAGTTATATCAGTACTGTTGTCACCTGTTAGCTCTCTTAAATTAAATATTCAAATTCTTTTATTATAATTATAACGTAATAAATTTAAAAAAAATTGGTCTATAATGCATTTGAATTAAGGGTATTAGGAAATTATTTTTATTCGGCTCAATGGTCTAGGGGTATGATTCTCGCTTTGGGTGCGAGAGGTCCCGGGTTCAAATCCCGGTTGAGCCCTCTCTTTTTTACTTAATAATTCTATTCAATTCAGTATTTATAAATAACTAATATAATATTGCAAAAACATCAAATTTTTGTAAATCTAAAATTTTCATATGTTGTTAAATTTTAAATGCAACATAATAATTCGGTTTCTAATGTTAGGCAATTCACAATACACAAGAGAAATTTTTTATACCGGTCTTCTATGTTTCATTCATGTAAGTGTCTCCACTAGCTTAATTGTCTCTGCTCAACGTATTATATAAATGATATTATCTCAAGGTCCTGATTAATTGCACATTTGTGATTCTGCCCATTTTTATAACACCACGTACTCGTCTAAGATATTTCATTTCTGCTGCTTGTAAAAGAGGTTTTTTATCTCTCCCTTAGTGTCCAAGTTTCACAACCATTAGTGAGTATTGGTCTGCAGACTTAGCCTAAGTATATAAGGAAATATATGAATCGATGAGAGTGATAAAGAACGCGTTATGAAAGAGTGATAACGAATTACTAATATCTTGAAGTAGGGATACATCGAGGTGGGAACATCGTTCCAGTCAATTCGACCGGCAGTCGTGGTCGTACCTCTAGTTCTGTCGAGAGGGAACACATTATTCAGTTATTTGCTTATATACATATATTTCTTGTTATTTTACTTCTTAAGATTTCGCCAATGTCTTTTTAAACCTATATATACTGCTTTGTTCACATTTATTTTGTCTTCCTTCAAACTTCTTTTTCAATAATAAAACTGTGGTTCAAGCTATGATATGTATGTATTTAAAGTATTTTTTATTCTGCTGTTACTTTCTACATCTTCACTGTCTGAATTTTCTGTTTCTGTTCCCAGATATTTAAAAGTGTTGATTATGTTTATCTGTTGTCCCTCTATCTCTATTTTTACTTGTTGGTGTACTGTATCATGTTTCCCTAATAGTTTCATTATATATGAAATAGTACCATGAATCATCTATGTTTTCTGATGAGAGTTATTTTGATTATAAAAATAACATTACAAATATCAACCCCAGCGCGATGAACCTGCTCCCTTAATCATTTTAAATAGCATTAGGGATTGAGTGAGATTTTATTTTAAAAGATTTTTAATTCTCTATTCAATGGTGTAAGTGTAAATATCCTTTATTAGTTTTGGACGACAGTAAATTTAAAATAAACTAACCAAATAAAACGATCAGGTACTGGTTTAGTAATTGATTTACATTATTTTAAACCGATACTTACTTAATTTGTCTTATTGTTCTTCTCGTATCCTTAATACTCTAAAGTGGGGTATTTTTATTCTTTCATCCATTGTTTCCATGTTTTTCAGCCTATTGCCATTCCTTTCCGTCCATCATATCTTTACCTTTTCTTTGTTCGATTTCTGCAATTTATTCGTCCCAGTTTTTCTTCGGTAACCTCTCCTTCTTTTGATTCTATTACTTTTTTAACATTGTTATTTTAATCATTCTAATGAGGTGTTCATACCAATCAAACTATTTTTTTTCTATTACTGTTGATATATTCTCTTTTTGATGAACTAGCTGTGTTATTTTTACATTTCTTTCTTTGTCCCATCTAGTTTTTCATCGCTGTTAATTTGCTATTATGCTTTTTCTAAGTTATCAGAGGTTCACACGCATATATTACTACAGGTTGAACTATTGTATTGTATACTTTTAATTTAATTTTTTTTCTTAACTCTTTCTCACTGATAATTGTATTATTTAATTTGCTTTCTTGATTATGTTCGTTTATTCTTAGTCTATTGTTCCATCTTAAATGATCATGCTTCCCCAATATTCATATCTTGTTATTCTTGGCCCTTACTTACTTAATTCAGCAAATGTTCAAAATGCTCTCCATTGAAAAATGTTTGTTTTTGTTGCTTTTTCGTTTTCGTAATTGTTTTTTTCGATTCAGACTGGTTTCGTAAATTTTAGACTTAAGGTATCATCACAAAAACAAGTATGAAGGAAACATGGGAAGATAAATAATACGTATCTTGAATTTCCACAGTCTTCCAAAGCGTTTTAATAATATTCAAGTCTATCTAGGTTTCGGTATTTTGACATTTCATTTTCAAAGACAGAAAGAAGTTTGACAATTCTTTTTAAAACGTAAATAATTTCATGTCATGCACCTGACAACCAATTATTATTAAGCAATATTCTTCTTTTTTGTGCATATTTGGTTAGTATTATTTACTTCAAAAGGTGATCTAAGATAATTGAACTTTCCAGGATTAGTTCATTCAATACTATATATTGAGGTGTTTCTTTATTTCATATTCCCCCAAAAAATCAAATTCTTCTTGCTTGTCACTGATATCAAGTACTCCCACTGTTAATTACTAAAAATGATCTAGGAATGGCTTTATTAAAAACCACGACCTTACAGAAAAAAACATGTTTTATTTAATTATAGAATAAGATAAATCACGTCATAATAATAACCATTTTTATTTACAACTTCCTTATTACAACATTTAATCAATGTTTAACACAGAATTACAATAAAAATTGAAAATGCCTAAATTCAAAATTACCAATAAGACTTTTTAGTAAATTTAATGGCACTATTCAATAGAAATAAAATAATAATATATAAAAATATTAGTAGAACCTAGTAGTGTATTTTTTGGAATTGATCATTTTGACATGTTTTCCATGTTTACGTAAGGAGCACAGAAACAAACCAAGATTCAGTAAGTCTATATAAAATATGCCATAAAGACACCTTTTCTAATAGTATTAGATACCTAATATAAAATGTTAATAAATTCGTGCAATATTTAAAAAGGCATCAAAAAATCTATCTCTTTTGAATAAGTTTTTTAGCATATTTCCTTGATGTTTCGGAGGTTTGGGATTCTAAAAAATCGAATACTATCAGTTTCTGTAAGTATTTTTCCAAAATTCGCATTTTTTGTGCCCCTTTAGTAAATATGGATGGCATGTGGTCACATAAAAATAATCAATAAAATCTAATCAAACCAAAAATACGAGCCAATGTTGCAGCTTAAAAAATATATCGTATAGAATTGGAGCATGTCGAAATAAATAAATTTCTTACTCCAACTGGACCTTACAATAATTTCTACATTTTAAGATTTAAGTTGGTCGGAATATTCTGTTCTTGAATAAAATATTTTACAAAATAGAGGTACATCCCCGTTATAAAGACGGACACAAATTATTTTTAGTTAAACTGCAACCGTCATTTTAAATTGGCTCCAACGAAAAAATGAATCAGGTTTGATTAAATTTTTCTAAAATCTTTGTATATATGATCTATAAATCCTATTTTAAGGTTAATTTCAACTATTTACATTATATTATATGAAATATTCTCGATATTACATAGATTTTAAAATTCTCTATTGGAAATTAGCTTAAAATTGACAATAATTTCTTTTATAAATAGTGATTAAATTTTATTTATTACTTCTAACTATACAAATATCTTGTATATTTGAGCAATTTTGATTTTATTGCAATGATTAAAAACGCAACAATTTAAAAAAAATATTATTTACAATTTAAAATATTAAGTACAGCCGCAAAATTTATAGAATCAGTTGTATCTGTACAATTACAAAACATAAATATAAAAATTAACTTAACATAAAAAAAACTGATGGAATGTAATATAATATCAAACGGTACGTTTTCCTAACGTTTTCAGGATTTTATTTTTTGTACCAACTAATTTTCATTCTTTTTCTTAAACATCTTAGCATAAGTAGGGTGATAGTTCCTAAAATGAAGTTTACCTTCATTAAAAATTAAAAAGTTCCAATTAGTTTTTAGATGAGAATGAAGTGATGTAGGTACATAAACCTGTGCCATTTCAAATAAAAAAATGTTTAAATGGCAATCCATTACTTGTCTTAAATCACTGGAGAAATGTGTAGTTAACGGCGAATGAAAAAATCAATCAATTTATTATTTCTGATTCGAAATATTCCATTGATCGTTCATTGATTTGATCGATTGGGATCACATATTGAAAATCTAAGCATAACATCTTTTGTGAGTGGAACATTTTGAAATATATTTCACTCATAAACTCCATACTCCATTTCCTAATACCCTATAATAATAATTCATTAATAACATTCTACCGCGTTACTGCGGAAACGATTGCGCTCAACTACAGTAAAAGTACATTAAGAAGTGTTATTTTCGTTTAAAGCTTAATTTGATATAGCTACCGACTATTCAGACTTTTGTCCACTTATTTTTTCATGTCTGTAACTTGACCAAAATCGAGTACTATTAATAATTATAACAAATACATTTTAAAATAGCAAACTGCTTATTTCTAACAGTTTTATTCATTTTAAAACTATATTTTAATTTTGGAAATTTGACTCAAAATATGGCAGGTAGAAATTATTGGTTTGATCCCACCTGAAACAAAAAAACAAAATATTAAGACCATCGAAAAAGATCTAAACATTCTAAACACATATAGTCGTGTGCAAGAATGGTCCTTAGCGTTATTAATTCGTATACTAATCAAATGAAGCGCAACATATTTTTCAGGGCTGATTCACAAAAAATAGCCAAGCATCAGAAGATTTAAATCAAAATTTAGACAGTTAATGAAAAACTAATTCACCAAACAATCTAGGCCCCTTTGCAACTGTTCAACGTCCTCTATACTGGAAATTGATCTAAAAATATTTTACTCCATCCGTGTAGATTAAGATTTCAGAATTGTCAATGTGAGACGTTATGTGGCTGATAAACAGATTAAATAAGATTGATCCGATATTGGAGAAGGTTAAAAAGAAAATAAATTTCCCTGGATAAATAAACATTAATTTTAATACACTGATTCCAGAAAAAGCATGAGAGAGCCCATAAATAAAATGTTTGGAAGTGTAAGGATATGTATGCAAATAACTAACAGCATTGTAGGAACGACATATGGACCAAAAGAAAATTTTGGAGTTAATAGCATGAAACTATTACGATAATCAACTAAGTCGCTATTATTAGGAGTGGATGACCATCATCGTCATCGGAAAAAAATCAACGAACAGATTAGATATGTTATAGCCGTTATTACTAACTGCGCTGCCCAACAACATAACCCTAAGAAAAGAAAAAGAGCTATGCATTGAGTTAACAAAAGCCCAGAATTTTTAGGATGACTCCTCCGTTTGTTTGTATAACATTTGGGCTATCTTCTTTTTAATAATGAGGGTTTCCAATTCATTCGAGAACCAGTCTAAATTTACAACAAACTATTCTTATAGGAACAAACAAGTCAAGCAGCATGGGTTCAGGTTTCCATATTTTTAGTGATTACTTCACTTGTGTTATTTCTAAATCTGACGAAATTGTGAAATAAACTATTATATTTACAGTAGTTTGTGATATTAGGATGTCGCCTTGGAATGTCTATTTTTTTAAATTCTTTCTGCAACCATCCTTTTTTTCGTTTTTTTTAAACTAGTAGCTATTACAACGAAAACAACATCAGCAATAGCGATGACCACGTCATTTTCTCAAGTTTTGGAACTTGATATTTTTGACAATATATATACAGATATATTTTCTTGTGCCTCAACAACATGTTGATGGATGTTGACAACTGTGTTTCCCGGTGTGGATAAGACTTAACGCTATTCCTCTGTTTATTGAATTAATAATAAAATCAATCATTCTAAAGAGCTTTATTGCACATGGCTGTTAAATTAAACATGTATAAAAGAAATTTGAACATACTTGAAGGTAAAAGTTCAAATTTCATCAAAGCTTAATCGGTGTATGAATAGATTTTAAGTTAAACTCAAGTAAATTGGACAAATCCAAAATAAGTTGAACTAATTCAAATAGTAACTTCATCTAATGGGTGAAATCCTCAATCTAGACCCCTTATAATCTACACAACAGGTTGTTAAAGATGATAAAGAAAAAATCCTGCCACTACTTAGGCAGTTTTAATGAGTAGATAAGGACCTAAGAACCCAGAATCTACATCATTTTTTATGCAAAGATATCTCAGACTTGTTAGAATAGTCGTGACCTTTCGAGAAGAAGCTAGAGAAGTGAAGTAAGGAGAGGAAAAGCTGGAAATAGGGAAAATAATATGAAAAGGCATATCCCACCATTACTTAAACAGCTTTAATTCCTAGATAAGGACCTAAGATCTCAGAATCTACACTACTTTTATGGAATTACTTTATCAGACTTGTTAAAGCAGTAACGACCTTTAGAGAATGAGCAAGAGGAGTAAAGAAAGGATTATTCAACTAGTAATTAAACAGTTTTACTTCCTAGATAAAGACCTAAGGACCCAGAATCTACACCACATTTTATGGAAAGGCTGGGAATGGCTGAGAGAACATAAACAGGCTTATCCTACCAATACTTAGGCAGTTACATATCTCGGATTTGTTACAGCAATCATGACCTTTTGAGAAGAAGCAAGAGGTGTGAACTAAGGAAAGGAAAGATTGGGGATGGTAGAAAGAATATGAGTGAGCCTAGAGGTCGATGTCAACGAAAACATTAAATATTATAGTAAAAGACTAAGACTGGAAAAGCAGTAAACTAGATATGCAGCTAACAAACAGTATTTAAGAGGTCGACAAAATAAATGAAAATGTATAGATTTATTTCTGGACACTCTTTTTACTTATTTCAATTACAAAGGTTATTTTACCTTATCTTCGATGGCCCCTACCATTGACCTGAGGAGTAGAGACCATAATAGGCCCTGGATGACCTACTCGGGCTTCGTACATGGCCCTGGGGACTTCGGAGCGTTCTAGTTCATCTCCAGAAAGATCCAAGTCATGGACCATTTGCATTATTTCCCTTTCTTTCTTTATGTCCTCTCTGTCTTCCTAAAAACATACAAAACACAATTTAACAGTTATCTAAATTAGATGCTTCAGATTCTTTGTAATTTATCCTAATAAATAATTAATGGTGTTTCTATTCTAAAAAAAGAATTTGAAAGTTCAAGTGAAACCAAATTTTATTGTCGGTATTTTTTTTTAAATATGGTCATGTGTTAATTTCACTTAAATAAATATGTACAGCCGTTAATATTTTATTACACACAACACGTAGTCTATGAAAGATCGAAAAACAATTTTTTAATTATTGTATATACTCCGGAACTTCCAATAGAGTTTGGACATGAATATTTAATAACGCACAGGATGTTAAAATCATTTATAATGCATTGTCTATAGGATATTTTTTAATAAGAAAAGAAATATATGAAACAATTGTTATTTCACAATAAATGCTGATAATTCGAACGATAAGCATCCAAAATTAAACACAAATTTTAATAACCTATAATGGTAAAACTCACATCATGTCCGTTGGGTATAGGCGTAGCAAATTTCAAGTTCGCTAAACTTCCATAACTTCGACTTCTGTGTTCTTGTCTAATTGAATATGAAAATGCTCTTTCATTTAAATGACCTTTTTTCTTATAAATCCCGGTATTAAATGGACTCTCATCATTATTAACTAAATTAGGATCATCCAGACCGTTCATACTTTGTGCTAACTTTTTGGTTATTTTTGATTTTTCAGAATTTTTGTCTTTCTTTCGCTGCTTCCCCTAAAAAATAACAAACCAACAGTTGTATGACGTCACAATATCAAAATGTGTTTTTTTTATTTACCTGCGACTCCATGGTAGCGTAATGTTGCATTAAATAAGCTTCATGTGGAAAATTTACAGGCTGATAACTAGCCACAGGGCTCAAAGCCCTGTTACTTGGCATATAAATTGGTTCCTCGACGTGCTTTTGCTTCTTCTTACTCTTCGACATCGTGGTAGGGATAATCATTGGCGCCATGGGGACTAAGGGTGGCGGTATGGGTCGGGCAGGAATCAAGACTTTGCTTCTAGGTCTGTGAGAAAAAGTGTTACCTAAAAGAAAAAGAAGTAATATGAAAGAAAATAAAAAATATTTTGTTCAAGCTACAAGATTTTTAATTTAAAACGCTTATCGAGGGAAGTTAGAAGCTCTATGTTTTCTGTAAAACATAAAAGAGAAAGGGAAGCGGAAGTGCTTAAAAATAGAGGAAAGAACCATAAAACTTTATCGAAGACCAGTTGATCAAATATGAATTCTTACCATGATGTTTGAAGAATTTGGGATTGGGTAACGTTCCGGGATGTGGCGCCATTATATAAATTGGTTGAGGTGGGGGCACACCCATCTGTGGCGGCATTTGCCTCATTTTTACCATCGAACCAGTTACACTATTCGCCTTACCATTCATCATAGGATTGTACAAATCTTCCCTCGAACCACTAAAGCTTTTTTGTTTAGTTTTTTTCTTTTTTTCTTTCATCGGAGGCGGGGGAACTGCTACTGGTTGCGCTATTTGTCGAGGACGACTTGGTCTAGATATTGTGCTAGTAGAGTAAACGTCATAGATGCCGTCCAGATTGTCTTGGGATCCAGCCCAAACCTAAAAAAAGAATAACTCAAAAATGTAAATGGTAGAGAGAACTTTTAAAGAAATTGACACTTTTGGAGTATTCTCTGAATAAGATTGAAGTGTGTCTTCTTATGAATTTGGTAAAAAAATAGAGATAAATGGGGAATCACCAAAACCAATAAAACTGTTGTAATCTTTAAAATACTTACCTTATGATTTTCATCTCCATTATATATACTGATATCATCTTTGCTACTGCTATGGTTATTATGATTAGAATGGTTGGTTATAGTGTTTAGAGTCATAGTTGAGCCCGATTGGGATCTATTCATTTTCCATTCGTCTATCTGCAAAATGAAATAATAATAAAAATATAGTGCATACAGATGAATCTTTATTCCTTGTTAAATTACTTGTGAGTACAAATTCCAGCTTTTCTACAGTCATCTCAGACATAAATAATGACCATATAAAATTTTCCTACCTTTTCTTTAGTAGTTAATCTTTCTGAGGCTAGGGTTCCATATATGCTCCCTGCGGTATCCACCTGTTTGGCGTAAGAAGAATCAGCGTAAGCATGGAAGCAGCATCTGACTAACGCGTTGGCTGCTACTTCTCTTTTGCAGATGAAAGCGTGGCACTCTAATACTTTGATTCCACTCGTTCTTCTTAAAATGGATGCAAAAAGGGGAGGATGCGTGGGGTTCGGAGTCCGAGCGAAGGGCGAGTCTAGGGGGAGAAACCGGGGGTTGGGGCTGTGGAGGGTGTTTTTTTCTGGGACTAGAACGTATCTGAAATAGAAAATAAAAAATAATGATAAAATTCATTGTTTTTTGTGTTCAACTAGTATTTTTTTATGTTTTTTTTATATGGTTTTATGCGGAAGCAAATGAGTAGGTCCGATTCTGGCGTACGACTAGCTTGATATTTATTCTCCAACCCAACCGAGCAAGCAAACGAAGAATGTTGACTTTTCACCTTGAAACTACCGTTAAAATTTATTATTATATCTGTATTAATGAAATTTTCTTTTTAGAATTCTATAAACAAATACAGTTTAATTTTCAAACTAAGTAACAGATATTGTGATTATAGTTGTTATTAGAACTGTATTGTAACGGTTATTACTTGAAATTTGCATCAATTGGGTTCAAAAGGTTTCAACAGCTATTGGAAATTATTATTGATAATATTGACAAATAGTGTTAATATTATTAACGGAGTTAATATTTTAAACTCATGATTTTATCGAATATCAATTTTCGAATTTTGCTTCTAAATCTCGACATTAAATTTTCGCGTTTTGCTTCAAAATCTCGATGTTAAAGTTGATTTTTCAATAAATCTCAATTTAAAATATTTTACTCTAAATTCTCTCATTTTAGTTCAAAAACTCTACTTTAAAGTTGGTGTTTAAGTATATTTTAAACAAATGTGTTAAAAGTTAATATTTCAATGGATCTCGACTTTAAATCCGAACGATTTTAACTCAGAAATATTAAAAAAAGCTCCGATTTTCCTTTAAGATTTCCATTTTTAAAATTCAAAATTTTAAAGAATTTTGATTTTAAAGGCCATGTTTGAATCAGTTCGATTTTAAAGCAAAAACATTGAAAAATAAACTTTTTCTCTTGAAGATTCCGGTTATGTTGATTTGAATAGATCATGCAAAAATATTTGAAAAACATTTTCTATTTTACTTTAAATCTCAACTTTCAGTTCAATATCTAATGAATTTCGATTTTCAATCGAAAATATTAAAAATTAATTCTTTTTCTTTAGGATTTCGACTTTAAAGACGACATTCCAGTGATTATCGATTTTAAAGCAACAATTTTTCTTCAAAATCTCTAATTTGATATCGAATTTTAATAAATCTCGATATTACACCAAAAATCTTGAAAAAATTTATAAATGTGCCAAATTTCAACTTTGATATCAAGATTTCAGTTAATATGGACTTTAAAGAGTCAAATTATAATAAAACAAAACTTTCTAGATGTGGTGAAAAAATTTAAATTTTTACATTATGAAACAATTACAATTTTCGTTTTTTATTTACACTTTTCAAAAAATTTAGAAAATATTTATATAATATAAGCTCTTGAATATTTTCTAAACGTAAAGAAACTAATATTTACTGTATATTATTTAGCAGATATTAGGTTCCTTTCACAAATGTAAAAAATATTCATTAAATATTTGATATGATAAGTGCTGTAAAGCAAACATTAGAGAAATATTTAGTTTGGATACCAAATATTTAAAAAACATATGCAATGAAAATGTTTACAAAACATTTATTACTATCAGAGAAAGAATCTATGGAGCTATATTTTAGGTCGACATAAAATATAAGCTAATCCACTACACTTAATTTATTTTGTCTATTAAAATAGCGTGTTCAGGGACAATTTCCTCCGATTAGGTTCTTAATTTTGAAAACAATTTAGGACCCTTCCATGGGAACTCGAGACAATTAAATTTCTTATGAAAACTGCCAAGTAAATGACGAACGGATGCACTAATTGAAAAATTGCAGCGGATGGTAATTTTTTGCGTATAACACTCGTCTTGAAAAAGAACGTAGGTATTATTACAGAACGGATATTATAAAAGCCGCCATTATCTCAACCTCGAAATAATTCAACGTAATGGATAAAACATTAAACTGTCTCTCTGAAATGGTCTAAATACTCCCAGTAAGCGGTTTACATTCTTAATTAAGAAATCTGTAAATGTGTCAATCAAGCTAATTTTCAAAAATTTAACAGATTTATTTGAAAATATCAAGGGAAAATATGGTTATCATTGTGCTTTCAAAAGATTATATTTAATTTGTGAGTTCCATGTTCCAATAATTGCCTATCTTGTAAAATTTGAAAGTAAATGTTAGAGTTAACAACAGATGGAACTGGAATAATTAGTGAGATAAATCTATGGATAAGAACTTGACAACTAGGAAAAAGATAATAAGAGCAAATAGCTATTTTGAGGAAGAAAGACAGTTGGAAACTAATGTACTAATAGAATACAAGTCAAAAAAGATTATAAAATTATAAATAGAGCAGAAAAAAAAACGACAAAAAAATGGTGCAAGACCTAGAGGTTGACATTTGGAGAAATTGTTACAACTTGGTTATCAAGGTTATCAGTAATAACCATATTTTCCGAAATCACCATGAGAAAAATAGAGTGGTGCGAAATTACTTCTTACACCAGAAGCTAATACTATGCTTTGCTGTTTGAAAAACTAATAAAAATTATTGTTAAAGTGTAAACTTTAAACTTAGTTATCTTCATTAAAGTTGTTAAAAAATAAATTACTTTATCAGTTATTTCAATGAATGGAATTGATATGTTTTAGAAGATAAGCACTTATGATTTATGTGTAGATAATTCTAAACCAATATTTACATCAAAATACAGTCCACTATTGTATAAAATCCAAGTATGCTATTCATAAAATTCTACACATGGATAATCGGCAGGTTGCACTAGGAAATTTCAGTCCCAGCTCCCTGTGGAGTTAATAGATACAAGATGATTGTGTACTGGCAACCAGAATCTTCACTATTCCCAGAAGATGGAAAAAGTACGCGTCAAGGAATTTTTTACCATTAAAAAAAGATGGTATGATGAAAATATTATCATGGAAACGTTGGAAAAATTCAAACGAACTAGCCAAAAAAATATTTGTATATTCCGAAGTAAATAACAAACCAATTCTCAGCTGAACTCAAATTAAGAAAGAAGAAGATTGCAGCAGCCATACATCTGTAGAGATCTTCAAATACTTTAGCTCATGATGAAGTACTATTTAGTTTTTTCTATTCGTGTGTAATAAATATTGTGATTCTTGACTTGCTTGATTGAGCCGTATAAAATAAATTTATGCACTTCATTAGCGATTGAAGATACAACCTGTATCAATTAGAAATTTCGAATGTATTAGAGATATCTTGCAACATCTCCACACACCACAGGATGCAATCTGCATCGGTATGCAGTCGTATAGAATTTTTCGGTGAGATCTCGTTTTCTCGATTACACGAGAAATCGCTAATGAAAACTGAGTTTGAAGTAGTGGTAGAGCGCATTTTTCAATTGCATAATAATCAACTATAACAGGTTATTTATCTTACAATATCCTCGCTGGCTGACCATATTTATTTCCATTGGCGTACCCACTCACACTACAGCAAGAGCAAAAGGTGTTTTTCTCATCTAACTTAAAATTAATAATAATACATACAACATCGACACAGGGGTTTATGTCTTGGCGACACATATTTTTATTTAAGTATATCAAATATAAAAAGTTAACGCCAATGGTTACAGTCTGCATGAAATGTCAACATATACTTCAAACATCAAAAAAATAAGTCAAGTGACAAAGTCGTTATTCCTTGGTAAGCATTTTTATGTCGAATTATATTCCGATAAATATTTTTTGTTTGATTGATTCCTTACTCGAGTGCGCCAATGTAGTAAGTAAGTAGTAATTGTAAGTGTCTAATAAATTGTATAGTATAATAAATTCCTGTGTGTACAAGTATTTCATACTAATGTTTTAAACATGACAGTTTAGAGTAGTGACTACATGGATATGTGGTCACACTACACGGTGAATCGATTAAGACTGAGCGTGAAAACACAAATTTGCTGTTCATTTTACAAGAATGTTCCAATTTTAAAACATCATTCCTTTAGTTTCGCAATAATTTTTTTATATAAAGTATGCATAGCACGGAACCTGTAACTAATCACTGAAGGATTCCCAAACTAAAAAATTATTCGTAGGCTTCCGTTCCCACCGTGAATATGAGAAGTACGTGTTGGAAATATTTCCAAAGATTTCGCAGTTAATCATAAGCAGTTCCTTCAGGAGGTGAGATGTGCGCGGTAACCCAACTACTCAACATAGCTAGAGACGAAACACATTTCACCTTATAGAAATATCTCAAAAATGAGGCGTCCCTCCAAAAGCAATAATCCTCTAAAAAAATAATATATTCTGAAAATTTGCTAAAATACAAAAATATCCTTTCTCTGGTTTGTTTTAATCAAATAACTCACACTGTATCATTTGCAAGCGTAGTAGGAATGACCTTCTAAAGGATTCCAAGCATTGTAACACTTTTCTCCGTCTCTCAAATCCAAAGAAAACAAGCTTGTTTTCAACTTCGCGATTTTTAAACTGAAGACAAGTATTCAAGGACCGACCATTGATACTGCCAGATGTAAATTAACATTCTTAACATTGAAATTCTATAGAAAATGGAATGTTTTTGTTTTGAACGGACTCAGATATATAATTTACAAACGTAATAAATATTACCAATGTTCATCAACATCAGAATTTTGATACAGTCATATAAAAACTTTAAATACCAAATATACGTCGGGCCTACATTGTATTAATTTTGAAAAGTTTCATGACGTTCGGTCGATTAATAAATTTCGAGATATTTTAATTTGCATTTCAGTAACTCGTTTTGAAGCTACTACAAAATCTGTCATAACATGAAGTAAAATAAGGCAAGTCCTAAACCATATTTTTACCCTTCATAGATAGAATATCAGAAAAAATAAAAATATTAGGTCAACGTTACATCGTATATGACTCTTCCTGGAAGCTGTGAGACCTAGACGTTGGTGGAAGGGTTTGAGTCCTCAGTACCTTACATGGTTTTCATGTGGGACATCGAGGAATAACCAAGTAGCAGTTCAAGGTATCTAGCAGAGGAAACTCAGCAAACCTCTAAGGATGTTGTTTCCAAGATCACATTGCTCTGACATGGGAGGTCGACAAACTTCCCGGTCGACTACCTGTGGCCATCTAGGATGTACATGGACCAGGAAGAAACGAAAACCAATCCAGATGATCTCTCCAGTCATCTTCATCAGCAAAATAATTTTATCGAGATGACAGTAAACATAATTTTCTAAGCGGAAAGGGAGTTGCTGATAGTAGCAAAATCTGGGGAACAAACAGGCTGTTAAGGCCGTCACCAATCTTGATCTGACCAAGAGACCAAAAGTTTGCTAGTTTTCTTTTTTTATTTGTAATATCTTAAAAACGAGTGGTGACTCAAAATGTATATAATTTTTAATTTTCCGAGAATATTTTAAATAGAGAAAAGTAGTAGAGGTGAAAAGAAGTCTAAATAATTTTTCCTTGTTCATATACGGGGCACTAAATATACATCGATTTGACATAAAAGTGGTCATAACTTTAAAGTCATCCAGTGTGGATCTAGTGAACCATAAATTGGACGACTTGAAAAAGTCAACGGAATTCTTATATGTTGGATATATTTTCCATTTGTTCTTCTATCTAAGATCTGTTTGCTCATTCTGTTTGCCAACTGCCTTTGCACTTGTCCTACCTTTCTTATTCGCTGAACTTGGACCATATTTGATATTTGCATATCAAACGTTCTGCAGATTAATTTTTCGTAGTTTAAAAACTAGGAGGCAACACTCGCGCTTTCTTGTTGGTTAATTAGCTAACCTCAAATTATCCCATTTTGTTAACGAGAGTAGTGAGGTGTGCTTATCATTATCTGAAGTCTATAAACAAAGTTTGTTATAGATTCATTATTGTGTTTTGAAGGGAAAAAGTAAAGATTATCATGAAGAAATTAATACTGTAAAATAAAATGTATGACAATTCTATGATTGTAGCGGACTCTCCAGATTACAGCTGCAAATTAGAAGAATTCCCTACCAGGCCTTCCAATAAAATTGACATGCAAGCATTACCTGAGATCAAATAATATTGCATTTCCGCAAGATGTGGTAAGATCGGAGCTCTTACATTTAATAAAAAAAAACATCAATTTTACGTTACTGATGAAATGGCAAAGGTATTTAGTAAAATATTACTAATTTCTCCATCATAGCAAATTTAATCCCATTGTGTTAATTTAAGTTTCCAGTAATACAGTGACTTAATATTATAGCAAATAACTTACCGCACGGCAGCACAGTAGTGCAAACTCTCAATTGGAAAAAACCTAGTTATCTTCTTGTGATTCTCGTCCACATTTTCGAGGAGGATCCCATTAGACCAAACACTTAACCACGAGTCTATCCCTTTAGCTCCAGTGGCTCCTTGGTCCGGATATAGTTCCTGCAATGGCTCTTGGATGCCTTGGAGGCCATCTTTGGTCTGCTGAGGTACGCTAGAGCCTAAGTACAGGACCCGGCACCTACAGATTGGGGTAGATTCTGACATTGCGAAGAATTAATGGTAGAAAAGTTTGCAGGAGAAAAGAGAATGGACTAGATTGAGTTATGAACTAGTGACTAACATAGTTGGACTGATTGCCTGAAACAAAAAATATAAAAAGTTTTTATAATAATGTCATATAAAAATTAATTAATAATTAAAAAATGATTCTTTTTGTATCGTTAAGAAGTTTTACTAATATAATCAAATTTTTTATGGGTACCCGCTATATTTATTGCTACTCATGTATTTTGTATTATAATTTATCGTACAGCGTTCTATTTAACACAGTTATAGCTACTGAGGGAATATCGTAATATAGTTATGTAAATCTCAACAACAATTAAAGTCACTGAACTTTCTTATTATTTATTTCATTCATTAATAAGATGCTTTCTTTCTTATATGTATTAAAGTAATAAGCATATTTCATTTTCATTTTTTTTAATTAATAAAGTACTTATGTATATTTCCGGTTTTGAAAAATTGTATAGTTGTCCAAAGTGATAATATCGTAAAAGGTAATCCCCACTAAAACATACAAATAGCCTAGTTAAGAATGATTGTTGTATCTGTTGGACTACTAATTTTATTGGCCTGCCAATTATGATCCTTTTTGCATCATATTTTTGAAAAATTATGAGAGACATATGAATAAGCTTTATTACATTTTATGTTTATGAAATAAAAGTACAAAAAAACTTAAGCCAAAAACATTTGTACAAAAACGATATTTTTATCTCTTTATCATTGATTATCATCAACATTATTGAGTTCTTCTACTGTTTAATACTCTACACATTCGGTTTTCAAGTCAATTGCCATAGTTTTTCTCCACTTAATATGAAATTATATCCATAAGTTCTGATCACTCTACAGATCGTCGGCTTCGATTTCCGCAACTTTGAGGGGATCTGATAAAGGATTTAAATGATAGAAACTCAGAGGGATCTTAGCCCCATCAAAACTGGAGTTTAAGCCGTTTCGTTCTGTAATGTTATTAGAAGCTGGGTGTCCGGAAGCTACTAATTTTTGAAAATTCAATGGCTTTACTAAATTTTGCACCATGGAAAATAGATGCGTTATCTGGTATAATTTACTTTTAAGTATTATTGTGTTTCTAATAACGAAACAGTTGAAAAATTAATAAAAACACACAAGTTAAAATTAACTTCTGTTCATTGATTTTATAACTGATTACCAGAAATAATTATTTTCTAATGAACCTGCCTAGTCCATGTAAATTCTTTCCCAATTTTAGTACAATATACATATCGTCAAGCAACCTGTTACATTTTGATTATTTAGAGGTGCGGGAGAATGAGGATTCAATCTTGTCGAAATAAGTTTATTCAAAAGTTTATTGAGATCTGGATTTTTTTGCAATTTCTTTTTTGATTATAAAGTTCACTCATTTTAAACAAGTTAAACTGAATATTGAACTCATCTTAGTACACCCTGTACATTCGCCAAACAATTTCATACCCGAACGAGATATTAGTTTCACGTATACAAAAACAGCTGCAGTTGAACTTAAATCAAATAACAATTCGCTAATAAACGCTACAAAAATAAACCAATAAAAATATCTGTAACTGACCATATAATTGACCAATAAGACATGGTCACTATTAAATCAACACAAAGGTCTAACTTTCTTTGGAGATTTAGGTATTAATTTTATTAAATTCTGTGACATAACCGGGTTATTCTTTTGTCTTGGAGACATAATTAAACATTTTTTGTACATTCATTCATTGTTGAAACCATTTATGATATGTCACAAAGTATGCTTGAGCTTTTTGGAATTCTTTTTAGAATTTACGCTAAATTATTTTATTCTACTGAAGCCAAAACTGAAACAATTCATAGACAGTTTAAGTAAAAATTAACTGAATGATACTAATTTCGTTCTCAATTTTAAGATATAAATATACTTCATACAAATTAAATTTACAGATTATCTGGTAATTCAGAGAATGGTGATTGTATCACAAATATAAATAGTTTAATCGAAACACGTTTAGAGGCAAATAGTGTTTGTTAAACGAATTTAAAAGTATCCAATAATATTAGAGAATTAGTCCCACTGATGGACTAGTCTATGGATTTCCATCTGGTAAAATTATTGCTGCTGTTTTCTACTTTAACGTCCAAATTGAACCGCTTTCCTTTCAATGATTTTTTTAATGACCAAACTCCAGAAAATCGCATGGAAACAAGTCGGGACTGTGAATTGGATGTTACAACACTTATTTACCAGCAGGACATCTATATACTTACCTATCAGGGGGCACTAATACTTCTATTAAATTTGTTGAATAAACAATATTTTGTACTCACTAAAAGTGTTTCTATTGAACTCGTCATACATAGAGGTAAGTCGGAATTATTATGAAAGAATATTAAATTTATTAGTTTACCAATTTTTTATACCATAACTTTTGTGAAGCAGACTATCCTTTGATAAAAAAGAAGATATTTAGACAAGCTTTATTATAGTTTATATTTTTTAAATAAAAGTAGAAAACAACTTAGACTTAAAAGTATGTGCACAAAAATGAGGGTAACAGTATTTTTGATTGAATAAAAGCAATATGTAATAAAACAGTGAACGTTCTAAGAATGAATAATGAAGGGTTGAATAAGTAAACAGGCTTTTTTTATAAAAGTATACTTTTATATATACAATTTTGGTACGCTATTGATAAATTATACCATTCAATTATCCTTGAAGGTTACATTTCGACAACTAATTTGCATTTGCAAATTAAGAAAAATATCGTTAGGAAATTGTTACCTAAAAAATTTAATATATCCGCTATTCCTTTTATAATTTATTACTCATTTCAGTATAGCCTACAATTTTCATCTTTTTCGATATAATAAATTTAAAGACAAGCGCATCTTTTAAAAAAAACTTATTGCCTAACATCTTAACAATGTTAGTTGTGTAAGTAATCGAATATGTTGGTGGAGTTGAATCATACATAAAGATTCTCAAATGTTATGTAACAAACGATTAACTTTAAGGAGATATTAAACATGTTCTCCAATCGAGAAAAGACTTCAATGTTTAATATTAGTAAATAGTTATAGAAGTTATAGAAATGAAAAACAACACAATAACACTTCAGTTTATTTTCTCTAAATACCCATATTTGATTTTGTAAACAGTTTCGAACCATTTTAGAAATTGTGGTTAGTAAAGGTGATCATTTTTTTTTAAAATACCTATAGGACTCCAATGTTTTTCACTTCAAGGATTGCTAAACTGTTTACAACAAAAACAAATTAAATGTTGGCCGACAACTCATGGTTTAGTTATCTGCAAAACTTTTTCTTTTAATGACATGCAGCGTGGCAATTACGCTTATTGCAGTAAAATAGGAAATAATTGCTATTTTATATCCGCATAACGATTAAAATGCTTTTAAGTGAAAATCAGAAATCGAAGAATTGTATTTATAAGCGTTCAATAGAACAGACGACAAAATTACTTAAAGATACTACTTGCTTATTTTTACTTTACCATTCACATATTTTCCACAAAATCGAAAACAGTAAATTCAGAGTGCACAAAAATCGCTTGAAGCTCTTATCAGACATTATATTATTATCTCATCCTCCTTATTCACCTGATTTGGCCTCGTGTGATTGTTTAGTTCTGTACATACTCAAATAAAATTTTCTTATGTTATATTCGGTAATTACATACACCTGTCTAAACGATTTCACAAAAGTGAACCTGCGACACAGATTCCATCGAGCTCGGTCTTAGAATGTGATTATTATCTATTTATAGATATTTTTAACGTACAGCAAAATATTCAATGTATTCGTTTGATAACTGATTTTAAATAGATATAATAGTAACTCACAAACTTTATAAATATTTATTTAAATTGGACCAAGTATTCAACCCTGTGGAATACATTCATTGAGTTTATAAAAGAGTTATTTAGGATGTTCTAAGTCGTTCCTGTATCATTTTTCGGTTCTGGTTGTTTCGTAAATACGATTCAAGCAATGTAGTCACACCTATTTTAGTTATTCTTGAAAGGCATTTCATTAAAATTCTTCTGCGACTCTTAACGACAGGCTGCATTGCTATTTTTTATGTTTACTTGCCTCCTCTTTATTAATGAATTATTTAAATTAATGTTTATTAACCTGGCATGTTGCATGAATTAAGCGACAGTTTACATAAAGTTGAATAGGTTAATCTTAGATAATTGTTCTTTATAAAAACATCGTAAAATTATAATAGACTTTAACAAACAGTTTCGACAAGCTCCACTTTTTACTTTGATATTTCGCAAATAATTTTTGTGGCAAATAACTAGCGTTTTAACTGTTGTTTAATGATTATTCAAAGTTGGTCAATGTAAATAAAGTCTATCACCTCAAGCAACTAAATTGTACCTCTTATACTAATACTCAACGTGCGAAGTGCCGATGATCTTTCATTGAGCCACTCCCATCTTAGAAGTCATCGACTGGACGGCACTTAAAACTGATCCAATGGCAAACTCGGCCAGTCTCATTAAAAAAATTCCTATTAATATACTTAAACATACTAATTTGTAATTAGCGACCTTTACCTTCGTTCAATGGCAGTTCGGGTTCCATTCGTCGAACGGATTTAGTGTTAAATTTTTGTATGTTACCATATTCATGCAACTTAAAACTGGTTAAAGGATGTATGGATGTTGACCTATATAGCTTTAAAATTTCATTAATTTTTCTTATCTTATTTAAGTAGATCGTTAAAATAAATGTTGTTCACATGGTTACTAAAAAATATTTTACTCTTTCACCATAATTGACAGTGATTTAATCCTCATCATCTTTAAGTCACTCTGAACTTTGTTCTTGAACTGTTTTAAGATCTCTAGAATTTCCTTCTCAGCCACCATCATATTTTTTAAATTACAGTCCCAGTTGATTTATTTTTGATAGTCTCTGAATCCAAAACTGATCCTATGCCTGCTGATTCCTTTTGCGCAAAATGCTAGAATGCTAGATCAGTATGGTTGGCACTGAAAGAAAAACGGCAGGAGTACAGAAGAATCGACAAGTGTTGACAAAAAAAAAGCAATGAAGAAAAGATAAAACTCTTTAATATAGCAACAAAAGGACTTAGACTAAAATACATAAAATGAAGGTATAGAGAAATATTTATTACCCAATAAAATGAATATGGACAGCTACAAAAAAATTAAAGAGGACTACACTGAAAGTTCTAATAATAAGATATCAATGGTATATATCCAAAAATCTAGAAAGAAATAGTAAATATATTCGCACAGTCTTTCATTAATTTTTTACATTATTTTACAAATTTCCTCTAGAGAAATTCATCGGAAGATGAAGAGAATTTCTGGAAGATTCTTGAATTATCCCATGAAATAACCTTGTCAATAGTAAAAATAGAAAATCGGAAGTACCAGTTCAATTGAAATAAACTTACTAAGAATCCTGGGTTAGACCTGATCACTAGAAAAATATCACAGTAACTTCCTGATATTGGAATGAAAACCATCACCCAAATATAAAAAGCAAATATTGCATTTGGATACTTTCTAAGTACCACAAGTAATTAGTGTTATCTAGTTACGATAACCTCTTAATTAACTCTCGTGATAAAAGTGGAAATAGAAAATGAATTTGAGTCCAATGAAATTACGAAGGTATTAGGTTATCATATATCCTTAGTATTCAAAAATGTATGGGTTTTAATATAACTTCCACAATTGAGGTTGATAAAATTCTTCAATAGAATTAAAAGCAGAGCTATAAATAACACCCATAAATAGAAAACCTAAATATGTCGAATAGGATAGAAGAATATAGAGTACTGTTGATTATCACCTCGAGGAGAAAATTAATATTCCACAATGTTTATTTAATTTATATTTTTGAATGGTAACTATTTTAAAAGATAAATGTCTTTTAAATTTTTTTTTTGCTTAAAAAGTCTAGCTATGTTGTGGATGTTATAATTACATAACATTTTTTTAAACGTAGCTGCAAGTTGAAAAGCTTTTCTCATAATGAAATAGGGACAAAACAAAAAAACAACAAGAATCCTCATTAGTGACGATATCATTCCCCCTTATGAAGACATTCTAGTTCTGCAAATGAAATCGTTCTTTTTCCCTATTCAAGTAGAAAAAACGCAGTGGTGCAATATTGTGCTTCTACCTGTGTAGAGTGTGTAGTCAAAAGGCACATGCTACAATTTTTTTTTACATGCTATTACATCCTGGATTTTATTCATCATTTGTACAAGTGCAATTTCTGCAGGTTTGCCAGCCTGATATGCATGATATCGGGATGGGAGTAGCAGAATCTTCAGGATTTATTCAGTTATTTACAGTCGTTTTCAACATTTCTAACACACACCATGTAAAACTGATTGCTACTAAGATCTATGTGTAAAGTCCCTACTTTTGGGATAAAGTTGACTCTTGCTATTCTTCCTGTACTTGGTAGAGTCATGTTTAAAACCACTTCAACTTCATTTTTAACTGTTTGATACACGTTTTTTACTATTTACTTCCTTTCAGTTATTCCCAGTGCATGAAGGTCTCCTTTCAGAAAAGATTTTCGCTTTTCCCCTCCTGTGCTGGGCCTAAATAGAGTTGATTTCATCAGTTCCCAAAACTTTTCGTTTCAGGTTTCCTTTCCTTTCGTTAATTCCCTGTGTAAACCTACCAATCATTGAAGTTTTTTTCTATTGTAAGTTTTTTTCTTCTTTGAATTTCATCTTTAACAGACGATTGTTTCACTAAGGAATGTTCTTTCTATTTTTACTGGTCTGGATAGGATAACTTGAATCGTATGGATTTATTATTGCTGTGTTTACTTCCTTGTTGTTATATTTGTTCCACTTCATTTATCTGTGATTTCTCTTGAGAAATGTCTCAGGTGCATCAATTTAAGCTGTTAAGCTACAAACTGAAATCGACCACATTACGAAATCCTGCACTAAAGTATTAAGAAAAAAGTGCACAGAGTGGTTTACAGTCTTGTAATTTAAGAAAAAGTAGGTAACAACTTTTATTTGAATTACTTCCGTTTTAAACATCCTCAATAATCCTATTCATAGGACTAGCAAGAGTCCATTGTTAAAACAATTAAGTACTAAACACACTTTGCAAACAATGGATAAGTAATAAATAGCTAGTAGTTAGTTTAATTGCTTTTAAAATATTTATTATTATTAACTGTAATGGTAAATTATTTGAAGGTCATATGAGAGTTGCTTTCTTTAATTCCAAAGTAATATGAAGTAATATAATCACGTGAATGTACTTGTCGGGGTATTAATTGCAATTTTAAGGTTGTTTCCTATGTAAAAAATTTGTTACATCTACGCTTTAAACGAATCAAATTATTATTATTAACATTTAGATTCAATGAATCATGGTTTATAAAACCAATCAATAAATCCATACGTAAAATATTTTACTTCAAGTCAAAATATTAAATTTATATATCTTATTTATTAGTAAATCATAATAGTAAGTTTCTATTTTTAGGATGTATGATTTGGTCCCCCAAAATAAAATTGTGCACGAATTAAAAAAGAATTTTGACCTTAAAAAACGTGATATTTCAAAATTTAAAAGTAGGTACTTTGGACAGTAAAGTCCAGGTAATTTTTTAGTGAAAATTTATTCTTTCTTAATTACAGTTTGAGAGTACGTGCTGTCCTAGAATATCCATTGATTTTGATTTATGGTAAGTAAAAATTTACCGTTTAAAGATTCGCTATTATTCACGGTTGGACATTTACAGGTGTTTTTGAGGTCCAGTGGATAATTTATACATAATAAAACTGTAGAGAATTACAGGTTTTCTCACAGTGGGGCAGAACGTAGTGTATAAATATTTATTGGACAACACGTTTTGCTTTCTATATTAGAAAAAATATTTGCCGCTAAATGTTTGATGGAAATACCCTCCAATTTTAACCTTAACTTTTCAAATTATTATCTACCAGTCCGTAACAACAATCAGGTTCCGTTTTTTTAAGTAAGTAAATACACAGACTCACATTCATTATAATTAATTAGTAAAATTAGTAAAAGTATGTTTTTAAGTTGTTGTTTTTCTTAAGTAAAAAATCGAAATGTTCATATAATTTTACCCAAACAACAAGGAATAAATAATTTTAATTGGCGTACGTAGTTCAATGTCAAATAAAAACGATGTATTCGTTGTACTACATAATTTAAATATTTTCTCTATTTAAACTTGATACTTTTATACTTTAAAAATGATGTCCTTAGTTGTACATAGATTAAAACAAGGTTTTCTGTAGAAATAAAAACAAAATTACAAAAAGAATTGCAAAAAAGACATTTCTAAAAAATAAACAATTTGTAAATGACCAATAATAAAATAGACAATATTATAAACAATTTGTAAATAATATAATATATAAAATAGACAATATTTATTTTTAATTCTGTCCAATTTTTGGATTTGTAAAAGTGTTTTCATATTAACAATTACTATAATATTTCTGCAGATGCTCTGTCACGATTGTATGATTGTTGGTTTTGATAGTGTAAAACACTGGTTTCGTTACTAATGTCTCGGTGGTATAAATCTTAGGTCATACAAATTATAATTAAATATACATTACTGCTTTCATTTTTATATGACAGATATTTATTCAAAACGATTTTTGTAGCGAATATCAAACTTTGTAAGTAATGAGAAAATAGGAAAGTTTCCGCTCTTCCCAAAAATAATACTAACAGAACATTTAATTTCTTATGTTAATATTTTTGTAGTTCATTCGCCATGTGCAATAACGGTAACTACAAAATTTTAGCGGATACTTTGTCAAGTTTTAAATTTATGATTATTGGCGATATAAATATCGTCTAAATTCCAAAATGAGAAATCTATTTCAGAACTATAAATTTACATAAAAATCCTAGATCTAGTTTGTAGATTGCCAACAAAACCGGTAAAATTGCAGCTATATCAGATTAGTTAGAAATTTATATCAGCATTTTATATAAAATTCTTATGAAAGTCTTTATAAGCCAATTTTTCATGGTGTTAAAAAGCACTGACCTATGCATTATCCTAAATATCACGACTGAGCAACTCACAGATACTTACTTACAAGGGTCACGACATTTTATATTTAACTTTCTATAAATTATTCGTTTCGTTTTCAATCATGTTGTATCTACATCTTAATTTGTTTACTATCACTATTGTTGATTTCGTTGGATATTAAACATCTTTATTTATATACAAGTGAATCATTATTGTTGTTAAGTTATACAAATAAAATTTAATAATTACTTTACACAAATTAAGTCATACTTCGTGCGAAGGAAGTTTGATAAATTAATTAATTAATACAATAAAACAAAATTAAAGCTTTACGTAGTGGAGAAGCACTATTATCAAAACTATTTCAAAAATAATAATTTACAAGAATAAAACCCTTTACTATTAATACTACTATTATTTTAGACTATAGAAAAAATACATATAAAAGCAAATAATAAATAAATGTCGTTAAAATGAAAGCAAGTGTAGTCTGTACAATCTTTAGGTATTTCCCACCAAAGTAATAAGGAAGTGTATTGTTCAGACCTGTATATTTTATATAATAGTAATTTACTTGAACTAGATCCGACACTAAATAGTGTTACTATAAAACGAATAATGGACCCAGAAATGATGAAGTTACAGACAGATTGCACTCAGTAAAATATCAATAGCAGTTTCAGCTCTCTGAAATCTTAATATTAACTTTGTATCACATCATACTTTACGCCGATTAAATAAAGATTTGAAAGAACTAAACATTTTCCTATAATTTTATTTCTTTATTTATAACTTTCAATAACATTGGCTACATTAACCAACGGTTTTTTTAATCATTCACCTTAATGGGTATTTAAAGCTTCATTGATTTAGTATAAAATTTGTGTAACCAATTGATAAAATTATAATTATAGAATTAGCTAAAAGTAGGTTTAAATATCGCTTATGGATGTACAGTTATTCGTACAGATGTTTTGTCCCCTATATTTTTTATTATACTTTTTTGTTTTAAGTTGAAAAACGATACTTGAATTTATTAATATGTAGGTACTAAGACGCTTTAAATATTTAAATTTAGAATACGTCATTAATATAACGTTTATTTCAAAGTCTCAAACAATTATATTGGAATTGATGAAAAAATTATTAATTTTGAAATAATATTTTTAGTAATTTTTATATTATATCAAACCTCTATTTCTATTTATTTTCTTAAATAAATCAGTTTGCAACGTTGAGCTCCGAAGTCGACAAACCTTCTGGATCAGTATTATGATTACCCTTATTGTTAGTATTATTTGGAATGATTATTTCATAATTATTACCTGCAGTTATTGTGTTGATTTAATTTTGTTAAAATATATCGTGAGTATTGAGTAAACTTTTACTAATTAGCGCTCAGATTTACATACATTTTCTCCTCATTTACATTTTGAAATAGCATTTATTACTTTAACCTATTTTATAAATATATTTGTCAAATTTAAAGTAAAAAATAAGTCGGTACTAACAAAATTTCACATTTTAATTAGAAAAAGATATAAAAACATCATAGCTGTGTGTCAATAATCATTTGGGCAAACCAATAAAAAAAATAATACAAAAATTGATATCCCTAAATTAATTCTGATGCTCAAATATTGTCAATGGTATATTCATTTCATCATCATGACAATGTTAACTAATGGTTTAAGAGGTAATGAATATCTAATTCTTATTTTGAAAGGCTACATCTAGAAAGAGCGAGAAAAATATTTAATTGTAGCAACCCTAAATAAATTAATATTAACACTAATTATCTTAAGCTCCATTCGTAATCATATACAAAATTCTTATCGAAAAATAGTATATAATAATCAAAATATTACACAAAGCCTTCGAAAAGCGTAGCCAGAAGATTATCACCAAAAGGTTGTTTTAGTTAGAGCTTCCTCCTGTGAAAACTAAGAAACCATAATTTCTATATGCAAATATTGATAATTAAATAATCATATGCAGCTGGTTATTTTCTTTCTAGATAAACTAAACCTATATTATAGTATTTTCCTATTAAAATCCCTTTTAATATTGTCAACAACAGTTTGAAAGATCTTGCGCCCTGTTCGAGTTGGTCCAATGTGATTGGCATTTCAAGAATTTCATAATGAATTCCGGTTTCAGTAGGTTACCTTTAAAATTTGACAGTCACCATTTAAAATCTTGTACAGGGCGAAATGAACTCTGATTGCTGGAGAAATATTACACCAAATTTAAAAAGTGAATAAATAGGTTTAAAAAGATTTTATTGTTTTACCGTCAAAATGAGGCCCTTAAGGTGTGAGAAATTTTCATTAAAACAACGGATTCCTTAATATTCTCAATTTGACATTTGTTTCCAGGGAATTTTAAAGTGTTTGTAAAATTTATATTCAAAATTTTTGTCTTTAAATTGTATTTTCTTTAAGCTTAAAGATATTTTGAATTAAAGTTCAAATGATATTTTAGAACAGCTGGGATTGTACAAGTAACAGTACATTCTATTATAACAATTATCGTTGAAACGTTCAGTTGTTTCTATATTTACATTTTCTAAAGAACGAGAAAGAAAATTATATTTACCAATATAGCTACAACAGCTCCAAGCAAAAAAAAAAGAAATTCACGACACAGTTATTTGCACACACCTCAAATTCCACAACGAACCCGAACCTGGCACACTTTTACTAAGTTTTTACCGATTTTCCGGTTTTCGAAGTGCCACAGGGTCGCCTTGTCGGGACACAAACATCGAATTTTTCGCTAAGCAAGCGGAAAAATGTGTGAAATTGTTGAACAGACAGAAATAAGTGACGTAGACAGGTTCACTTAGTTGGGTTAAGACGCGGTTACAGGTAACTATGTTTCTTGGCAGGTAAGTGACGGTGGTTCGACGATGGAGAGGGGGCAGAACCAAGAAATTGGTTCGGTGAGGCATAAAACAAAGTTGCCATATCCATATTTTTTATACCGCGTTAGTACTTTATCTACTGTAAATATTCATTCGATTAAGAACTGCAATACACGTGGGTGGGTGCTAATTATAATATAATGTAATTAGACATTTGAATGTTTATAAATGTATGTATGACGCCGCATGTAATGGTTTTGCCGAGCGGAACCAAACCGTGGTTCCTACAACAAATTTGTTAACGAAACGGGTTGGATTAATAACCATACAATATTAATAAGGAAAATTGGTGCTTTCAATGGTAAACTTTATTTTGGGATATAAGTTATTAATAACATTAAAGAAAATATGTAATTGTATATCACTATCTGTAAAACCAGCGAGAATATCCTGTTCACATCTATACCAAATATTTCAAATTATCCATAAAAATATTTGCCAAAATTGGTTTTAACGTACTACCCTTTATTTTGAATATAAACTTTATTATTGAACATGTCTGCTAATTTATTATTCGGTGTACTGACATAGGAACCACAAAGTCAGAGTAGAAACAATCATTAAAATTGTGTTTGTTGTTTTTGCTATATTTTGTCTGTAAAAATTGTATATAATATGAAACATACCTACATATTATATAATTTACCATTTAAATATGGCAACTATGCTGAATGGTACTATATTTACTGGTACCAAATATGTGATTATATTTCCATCAACGATTAACTTAAAATGTTAAAAAGGGCCTATATTGGGTAGGAATGTGGTCGAAAAATGGTTTTCAATTATGATTACATTGATTACAGATATTTATGAGATTTTAACCATAAAACAGGTGAAGATTTACGTTTATGAGGGTGTATAATGTGCGGGGTTGAACAATTATGAATAGAAGAAAATTTCCGGAATACATAAATTAAATTGTTGTCCCAGTGTTTGTAACAAAGTTAATTTATGATTTCCGGTGACTTATTGTAATTTTATTTTTTCTGAATTAAGAATATTTCTTTATACTTGAATCTCATGAATCGTGGGATTAGTGGGAAAAACTTACGAACTGATCTTCAATTGGTCCACGTTTCGACTAGAAATAAATATTTGGTCCAATAGCGTAGCAATGAACTGGTTAAAAATGCATTTTTTGCTATCAGTTTTTTTCCTATAATTATTCATTCATATTTTCACCCTTAAATAATTGCTACAGTGTTAATTGTGTACTAATTACTTATAGTAGATTCTTATTTCAAAAACTAGAAGACGTTTTGTTTTGAGTTTCTACAATATTATTTTTCTAAAAATACATGAAGCTCATCACAATATAATAATTGTTTAGTCACGTTTATTAATAAATGAAATAAATAAATAAAAACAACTACGTTTGAAAATTATGAGGTAAGTGATAATTTCCAGAAATACATCTCTAATATAATTAATGCAAAAAATACGTGATTGATATTTTGAAATCTAACCTACACCAAAAATCTACACAAAATAAGTGTACATCATTAAAATAAATTGTTAATCAAATTAAATCAGGATTTTTTCTTCTATGATCCCTTTTTATATAAATACAGTTGCTCTTTGCGATTCTTGATTAATAAAAAATTACACAAAGGCTTTTTTAATACCATTCACTAACAAAAATCCATCAGACCGTGTTAATGTAACTATTTATTAGTCATGCAATGTTGATCAGGAACAAGAAGAACCTCTGGACGAAAACTTGGCTTGAACTTGAGATTTCATAGATCAAAGAATCATTTCATAATGTAGATTGTTACTGTTTTATTGTTTTCGGAACTAAAATGCAGAATGGATATGAATTTTAACGCAAGAGTGGAATATTATTATGTCAAGATTCAAATAGAAATTTTAAACTACATATTAATAATTGTTTTTAAGGAATACCTTTATTTTTTCGCGTTTATTGTAAAAATGTTAATACATAAATAAATGCATTATACAACTTCAATAAAACATTTCTGTAACTTACTAAATTTTATCGGTAAAAAGTGTTGCCTACGTTTTTGTTGTTTAACCTAATATAGCCATCTATTAACGAACACTGGTAACAAAAGCACGAAAAAAATCATGTCATAAACAGATGGCTCTAAATTTGAAAAAATGACCAGAAGCAATTTACAAACTTGGACATGTTAAGTTCATTTCATTTTGAGGTAGGGCCTCAATTTTATAATGTGCCAGACTTTAAATGTATAAAGCTCATTTTTTTTATCTATAGTTTATTTTTACTTCTACGATTTTACACAAGAAATTCATATAACTATAGGTAATATTTAAAGAGAAATTATTTCCCAAATATACATCACGTCCAGTTTTATAACTAAACGTTAATATTTTCTTGCTTATAATAAAAAAGTGTAAGAAATATAACTAGGTACTATAACTAAGTGACTATTTAATATTTAGAAGTATTGAGTCTTATATAGAACAAAAATAAAAAAGTATGCTTAATATTCAAAAAAACAAAAAAAAAATTACAAATTATCAACTCTAGCACAATAAAGGCATTATTCTGATTTACGTAGAAGAGATTCATAATCAACTGTTGAATCTTCCATTTCCATTTGTTGCTTAAATTCTATTGAGTACTTATTTACACCCGTCAAAAAATTCCAAAGACTCTCATGGTGTGCCAAAGTGTTTAAGAAGGTTTTTGTAAATGTTCTTTTTTTATAGTTTACTTTTATTCCAATTTTGCTAGGCATTTGATCACCATTGCTATTGATTTGCCTTTCAGTAATATCTTTTATATTAAAGAATAATATGAGTCCATTTTTAACAAATTTAAAAACCAGGAATCCTACATTAAAAAATCAGGTATTCATAAGTTAAATCGTCCGAATTGTAATACTATCTATATTGGCCAGGCCCTTGGAAATTTTAAAATCAGATATAATAAACCCTTACGAGCCCATAGCTTAAAACAACCAGTCAAATCACAGTATGCAAAACAGCTCATTCACACTGAATACAGACCTGCACTTATCACAATAATAGAAACAACAATGGAAATAGTTCATATATCTGATAAAATGCAACACTGATTTTTGGAAGAATTTGAAATAAATAGATATCTACAATATCCTTAACTTGATCAATTGATCAGGCTGTTTTATTACTTCGTTTGTTCGGTCATCCTAGTATAGTTTTATTTCTATGGTAGTAGACAACCATATTTACACCTTGGTAGCCTATATTTTTTTTTTATAAGAACCTCCAGTATTTTAAGTTTGTAAAGACACACAAATTATTCATTTTAAAATGACCTCTACTATTCAGTAGTAGAAACAGCCTTCTACAGTTTAGATGTATTAGAATAAACGACGCAGAACAACTAAAGAAAACTAAAAATTTAACTTAAATATTCATATACATTGGTTTTCTTTCAATACAACAAGTTGCCCGTTCCGTGAAAAAATTAATTACAAAAATATATCTAAAAACTCTTAAAATGGCACTAGATATAGTGATTTTGAAAGTACACCATCAGAAATTGTATAAAAAGCATCTCCGTCGATTAGACTAGATTTTTCGAAAATAATACGAAACAGCTTATGGAGTGGAGAAAAAAATGTAAAGCAAAATCATATTAATTGGCATTCGTATAAAAAGCGTAGTGTGTGCAATACGTGGAGAAGATACTTTTGTCACCCTTGTAATTACGGCATTCGCCCTAAGAGATCGTAACACAAACTTTCATGCTGGTGAAAAATCTCACTTTCCCACTTGTTGTTTAATATACTATTTCATTTAGTAATTCACAATGTTTACATTTTTCTCTCGTTACATTATTTGTAATTTTCATGTTCATCCCGAACCAAACGTCAATTTTTTTTATATTAGTAAGACCTGAACGCACTAAACGTGTTGTCGATGTTGCTGGTTTATCTCCTAGTAAGAAAAGAGAAAATTTAGTTAACGGTTCTAAAAGTGGGACTCTACAGAGATTAGTAATTATGTAGTTCGACGCTTTAGGTATAGATTGCGACACTCGTATAAAATAAAATATGACCCACTTCAGGCCGCTGTGATAGCCACCGGTGTCCATAACTGTAAGTAAATTTAGTTGACATCATATTTTTACTCAACAGATGTAGCAAGATGTTGAATTTTTATTTGTTTTATAATTCAATTAATTCGTTGTTTAATAGTAACATTCTAATATTCTATTGCAATGTAGAATCTCTAAACTAATCTGGGATATGATAACACTATAAACTACTTTGTGTGTGAATGACAAACTAGATCCTCGACCTTAATTTAATTCTACCAATGCCTCCATAAGTTATAATAAATTCTCGAGATACCTTAGTCTTTAGCTTGGGTATTATGACGAAGAATGCTCTTCATCTTTTATGTCTTCCACTTGCTTGTTAGTGAGTTCTTCCTTCCTGCAAGCTCCACAAGATCCAGAAAACCAAACTACCTGCCAATTGTTATTAATGCGTGTAAATTAATAATTTTTGTTATTACTGTATATACAAACCTTTGTTAGTAACCATTCTTCATTGCCACCTTCTTGTAAAAACTTAGTTACATCCTGCTTATACCCTTTTCGCTTGAGAAACACAATCAATTTATTATATATATTCCAATATCCACATTTTTCTATGTGTATATCGTCGTTCGTATCATTGTGTAATAAGCGAAAAGGCTTGAAGTTTTATAACTTTTGAATATATTCTCGAAATAACCTAGTAACACCTCATTCGTTTTATTTTTGACTTTTCTTCCCTCACACTCTTTGCCAAAACGTCCATAGCTGATGCAAGACTTTCAGATACAGACTCAATCATATTAACGCGTATTCCAGAAACAACGAGTAATTAAAAATAATTGACGTCGTTTGTAACTAATTGTTAGGTTGCCATATCAATAAATAATTGCTATTACAGAATCGCTGCTTTGATTTTAAATAAAATATTCGCCAATTACCAAATAAATTAATTGTTGACAGTGGTAGATAAAACGTTGTATTTTGATTCGTTTGATAAAGGCTATTAACATACTCAGGTTGTTACCGACTCGGGCTAATGCTCTCGTCTCGCACCGCATTTGTATCTTAATAATGTCCTTATCCAACTAATAATAGCTATTTGTGTATTAAGAACGATAACTCTTTGACTCTTTGAGACTGAAAGTTGCAATCTGTCGAAAGTGAAAGCTCGAAATGCACACAAGATTTTTTCTACGATAAAATTATTTGAAGAAACAGAGATATTTCAGTAAATCATGAATAATTGGTTTATATTAAACGTCAATTGTCACCATTTTTACAATGTAACTAATGTTTCATGATATGATAGTTAATTCTATACTTATGTTGAGAAAACATGATAGAAATTAAGTTAATTCCCTAAATACCATTCATTAGCTTGTAGAAATGTTTAATTTTGTCATGAACATGGCAAATTTATATCGTACGACTGTGTCCCAGTTTATGATAAAATAAGTATTTTCGGCTGATAACATGAAAGAGAGTACGTTTTAAGTTACATTAAAATTCCCATAAAATTGGTGATATATGTACTGCTGTCTATGTATGTTGTACAGTTGTATGCGTAATTAAAATAGGGCGAGCGTTTTTAAAATTTTGTCGCTCTAGAGCGACAAAGCTTTCATTTGACGTCACTCCTTGGACAACGTCAATTTTGTGGTGACATATCGAAGCGCAAAAGCTTACTTTGCTTGGTGATAGTAGAAAAAAGAAATTACTATTTTAACACGGACACGCAATAACAATAAATATCGAAAAGCAATTTTAAAAACAATGCAGTTATTACATGTAATTTACTATCCTATTACTTTTCAACTATAATTGTTACTACTGCAGTAAAACACGAACTAAATTGTTAGGAAATACCGAATTTTTATTTCTGCCGAAGCATATTTTAATTAATAATTAATAGCTGGTCCGATAAAAATTATAAATGGCAATAGGGATCTTTATTCAACAGAATAATTGTAAATCTGCTTTATTAGTTTTTGTAGGCGAAATCATTGATATTGATGTTATGATGACCATTGAATGGAAATATAAAATCTAACCTAAATATTGGATAGAAATACCGTATGTTCAATCTTTATCTGTAAAAATACAGAATTATTAGAAACAATAATTGACACACTAAGAACTAATGTCGTAGAAAAAAATCCCGAAGGATTTAATATGGATATTATTTTTCATTTCACGATAAATGTAAGAAATTATTTAAATGCTGTCTATGAGGGAAGATGAATAGAACACCGAGAACTTGTGATATAGCCTCCCAGACTACAAGATCTTACTGAAATATTTTGTGCTAAGGGAGTTAGTGAATAAAAAATAAATGCAATCATTACTATGTTAATGTAATTGCTCCCATTTTTTAGTCTATTTGAATATCCTTTCGTTCATATTCATCCGATAGAAAACTAATGATTATTGTGTTGGCACAGTGGAATTTTCATGAATATGAAATTTATCAATCGAAAAATGAATATTCTCGTATACTATTTCTATTCTAATTTACAAAACATAAATTTTAATTCCATTTGAGAGTTTCATCCAATATAAGTAATGGTAAATGTTAAGAGGTTTATAAGAAATGGGCATTTATATATTGTACCACGTATGATCAATTGATATCTGAGGTAGTGGATTTAAATATGTTTGAGTGTTTAAAAAAGAAGATAGCGTATAATCGGATGATAAAATAATTAAGAGAATTTCAGAACAAATAAAAATAAATAAGCATAGTATAAAAAAAGAGTGAGTGAGTATATTGTGTTACCCCCTTACAACCCGTCATTATTAGACTAAATGAAGATTCTTCTTTAAAATTTGAGTACAAAGATTTATTAATTATATTTTTATGTAAATAACTAAAGAACTAGTATGTAACATTTATATTTTTTTTATTCTTCAATTAAAGTTAATTTTTAATTTAACATGTTCTCAATAATTTTTAAGATCATTTGAGGTTTTTTTTAAGTAAAATTGGTAATTTAGAAAAATACTTGTGCCATTCCAAGCTTGGAAAAAAAGAGGGGTTTAATAAGACGTCAAAAAATAAAAAATCGTTGCTACTAACAGAAGGAATTTATGCATAGTTTAGTTTTCTAAAAATTGTTCTTGGAAATGATTCATTTTTAGTTATGTATTTTTTATGTGTATTTCATCATTAAAAAGTATGTTTCAAATTTTCTTGTACAAACAAGACTGAGCCAATTTCGTATAAAAACATTTAATTCATTAATAAAAACTAAAACTGTATTGTAATACATACACTATGTACAGGGACTTTCTTTTTATTATTTATATGAATATTAAATTTATGTAGATACTTGAGCACCTACGTCCATGGATCTTTTTCGTTTATTTAAGTTTTATGTGTTGTTTTTTTTGAGGTTTTGCAATTTAGAATAGAATTTCTGTATACAGGGTGTTAAAAAAAAGATCGAATATGTGAACAAGATATAATATGGATCAAATAAGTCAAAAAGTCTTAATAAACATGGGTCCGCAAATTGTTATTTATTTTTGAAGCATTTTGCGTTTACACATTATTTTTATTGTGTACAAACAATCGATAGAAACTTATAAAGAAAATCGTTTCCACGTCGATGGATAGGAAGGGGCGGGCCTGTATCATGGCTTGCAAGATCGCCTGATTTAAACCTCCTTTATTTTTTTTCGGTTATTTAAAAAGTTTAGTGTACGCTGTTCCTGTAAATCGCTTCGAAGAGCTGCAATAACGAATTAATGAAGAATGTCACCAATTCTTTCTTTTGATTCTTTTTATAAGTTTCTATCGTTTGTTTGTAAATGTTTATTAAGACTTGTTGCCTTATTTCGGTCCATACTATACCCTGTTCAAATATTCGATTGCAAACTCGTGTCGTATAATAAATACATATAATAGAATGCGATAAAATAATTGTCGTTTTACCCGTAAATCAAATCAATCATCCTTCATCATTTATAAAGAGTTACATCTGTAAGATTAAGTACCACCAGCAACAACTGTAAAACAATCACCTCGCAATAAAGTACCGTGAAACAAACAAAGTAGGGAGATCTTCTGCAAGAAATCGAACAAGCCAGTCACGGTGTAGCGTCTTGGTACCGCACGAGTACCCATCGTTGTTGGTGCTGGTACTTCTTGCCAACCGGTGCGATACGCACTTCTTTAGCTTATCTGGATCACTCGATATTTTGTTTTGTGTGCAGATGATAATTGCGGTGGTACTTTTTGAAATGTTCACGAGTGGAACGTGGTACTTTTGAGTGATTTTTTTTGGACTTAAAATTAAACTAAAGTGGGTGGTTTCCTAATATTTCAAGGACACTTGAAGCTAAGAATGTACTTCTAATAGCAACTTTAATTATTGGTATGTTTTTTATAAAAATAAATGTTAAATTCAAAAAAACAGTTCTCTGTTTTTGATTCGTTAAAAGTAGTGTAGAAATAAGGATCAAATTTAGAAAGGTATTTACAAAATTTTATTGAAAATGTAAATCTATAGTATCATAGGCTTATTGCTTCTGAAAGTGGTACTGAGCACATTAGCTTTCCTGTTGAGATATATTTTCATAAATAATAATGTAGTAAATTTCATTAATTAGCCAACGAAGCGAAAATAGTAAATTAATTTAAAATATTTTTTTGCTAAAGTTATTATATTTCAGTTATTCGTATAAATCACATTGTAAATGAAAAAGATTTGATGAAGATAACTAAGATATAACCGAATTAACTTCCTTGTGGTAATTCTTTTGGTTAGAAATTCTTGAATTATTGATCACACTTGAATCTAGTTGTTTCTAAAGCAATGACTACACCGATTTAAGAAATAGAATATACCATAATACCAAACGCTTTGGTTAAATTTTTGGAGAGTTTTAAAAAATTTTCTTCTGGATTAAAACATATAAAAAAATATAAAATTTTAAACAAAAAGGGTTTAAAGTAAAAACAATTTCTTAGTTAAGCAAATTTTCACTAACGGTTACTCTTGGTAGAAAAGAAATAATTATTACTCCAGATTTAGTCTTGAGATCCTCTTAGCATAAATAATAGCAGATTTAAATTATAACAACCTCAGACTAGACACATTTTGGAAAAAGTAGACCTCACGAGGATATCCTTAGTTTGTAACTACATATTTCGGTATTAAGAAAGTCTTTAGAACCAGGTCATCGATAATTAATTGCATCTTAGAGCTTCTCCCAATAATTATATTAAGGATTATTTTTGAAACTAAACGCTTCAGAAATGAGTAGCAACATAGAAAATTGATATACAGAAACGGCCAATTATCTCGTAAATTGCTAGTCCAAAATCTATGAAATTTGGGATAAGTCTATTTTGGGATACGGAGATTCCAGATTTAACATTTGCAATATTGCTAGACTTGCCGTTTCTCTGATATTATTAGTCATTTTGGTTTTTTAAATAGATCACCCTGTGTATTCAGTCATTTTTAGAATCTTCTCTTCAAAACGAGTTCAACCATATGTAAAACTTATGATTTTATGTAGTCTGTATGGCCTCCACGTTCACCTGATTTCAATTCTAAAGATTATTTTTATTGAGGATACTTGAAAAATTCAGTTTTCAAAACTAAACTAGCAAATCTTGCGGAGCTAAAGCAACGAGTTATAGATGAATCGATAAATTTCTAGACAATCATGGAGAAATGTGGTAGACGCATTCTACCATCAATTAGGGTACTGTTAACTCACAAATGGAGCACATTTTGAACACTTGATTAAGTAATCATTATTTTAAAAATATTGTAATCTTTTAATTGCTACCTTTTAATGTAGTTGAAAATAGTTTGTATTAAAAAAATTATTGAGACAGTTAGGCGTCGCCAGACTTCTGTTTTATTTATTTAAAACTTTCTAGACTACATAAAATCACAAGTGTTACATACGGTTGAACTCGTATTGAAGAGAAGATTCCAAAAATGGCTGAATATACAGAGTCTTGAATTTAAAAAACCAAAGTGAGTAATAATATAAGAGAAATGACAAATCTAGCAACATTGCAAATGTCAAATCTGAAATCTGCGTATATTAAAATAGGCTTATCCCAAATTTTGTAGAATTCGGACAAGCAATTTACGAGATAATTGGCGTTTCCAGATTTTTGGTCCACTCTGTAAAGAACATTTGAATTTTCCTGTATCAGAAAAAGTTGTTCCAAGGATTAAGGATTAAAACTAACAAATGCCAGAACACTGTTTCATTAGCCTTTTTAATCAGTATTCTAAAATTAATAGTCCTTTTTTAGCAGTTGTTAGGGGCGTCGCGGAGGTTAATTAGTCTATCAGACCTTTATCCCTTTTCTCGTCCTATTTCCCTCTGATCAGCTTCATTTACCTCTAACTAATTGAACATCTACACGAGTTCCGAGTGATGCACACAATTTAAACCATGTCAGTTTACAGGATTTCAATTAAATTTTTTTTTTTTTAATAAAAGCCATGAATACTATTGAAACAAAAGGAGAGACGCAGGGAGTAGAAATTAGTAAAAGTTTAAGTCATATTAATGAGAAAATATTTTTGAAAATTTCTAAAATTAAAAATATGTTTGCATTTCTATATGGAAAACTGTTTTATTATTAGTTTTTATATAGAAAAAGTTCGGTTTTCATAAAAATAATATTGTAATATTTTTCTTGACGTAACATAAGTATACAGTGTGATTAAAAATGATTCCAGCGAAAATTTCTATTGTTTTATCATTGATAGTATTATTATTAAGATTATTACTTAAAAATTATAAACAATGGATATTAAAATAAAGTAGTCATGTACAAGGTTCGTCTAGAAATAAAAATTTGAGAGTACAACAATAACTTCTTTTATTTTTGAAAATATCGAAAATTGTAATTAAAAATTATAAATACTTCCAGATATGTAATCGTATGAATCGATTATAAACTTTTTTTTTCTTTTTCTAAAGAATTTTATTTTTATTTTATATGAAGAACTATAAAGTGAACAATTTTCTTTTAATAATTTTAGTATTTTTTTATTAAATCATCATGACAAACAACAATAATTAATAGATATTAAATTTATTGTTATGTTTTATTTATGAAAACAGAACTTATTATAAAGAAAAATTTCTATCATCAAATTAATTCTAAATATTTTTTCATGTACAGCCACGTTCTAGAATAATATATACCTAATCTACATCTTAGTTAGAGCCATCATTATCACTAGTTGCCTTAAAGAAAGAACCTTGAGACACCCCTTCATTATTACATTATTTGTATTAACATTGTTATTCAGTTAGTTAAAACCCCACCAAAGCACTTTCCACCTGTTATTTAAAAGAAAGTGAAATATACCACAATCTCATATTAAAATAAAAAAATACAGCAATGGTCTTTTTATTTTTTTACAAATTATTCAAAAATGTAAATGTCAACTTTCTCCTCAATTAATGTGTATCTAAAATGTGGCCAAATGACTTCTGACCTTCAAATGATTGAAATAATAAATTTCTTTTAAATTAGTCGATACAAATGAATGAAGGTGTCAAGTTGTAATTGCGATGAATTAGTTATGTAAATTTTTTCTGTAGCTGATGAATATTTTTATTAACGATACTGTTAAAACATTTCAATACTTGATACTGAAGCAATATATTTAACATAATCTATAATCTCTTTTTTTTATGTCTAAGGTAGTAAATAAGCAGAACCTAAAAATTGATTGTTTTTGACAAGTAACGAATTATGTAATGTTAATTGAAAATACGTAATCACACTATCTTATGGCAAACAGTTTTCATAGAAATACATTTTTAGATTTCCAATAATTTTAATTTAGAAATAAATGACATTGATATTAATTCTTGTTTTCACTTGTATTTATTTTTATCGTATTCTTAAACTATTTTATCATATATTTTACATACTTCTGGAATTGCCACACTCGTCGTTACAGAACTCGTACGCAATATTTCCACTCACATGTAAAACATTATTTAGAGTTTATGTTATATAACTTACTATGTTAAATTTATTTTATGTTTTGATTGAAACTCATCGGAAAAATTCCGAAATTGCATATCATTCTTCCTTTTGCAACTTGCTATATATTAAATAAGTGAGTAGAACGCTAATAATATTAATAATAACGCATACATATTTTCACTACTAGTCTTACTCAATATATCATCAATTATTATACCTTCTAAAGATTATGCAAATGGAATATTATAATTATTTAAACAAGAATTCTATACTTTCGCTTTTGTGATTTATTGAACACCGCGTTTCGTTGAAAAAAGCTTTTATTAGTAGTGAAAATAATAAATATACTCATTATTAGTTGATTTTAGTCAGTTAGTAAATTGACAGATCTTTTAGATTATGACTGATTAAGTTACAATACTTTACTCCTATAAAAGAATGAGTAACAAAAAATTAAGAAATACATTTAATAAACCGACAGTAATTCAAGTGATCAGAGTCTGGATAGGAAAAAAAAAGAAAGGACCACATTATTTTTGATTTCTTCACTTTTATTTCTCATTTTATTTTTTAAGTCCTGTATCATCGTATAAAATTTCATAGTTTTCTTTGGAAACCTAGAGCTCTGCCTTCGTTGTACATACTGTTCCCTTATTGTATTTTTATATTGATATTTATTTATATACATATATAATGAAAAATAGTTATTGTAGGTATATAAAAATTTGATAAATAAAATTTTCTAACCTTGTATCCAGGAAGTTGATTCTTAACTGAGCCTATAGTAACATTTGATTATCAATGGGAAATTAAATTTCAACCAACCATTACCCTCTCTTTTCCAGTCCGAATATTTTTCATTTCAACTAATTTCAGTTTTTTATCTTCCACCGACTGTAGCTCTTTCTTGTTTCATCAGCCCTTTATTCTCTGTATTTTCGGTTCATATTTTTTTTTGTAATCGATGTCTATAAAATTTGTTTTAAAATTTTGCGCTGATGAATAAATATTTCTTTTATGAAAATTTCTGTATTAATTAATGTATTATAACTCATCAAATCTGATATTTATTTTCTTTTGAGATCCATCAAACATTTTTATCTCACTTACATATCCTTAGTTATCAAAAACATTTTTTTTAATTTTCCTTCTTTCTTTAACTTTCTTGATTTGTATAATTTGTATAATTTTATCTTAACAGTGTACCTGGGACACGATTTAGTTAAGCCTTAAACCTAATACCAAAACCTACCTAAAAGATTAAAGGCTAAATGCTAAAATTGATACACAAAACCTTCGTAATTGTGCTATAAAATTTTTAAAGATTAAGTAATAGATATATTACTGAATTCCAACGGTCATTGGTACCATCGATACCGTAAATAACAATAGACCATAAAATGATATAAACAAATTTTAGTGAAAGTGTTTTAAATCAGATTACATTATATTCAGTTTAGTTAAAAAGAAAGCATTTCAGTTAAACAAACTCTCAAAAATGTTCTAAACCGATAATTTGCGTGTTAATGAGAAAATTATAAACAGTCAGATGTACAACTAGAATTCTTTCATTAATTGTAATTGTTTGAAAACCATGTAAACATATTACTTTTGCAATATACTGATATAGGTTTTTCTAACCATTTTTCTGCTACATGAAGAAAGCTTTAATATCCATTATTTAACAATTTCCTGTATGCTAGTTTTTATCAATTGTGAAATTTGAGACAATATCAAGAACATGTGGATTGTCATAAACAAAGCATTTCATAGGAAATAATAATATCCAAAAACAGTATTAAAGATATAAAAACCACTAAGTAATGAAAAAGATAAAAGTAGGCTAAGATGAAACAAACAGTACTTGCCTGGTATTTCCTTTGTTCTTTAATTTCGATTTAATGAAAAATTGAAATTAGATTGAAACGCTCATACTATATTTATAATTATGATATCTCAAAGAGCGAGGCACGCTTCTGGTCACAATTCGATGCTTTCGATGTTAATTTTGCATCTCTAATTTGAATTTTATGAAAGTAATCAGAGTGCGAAAACGTTTTAGTTTAAAATAACATTTTTATTATTATCCCGTATGTTGGCTGTTGAGCCAACTAGGCTTCTGTAATGATAATTATTATATAAACGATATAATATAAATGTGTTACTGTGTACAATTTTATAACATTGCGCTAGGTCAGTAGGCAGGAGTACCAAGACCGTAAAATCATAGTATTTGTTGTTACCTATACAGTGAGGTCTATATGTATGGAATACATTGATTTTTTACATTATTATGAACTTTTGAAGAAAAACCTGAAATAAATCGATTTTTATTCTTAATTTTACAACTTATGGTATAAAAATATTACCTCATCCTTTCATTATGATAATAGCCTGAAATTTTCAGAAAAGAGGCCGATTTGAAAGAGATTTTAGTTCTATGTTCAGCAATAAACTAGCCAGGTTTTTAATATGTTAATTCAATGTGAGTACGAGATTTTTGCACTGAGCGAAACTTGGCTTGATACATCGGTAAACAACTCGGAATTATTTCCAGATAACTTCAATATATACAGGGTGGACCGAGACTTTTTGACAACTTCACTTACTAAGGGGGGAGGTGTTCTAGTTGGCGTGCGCGATAATATTGCATCAATGCAAGTCGATTTGGCAAACTACTCTTTTCCAACTTTTAAACTAATTGATATTGTCATAGTAAAAATAATAATATCATTTAAATGCATCTATCTCTTAAATCTATATATACCACCAAACACTCCTATAACTGAATTTGAACAACTTTTTGATGCTTTAGAGTCACTGCACATATTATATGATGGCGTTGCTTTGGTGGTTGGTGATTTTAATATTACCACCTATGCAGACAACCTAAATTCTGGAACAACAAGTAAAGAAACGTCCATCATCAATAACTTCTCAGGGTTTTTTGAATTGACACAAAGTAATTTTGTTTTTAACCATAAAAACAGACTTCTTGATCTTGTTTTCTTTAGAGGTAACTGCTTAGTCGAAAAATCATTAGATCCCTTTGTTACAGAGGATAAATATCATCCTGCTCTTGAGATCACTTGCACATTAGAGTCCAAAATAAATCGTAAAAGCAACCTCGAATCTTCCTTCCAGAATAATTACAATTTTAGAAAGGCTAATTTTCCGCTAATGTATGAGTTGATGTCGAGTATTGACTGGACTTTTCTGGATGCATTTAAAGATGCAGATGACGCCTGCATATATTTCTATGGGAAACTATATAATGTGTTCGACCGCTGTTGCCCCAAATATTCATTAAAATCGAAAAATAAATATCCACCTTGGTTTGATAAGTCTATTATCAAACAATTGCGTGAAAAAACTACATTCTGGCGTATATATAAACGTGAAAATGATGTGCATGCTTCTGAGGAGTTTAAACGGATTAGATCTAACGTAAAACATGATACCGATATCGCTTACAAAAAATTTGTTGAAAAATCAGAATCAGAAATCTCTAATAATCCTAATAAGTTTTGGGCTTTTATAAATACTAAAAAATGCAACTCGAAAACGCCACAAGTAATGTCATATCAGAATAAAATATTGGAAAATCCTCTTGATATCCTAAACAACTTTGCTGATTACTTTAGCCAATCTTTCTCTGCTTCAACAGCATTCTGTTCTACTTCTCACAATGTTCTCACTTCCCACCTCAATATTAAGAGTTTTAGTGAAGTAGAAGTACACAGGGTCTTACACTCAGTTAAGCCAAAAATGACCACGGGTCCTGATAGTATTCCGGCATTCGTACTAAAGGATTGTGCTGCAGTCCTTTCACGACCGCTTTCAGTATTAATTAATATCTGTTTGAAAACATCCACAATTCCATCCATGTGGAAATCCTCAAAAGTGTGTCCGATTTTTAAAAAAGGTGATAAGAAAGATATATCAAATTACCGGCCTATCTCTATTATCTGCAATCTTTGTAAAGTGTTTGAGATATTACTAGAGGAAGAAATATACCGTCATGTCAGTAGGAAAATTACACCAAATCAGCACGGATTTATGAGGGGACGCTCCACAGTCACCAATCTCATAACAGTTACTCAGTTCATAGCTGAATCAATCGACAACAAGGTTCAAACTGACGTAATCTATACAGACTTCTCTAAAGCCTTCGATAAGTTAGACCACGGAATACTTTTGGATAAACTTACCTCTTTTGGACTGTCTTCGGCTTTAATAAAACTTTTTGAATCATATGTACACGATAGGAAGCAATATGTTCAACTTAATGGCTTTAAGTCTGTTGAATACATAGTCACATCTGGCGTTCCCCAGGGATCCAATTTAGGACCTCTGTTATTTAACATGTTCATTAATGACATTGCCAGTGTTATTGACGTCAACTATCTATTGTATGCCGACGACTTGAAATTATACAGTTGTGTAAAAAACATTGGTGACTGTGAAAATCTCTTCAAGAATCTGGAGCGTGTTGTTGAATGGTGTAAACGTAATAACCTTTTATTAAATCCGGCCAAATGTAATATTATGTCTTTTGGTCTAAAAACCAATTTCTTAACTTTCAACTACATGATTGATCATATTTCCCTTCAACGACCTAAAACTTTCACTGATCTAGGCATTATTTTCGATGCAGCACTATCTTTCACCCACCACATTGACAACATTGTAGAACCATCCTATCGAACGTACGGATTTATTGCGCGTTGCAGCCGCGATTTTAAAAATGTGTCTATCCTAAAAAGCCTTTACTATGCATTTATACGGTCCAAGTTGGAGTACGCTGCAGTTGTGTGGAATCCGATGTACCAATATCACATTGATCGCATTGAAGCCGTTCAAAGACGTCTCCTAAAATTATTGAGCTATAAATGTGATGGTATATATCCGCAGATTGGCAAATGCCACGCAGAATTGTTACAAAGTTATAATATGTTCAGCCTTGAAATACGGCGCAACTATCATTCCGTAGTCGTCACATTTAAAATACTAAACAATATGATTGACTGTACTGACTTACTGGGGATGTTTAATATCTCTGTTCCAAGGATCACATCTAGAAGAACACAGACTTTTTATGCAAGTGTACCTCGTACCAATATTCTGAAAAATTCTCCGATTCATACAATGTCTAGTATAACTAACTTAATTAGCTCTGATATAGATATATTTGCTTGTAAATTAGGGGATATTAAAAAGTATTTTTTTTCTAAATCTTAGATTTTTTTGTATGTAAACAAATTTTCTTTTATCTTATATGTTCTGTATTGTTAATTGTTCTGATTTTTCCTACTCTGTAATTGGGTACCTGTTACCTGTAGAGCAGTGTAAATAAATAAATAAATAAATAAATAAATAAATAAACAGCTTTTAAAATTTGGTGCATAACTGAGAAAATTAAGCCCTGAATTTATATAAAATGTTCTACGAGAATTCCAAGATCACATTAGTTATTGTCAAGAAGTAAATTGATGTCAGTTTAAACACTTAATATAATTGTAAAATTAATTAAAAATAACTTTCTAAGTAAGGTGAGGTTTTATGCTTCATTCTATGTAAACTTTTGAAGTGGAGACATTATCAAAATTTACATTTTTAAAATCGATTTTATCAGTTATGAATGAACCAAATTTAAAAACCTGTATATTTCGGAACAGAGAATTAAAATCCCTTTCAAAAGAGGTATCACACGACCTCTTCTCTCATTAAAATTTTTCAGGGGGTTGTCATAATTTAGAGGGGGTGAAAGCAGAGAATAATATTTTTAGACCATAATTTGTAAAATTAAGAAAAAAATCGACTTGTTTCAATCAAAAAATTTATAATAACGTTAAAAATGAATGTATTCCATACATATGGACCTCACTGTATATATTTTTCCTGTGAATTTACAGTTTACTCAAAAGTAGGGTAAGGAATGAAAATCAACTTCCCAATCTATTACGTAAGTTAGACATAATTGAGAACTAACGATTTTAAAAATAATTTTAAATGTCTAAAATGTCATTGTAAGACCATTGAGCTAAATAAAATTTTTTTATCCTATGTTTAAAGTTGAGTTTTTACTTGTTATGTTGGCATATTTTTTATCTTTTCATTATATACAAAATAAAAATTCAGAAAGTTGAAGTTCGTTCGGATTTAAGTTAATAAACTCATAATAAAGGAGAAGAAACACCATTCCTGAAACAAGCAGCACTTTGTGCATTTAGCTTCAATTTTGTGATAAAATAATTACGAAAAGAAACAAATTGCAAAAAACCCAAATAGTAGAAAAATCTACAAGGAATGAGATAATAAAGAAAGTACTAAGAGCCAGAAGATACCTATTGATTACATTAACCTGAGTAAAAATAAATGTAAAATTTTATGGGGGTATTGTTTCTTTGATTTGAAAGATTCATGAAACTCTTAAATTTTTCAAATAATTTTACATACATAATTTTGGTGTCTTTTTTAAAAAAAGCGCGGCATTAACATGATAATAAAATTATATAAAAAATTTAAATAATAACTGATAATTCTACTCAAAGAACGACAAATAAATATTATGAAAAATTCCACTTAAACCTTTTCATAAAACAATTACCGAATGCTGTATTTTAAATTACAAAATTACTATTCATATTTAACTGTAATTTTTACGTCCAGAATGGTGTTGCATTAATCGATGACTTAACAATTTTTAAGGGGACAATAAAATATGATTAGCGCCATCTGCTTCTCTAGTACTCGTTAGCCGTACCTACCTAAATACTTCAAGTAAGATCATGAATTACTTCAACAAAAATCTAATCCCATCTTGCGGTATTACTTGCGGAATGAAAGAATGATATTCAATTATTATTTATGTCATATGTTCGATGTACAATCAAGATGTACTTGTTTTTTACAAGAAATAGTCTTGAAGAAAAATAACCGAATGGATATAACTGGAAGTGTTTGAATGGTAATTTATTTCAACTTCAATAATTCAAAATAAATTAAAATTTATCAATAAGTTGGCATAGCTAAAGATGTCGATAGTTTACACGTTTTATAGATTTGACCTATTTGATTTTTTTTTGCTTCAGTTAGAATTATTCATTTCTGTCACTGGGGGATACGTATACGTTATATTATTTTTTATTATTAGTCAATAAAGATTTTTAGTAAATTAACGAACATGTACGTTTTATAAAGCTAGTCAGAATTTTAATAACGATATACGTTACAATAAATTGACAGATATAATTAATTTAATTTCACTCTGGTGTCCTTAATAATTGATAATAACAGGAGCTGGTGTATTGTACTATAATTATCATATCTGATGAGAGTGATGTGATGAGTAACATCGCTATTGAATTTGAATCAATTTATGAAATTAGTATATTAACGGAGCTAGAGTAAGGAATATATAAAAGATGTATTCACTATTTGGTCCGATAGTAAAATAATGGTACTTACCATTACTGAACAGAGATCAATTTTTAAAATTCAATGAATGAAACATTAGGGTTATAAGCTAGTTATGTACCGTAAAAATTGCTGAGAGAAAATTCTGTAAGGTTTTAAACAATAATTGACAACTATGTAAAGACGGGAAAAGAACATTTTTAGACACGTATTATTTTAGTTTAAATAGCGTCAGACAATTTCAAGTAATTTGGACATTTTCAAAAATGTTAGCGATTTCATGTAATTTTTAATAGGATTAAATAATAATTATCAAATAATTTCAAAAGAAGAATTTTGATATTGTTATGGTAAATCCAGCCAAAATATCATCAACTGGTAGTGATAGACAATTGGGTGTTTTCTTTAATTATATTAACAATTTACATCCAAAAATAAAATTTATTGTTGAAATTAAAGATGTCAGTTCTATAAATTTCTTAAATATAAATATCAATAAAAAGTAAACTGTAATCTTCAATATTCAATTTATAGTAAACCATCTCATACAGATATCCCTTATAACTCAAATCAAATTGGTTGATTAATAAAAAGAAAGAAAAGGTTGCCATTAACCTGATCTTTCCGAAACAACATAAAGATGACGGGTCATACAGAACAATTGCATATTTTGGAGATATTTCAAACAAAATATCAAAAATTATATATCGTACAATATCTTCTACAATATCTTTTAAAGTAAAAATAATATAAGTTCACTTTTATTAAATGTAAAACCTAAAATTAATAAATTTTCAAATTCGGGTATTTACAAACTAAATTGTCCGGATTGTAATGCCATCTATCTTGGCCAGACCTTAAGAAATTTTGACATACGCTACTGTGAGAACTTACTAGCTTGTAGATTAATACAACCAGATAAGTTAAATTACGCAAAACATCTCATTGACACTAAACACAAACCTACACAATGGAAACAACAGTGGAAGTACTTGTGACCAGAAAGAAGAACTTATTTTGGAGGAATATAAGATAAAGAAACACCTAAAATATCCTCAATATACACTATTGAATTAACATCTATATCTAGGAAGTTCAATTGTCTTAGATTACCAAATATATTTTTAGAAAAAAAGAATATTGCTTAATAATGATTGGTTGTCAGATTTATGACATGAAATTTATTTACTTTTTTTAAAAAGATCTGTCAAACTTTCTGCCTTGGAAAATGGTATTGTCAGATACCGAAACGTAGGTAGACATATTAAAGCGCTTTGGAAGACTGTGGAAACTCAAGATAAGTATTATTTCCATATTTATTAAGTTAATTGTTTCAACTCTTACTTTCCCTACCTCGGGTTGGAATACTTGAGGATTCGCAAAATTTTCGGTTAGGGGTCGTTAAATAAAACAAAACAAAAAACTCTTACTTTATATACCTCACTTTTCATTAAATTTATCCTTTTAATAAGACACAGCTGCGTCTCTACTTTTCTTCTTATTTTTAAGGACTTTCTGGAGATTTTATTGGCAGAAAACCATTATGGATTTATTGTATTTTGAACCGTCGAAACAGTTATATCGTTACATTCTAAAACTTTGAACATAAAAACAGATCCCTAAAGATTCTGTGTCGTAATGGCTTGCTATATTTTTTACCTTAAATTACCTAAAACATATTAAAATATCAACAAAACTAAACAAAAACATAGTTAATTAGAAATAAGAAAAAAGTGAAAAACTAGTGAAAATTCGATCTATAAATATATGTTTCTGTTTGCCATCGCTAAAATCTGAAATATGTGTAATATGAAAAACTATAACTTTATCGATTTAGTGAATTATTAATTTTTAATTGTGGAATTGAAATGAATTAAATGTCCTGGATTTGATTTACTATCAATTTGATCTAAAATATTCTTCAACAAACCAGCTAATTGAAACACTCTACCTTAACAAAAAAAAAAAAAAAAAAAAAAAAAAAAAAAAAAAAAAAAAAATGAAAAGTCTCTTTGTTAAATAACGTTATCGAATATTTTAATCAACTCGAAAAATTTTTCATTATTTTAGTAGATTTTATATGGATTTAGCAATTTCTGTCAAGCGTAAAAAAACTTCCATTCCAACATGTGCAAAAATTTTTTACGGTTTGGCTGCTGGAGATATTTAAATAAAAAATAGCATTATTTTCATTTAGCTGTAGATCCTTTATTAAACATAATACACATCAATTGTGATACATGGTTGAAATTAGCTCGGCAAGAGGTTTATAAAAATGTAAAAATATACGGGGTATTCCATTAAAAAACATAACTTTGATATGCTGTGACCTTATGAGACACCCTGAATATTACGAAATAATTTTAAAATGTGATGCTTGACTCTGTATATAACTTTTATTTAAAACATTCTTTCTCTTGTCTTCCCTTTTGCAGGTAGAAAATTTAGCAACTAAAGGTGCAAACATTTTTTATCTGTTAATAATTTATAACTGAAGACTTTAAAGTATGGAATAATATAATTTACGTTAGGCCAGTTAAGGTTAGGTTAGGTATTATTTTAATAAAAAAAATCAAGACAAAAAAGGGCGTTAAGTATCAAAAATACTACAATATTCCATTGTAAATAAATCCTAAATCTTAAAACTTAATAAGTTACCAGTGGCGAATTTTTCTATTCGGATAAAAATTTCCCGTGTCCCAATTGCAAAATTTTTATTCCGTGGCACTAGTTAAAAAGTCGCCAGTTACAAATACACCGTTTCAAACCTTTCATGCGAAACGAAATATTTTCACATAATTTTGAACAATTCCATACATTTTCAAGCAATTATGTTTATAAAATGTTCCTGGCGCTTTTACAAGACTATTATGTTTAAAATAAATAAATTGCTACAATATTAACCAATCATATTATTAACAACTTAAAGCACCCGCCAACAAGTCCAATTGTTATTAAAATAGTTGGTCCTAATAGCGCAAATTGCATATTTCGTAATAACTAATAACGAATTTAGTTTTTGAGGTTGTAGCGTTTGTCAGATGTTTCAATTATTTTTGCTTTTGTCTACAGATTGTTACGGTAACGGTTTTGTGGAAAGATTAAAATAGTTATTGGGTACTCGCTGCAATCACGATTTGTCGTCTGTTATTTATTAATTACAAGTAAATGGCCCTGCGGGAAAATTTAAATTATCTTGCAAATAATATCTATTTTGATTAGAATTTTTTATCATACTTACATACATACCGTATTCGATCCTTCAAGTATAAAGTTGTTTTGGAATTTTAAGTTCAATCTTGTTTCCTTACGTGTTCCCTATTTTCTAATTATTTCCTTTACTACCTTACTCATTCTTAAATCTTTTAATTGTCTGTATTTAGTAATATAGTTGCTCTTGTTCTACTTGTTTTATTATTATAGTTATAGTTATAGTCTTCTATTGCTCTATGCATGCCATTTAGACCCAAAACTTGATTATATTTTTTCCAAAATTTTATATCTCTTGCTGTTCGTCTTCAATTCATTACATTTTTTCTTCGTAACTTTTCTTCTACTACCTCCTTCCACCTCTTTTTTGGTTTTCTTTTTTTTTCTTGTATTTGTCTTAGCTCAATGCTATATTTTTTACTATTCTTTTTCTTTTTTTTAAATATTAGTGTTTCTTCTTCTCCTTTTTTTATGTTTATCAACATTATGTTCTCATTTAAGAAGTATAATCGAAGCTTTTCGAAATTTTTATTGGCTTGTCGACGCTTATTACAAATGTGTGTCATTTATTTTTAATTTTGCATAGTATAACCACTATTCATTTAATATTTTCTTCATTATTGTTCCTTTTCTTTTATTTCTGTAATTATAATTTTACACCAACAGAAAAACAGAACTACATTCGATGATGACAAAAAGTTAAGATGAGTTCTTCAAAATCCTAAAACAAAAACTTACATAGGACAAACAAACATACGAATCAATGAAAGAAAATATGAACATGAGAAAAGCCTTGACCGAAAACGATTTAACCAAAAAGTGGATGTAAATAAAATTAAAAATGATAAAATTTTGCTTCATTTTTTTTAGAAGATTTCTTGTTTTTATTCATTTTAGAAGAAAATCTTCGTGAAGAAAGTTGTAGAATATTAAATTTTCGAACGTAATTGCAGCCTCAATTGTTGTATAAAAATTTGTTAATTTTACTTGAGTACGACATAAAAACGAAAATATAGATATGGTAGGAACTTTTCCTAATTTACTTAATTTTCACTTTTTTGTTAGATATAATCGTTTTTGAGGTAGAAGCAAAAAACCACCTCCTAAACTTTTTCTCTTCCTAGATCCGAAAATTTTCAGTATACTCATGTTCTAAATCGTTTAAACACATTCCCTCTAGACTCCGCTTTTTAGTATTTATTAATATAACTATCTAACAACTGTTTATTAATGTTGTAGTAACAATAATTATTGCATTCATTAGAATTAACTTAAAGAAAATTTTTCAGAAATCAACCGTGAAAAGTAGAGAAAACACACTTAGATTAAATACGATAATTTTCAATTAAAAGTTTCTCGTACATTTTAAAACTTTGATGCTTTACTCATTTACAGTTAAACATCATAAAACTGTGTCAAAGGGGAGAAATAAATGAAAAAATAATATCAGTTCTCATATATAAGTTGTTTAATTAAATTTGTCTGTACTATAAATAATTTTAGCTGATAGTGTTTTATTCACCATTTTTAATGAAACTTAATGAAAGAAGCTATAAAAAATCCCGTGTGGTATTTACTTAAATAATAAAATTACATTATTTCGGATCTTACCCTTAAACGTAATAAAATATTTATGTATAAAATAACGAAAATTTACAAATAGATGTTGAAATGATGATTACGATTGTTGTGTAGAATGTGGAAATGTGAAATTAAATTGTTGTTCACCCCTTGTATATATGCTAAAATGTTTCTCGTTTCTATTAGAATATATATTGTAACTGGATTTTACAACTCACTTATTTAATTTAATTTAATTAACTCAGGATTAAATTGAATTAGATTTATTCAATTAAAAGAAAAAACGCAACTGCATTCCTAATTGTAAATTCCAATAACGTTTAATGAAATGAAACAAAAACAGAATATAAAATACAAACACATAAAATAATAACCAAGTAAATATGGAAAAATTTAATTGTGGAATTTAAATATCCCTAAATTATTCAATGTCCTAAGTATTATTATTATATGTTAAAAAAATTCTTTCTATTAGGTACTAATTTAGTACTTACAAAACAACTTAATTTTCTTCTCAAACTAAGAAGTATTAAACAAGTGGGTTCAGAAGTCCAAAATAAGGAAATTGTTCATTAAACTCGCTCTAAAATAAGGGATTATTATTTTCGTATTTTGATTACAAGTGTTTAGATATAAAACATTGATTGATTAATTAAGTATATAATGTGTTAACAATTTTCACCAAGTTTACCTTTAGCAGTGAAATTTCGCAAAGGGGTTGTCAAATTTTTACAGTGGTTTTAGAACTTTTTGATTTGAAAGCCAACTTATGTAACATTTATAATTTGGCAGCTACTTTTATGAATATTTCCTATATTACCAAATTTTAATAATACGAAATTCAATAATAGACCATATCTTTACTTAAAATAACTGTACATTATAAAATTTCAGATCTTCTTTTCTAATCTAAATATACCAAACTAACTGAATAATTTATATTATTCGAAATATTGCAAATTTAAAACAAGAAAGGAATAACTTTTTGTAACCTGGTCTCCAAATATAGGGTTTGATGTATAAAAATATATATAAAAAAATAGTTGAAATCGGTTAATAACTTCAAACACTATAGTGGTGTATCTAATTTAGATGGGTCACGAAATTAGTTAATGTTATGGGCCCCAAATTAAAATTGAGTTTTTGATTTTATAAATTCATCCCAATCTAACAATGACTTATATTTCACTGGTAAGTATTATCGTTGCACTTTGATTTATAAGGTTTTAAAAGTACCGCATAACACTAATTGTGCATTAAACTTTTTTAGGTCACTTTTTCAAAATAGCTAAATTTTTCTATAAATCTATTAAATTGAACAAGAAAGTATCCCTCATAATTTTTACATATTTCAATTTACCAGATATGTATTATAAATTTCTGAAAATGTTTCAAAGAATCTCTTGTCGGGTAATGTTTATTAAATAATCCAAAATTTATTATTGGATTGTTTTCTAACAAATTAGACTATTATATAATTGAATTATAAAGTTTAATTATGGGTTTTATTTAATTTACAACTGATAACATAAATTCTTTCTTTAAAAAAAAAGTTATTATTGGATTGTTCATCTAACAAAAATTATTTGTTTTATGAAATAATAACATTGAAATAATATTAACAAAAACTTTATGTTTTGCCAGTAGATTTCATATTAGTTTTATTTTAGAAATTCCTTATGATTAATAAAACATTAATATTTTAGTAATATGATCTGTCACTTTCAGTATATCATATACTTTAACAAAAAAATGTGAGACCTTTTATTTGGCTTCAATAATAATAATAAGATCTTTTGAATGAACTTTTTCAAAATTTGACCATATATGTCAAAAAACCGGTTACACTATATGAAATTTTATAATCTACAGCAAACTTACAAATCCGTTCCTTTTGCCATTTTTTATTGACATTAAAACGAGACTAGTAAAAGTTGCACACGTAGTTTCCCGGTAGAATACGTTGTGATTTTTTTTTAATATTTATGAGCCTTAAGACTTATTTTCACTTTTCCGCAATAAACAAACACACCCATGAACCAGAATGTACTAGAAAAACATAACAGTGCCGCTGTGTTCTCAAAATAGCGAGAAAAGCTTTATTTGACACTATTTTGTGTACCCATTTGACGTTTTAAATAGTATCTAAACATTTGACAAATATTATTAACATAACTATTTTGATATTTGTCAAACACTTTTACAACATTTGAAAGAATCTTTTTCAGATTTGAAAAACACTACTGAATTTGGCAAACATTACGTACATTTGAATTATGCTGCTGACATATTATGACTCTTGTTAAAAGTTGTACCGACACCAGTACTTAAAAATAAACTTATAGTGTTCTAGTTTATAGATCGCCCTGTACGTTCTGTGCCTTATCCACAATTCTAATAAAATAACAGACCGATTTGTTATAAAGAAGTGAAATTTTTTACGTAGCAAGTAGTTATAACTACTAATATGGCTTTCCTAACAGTTCCAGTTTCTAGGTTAAGTCGACAATTACTCGGATTTCTTTTAATTTCTGAATAAACTGTAAATTTGCGATCTACAATTAATTCCTATGTGCGATATGATCTAACCATTAAATCATTTTATTCGATTCTTTTCTAAAAATATGTTATTAAAATAAATTAATAAATTTTATAAAGTCGACATGGATCAATATTTTTTACTGTTTAATTTATTAGAGTCGTAATATTTTAATATTTACTATTGCAGCTATATTAATTATTGTAGGTATTAATAGTAATTACTATTAATTAATCACCTATGTTTGGCTAATGTGGAAATTATTTCAACTCGTTCTGCATTTTGGATCTAATCAAAAAATACCTATTAGATTAACTAACACCACTGGTAACCGCTACCAAATGTCTTAGTAATTACTTAATAAATATTTGCAGTTTATTATTTTTGACGTAATGAAAAAATGTGACACATTATCCAAATATAGGCGTTGCGTTTAATTTTTAAGAGGTATTAGACTTTAATTAAATTAATATTTTTTTACAAACTTAGAGTTAACGTTGAAAGAAAAGTAATGGATGATCATATAGCTGATTAGTCCATCTCAATACATTTCTAATGATGTGGCACAAATGGTATATTCCCTCTTTAAAATTAAGGGGTTGGAATAAAAACCGACGTGTTTCAGCATTTTCTAAAATACTAATGAATACTGCCAGATTTCAGGGTGGATTGTTTTGAGTTGCCCACTCTGTATATATCCGATTAAAAGACCGTAAGTTCAGGAGAAATTGATTGACAAATTAATTTCAACTGACAATATACTGTTCTGAATTATTATTAGATTTTTTACAACTTTATCCAAACGTAACCTCCATATAAAAATATAAAATGCGCAAAACATCAAATTAAGAACATTGAAAAATATACAAAATTACATTTTTAAATTATTTTTTTATCAATACAAATTATTAATCTATTTCCCTAAGTTAATAAATACATTTTGGCTATAATTCCACCTTACGGGAATATGAGTCATAAAATATTGCGATTATCTCTATAAATGTAACAAGTACTATTAGGAAATAATAAAATTGTAAATAATACTTAAACCTGATACTCAATGGTGTTAATCAGAATTCTCACATTTTTTTTAAATTTACGAAGTATTTTTTGCTAAAACAAAAAATATGGATTAAAGTTCCAATAAATTAATTAAAATTGATTGTTATTATTTAAATTATGATTAGAATATTTTTTGTTAGACTGAAGGTTTACGAACGAACTTCAAGTTCATCAAGTTTTATTTAATAAATGATAAGATAAAATAATGTACAAATTTTGTAGAAAGGTGGTTTAACATTTCAACTTTTGGTATGAATAAAAATGAAATAGAATTAGAATTTCAAAGATTCTTACATGACGTCACAAGTGAGTGATAAAATAATTTCATTATTATATTGCAACAAAATATGTTTAAATAACTTTTTTAATCTGTAAAATTGCGAATTAATGAAACTTATTGGAACTGCTTTGTATGATTATTTATACTACAGTCCTTGTATTAAAATTTATTTCCAAAAAATCTAATCAAATTATTAATAATTAGATTTTAAATTAAATTTTGTTTTATATAGACTGGAGTAGAATTCGATGAACTAATAAAAATAAATGAAAAAATAGACGACAGCATCAAAAATTATAGAGCAAAAATAAATTTTATATTTAATTTTCAACATTTTGTTGTCAATAGTAAATTATTAAATATATGTCATAATTTATAAGATGGAAACTGTAATAAACTGAATCATTTTTTATTAATCAATGGAATGAGTACCTCAGAACATTATGCGAAACAAGAGCGTTTAAAAAAACCCTTTATTCATCATTAAATTTGTACAAAACCTTAAAAAACATAAAATATAATAATAATATAGACTTATTATAATTTTTATTAAAATAACTTTGTATCACTTTAATTAATTATTTTTATTTAAACAGATTTAATTGCACAACTCATACGCAACAAATATCCTATATTCAAATTCTCAACAAATTTACAATGTTATATAAGCGGAAAACATTTGCAAGAAAGTGAAACATAATGTGGGAACACTAAGCTTTTGTGGATTATTAGGTTAAGTTGTTATGGACAAATTGCTAATCACTTTTTTAATTGTTACAGAAGATGAGAATTTCTCACAGACTGAATCAGTAAAGAATATTTGTTTCTCATTATGATATATTGAAAAATTGCTTGTGTTTCCCTTACACCGAATAACAAAAATTATTATTTTTAGCATGCCATTAATTTTTTCTTAAGAATACGGCAGGAAAAAAGGGCTGTATAATAAAAAAAATGAAATATAACATTTGACATTTTTAATTAATTAAATCGATTGTTTATTGAATTTATTTTGTTACATTACATAAGTTTTAAATGAATTTTTATGATTCAAAAATCATACAACAAAATATGTTCAAATACGGGACATTTTCCGTTTAAACATTCTTGGCGCACTTCGGATTTTCTGCAAAAAATTAGTTTCTTTTGATGTGCTGTTAAGCTTATAATAATTACAACGTGGTTATTTCATTTATGACATAGTTCGAGAAATTTGTAAAAAATAGGAAGAGGTGAGTTAGCATAAAAAGATGACATTGGTAACTTTATTTTCTGGCCTGACTTCCAGGACTACTGTTGGTGTTTTGCTTATCTTTTCTACCTTTTGCCTTCCTTCATTCCTGCTGACTCCTCTGCTTCATCTTTATGCTTTTCCAGACTTTTGAATTTTTATTTCGTTTTCTACCTCAATATTTTCGTTAATCTTTTTGCTTTCTTGCTCTTGCTTGGTTTCCTCCATTCACTTTCGCTCTCAATCGTTTACATCCATTAATTCCACGATCTCGCCACTCCATTTACTTCCATATATTACTTCTACTTTATTTTCTTTTGCTCTTCGTTCTTTTTCTTGTATTTTTCCTGTTTGCTCCTTTATTTTCTGCATTTCTTCCTTGTTTTCCCAGAATTGATTTACTTGTTTACTACCTATCATCTCTTTCTTTTTATATCAGTATTTGGTCTTGGATCTATTTTCTTACTTGTTTTTTCACCAAAAATTTGTGATACAAATATATCTTCCCTCGCCATCATTATCTTTTCTGACTATCAGTTCTTTATTCTTTTATTTTCCTTTTATGTTCGACATTTTTAACAAATCAAACACTAGTTTTTCTTTCCTAAAGTTGGGATTTTAAAACCAAATTTAAATCCACCTTATTTTTATATACAGGCTATTGGCCTATCGTCGTGACACACCCTGCATCTCTATCATGTTTTTTCTGATTTATGAAATTGTCTCGAACCAGACTGATCGAATTAAAGCACTAAATTATACAAATTAACATAATCTCGTGTATCTCCCTAGAGCGAAAAAAACAAGATTTGATAAATTGTAGAGAGCATCCGAGAAATATCTGTTAAGGTTGAACTTATGCCTCAATGGAATAATTAGTGGTCGGTCTGGTGTAAAATTATAGATCGTGGTTGACAATTATAACCGCGAGGTTGTTGATGGGAGTTTTTACTTCCTAGTTTTAATTGAGGAATTGCTATCTACTTTCATTTTTTTTCATGTAACGTATTTTCATAAATATTTTGATATATCTTCATGTAAAAAATGTACTACTTACTGATATTAAAATGGTTAGAGCTTCATTATAATCTAATTTATAAGTGAACCCGGTGCAAAAAAGTTCTAGGTCGCCTCTTTGAGGGCACACTGACAGAGTTTTTTTAAATTTGGATTGCATATATTAAAGTCGGTTTTAAACCATTTGAAAAATTGGTTTATTTATTTTTTTTAATTAGGCATGTTATTATTTCAAAATATTTTTACATTGCCTAAAAGGATCGGCTTCAGAAGCAAGACATTTAAAGAATTATAAATTATTCTGCTTTATGTAAGAAGTAAGGAAATTATTAGTGTATATATCATTTTATTGTTGTTTGAAAGAGTTAGTCCATACTTGTTCCTATTGAAAAAAAATAGTGTTAGTTAAAAAACTAAAATTCTTAAATATAATCGGTAATAAAACAAACACATATACTTTTCTTTGAAAAACTAACATATTTTAAACGATTCTGCTTCATTTTTTAGTAATTTGTAAGTACACAACTTAAAAAATAATGTTGAAAAAAATGGAAAAGTCGATATCACTATTGGACAGTTGACCAGTATATACTTGAATCCGTAGAATGTAAACATTTAAAAGTATACAAGATGTTCTATTTAAATTATTAGTTTTTGTATCTTTCCCGGCTATTTTGAAAGTTCAATTTTAAGTCGAAAAAACTTAATTGTTATTTATTGTACAGAGTGTCCATGAAAATAATACATATTTTCAAATGGTATATAATAATAATATAATATGATATAAAATATTCTAATAAAATTTTTTTCTAACATCATTAGTTTAAACAAAAATTGAATTTAACCATTTACTCGAAAAATTATACGTGGCAACACCTCACACTTTTAATAAAAATATGTGTGTTGTAACCAAGGAATATATTCGAAATAAATCATAAAATGGTGTTAGTTTGCAAATGTTACCGATCGTTTAATCGTTTTAAGTTTATCGTTTGGTAAAGTAGTTTCAATAATTCAGTGAAAAATATCGTTTCATTCAAATCAAGTATATCACGACATGTTAATTAATCTAATCCGCGATGTTTTCTATCCGTGTCCTAAGGGTTGCTGTAAAGATTAATGTATTACCTAAAAAAAATTAATGATAGAAATCGTTGGGATTGTGTAATAAGAATATATTTTTCACTCTTCTACATTCCTTGTAATAGATCATTCTAAATATCTAGGTGTACTAAAATAAAAACTTATTTTTATAACATTTAAAAAACTATTGTTTATTCTTCATTGAACTTGACCCAGTTATTCTAGTGTCGCGGTGTTGCCGGCTATACATCGCCATAAATATGCGCCTCCTTTTCTCGTATATACTCTGTATAGTACAATAAGATAAATGATCGATCAGAGCATTTAATTGGATTTCTTACTAGTTCGTATTTTAGAGAACTTATTGATTACGATGAAGCACTTTTTTGCATAAAAAATACTCTTATGTGCAAAGGAGTATCACCATTATTATTAAAAAAAAATTATAATATATGTTACCATTTAAATTTCCAGGAAAAATCTGTATCTCATAAAAATTTTTCTAAATTCGCTGATTCGATGTTAGGCAATTATAATGGTGTACTGGAAATGAGTTTCTATAGCAGCTTTACCCAGAAATGCTTATAAATAACTTCACTCAGTCGTAGTTCAGTACTTAGAAACTTCCTGGCATACTTCTGTTTGGAAAATTTGCTTTATAACTTCTTGTAAAGGCAGCAGAATTTCCCGAACATTCCGTAACACCAAAACTATTTCTGTCAACGCGACGTTTAAATAGATTACCATATATACACAACAAAAATATCAAAAAGTTCACAAAAACGACAAATTGAACAAATTCAACTTTCTAATTTGTAAAATTAAAGTTTGCTGTATTATTGTGTCGATCCCGTTACATAAAATTGCATCTATAACTTCAAGCTTAAATTATTCGAAAAATCAGGAGAAGTGTTTTTAAAAGATTTTATTAATAACAAAAAATATCGCTCGCGTAATCTAGATATACTAAAATGAAATGCGAGAGGCCTTTCAAGTAAACAAATCCACGCATTGTGCTCGTAGCTTTCTAATAACAAAGCAGTAGGCATTGTATCACTGTGATTTTGACTATATTTTGATATAATATAAACACGATTAAAAAGGCATCAAATAAATTTAAGTGACTCAAATAATTAACGTAGCAGAGGCGAAACGCATCTGAATTTTTTTTGGTTTATATAGTATTTCTATTCCAAATTGCAAAATTTAAATGTTAACTTTATTTACGAGGTTCATCCAAAATAAGTACTATTAAGAACTTTATAAGAAATGGGCATTTAAATATTATATATACCATGTATAATCACTTGATATCTAAGGTAGTTCAATTGGCCAAATTAAGTCGTCTCAATCAACCGCTCAAGCATTTATAAGTATTTGATTGAGTTTCTATGGTCGTAAATCATTCCTCTTCTAAGTTCTCAGACAGTAGCGCGTCTGAGTAATGTGTTTTCTTAAAATTTTTCTTTTCTTTAAAAAATATAGCGTTTTAGAGACCGTAGCTAAGTAGTGAAATATCCCAAGATCATGAAATTCCACAAACAAATAATGACAATTATGTACTTAAAAATAAAGATGTATACATATAAAAGCAAGAAGTTGTTTTAAATATGTTCGAGTGTTTAAAAAAGAAATAATTAAAAGAATTTCAGAACTAACAAAAATAAATGAACAAGTTAAAAAAAAGAAGATGAGTATATTGTGTTGCCCCCTGACAATACCTTATTAGACTAAATGACGATTCTTCTGTTATTTGCAGATTTGTTTAATGTATGTTAAATATGCAAAGGAAATAGTTTTCTTTAACTTGATTTTAAGAATTTTTCTTTTTATTTTTCGGTTAAAGTTAATTTTTAGTTGCTTTCAATAATTTTCAATATCATCTGAAGTTTTTGCCAAGTAACATTGGTAATTTAGCAAGAGCCAAGAGAAAGAAGGAGGATTTAATAAGACGATCAAAAAATTAAAAATAATTGTTACTCACAGCAGCACTTTATACATATTTTAGTTTCCTAAAAATTGTCCTTGGCAATGACTAATTTTCAGTGATGTATTTTTTATATATATTTCTCTATGAAAAAGTTATTTAAAATTATTTGGTTTTCTTGTACTAGGCTGAGCTAATTTTATTGAGTAATAGTATGTCTGGTAACATATTTACGAAAAATATTGAAATTTTTTCAACCTAAAAAAAATCTAAAAACTCAAACATTTGATTCGTTAATAAAAACTAAATGTGGATTATAATTATAAGCTATGTATAGAGTGTTTCTTTTATTATTTACATGAATATCAAATTTATGTAAATACTTAAGCACCTACGCCCATGGATCTTCTTTGTTTCTTGAATTTTTATGAGCTTTTCTTAGAAGGTCTTTCAATTTACAATAGAAATACTTTAGCAATCGTCATGTTTCTCGAGATTTATCTACATGAGCAAGGAACTCTATATATGACCTTGGAAGAAAGAGGGTTGCTGAGGGTAGTTATTACACCATTTTGTAATTTGTATGAACTACGAATTCCTTCCTAACGAAGGGTTTTACCTATACATTATACAATTCCTATACGAACTGTAATGGAGAGAATTTTTTGTGGCCGATGGAGATAAGCGTTAATTGGGTGTGATTCAGTTTATGTAAAGTTTTTTTTGGCCCAAAGCTAGAATACCTATTTTTGAAAAACACTTAGATAATATTTAAAAACTAATGGTTTTCATGGTATTTATAAAATGACAAGTCAACAACTAAAGCCATGATATCATTTTATAATGAATACGAGGTGTTGCACTCGAATGGATTTCATCATTTCTAACGGATCAAAACAATACGTCTCTTTAATAAATAGAGAAAAAAATCTAATTTCTAGTGTTAATTCAGTACCTCTCAACATAACCGAAGGTGTTCCTCAGGGATCAATATTAGGACCGATTCTGTTCATTTTATATGTTAACAACGTAAATTCATTTCTCAACAACAACTTCTATGTTGCATATGCGGACGATATCTCCATTGTAGTTTCTTCAAAAGAGTTAAGTACTCTGAAAAGTTCTTGTTGTACAACCCTTGAAAATATTTAATTCTATTTCAATAACTTAGATTTATTTTTAACATCAGCAAAACAGAGGTTATAGCGTTCCATACTTAACCAAATTTAGACAATTTTTCAATTAATGTGGGAAATAGTAGCCTTGAAACCACTCGCGATAGTGTCAGAATATTAAGTCTATATGTAGATGAAAAGTTGAACTGGAAGATCCATTGTGAGAACTTAATTTCAAAAATTAATAGACCCAAAATTCTTTTCCTCAATCTTTTCTGGAAATTTTTGGAAAATTATTATGGTGTATTTTGCACAAATTGACTCACACCTCAGATATGGTGTATGCTTGTGGGGTAACTGTGGTAGTCCCTCAAAAGTCTTTGTTACCCAAAAGGGAATAATATGATGTATGTTTAACATTTCTCAAAAAGTAAACCTTACTTTAAAAAGTTCGGTATTCTTACACTCCCATTTTTATATATCTATGATATCTGTGTATATTTTTATAAAAACGTGTTTATTCAAGACAGTTAATGACATTCATTCTCACAATACGAGACAAAATCAAAAATTTTATTTACCCTTTGTAGGCTTAAATTAACTTTATAGGTCCAAGATTTTACAATACGTTGTCGTCATCTATTAAAGAAGCAAATAATTTGTCAATTTTCGAAAGAAGATTAAAAGGGTATTTAATAGATAAATGCTTTTATATTATTCTTGAATTTTTAGAATAATAGGTATCTAGTGTTATTTCTTAATCTATTAATTTCTGTTTTTTGTCTCTTCTTATCTTTTAAATAATTACTTATTTAATTGACGAATCTTATACAATTGTATTGTCTGATAGATAATAAAGTATTATTATTAATTGTATCTCATTTATTATCTTGTTTCGAAAATTTTTAAATTACCATTTTGGCAAAAGATAAATTACTGGATTTGAAAAAGCAGATTTTAGCGACGACCTCTTCCACTATTTTTTATGCACATTTTTAATATCGGACGGATTTTCATTGTTCGGTTTGCAACTGTTAAAATTTCTCGGACTTTAAACTCGTGTCTGGGTTGATGAAATTTTTGTGTTAATTAGAAACATTTATTGACATATCTAGAATGTTTGTCATAAAATTAGGACCAATTTATATGCCTAAAAGATAATTTATTAGGTTGTCAATATTATATTTTTATATATTTATTACCAACTTGTTTGTTTACACCAGGCTTAACTGATCACATTTTTATGTGTGAATATTTTATTATCTAATAAAAATGAAGTTGATCATTTCCAAGAATCTTTAACTCTTTTTTAAATAGATATTTATGTGATATTTTGAAGAAGTCTTATATATACAATTTAAACAAATGTCAAATGCCAACTAAAGGATTTATTCAATGTTAACATAAATACAATAAATACATTCTTCCTGCTTGCGCCATTATTAAGAAATTATGCAGGATGCTGATTGTGAACTTGGCAGAATATGATATTTGTTTTTATATTCCGGTTTCTACATTTTTTTAAATGACAGTTATATCTTTTTAGTGATCTACCCAGAACCATCAATTAGATATGGAATGGTTTTGAAATTTTATTTAAAAAAAACGCAAGGAGAAGGTTTTTAAATTATTAAATGACAGTGTTTGCATAGTAAATTATAGGTTTTAGTTCTCCTTCAAGTGATTTTATTTATATGCATATGTTTGCCAGTATAATATTGTGAGTTATTAATATGATATATTGAGATACTGAGGGGTGAGTTTTTCAAAAAAATAATTAGAAATAAAAACTGGAACCGTTTGAACTGTGTTGATAAAATAATTCAGAGCATTTTATCTGTCATTCTGAAGTGATTTTAGATATAAATATCCTTCTAGATTACCAAGCTCGTCAACCTGTAGTTTCACTATTAAAGAAAATTGTTGCATTTTCTAGTCACATATCAGTTGGGAACAGAGAAGATTTTACCGTTCGATCAATACGTAAAACGTTTATGGCAGCTTTAAACTTGGTATAATAGGTCGAGTGTCCTAATAAATACTTTTTCAGACAGGAATTTACTGTTATTAACGGTCAGGATGATGTACTTATAGATCAAGCGTTCATGAATTAGTCAAAAAACTGTCAATAGAATCCTCTCAAATACACTGAGTTCGATGTACCAAGAAAAATCCTCGTTCATTAATTAATACAATTAAAAAGCAAAAAAAATCTTATCTTTTTTAAAATAAACTTTATGACCCATAAAATAAGAAAAATTACCTCGATTACCGGCATCACAATTTGCGGTCAACAATGGGAATTGCTAATTAAATAAAGTGAAAGCAACCACTGACTCAGCATTAGATTAAATTTTAGATTTAAACGTAAATTTGTCTGGTCGAATTTGAGAATTTACAGTGTTTGCATTAATTACCATTGTTTTTTATGATTAGAAAAAAAAATGACAAAAAGGTGTTTAATCGTGGTTAACAAGTTATGTTTCTTGGTTGTCCGACATAAAATATATTTTATAATTTTATACTCCTCATCCCCAATCTTAAGCCGAGATTTAGAGAAGATAATTTTATTTTAGGTCAGGTTCTTGGAATCATCAAACAGGGATTCCTGGGATTAATAGGTTAAGTTTGATTTGTGTTTGACTTGAAATCAAGCCTATCAATTATTTTTCAACGAAATTTATTCACTCTTTAAAAATTGAACTAGTTTGAAAAATTCAGTACTAAATAAAAACTACAGGTTTGAGTAAACTAGCTTAAAAATTAAAAATATAGAGAAATAAAATTTCAGTTTATGTTACTTGTGGGAAAATTAATTATTTTCTCTTACCACTATACTGCATCAAAAAAAAATTAACATCGAATATTCCACTTTCTACGGTTCAGGTAAGAATTTAACATTAGTTAGGTACTATTTATTAACTTAAAATCGTGACCAAACTTCAGAAAATACAAGGCCGAACTAAGTAGGATCAATCTATTTTCGGAATGAATTCTGCAAAATCATATATTAAATTTTATATACATTTTTTTGATCATTTTCAATGACTTTCATTTATTCATGTTAAATTAAAATCGGTATTACATTATTTGCTCGAAAATTCAATCCGATTTCTTATCAAAAAAACAAAACATCCAAAAATAACTATAGCATTTAACAGAATCAAAATTACTAGAAAATTATATTTTTTATCCAAGTCCATAGAATATACAAGGTGATTTATAAAGGGTAGACCAAATTAAATAACAATTTTCATATATTTTCCTGTTTTGATTATATATTTTTGTGTCTTATCGTTACTTTTTGTACGTATTCCTGCCTTTTCGTATACCCCGTATATTTTTACATTTTTATAAACCTCTTGCCGAGCTAATTTCAACGATATCATAAAGATTTTTAAAATGTATTTAGAATTGAATAAATCATGTAGAAATGAGAGAAAATATGTAATGGGTGATAAAGACAGTTAACTGAGTATTAATGCATCAAAAAATAATTAGTTTTTATCCTTAAGAATGTGGAATTCAACCCAATTAATCGATTTCCAAAAAATGAAGCTTTTCTTTTGAGTTGTTCATAACATTAAGATAAAATTAAGAAGACTACTGACACACTTCAACAAGGATGGTAAAGTAATTATGCTCAGATGTAGACTAATAAATCGCTATTGAAACAGTTATGCAAGCGATAATTTTAAATTCTGGTTTAGCCAAGACATGAACAGTACGTTTGAAATTAATATATGTACTACTCCCTTTTACAGTTAAAGTTAAATATAACACGATTCAGGAAGAGAATTAATTGTTACCCATCGCTTTTCCTAATTTTTATTTATTGATAAAATATTGAATTTCCAACATTAGGATTTTTCAAAATATATATGTTGTAAAGTATTATACAGTGTGTCGGTAAAGTGCGGAATAAATTCAGTTTTTCTTATACTAAAAATATTATCAAAAAAATATAAAACAAGTCGATTTCTAGTTTAGGCAATAATGGATGTATTTCCCACTTTACGGAAAGAGTGTATATTAAAAGGCCGTGCTTAAGTCAAACTGAAAATGTAAGAAAGTATTTTTTGTTTAAAGTTTCGCTTAAAAATCATTGTTTAAGGCTTTTTAAGCTTTTAAATACAGGTTAAACCAAAATAAAAGTTCGAGAATCAAACTAAATCAAAGTTGGAAAAATTCAATTGTTATATGATAACTTTAAAGAGCATACAAATGATAAATATATAAACAAAAAAATCATGGCTTGCTAAAAGCTTATATCAAAAATTCTTTATTGTAATTCAATTGTTCTTGGATATAAAGCAAACTTTTTGGATTTTTTATACTTTATTTAATATTTGGAAAACGTAATTATTAATAATGAAGGTCGTTGAGATTTTTTCCATATATCTTCAGCTTATTCTTCGTCTTATTTTTTGTCACTTTTCTTCCTTCTTGCCAGGTTTGTTCCTACTTTTTATATTTTTTGATACTACCACTTTTTTGTTGTTGAGTTAGTGTCAAACGTTTGCTTCCTTATATTAGTATTATTGGTTTAAATATTGTTTAAGATACCGTTAATTTTGTTTTTATTTTCATTATTTTATTTATTAAAAATGTATGATTTTACTCATAATATACTTTTGTTGCATTTTCTATTTATTTCTGCCTCATTTTTTCCATTGTTTGGTAATTTGAGGATATTTCTGATTAAACCGGGAGTATATTATTAACAAAAAAATGTACATCAGCTGCATTTTGCCCCACTGCACTTACCTACAAAATTTCATAAATATCGTCCGTTTCGTTTTTAAAGATATTTACTTGGTTTCATACTTTATCCCAACCATGTACGTATAGGATTTTTAGTACAAATACCGTTGCACGTCAGGAGTGACGTACCTCTTTCGTCATAGTACTGCCAACTAATTAAAATTTCCCTAACTAAGATAAATCATACGAAACATCACGAAAATTCACGAGGACTCATGAACGTAGTCACAGTACTAAAAAACCGAAAAAGTAATCGTAATTATTTTGATAATTTTAGAATTATTTCAATTATATTGGCTTATATACGTCTTATTCTTTATAATATAAAGTTTATAAATCATTATTATATGTTTAGTACTCAAAAAACCATAATTTACATTAAATAATTTTGAAATTTTCAACGCCCATGAGACTCGTATTTATGATGAAGAAATGACATTGTAGCGATTGGCATGCCTTGATGCGACGTTGTCGAGTATTTAGATTGAAATATTTCAACGATTTCTGACGTCCGGCCGTCAACCAGTTGTGTGTTTTCACCACGTTTTCGGTAATTTTATAATATTGTCTTTATTTTTTTGCTTTGCTAGATAGTTAACTTATAAAAAAAACTGTTTTTTTCAAAACAAACATAGTGTGAATAAGCTGATTATTGACGTTTATTTCTACAAAATGCCAAAAAATTTGGACAAGCCGACAACACTGCAGGATCGTGATCTCATAATTGATATATGACGTGCAACGGGATTTGTATTAAAAATCCTATATATGTTATAATAATCATTTGTTTAATTTAAAATATATAGTCTACTGTACCTCAGCCTTTCCTAAAACAAGATTAAGATTCTCCCACTTGGATATCTACTTTATGTTTTAATTTGTTTTTAAGTAGTACACGTTAGCTACCACATTCAGCAGTGTTATTACGATACACTCCCTGTTATCGCCTAAATAATAATAATAATAATATTGTTTAGATTTGTGACATGTGCACTGTATTTCTTTAGAACCACTCTGTCATACGGTGTTTTCTATTCAGAACCAGGTTGAAAAATGCGCTACCTTTTATTTTACCACATCTGATGTTCGCTAACAATATAATAGGCGAGAATACCATGTCACATATGAAACCGATCATCGAGAATGTGCCCGGAGTAGAACAAAAAAGACATTCTGTCATTACCACGTATATACCACGTACGATCTAATCGTTAGCAAATTAGCCGTAACAGTAACTTGAGGCTTGTAATATTTTCATGAGTCTGGAAATATTTTTATGTGTTCCTATTACTAAAAACAGATGGCGAATGTAAACATATACAATACAACATTCGCAAGATTCACTTGCTGACTAAGTTCAAGAGCCATCCCTATAAGGAAATCATCTCATAGAAAAGTGGAAAATTTCTAGAATATTTTACTGCTCTTGCGTCCTTATTATTACACCTGATGATGACTTTTGTGAGAAGTCGAAACTAGTAGTCTTTTAGAACAATTTGGATTGTCAATGGAATTTGTTGTGGTGCGATTTTGAGTTTTTTTGGATTATTCCACTTTACCACATAGGAGCTACATGGAGAACCTTTTGTATCAAATTCTATGTAGTTATTCAGAGAGACCGGTAGCGTCGGTCGAAAATCTGGAAATGGGTGCCAGTCTAAACGTACAGCTAGAAATATTAAAGCCATTCAGCATGCTATTGATGCAAATTTAAAAACATCCATTTCAGTAATGGCCAATTTCTAAGAAATTTATAGCATTTCAACAGTAAATTTTATTTTTGGTTTGTAAATTATTAATAAAATTAAAGAAAACATCCAATTGTCTATCATTATCTGTAAAACCAAAACATTACATTCTTGAAGTTATTTGAATTAAAACTTTTTTGTTTCAAATTATCCATAAAAATATTTGCCAAAATTGGTTACATTTTGAATATAAAATTTACCATCAAAAACAAAGTAATTTTTGAAAACATATTACTAACGTAATATTTAAGAATTTATCTTTATTATATCTATAATGAGGAGATCCTCAACACAGTTGTTTTTCTCAAATGGCATATGGTTTTACTTTTTTGGATATGTTAATTTACAGAATATGAGGTGATGGTCAGCTGAAAATTCCCTTTTTTTGCACCGTTGCATCATCAAAAAGTTTGTGTTTGGGTTAGAATATATTGAAGAAGATTGATGGTCCCATTTTTTGAAGGCAAATTTATTGCTTCACCATATCGCAATAAGATAATAAGATATACAGGAACACTGAGAGATTTTGCGATTTAAGGATTGTCACTTTTCCGTATAAATCAAACATTTAATATATTCAATGCTAATTCATAACTTGGAAAATCTGAGAAATTGCATAAAAAAAGTATGAATAGAGCAACAACTCACCGCAAATGTTGAATAAAGTTTTTGCTGGATTGTGGAGTAGAGTTGGTTTGCATTTAGACGTAAATGGACAACATTTTCAACAAATTCTGTAGTTTTTTGTAAAATTTGAATATGATTTAGATGAATATGAATTATTATACACAATAAAACTCAAAAAAAAAAAAAAAAAAAAATTATGGTACTGATTTTGGTTTTATTCTGTATATTCACTAATACTATATTTGAGATTATTATTTTGTATCAATTTCATTGGAGGTTATGAGCTTTGTTTACAATAAAAATGTTATTTTGTCAGCGTAACTAAAGTACCAATTATTTATATTTCACAACCTAATCCAATTATAATTTTTCTCTGAGGCTCGTTGTGTAGTAAATGTAAACATGTACAAACTTTGCAAGAATTACTTGTTGAAGATGTTTAACTAGACTGAAGTCTCATATTAAAAATGAATACTATTTATGTATTGAGAACTGGCAACATCAGTGTTGCCAGGTGAAATCTGTCATTGCCATCTTAAAGTTTAACATTTTTGACGTACTCAGAACGTTTTGATGTGCGAGTACTATTTGTGTTGTTTACATTTACAAGTTGAAAATCTCATCTCAGCCAAAAAATGGAATTAAATCGCGATCATTTTCGAGATATGCTTTATTATGACTTTCTACGTGGTGTAACTCAAGAAAACTCGATTCAACTTTTGGCGATGAAGTACCATCCAAAGCCAGTGTCTATCGCTGGTACCCTGAATTCAAACGTGGCCGTAGTTCGCTCACGGACGAAGTTAAAGAAGGTCGTCCAAAATCGGTCGTTGTGCCGATGTTGTTATAAGAAAACTAATTGAAGAAGATGGTCATGACATACCGTGAAATCGAGGCATGATTAAGCATTAGTATGACCAGCATACATAAGATTTTGCACGAACATTTGGGTGTTCGGAAGCAATCTGCGCGTTGGATTCCACATTTGTTGACAGATGCTCAAAAAAAGGCTGGTGTCGATTGGTTCCGTAAAATTATTAAAAAATACAACTGTGGTGCATCCAAAGCCGTATACAGCATCGACACAGGTGACGAGTATTGGATTTATGCATATGAGCCAAAAAGAAAAGGCCAATCGGCAGTTTGGGTGTTTCAATGTGAAGAAAAACCAACAAAAGTTACTCGTTCTCGAAGTGTTAAGAAGCAAATTGTGGCGTGTTTCTTCACGAAAACCGGTCATGTGGCAACTGTGGCTGTCGAAAATCCAAAGATCGTTAATTGAACGTGGTATACGACCATTTGCCCGACTTGGCACCTAATGACTTCATCATCCCAAAAATTAAAGATAAACTGCATGGACAACGATTTTCATCGCCCGAAGAAGCGGTTGAGGCCTTTAAAAACCTTGTTTTAGAGCCATCATCTTTTGACTGGAAAAAGTGCTTTGAAGGGTGGTTCAATCGCATGGAAAAGTATATAAAGCTTAAAGGCGAATATTTTGAAAAGCAATAAATATATTTTTGATAAAATTCATTTGTTTGTTCTTTCTATTCTCAATATATAAATAGCAACCCTCGTACCCTCTCTTTTAAGATTAATTTTTACATAGAGCAATATAGAAAATTCATTTCCATCTACGGAAAGTTAACATTGCAAAGAAAAATTATTGAAAGTGACGACTTTTTACAATTTGCCACCTATAAATATGTCAAGGTCTTCACTGGGCACCAGGTATTTCTGTACAAACATCGTAAAGCAAAACCAGTTCAACATTTTTGAATAACCACACACAAGATACACATGTAGTATAACAGTAACAAAACCGTAAATCTGCTTTTAGGCATGGTAACACAGATTTCATTTACAATCATTACCTATATATCAATTCGCCACAAGTGTAATAATACTGGGTTATCTCTACTAAAGCATATGTTTACGCGTACTGCAAGTCGATAGCTGATTTGTAATGCTATTGCATAAAATCTATAAATTAAAGATCTGTTCGAGCGTGAAACTTCTGAGGAAGTATTTGATCATGAATTGATTATATATTTATATTAACAGCTTATGGTCAATATCAAATAACATGTTTAATGTAGTATCTCGTTAATAATTTAACTTTTTCACAATTTGTTAATTACTTCCATTTGTGATTTTTCCTGCGATATTTTCAGCGAATAGTATATATTTTAATAAAAACAACGCCTCAAAGAAGAATGTCTAAAACTGGTCAGTAAGACAACGCGATTGCGAAAAGAGATGCAGAATATACGAGAGAATAACACCAGCGGCCTTTGCCGTTATTTTAACGACTTTACTCTAAGTCACTAACCATTTAATGGTAAACATGTGATACCAATTTATATGTACTGCATTTCATGAATTTATTCCCAATGCATTTGAATAGGTACTAATTACAGAAACTACAGATTAGTACGGTTTATTTTAAAAATTGATAGTTTTTCTTATGTAACTAAAGGGTTAAATTTAAATATATTGTATTAAAGTAATATGGTATTAACTTTTAAAATATTATTAATTTACTTTTTAACTTTGGCAAAATTATTTGAAAATTTAATACTTTAAATCAATCAATAACCTATTTCTCATAGTCCTAATACTAAAAATTTAAACTTACGAATATATCTAATATATTAAAGTCAGTAGCACAAATAATTTTGATATTTACATGAAATTAATAATTTTTTTAATAAAATTTTTATTACAGTTCCTCAAAATTTAATTTTCTAAATAATATTTATAATATTCTGACTTTGTGTAAATTTTCATTTATAGGTACATATAATCGTATTGCTATATGATATTTCTTCTATTCTTTGTGTAATTATTTTGTCTTTTCTATTTTATTCCACAATTACTTTCTTTTTCTTTTTCTGTATTAATAATTCACTTTATCATTCCATAATATCTGTTTATATGCATTATAAATGATCTCAGCATAAAAATGTTGAAATACATCATTTACTAGATAACTTATGATAAACATATTTCATTTCTTCATCTATTACTTATCACATTTACTTTCTTAAATTTATTACATCATTTAATATTTTTACAATTCCTTTTTCATCCAAAATATTCCCTTACTACATCTGTATAGATTATTCTTAATTTTTCATTCTTCTCAATATTTATAATTACTTAATTCTCTTCTTTGTTTCAGTAATATATTTTTTATAATGTCCTTTTTTTTAACTATTATTAATGCTGAAAACAAAACAAAATATGTGAGTAAACAAAAATTAAATCAAATTATGTAACATACCAAATACAAAAATTTGTTTGGGGAGAATTGCGTACAAATAATTTTAAGGAAATGATACAAGCCTATCACATTTTTTCTATTCATTTTGTTCCATTTTTGTATCTTGTGATGCCAATTTTTGCTCTATAATTATTTGTCTTTAATCCATTTCTTTTTTTTTTTTTTTGTATTTTATTGTCCAAATCTTCTATTAGATTTTGTATTTCATTTCTTATTTATTAGCTTTATTTTGCGCAAGCATTTCTTTCTACCTACCAATTTAATTTCCTTTTTAATTGGTTCACTTGTTGCTATTTCAATTATATTTATTCTTCTCCACCTTCTTCTTCTCCATGACTTTTATCACTTTTATTTTCTAAAATAGTATCGTTCGTATTGGGTTCTCTTATTTTTCGTGCGTGTCTTTGTCCTGTCTTATTCATTTGAGTGTCCAATCATTTTTCCCTCATCAAATCCATTTTAGAGTTTTAGATACTTTTAGAGCTCCACATAGGAGGCGACAAATTGTAATAAAATAATATATTTTTATTGAATGGCTATATGATTTATATATAAGTGTTTTTTCCGACAATTTTGTGTCCTTTAGCTTCGTGTGTCTTTTCGATTCTTTTAACAGTATTAGTCGTAATAATAATAAAAATAAGCACAATAATAATAATACAAATAATAAATGACTTCTCCCATTGGTCCCTTTAGCGTTTTCATGCCTTGTAACTTTTTTAGATTTTACGTGTCACTATAATAATGGTTATAATAATAAAAATGTTAATAATAATGGTAATTCTAATTTTTTACTTCTCTCTTTAATAATAATGGTTATAATAATAAGTGCTTTTTTCTTTTCGTCTCTTTAATGTCTTTTCGTAAGTATTTGCTTTTCTAGTTTTTAGTTGTCTCTTTCAGAATAATGGTTATAAAAATCAACAATAATATTAATGATAACAAATATATTGGTAATAATAATTATAATAATAATAATAATAATAGGTGCAATTTACATTTCGGCCATTTCGTGTCTTATAGTGTCTTTTCGAGTCTTTACGTTTGTTTTTGGTAATCTTGGTAATAATACGAGGGCGGGTCAATAAGTCCGTGACTTTTTGAATTTCCCGCCTCTTAATTGAAATGGCAACACTGCTCTCGTCAATAGTCATCTGTCAGTTGACTCTTGTGAAAAATTGAACAAGCTGCGACATTTAGTTTGTTTTTGACAGCCGTTAATATCAGACTACCGCGTTGACTGAGAAGAAAATGGAAAAAAGTGAATTTCGTGTGCTCATTAAGCATTATTTTTTGCGGAAAAAATCCATTACGCAAACCAAGGCTAAGCTTGATAAATATTATGGGGACTCTGCACCATCCATTTCCATGGTAAAAAAGAGGTTTACTGAATTCCGATGTGGCCGTACAAGCACGGAAGATGCCGAACGTTCTGGACGCCCAGTTGAGGTCTCCATATCCGAAACAATTGAAAAAATCCACGATATGGTTTTAGCCGATCGGCGATTAAAAGTGAGAGAAATTGTGGAAGCCATAGGCATCTCACATGGCTCAGTCGTTTCAATTTTGAATGATCATTTGGGTATGAGAAAGCTTTCCGCAAGATGGGCGCCGCGTTTGTTCACAATCGACCACAAACGCAACCGTGTGACAATTTCGCAGGAATGTTTGGCGTTGTTCAATCGCAATATGAACGAGTTTTTGCGCCGTTTCGTAACCGTGGACGAAACGTGGATCCACAACAACACACCGGAGACCAAACAGCAGTCAAAACAGTGGGTTTCTTGGTGTGAATCGGCGCCAAAGAAGGCAAAGGTGAGTTTGTCAGCCAATAAAGTTTGTTTTTTGGGATGCACGCGGTATTATCCACATTGACTACCTTCAAAAAGGAAAAACAATCAATGGTGAATATTACAGCAACTTATTGGGTCGATTCGATGAGGCATTGAAGAAAAAGCGACCGCACTTGGCCAAGAAAAAAGTCCTTTTCCACCAGAACAATGCACGGGTGCACACATGTGCAGTTTCCATGGCAAAAATCCATGAATTGGGCTACGAATTGCTCCCTCATCCAGCCTATTCACCCGATATAGCCCCAAGTGACTATTTATTGTTCCCAAACTTGAAGAAATGGCTCGGCGGAAAGAGATTTGCCTCCAATGACGAAGTCATCTCACAAACAAATGCCTATTTTGAAGACCTCGACAAATCATATTTTTCGGAAGGGATAAAAAAACTGGAGAAACGTTGGGCTAAGTGTATAGAGCTCAAAGGAGACTACGTTGAAAAATAAAATAACTTTTTATCTAAAAACCTGTGTTTCATTCAAAAAGTCACGGACTTATTGACCCGCCCTCGTATATATAGAATTTTTAATACAAATCCCGTTGCACGTCATATATCAATTATGAGATCACGACCCTGCAGTGTTGTCGGCTTGTCTAAATTGTCGAGGAATGTAGGAAGTTTCAAAAATGTAAGGTTAGGTTATGTTGTTTAGCTTTATTATTATGAAAAATTAATTTATTGAAGCGTATATGAACAATATATGATCCTCACACTCAAGACACTTCATCCTGCCAGTTTTAAAGTACATTTGAAAAATGTTTTTCTCAGTTGATTCATTAGCAATCTACAACTGTGATATTCTTCTTCTTGCTGTATTATCTACTTTTAATATTCAATAATCTGTTATAAAAATCGTTATATTATGTTGTTTATTTGTACTATATTTTTATTAAATAAATAAAATATAGACATAAAAAAAAGATAGCAAACTATTTATTGTTATTAAAATAAGACAACGTTTTGTTTAAAAAAATATATATTTTTCTTATAAGAAACAATTCAACTACAATATTCGAATTCCTACAAAAGGTAAATCCTTTCTCCTAATTCAAATCTGAATCACTTGAATCACTGTCATCGCTGTTAGGATTAATAATAATGAGATTAATTTCTAGTCTATCAAAAACTCTCTCTCTGTCTGCCAATATGTTTATTATAATATTGCTTAGAAAGTCTTTTTTATAAGTTAACTATCTAGCAAAGCAAAAAAATAAAGACAATATTATAAAATTACCGAAAACGTGGTGAAAACACACAACTGGTTGACGGCCGGACGTCAGAAATCGTTGAAATATTTCAATCTAAATACTCGACAACGTCGCATCAAGGCATGCCAATCGCTACAATGTCATTTCTTCATCATAAATACGAGTCTCATGGGCGTAGAAAATTTCAAAATTATTTAATGTAAATTATGGTTTTTTGAGTACTAAACATATAATAATGATTTATAAACTTTATATTATAAAGAATAAGACGTATATAAGCCAATATAATTGAAATAATTCTAAAATTATCAAAATAATTACGATTACTTTTTCGGTTTTTTAGTACTGTGACTACGTTCATGAGTCCTCGTGAATTTTCGTGATGTTTCGTATCATTTATCTTAGTTAGGGAAATTTTAATTAGTTGGCAGTACTATGACGAAAGAGGTACGTCACTCCTGACGTGCAACGGTATTTGTACTAAAAATCCTATAATAATATATATATATATATATATATATATATAATAATTTTAGATTACCTTTCAACTTTGACAAAATTATTTGACAATCTAATCTTCATAGTAATAAAATGAAAAATACTAGTAGCTTTTATGGTAAATAAATCAAATAATTTTAATATTTAAAAAAATCAGTAATTGGTATAATTACAAAATATAAAATCCAAGAAAAAAAAAGAAATTAGAAATTAAGAGAAAAAATCCAAAATAATTTCAAAAGATTAAAATTTAATCTTAAACATTAGATTATTAGTACAGTAACATCCTAAATAAATTAAGTACAGCCATAGTGAAATTTATTGACTAATTATACTATTTTTCATTTTCAGTATTTTCCTTGTCCGTATCTTCGTGTTCATCAAAATGACTTTTGAAAAAATTTGGCAAATAAAATAATGCCTCACAAATGACTCCGAACTTGTCCAAAGAGGTCATGTGTAACATGAACAACACCGTAATACCTCGGCCTCCTGCTTTTCCTCCTGGGCCTCTGGTACCAACCTACGGGCTGAAACCTCCACCTAAGATTCCCACTAAGGCGACTAGAAGTCCACCAACCGGTGATGGTAGTATCAAGAGCAAAACAAGTCAAACATCCGAAGGTTTTCGTTTGGTAGACGTCAATTGTCAGAATAATGACGAAACAGGAAGTGTATATTCTCTATACAAGCAGAAAATTGACTCGATGTTTGAGTCTGATTCAAGCAGCACGAAAAACAGCGTCCAGGCTAAAATTGAAAAAATGTTTCACGATGTAGCCGAGGACCATGGTAATTAACCTAATTTGATTATACCATTTGAATTTTGCTTACAATTTATTTCAGGTATAAGTTTGGAAGGTTTAGGCACTCACGTTTTTTCTGTGGACTACTTGGGATCAATTCCTCTTAACGATAAAGTGACAAGTTTGACGGGTTTACAAGACCCCTTAAGAGAACTATATTTCTCTTACAAGAGAATCATCAGGACCAAAAAAGACTTAACAGGAAGGTTGGAAATTTCCAGTAATGGTTTAAAGGTTCAATATAAAGGAGAAAAGGGTAAACATAAGATCATGTCTTAAATTAACCCAACGCTTAATTTTGTTAATGTATAATACATTAAGTTCAGTACTAATTTGATCTTCAATTTTTATTATTAAATCTAAACCAGTAAAATTCGTATATCCAGATTAATATTATTTATTTTGTTAGGTGACCTCGAACAAATAAACTCCTTCCCGACAATAGCCGTTTGGAGCGCGGTGAAGTTTGTGATACATGGCGACAAACCTCAACCTACTTACGCGTTTCTACCTCTGATAACCGACCCCGATAATATGGACAAAAGGTCCTTGTTTCGGCCTCTAGATAACAATGAGAAGAAATTTATTACGACGGAAGCGCATTCGCCGTTATTCGCTGTTGTTATGAGGAAAATCGGCGTCCAAAAACAACTGGAATGCCACGGGTAAGAACATAAGCGCCGGTTTGCAGGACCAAAAATATATTTTTATTATATAAAAGTAATGTTGTGCTATGTTTTTTTGTTTTTATAGGTTTGTTTGTCAAACTTCTGAAGATGCCATAGTGATTGCAGCGACTTTGTACAAATCTCTCGTAGCTCACATGAAAGCTAAAGAAAGACGGCCGAAGAACAAAAACGGCGTTACTACATGCATGTCAATCACTTCCAGCTTAAAAAAAGAAAAATCAGGAAACTCTATACCAGTCAGACCTCCGAGGAAAAAGCGAAGTACAACATCCTCTGTCGCCAGCGAATATGACATGATCAGTGTAAGTAAACCGACTATGAAGAGCAGTAATATGAAAATCGAAAACCCTCTATAAAACACATTCCTCGCAAAAGTTGGCAATACTGTTATTACTTATCGATACTACCATCTTTAGGGTAGGAGAAATGCTTAGTGATAACTCACAGGTACACACAGTCGTTTGTTTATTTTTATGTAGGTGAACGTAGTGAAAAGTGTGTTCATCTAATATTGGAAATGAAGGTAAGCAAAGAAATGTGGTTGGTTTTTTGGTGTCACCGATAAATAATACATGAGAGATGGCAGTATCGATACTTAATTAAAAACAGTTTTGTCAACTTTTGCAAGGAACGTATATCATTTTCATTTTACTATTTCTTATATTACTACATATTACTATATATTACTATTTGGATTACCAATATATATATATATATAAACATGAATTTTTTCAGATACCTGATACCAAACCTCTTTTAAACAACTCGCACAGATTGCCAAAAAAGAGCATCAAAACTAAAAGGGCTCCAAAAGCACCAGAATCCAAAACAGAAGACCTAGATGCCATTTTACCATACGAAGAACCCATTAAATGCGAATCAGTGAATAATGATAACCATAATGAGAAACATATCAATAGGAGGGTTTCTCAAAGCAGCAATGAGCCTGGAAAGGAAGAAATTAAGCCTAAAACGTTTTCTGGTAAGTTAATTATAAGTTACTATATCATGAACATTTTATGGTCAAAAAAATGTACCATTGAACCTTATGGGACATTCATTGTAATAACTTTATTACTTTTCACCTCCTTCTATAGTTGTAATAATTTTGAGAATTTTGCAAATAATTTATATTATTGTAAAATACTTATCTAATACGTTTCTTACAGATAAATTAGATACTTACATGAGCAAAGAACAAAAACAGTTGGCAGCAGAAATAAAACAAGTAATGAACGAGGGGGGTACAAAGTGTTTGAAAAAAGTGGTGAGAAAAAATGAAGATACGATAAGAAAAGCTGATAATTCTGGAGATATTCTAACCAAAGTAACAATTCCAAGATCTGGAAGCTTTCTAAATACTGGAGGTTTAACAAGATATAAAAATAACGGCTCAAGGTAAATTATCTTTTGATAAAACAAAACGATTACAAAAAAATTGAAATTTTTTTATATTTATTAAGCCATAATGTATCGGGATTTAACAAGCCGGAAGTTTAGCCTCCAGAAGAGTCTGTATGAAATAACATGTGGACTAGCCTTCTTGTAACCTGTTTTCGTTGTCTTTTTTCGTATTAGTCACTACTTTCTTCTTATCTTTTACTAAAAAGTACAACTCCTATCTTATAGTGTTAAGGCATTAGAATATTTTGGGTTTGGATGAGATTATCACGTTTATTATGCTCATATTTTTAATATTACTCTTGATACTCATAAAAAATGTAATATTTTTTTCATTGCCAATATAATGTATTTTTTTTATTAACAATATTAAAATATCAATATATTTGGTAAATATTTTATTTTATGGCTCAATCAATTTTTTTATTATTTAGGATTTATACGATTAGAAATGAGGTCGTCAGCAATGTAACGAATTTGTACATAATTAAATTATCTATAATGAGTACAAGAGTTATTTGTCTCAATTAAATAATATCTCTATGATGGTAAAAATAATAACTATTATTGAACGATTAAACCTAGCGAAGAAAAGTTAATTTCAACAATAGTTCAACAATATAAATAAATAAATATTGGGAAAAATTTACTGTTTACAAATAGTTATGTGAAGAAGGTCTACCTTCAAAATTTTAGAATTCAAGTTCAAATTCAAAAAAGAAATATATTTTATTTTACATAAACATGTTTATTCATCTTTATTTAAATGAATGAATACATTTTCTGCAGTTCAACAATCTATTCCAAATATATCGTTTTAGTTGCATTAAGTAAACATTGTACTTGTCACGTGCGACACTTTTTTACTTGTAGTTAGTGAAAGTAAACTAAGGGTTAGCGATTTTTATTTCTTATAATTTTGTTTTTATTGTAAAATGTTTTATGTAAGTAGCTAGATTCAAAAAAATTGAGAGCTTCTAAGTACCAGGCTCTTCTCTCTTCAACATGACTACAGTCCACTTGAAGTACGAAGTATGGTAATTATGGAATGAGACTGATTTTTTTAATTATAAAATTACAATTTAATATTATCTCTTTCAAATTGCATTTCTGATAGTTAGACAGTACTTGGGACGAGTCTTCTACTCTAATACTGAAGCAGCCTTCAACTGGTCGGTTACAGCCTTTTTAACATATTCTAGTATCCCAAAATGACATTGCTTAAGGCCTTAAGGTGATTTGTCAATCTTGGGAAAAAAAAAAGTCACATGGATCCAAGTTACGAAAATAAAGAGAGTGAGCAGCCACACGAATATTTGTACTGACCAAAAACTAGTTTATTTGCAGTGCGATAAGCCGCATTGTCGAGATGTAACACCCAATTAATATAGATGTTTGGTCTTACACTCATGACTCTTTTTCGAAATTTATCAAGAAATTTTCGGCAAAACTGTTGATTAATTGGAACACAAACTCTTAAGGGTTATCAAAAAAGCAAATCAACGTTCATTTTTATCTTCGGCTTGCTTTTTTGGACTTTAGAGAGGTTAAAGTGTACAATTTCGAGATATGGCGCTTAGTTTCCCGGATCCTACACCCAAGACTAATGACACATTTAAAAAAATGGAAATCATTCTGAATCGATTCCATAATGTCAAGGTATCTTTCTCTTTTGATATCTTTTTGGTTTTTGAACCATTTTTAGGTCACATTTTTCTCACCTGAAGTTCAATAGTCAAAATTTTATCAACTTTTAACTGACGGTCTGAACGCACAATATTCCAGATATCTTAAAGATTCTCTTCCTCCTGAAAATGCCTTAAACTATCGAAAAACCTGGGCTCTTAACGAAACACTATCTGCAAAGGCTTGCTAAAGTTTTTCAAAAATTTTCGTTCTACTCTTCCCAAACCTGAAGCAAAACCTAATAGCACACCGTTATTTGAAATTAATATCGCTCATTATTAGAATGCACTAGAAAAAAATGTTTGATTAAAAAAATACGTTGCTGACAATTATATGACTGTAGCAACTTTAAACTTGTACTGAAAGCATATCACATGTTGATGTGCAGCTTCTCCACGTACAAGATCTTTGGTGTTATATTGGACACTTATTGCCAGTTTCATTACTTAATTCTCACACCCCGTATATATCATTTTAATAGAATACTTTAAAAAAATCCCTTTCAAGCTGTATTTTTCTACTGGTACCTATTGTCGGATATCATGCCAACATAAACTATATAGTTTTTTATTGGAGATTTTAAATTTTAGTAGTTTATTGCAAAAGAGAATATATTAAACATTTTTAATTTTATGTTGTTAAACCTTTTAAAATGTCAAGCACGTAACTTTATGCAGTGCCACATTTTTACATATTCTTATTCAAGTATAACCTGTTCAGTTGATTTAGAAATATTTCAGTATAAATACAGGGTGTCCGCGAAAATAATGCATACAGGGTGGCCCAACGAAAACTTGACATGGGGGTTTTGGACAATATTATCGTAGGAAAAGAAAAACGTTTGGAAAGGTCGATTTTTGTTCCGAGGGGGACATTTTTTTACGCTACTCGCAGAATCGTCACTTCAACCCTAGATCAGTAGGGCAAACAACCCCTAGAATTTAAAGAGAGAATAAGGGTCGTGTCGCATATCGTTTGAATGTCCGTTGAATTCCCTAAACAATTATATGTAGTTTTTTAAATTTGGATAAATTATTTACAAAAAAATGATTTTTTTCCGCAAATGAACCTTTTTGTAACTTAGACATTTACAAATTTCTGTATGCCACTAGACAGACCTTTTTACAATTTATTTGCTACGATACTTTAAATTATTTTGTTCATTGTTTCCTATTTGCTAAAGACTAATACAAAAACTAAAAAAAATACAATTTCTATTTCTCAGTTGATTGTGAATTTGATTAGTGTTTGGTACTGAACCTAATTTTAAACTAAAAGGAAACAATGGTTTACTCAGCAGCAAAAATGATTGAGTTAAATCAATTGGTCAATCAACATCATGGGAAGAATGTGTCGCGACAGTATGTTTTAGATTTAGTTGCAAAATTCCGGATCTGTAGCAAATAAAAAACGGTAAATCGAACCGCCCGTAAATAATAAAGAGACCACAGTGGCAATTTTTGGACATGTTGAGCTGAAGAATACATTAAGTAAAAGACAGTTGTCAATTGTTTCCGGTGTCTCACGAACCAGCATTCACCTTATTTTAAAAATGCATAAAATACATCCTTATAAAATTAAATTAACGCAAGAGCTAAATGAAGATGACTTCGATAGGCGTTTGCAATTCTGCGAGGTAATAAGTGAACTATTGATGGGAAATCCACATTTTATTTTTAACATCTGCTTCAGTGATGAATGCTCTTTTTTTCTAAATGGCACAGTTAATTGCCACAATTGTAGATATTTCATGAAGTACATACTCAACAACCCCAAAAATTTAACGTATGGCCTGGAATTGTTGGTCCTTTGTTGTTAGAAACTAATGTTAGAAAATTATTGTATTAGAATATTTTGTTGGAAATGACATGTTCTACATACCATTTAAAAATATGCATTATTTTCGCGGACATCCTTTATAATTGTATTATCTTTTTCGTGAGTTATACTACATATAGTAACTACGACTAAATTTCTTTCTTTTTATTATCATAGGAAGACGGAAACAATATGTTTCATTTTATTCTTATAATTTGCCAAAGAACTAGCTCTCACATAACCCATTATTAACGTTCTCCCTGTTTTTTCAAAGTAATCAAATCAGAATTCTCTTCTTTTGCGGAGGTTTCCGTTGTCTCTTTTATGAAAATCGTTGGAATTTCTACTGGCAAAAGAACTCTTGTTTTTAAATTAGCTAGTGTCTATATTTAGACGATCTTGTTCTAACGAATATTCTCCAATAATAATTGAACTGGGTTTCTGTTAACGAAAACTCTACTTATCAATTCTTTTGAATGTGTCAGACGCAGCTTATTTTCCTGTAACTTAATTACACGTGTTAATTAGCAATGTCTGCGGTTTTTTGTGGAAAATAAATTAAAATGTTTCTGACATTCATTCATTTCAAATATTTATGCCCTGTATAAATACTCTTTATTTTTATACAGTCTAAGTGTAATGTGTTTACTGGCATTTAGTGAATAATTTCTAGTTTTAATTTTCCTCTAATTTTGCACCTTTTACCACCCCCTCTCCTTCAAATTTTGAATCACACCAAACAGTGTTACACAATTTTTTTAGATCAAAAGTAATATTTATTGTATAAATATTTTTTACAGTTTACAGTGTAACAAGTAATTTTAATTAGTGTACATGTTTTTCGCTTCAATGATTCTTTAAGAGAAGCCAATTAATGACTAACAGGTAACATAAGGTTCATTAGGCCTTTCTTGTTAATACTGAAAAGCTCTGACGATTAAACGCATAAATCTTATTGATGAACTAATAGAAATCTGTTATTACCATCATTTGAATAATTGCTTCAGCTATTAAGATTATGGACCTAACTGGTTAAATAAATACAAAAATATGTAGCACCCTTCAAAAACCGTATAGTAATTATCATTTTTAAGATAATAAATAAAAAATTGTAGTAATCACTGATGTTCTTTCGCCACTTATAAAATTTAATATAGCTGAAAACCAAGAGATTTTTTTTATAGAAATAACGACCAAGGCAGTGGGGGATCCCCTCTAGGATTCAAAGAAATCTTCAATGAACTTTCGCTCCAAGAAGGTCTTCATTCCTTAGATGACATTCTTAGTGTTATCGTAGATCCCGAAGGAATGTCTTTCAACGATCTCAAACCAATTTACAAAGAGTTTCTTTTGAAATTATCAGTAACACTTACTAAAGACGAGTTGTATCAGAGATCCAAAAGCATAATGAGGAGACAGAAGAAAAAATTGTTGAAAAAAATGCCTCAACAGAAGCGTACGATACATATTGGAGGGAAGTTTAGGCGATTGAAGCATATTTTTCAGAAAAATTTTAAACTGAAATTGGGTAAAGTAGTTTGCGTTAAATTTATTCATCCAGCTGTATTTCTTTTTATATCTTCATCGCCATTTTTTTTCAGCTAAGAAACCAAAGGAACTTCCTCTAAACGAAACGACTGAAGTTCCAGCTCAAGTTGACTCCAAGCTTCCAGAATCTTCAATATCAACATCTTCGTATGACACCAGGCAATTCAGGCCCAAAGAGCAGCCAGCTCCAAGTAAAAAACAGAGCTATAGAAAAAAGTCCAGAAGGGACAGAGCAAGTACTAGCGAAGAAAGCGATTTTTTCTCTTTGAAGAAAAGTAAAGCAAAGGCTCAAGGTTTCAGTCTTCTTCAAAATCAGAACAGAAATTCTTCTTCTGGTTATGTATCTTGTTCGGAGTGTTCCTATGACTCTGATACTTGCACTTGTGTTTCTGCTGATAAGTGTTATTGTTCTTTGGGACAGAAGAACTCATCGAGGAGAACAAGGTAAATGTTAAGGAATCAATTATTTCTTCTTTTGACATTTGCTAATTTTAGATGCCGCAATGTGTCCTGTCGAAGAGAAAATCTTTGTTTATGTTCCCAAGACGATTCTGTGGTCTACTGTGAATGCGATACAGATTCATGTGCCGAAAGTAACAAGTGCTATTGTCCAAAAGGAGGCTTTAGCTCCTCAGTAATGGAAAAATTAGAACAAAGAGGTTTTCAAGACTACGACCACCACCGGCACACAAAGTTGTGTAAAAAAAACTCAAATACCAAGAGCACCAAGAGCTTAGAATACATTTTAAACCCCACTGAAAAATATTACGAGAAATTGAAGAGCAAGAATAAATTTGGAACTCAGAATTCCATGCCTATTTTAGCCAATGACCATGAGAAATTCTCACTTTTGAACGGAAGTTTACAGAATTTGAACAGCAAAATGTTGTACAGTAACGGAATCGGACCCTGTAGACCTGTTACTGTAAAAACTTATGGATCCACAAAAACCCAAAGATCCGGTAAGGATTATTTTCATTTTTATTTCATCCGATTCACTGAAGAAAAAAGTATTTAATTACATACAAAGTTGTTCCATCGTAAATTCTAATTCGTACAACTTTTCTCATATATCCGATTTTTCATTTCCTCTGACCTAGTTAAAAAATAAAAACAAATCGCATGTCAAGGACAAGTCTCCCTGGAAAAAGAATAACAGGAGAATTCGGGAACAAATGTTATCTTGACGATTTTGATCCCAATATTTCTGTATACACTGAAGCCAAACTTCAATATAAACGTAGACGGTATTTCTTTCATTTGAAAAGATTAGAATATATTCAAATTGACTTTATACAGGTGAGTAGTAACCACCCTGGTGACTAAAAGTTTTTTTATGAAGATATATTTTTAAATTTATTTTCATTTACGCGTTTGCAAAAGTAGTTGTTTTATAAAACAAGGCACGTGATATTCACACTTTCAGTTTTCAATGCCTTTTGTGTAAAAACTAATAAAGATAAAAAACAATTATTAATGAATCTGGTTTAAAATATTGTAAATATGTATGTGGTACCAATACTCAAATTCTGAACCACCCTGCAGACAAGTGGTTCAACACCATTATTTTTACTCAGCTTTCATTATCAAGTGATTCACGTGAGTTATAAGTAATGAGCCTATATTCAGTAATAGGAATAAAAATGTAAAAGTTACTTATTATCACTTTCTAAATTCGTTAAATTTTGAAGTGTTGTATTTATGTGAATTTAAATGTTATCATTTTTATACATTTTCATTTGTGGCATTAAGATTAATAAAAAGAAAGGGGACTGTTAAATAAAGTTTCTCAGAGAAAAAGTATACATTTACACGAGGTTAATAGAAAATTTAGGAGGTAAATGACATTTAACAAAATAATCTACGACTGCGAAGAATTAATATGCTCGATAAGACGAAATTAGACGTTATCCTTAAACACATTTTGCTAAAGATGTTACTTATGGTTTTAATAGACATTGTACAGATTCTCAACTTGAGTCCATTATCCAAATTTCTTTAATATGTAACACAATTATTTCGTAATCGGTTCCTTAACTTGCAAATTTCTTTGTCACCTAAGTTGAGTCGAAAAAACTAATCCTTAGCATTAATGGAAAATTGACACTTTTGTAGAAGAATACGTATCGAACAAAATGGCAGAGCAAGTGGGAAGAATTGATAAACAGATAATACAATACCCATGAATATGCAGCCAATAGACAATATAATTAAAACATACTTCGAAAAAAACAATAAAGCAAGTTATTAGATCTGAAATAAAGAGATAACAAATGTGTCAAGAGTCTTAACACAGCGGGAAAAATAGTTATTTTTCCTTTGTTTTGATTTTCTATACAGAATTTGATATATGATAAATAATTTGGAAAAATCATTGCTGTTCTTTTATTAAAACTAAATTTAAAAACGATTTTTTCACTATAATTTTTTTGTCGACTCTTCATATCTGTCACAACTAAATAAAAACAATTAGCATGAACCAAACAATAATTTTTTATTTTAACGTGGGCTTATCATAAACGTACTTCTACTACATAGAAATTTTCCTTTGATGTAGCGAAACATTCAAGGCCCAGTTCTCAGTTGGGAGCCCACTTATATTCTCTATACAATTAACTTTCATGTATGGTATTGTAATGGAGTGCTTTGCCGACTTCAAGGGGGGTAGTGTTTCATAAAGCAATGTTTATCGACTAGTTTACAAGGGTATATTTTCGATGAAAATACAAGGTGACACAAAAAGGGAACAGTAATGTTGTTGCCGATGGTTGGTGACGAAAATTTCTTTTAAAAATTACAAACTAACATTTTTATTGTCATATCATTTATTATATTTTCTATTTATTCTCTTTTAGCTGGCAGGACAACTACAGTTTCTTCGGGACATTGCACAGAAGCTTTATCAGTGAAAAAATCTGCAGAAATAGCAGCGTTATTCTCAGATCTCAAACTAAGACAAACAACCGATATAGCCCACCTCACGCCCAATAATTTCGACATAGCATCAATAGCATCTAAAAACTCTTACAGCAAACATTATTTACACTCAAAGTATAATAAATCACAAAGAACTCCGCATTACGTTCACATGCAGAAAAATTCCAGCGCGTTGTGTTCTTTGAAACCTAATAACCATTCAAAATCTGAAACTGGATCTATAAAAAGTGGTTCAATTGGTATTAAAAATGAAAAATCCAACATGTACAGTGCTAGGAATGGTTTATATACTATCCAAAGCCAATCAGATGAATCTAGAAGATCTAGTTCTTGTGAAGGTAGAAAAGTGGAAACTCGGGAGTATTACGAATTAAAAAAAGAAGTTGAGAGAAATATAAGGAATGTTAGCTGTAATATTGAAAATTCTTTAGGATACTTACCTTGATAATTATTGACGGTTTTTCATATATTTTAGGAAATGCAGTAATTTGTATAAAATTGGGGTAAAGCTTAGTACATGTTGGTTCCACAATAATTAAATTTCGTAAGCTGTTATTATGTACACATTAAAAAACAGTTATATTTGAATACTTGCCATATATTTTACTTCTAAAGGGTGAAGTAGAACAAGCGGTAGGTATATACAATATTTTTCTAAGAAATCATACGTATACTCTTAGACTTTTTCGTTTTTCTCTATTTCTTTTTGGGAGAGTTTCACTTAAAATTTTCTATTAAGGGCTAAAATGAAAATATTATATTTTTGCATGGACGCGGATTCTAAAATTCCACAAATCATATTTTCAAACTTGTTTACAAATTTTCATTTTAACAGATCAAAAAAAGAAAAATGTAAAGGGGTTAAAACTAGTGATACTGGAAATTGTTGCTATATTATTTACACCAAATAACAATGTTAAATTAATGAAAAATTGTCAAATGTTTTAAAAAAACGAAAATTCTCTGAAATAAAAATGAATTAATGTGATATTATAATCTTTTAGGAATGATCGTTCATGTCACTTTGTTTAGGTCCTTTTTAGGCTGCTTATTATTTATTTTACGCTTTGTTTATCAAGGTTTAGTACTAAGTGATATTTTTAACAAACGTGCAATATGTTTTCCTTACCTATATTAGTGCAATATTTTTTTCGTTTATATATTTTTATCTATATATTTTTTGCTATGAATTTGTAAAATTTTATATTATGCAATAAAGTAATTTTAAGAAAATATATCCCTTTAGCTGTTTATAGAATAAAGTATGTTATAATTTGGAGATGGAAGGTAAGTTTAAAAAAATGAATTGGTAACAAATTTTTATTCCAAAATATCCACAACAATAAAACTCCACAACGAATCACATTCATTTTTGGTCAACATTATTATGATATCACAAACATAGTTAGTCATTAATTTTTTTTATTTTTTATATTTGAGTAAATTGATATATTTTAACTTTTTATTTAAACAAGTTAATAGAGATAAAATATAGTACAAATTACAAAGAAGCATATAAAATAATTTATCATGTATTATAATATTTTATTATTTAATAATATATATTACAAAACACATTGTGATTAATTTATCGTGTCTTTGAATAAAAAAAATATTTCGAAAAGGATGAATATCTTAAGAGTAACACCGTTTCTAAATTAAGTGATAATAATATATATTAGAATACCTTCAACATTTACTTGACAATTAAAAAGACTTAAAAACTCTTTTAGCTGCAAAAAATTGAGATTTAGTCTTAAATAAACAACAATAATGCAAAAAATTTAATATTTTTATTCCAGCATATCTTCTGTCAGATTATGCCACTGCTCATGTCTATGATCAGGGTATCTAATCATATCCATCCAGTGCTTCAGACGCAAACCTAAGTAAAAAATTATAAAATAAATTCATGCCGATACCGATCCATAAATTTACTTATCTTGCATTATACAGAGTGTCCTTTAATAAATTGTACAAAGAGAAATAGTAGAATCTTGACAGTTATATAGATTTTCCAAATGTTGATAATTAAGCTACAGGAGTTAAAATTAAATATTATTGAAATAAAAGTATTTGACAAATCATTTCGAACAGTAGTCTTAGTGATAATTATTTACTTACAGTATTGCTCTATTTTCATTATGGGTCACCCTGTATAAGGTTAATTTTAAAATACAGTCTACTTACCTTTTGATCCAGTTCCTCCCAAAATAAGACCTCCCAAATAATCGTTGCTTTTTCCATAATCTTTATCGTAAACTGTTATGTAGAGACTTTGAGTGCTAAGTTCGGTAGGCCTGGTTTCAAACGCAAATTCCTCGTTAAAGATGGGATTCAAGTTCTTCCATTTTATAGAAGTTTTATGTTTCTTATGATTTGGATCTGGTTTTAACTGCCTGTAAAAAAATTGAAATCAATATTGGTTAAATGAAATAAAATAACGAAATAAATATCTAGGCAAACCTCAAACATTGGCGTTAAATTCCAATTTATTTCTCGATTGTATTTCTTATTTTGTCCTAGCACCCTCCTTGCTTACCTATTGACTGAATTTATAAAATTAAGATTACTTACAATTTTACGAAGGGGTCTGATAGGCCGTTATTATCCATGGGCAGTAAATTAACACACCTCACAACAGAAACTACCAAAGCTCTTTTCTTTGTATTGTAAGTTAAACCCAGAAGAATTTGGCCCCTTGACCACAAATCGTCAAACCATTCCGTCAGTTCAGTTGTTGGAACAGGACCTTTTTGATCAGGGCGTAGATTTTGAAGGGGTACAGTCAACTGCAAGAAATATTATCGAATAATAAAAATATAAATAATAATAATCCAATAACGAAACATTGTTTACCATTCTTTACCATTTCTAAAAACAACTTATAAAATTAGGAGACTTCTTAATCGAAATTCTCAATAGAGTGAAAATATTTCATTTTTAGTTTGCCTATTTTATGGTTAGATTAGGTTGGGTTAGGTTAGATTAAATTAAGTTTGATTAGGTTAGGTCAGGCCAGGTTAGGTTGGGTTAGGTTGGGTTAGGTTAATTTGTCTATTTGATACTACTTTATATACCTAATAATAGTATATGGCTATTACTGGTTCGGGTGATAATGGACTGTAGTATTTCCACTAACTGACATCCCCTTTTCCCCAGACAAATCCTGTGGGAAATTATTCATTGAGTGAACAGAGAAGTGGTAGAATAAAATTCTATGATGTAAAGCCAGAACAATATATTTCCGACTTGTAAGCAAACGGAACTTAAAAACATAAAAAATGAAATTATGATTAAAATGGAACAGTGCAACCAACCTTTTAATGAAGAGCAATACGGCAACGCCGCCGCAAAGCAAAATGTAAAAGAATATAAATTTACTAATGATGTGAACAAATATATGAAATTACACCTTATACACTTTTTACATTAAGAATGCGATTATAGCACTAACTAAATCAACAGTAGTAACTTTTAAGATATTTAAAATAGTTTTGAAAATCTTGAGAAACGATTGAATAATGTGACAAATAAATGATTGCTTTTATTATGATTGTAAGAAACGCGAGGACTTTTATGAAGCACGTGAAAATACTTTTATGTGGAGCGTGATTGATTTACGGACTTATTGCCATGATTTTGTTTTAGGGGTTGTTACACCTACCCGACTTGACCAATTGTAGTTAAGCCACTACTTATTTCTATATTTAATTGACTTTTATAATAATTGCGAACAATCATTTGAAGAGCGAATTTAAAAATGCATATGAGTAATTTTTCACCTTATAAGTATAAACTTGCATGTCTATTCTACCAGTGTAACTGGTGAATTTATAAACAGATTTTTTTCAATTCCGAAAATTTTGCTACTTGTATTCGATGACACTCTCGTTAATTTTCAATTGTAGGTAATAAAATGTCTACGTATGATATCCAAATTGAAAATAATGTATCAAGTATACAAGTAAAAATACTTTTTAACTTTACTTACCGTTACAATAAATTCAGTAGATTATACATTGTTTCCATTTTAATGCCTTAAATATATTATTGTATGTAGCACACGCGTGAAGCTTTTTATCCATTACTCATCTACGGCACTTATTGCCAACTCCTCACTCGTGCATAAATCTTAGCTTAACAGGCTTAGTACCACAATATATTAATTCATTTTCGTATATTTATAAATAACTGATGAAAACCATTTTCAACTTCTTCGGTTTTATTTTACTATTAATTTTAAGCTAGTGCTTACAATGATTTATATGTTCGACTCTTAACAAATGCCAATGTTTGAGGATTCGTAAATGATTATTCTCTAAATCAATAACTTGATTTTGTATTGTTTGCGCTATTCCAACTTTCATTTTTTTTAAAACTCAAATGTGATAAATCGTTGAATACAGCATAGCTTAACTTTAAAAATTTAATAGAACATAGTGTCCCATTAGAAGTATGTATCGTATTAATGTGGAATCTCTGTATATTACAAAAAAATTTTAAACTAAGCTCATTATACATTTATCTAATAATTAATAGTGGAAGTTTATCGAAGAGTTCAAGCCTTATACGAAAAATAAAAAGTTTTAAAACTGAAATGAAATGAAATTAAAAACAAATTTTATAAAATAACGAATCTAGAATGTTATCAACACAAATTGTACAAAAGGAGCAAATCGATCGAGTTTTAAAGGAAATTGAGGTTGGGTTTCAAATAATTGTTTAGAGAACGCGAGTACAAAGTTAAGTCGAGACATTCTGTGTATAAAAATATTGCGCGAATTTGCAGGAAAAAACAGGCTGAAAGACAAGACATGTTGAAAAAGTATCATTAGCAAAATGATCTAAGGGACAATTTACGAACAGTGTGGTTTAGCGACTCAAGGAATCTGGTCTAAAGATTCAAAAAAAGCCTGGTCTAAAGACTGAATAAGTCAACGTGAACCAGAACAGTCTCTGTTTGAAATCTAGTTTTTTTGGTTTTTTTTTTGTGCAATACCTTGACCCTATCAGGTTAACTTGATAAATGGTATCTGATACATTAAGTTAGATCTAACAGATTACGTATGAAACACCTTTATACGTCTGTTGAAGCTAATAGTTACCTAATTTTAAAGACAAAAATTTCTTTTATCAAAAACAATTTTATTCTTTTTATAATATAATGTTAATAGCAATCCTTGAAACTTTTGTACTCGTACGGTTCAAAAATATCATGTTCTTCAAATTTTGGTTTTTCCCGTTTTTTGCGTTCTTCTTCTAATTGTTTCAACTTCCTTTCCTTTTTCTTAATAGTTTTCGTTAACATTTGAATTCTATTTTCAGTAGGAGATGGCTCAATATATTTACCTGTACTCAATTGTTTATATTTCCTATAAGAGTTTTTGCTCTCTAGATTGCTTGTTAAGAGTTTCTTCTTTTTTAACTGATTCCTACGGAAAGAATAACATAGATTTTAATCTAAAATATAATGCAAGACTTTACCGATGTGAGCCAGTCTTTTTTAGATAATCTGCCTTGTCTTGCTGTGATGAGCGACCTGAATTAAACAGAATATAAATATGTTTTAAATACATATTTAATTATATTAGGTGCTTGCAACAACTTTTCATTTTTAAACTCGATTCCAAAATATTATGTTGTTTGCAGTTCTTTCAAGAACCGTAAAATAAGACCAAAGTGAATGATTATTTAATTTCAGATATATTTTTAAATTTTCATTTGGCTATTACTTCTTTAGTTCTATTTTTCATTTTCTCACCTTCCTCAAATGATTCAGTTTCTGACTTGTCCGTGTCATTTGAACGATTTGGTGAAATCTTGCTTTTTGTTAGCTCTACACCTTTAGCAGCTCGAAGTTTTGTTTTGTTCTTTTCACCAAATAAACTCATGTAATCCATAGCTATGATAATAAAAATAGAACTAGATATCAAAACTATACAAAGAATGTACAACCCTATAGTTAAAAGATAAACAAGAGATTTGAACTAATAAAATAATAGTAACAGATTTACTTTTAAATTTTTCATAAAAAGGAACAGCAACATAAAGGCATCCATGTTGAAAATCTTCAGGATTATGCAGTGATTGTCCAAATATTGTACAAATATGTTGAACCCCGTCAGATATCTCCAAAACTTTTGTAATATAATTTTTAACAACATTCCAGTCCTTGAGATCACTCTCTTTAAACACAACTTTCGAAGGGGACTCTTTTTTACCGTTAACCGCTATATAAACAACAGTTAGATTATGTTTCTTTGTTAGTTTTAAGAATGGAAGAACTTTCGAGTCGAATTCTCCAACATAAATACGTTTGGGTTTTGGTTTCATTTGTTCTTTTTCTGAGGGTGTTCTATACAATGATTCATCTAGAAAGAAGTTTCTGTTAAACTATTGTAGAGTTTGTGACGTTAGTTAAAACATCCAGTTTGTTTGAGGATTACTGCTTCCGGGGGACCGGATTATTTTTGAGATATTAATCGACGATTCACTGTCTATCTTAGGCGATTTTTTCATTAGGTGAGATGTACATGGTAAATCAAATGCTAAACGTAACCAGATGCAAACCATCACTAGTTAAGTTACCGTGCACATTTCACCTCCTAAAGAAGTCGCTTATGTTATGACAGACATTGAGAAATATCTCAAAATTAACGCGGACCAGTAATCATCAAATCCTGGAAGCATACGAACTGCATCCACTATGTTGTCGGAACAAAGTTTTGTAAACGATTAATTATTTAATTTTACCAAAAGAAAGCAGCTCCGAAAAAGTTCTACTTATATACAATTGACTTATATATTAAAAAATTATGCAAATGGTTCCAACGTAAGAAGAAATGATCTACATAATGAAGAGGAACAAAACAAGCAAATTAAGCGCAAAAGAAAAAATTCCGAATTTTAAAACTGACCAAATTACGTTCATTACAGATCAGTATTAAAACTTCAAATATGTTTTGAGAAATGTCAATAATTTAAACGAAAATACTGAATCACACACAAGATAATAAAATAAGTCAATTAGAAAGGAACACTGATAGTGAATCACGGAGGAACAAAGTTTATTACGAGAAAAACTGAAACATAATATTGTCCATTGGAAAATTAATCAAATCACGGAGAAAAATAATATTCAATCAAGACGATACAAAAATAAAAGCAAAGACCAAATGAAATTGTATGTCCAATAAATTTCACAGAAAAGATATACTCGTACTTCCGAGAAATAATAATTGTATTCATATATTAGAAATAATAGTGGAACGAATATGACTTTATACGAAATATTTAAGAAAATAAATAGAACAAGATTTAACGAGATAAGAAAGTATATTTTTACGATTTTTAAGAATTTTTGAAAGAAAAATTGAATTTACAGTGTGATATAGAACACACAGCATATTATTGAAATAGAAATGTTGTATAGGATTTTACTTGACAAAGTTAGAACTAACACTAGAATATAATCTAATCAAAACAAGAGTGAATTATACTATGCGAAGAGCAAATAAGTTGCCAAAATCAAGTTCTCAAACAATGGACAACAAGAATCAGGGTAGTTGAATATAGAGAAGTAAATAAAAAATGTAGCAGAGTATAAAAAAAACACAATTCGAAGTAAATTTAGTAATTTCGTGCATTCTTTATTCACCATAATATTTTTTATACCAGTGAATCTAATTCTGTTTACGGGTACTAAGAATATGAAGAATGGAAACAAGCAATAACTCAGAAATGTTTACAGCAAATTAGGAAAATGGCAACGGACATAGCTCTAACTTAGAAAGAGGCCAATAAAAACAAAGTGGAGTTTCAGAATAAAATAAGCAATGTTTTTAAGACTTATACTCCACACTAACATAAAATGTCTACATTTATTTCTTTTTGTTTAAAACTTTTAAATCAGTCAGACAGATACGCCAACAGAGATTTATTTGACCAATAAAAACTGCCCTCTGAGCACACAATTAACTAATGAGTCACAGTCACTCCAGTTCCAAAAAGAAAGAGTCACTAAGAAGTCACTGAACAATGCATACAGTTATTCTCAAAAATAGATTCTTTCAAGTTGTTTATCACCATTCATATAATTTAAAATATAAATTGTAGCCCCAAGTTTAAGTTTAAAAGTTTAATGACTCATTTAAAATTAAGTTTAGTTTAAGTGTGATCAGTGAATCATTAGAAATTTGTTTCAACTATTATTTAAACTACTCAAGAACTCGCATCAAAGCTAGTTTTCAAGGGTAAATTTTGAACTTCGTTAGCTTCATAAAATTGATTTGTTTAAGACATCTATACATTATTCTTAGTATTTACTTAAAAATACAGTGTATTTTTGAATAGCAGTCAATTACGCTATGCATACAATCCTACAAAGTGTACTGCACAAATTTTCGATAGAGATATTGTATTTTTTAGAAGAGAATACTTTAATTGAAATATTTACCAGCTCTAAATTTCGAATGACGCCCAAGAGCAACGTACTTCTCACTTGGAATTAACATTTCAAAACAGGTAACAGATGAGTTTGTTTTCAATGAAATCAACTTCTGGACAGATCCGAAGATTGGCTGAGTCATCTTAGTTATGTGGTTAAGTATTTGGGTCCAGTTTGGCAAGTATTTTGGATCAATGAGAATTTTATGGCAAGTTATGTCATCGTTTAACCAAACCTTAATCTTCTTTGGCTTTATTGCAGGAATAGCACTAGGATTTTGTAAATCGCCATCCATCTTGATATAGTAAACTTATGATTTAGTGCAATATGTTTCGAATGATACGAATTTTGACAGTTTGATTAGAGTTCAAGAATGTCATTCTTGAATCTAGTAGCATGAAGTAAATCATAGAGAATAATAGTATATTCTGTAACAAGGTTAGAATGACAAAAAAATCGATACGAGTGGAACGAGCCCCAGCGAGCGTGAGAAACCACGAGTATCAAATTTTGTTATTCTAACCGAGAAACAGACTATATTTTCTCCACGACCACAAATTCACTCGATTTTTTACTCATTATTTTATTTCAATTAAAATTTGAAATTACAGCGCCGCCATTTACATCTGCCATTAACAGTTTTGACATCCGTGGCTGTTGATATTGAATGAACAATTACGAAAAATGCATTCCATTACTAGTTATGAAATGAAAATACATGCAAAACATAAGAAACAAAGTTTTCAGAATAAATATTCTATCTCAAAAGTGAACATTTTTCCATTCTATTATTAAAAATGATTTTGGAATTAACAAATTCCACTAATAGTCGTGGAGAAAAAGGCTTTAAACCACAGACAATAAAGCATCTTTAGTAGAAGAAGTCAATTAATGATATTGTTGTTGAGGTAAAATACACAAGTTAAAAAAAATTTACTACTAATTGTTGAGGATCGTAGGCATATCTTACAACTAATCTTTTTAGTTCTTGACAAGTATTCCTTTCAATTTTAGGTAATAAAAAAACTTTACCTATGAAAATAAGTGTCACTTATTATGACATATATCATATAACCACTTCAAACATGTAATTTTGCCCTTTTCAAAATTATTAATGAAATACCTCATAATGAAACAAATAAAAAATCGTCTTAAACAGGAATCACTATCAGCACCTTTCTTTGTAAAAACAAAAAAAATTCGGATCTGGGAGAACGGGAAATCTGAATGCCATACGTTTAATATCAACCCTAAAGAATACAGGTAATAATTTTTGATTTTGTGATAAAAATGTAAAAAATCGAACAAAAACACACAAACCAAATAGGAACATAAAGTACATGTAAATGTATAGGTTGATATATTTTTTACTTTAAGAAATTGGGACAGTATTCTCAAGCATATCACTGAAACAATTCATCCAAGCTTTGGAGCTGTACATAGAATAATTGAATGGGGCTCTAAAAAAGAAATATGGGATTTTCAAGAGCTAGATTATAAACAAAAATATATAGTACTTGGATTATTCGATGGACTGAAAGAACCACCCAAAGGTTACAGAATTACACTTGGTAAGTATTAGATTAAAAATCATATGATTATTGTTATTTAATACTTCTCTAGATAAACAAGAAGATGAAAAAGAAGCAACAGAAAAATCTCCGTTTTACTCAGGAGCAGGCAGGGTCACACACAATTGGGAATTTCTAAAAGAAACTGAAAGAAAAAAATACACTGTAATCTATGTGGCAATTAACGGAAAAGAAGTGGTTCCACAAAAAGCAGTGTTTAAAGAATCTGAGATTAGAGACGCTAGTTTAATACGTAAGTAATTTTTAGAACTAATTGTTCGAGGATTACATACTTTAATATAATATTGTACCCACTGTTTTAACATTTTTTTTCTTACAGGTAGCTATTGTTCAAAAATTTTGGGAATACCTGACGGCATCCAACGTTTCTGCACTATATACGGTAAAGTCGTGGAAGAACCAACGGATTTTCAACACGGCTATCTATACGTTGCCGTGCCTTTCCGAGAGAATTTCGTTCAAATGGATTACATGGGATTATTTCCTACAAAATGTAAATACAGAAAACCGAAACCTAAAAAGGTAATTCAAATATTGTGGACAGGGTCGTTTCTAGAGAATTTGTATAGAAAGATATTTCATATTCTAATTTTAATCCGTATCTTCAGGTTAATGGAAAGTGCAGCCCTTCGCGATTATCTCATTTATCACGAAAATCTTGTACGAATCCTAGAAACGATCCTTTTAAAATGTGCGATGATATGTTTTGTGAGCAGGATATCTGTCCTGATGAAGATGAGGTAGAAAATTACTTGTTGCCCGAATTTCAGAGGTACTTAAACTAAATATCCACATACAGTATTTATATCATTTATAAATTTATTAAGTTTATTAACCAAAACTGGAATTTTTCTTTAGATTCCTTCCCTTGTAATTAGAGGTTTCAGTTCGTCACGGTTTAGAACTAAACCAAATTTAAGAAAGTTGAGACAAAATCCTCCACAAAAAACTATTTTATCGATCAAAAAGAGGAAAGCTGCAGATCATAAGCCTAAGGTAAACTTTAAACTACTTTTTAACAAAATGTTTTTGAATTACGTTGGTTTTATTTTTTTGTATAGACGAAGAAACAACCAGCCAAAATTAAAATGGACGATGGTCTTGAATGCTATGAAAGTGAAAAAGAATTATCTTCAACGTATTACAGCAGAAGTGAAGAAAATTATCGTCTTTTCAGAGCAACAACTTGCTCGTTTCCGATTACTTCAAACAGTGCCACCGGGTCGCAAAACGGTTACAGATTTGACACGCTCAGGAAATCTTCCTTTCCTACTGTAAGATTACATAGAGTGATTAAAAAAACAATAAAGTAATCTCTATTTCAGGTTAAAATAAATTTGGAATCAGATACGATCATTCAGGCAAACGAGGATGGATCAATATGTAATCAACTGAGTTCTAACCGTTTACAATGTTTAAAAACAGACTTTGAACTTGACAATCTTGACAAAGTTATTGGACAACTAAATAAAAAAACAAACAAAAAATATAATTCAATAGATCAACTACCTGATGAAGAATATTATAAAGAAAGAAATGATAAATGTTACAATAATAACTATATTTATGGCACAGAGAACAATAAAGACGCAGATAGTTATGAAGGTAAGAGTCATTTCCAAGAAAATTATCGATTAGATACCGATCAGCAATCAGTAATACGGAAATCTCAAGTAGATAACCAATATGAGAATCAAGAAAATAAGGAATGGAACGAAAACGAAGAAACCAATCCAAAAATAGGCTGTCAATATATGAAGAATTATATCGAAGAAATTGCAGAAGTAGAAGAAAGCCAAGAAGAAGAAAAGGAAGAAGAAAGGATAGAAGAAAAGAAAGAAGAAGACAATGAAAAAGAAAAAGATAATTGTAAAGATAGTAAAGAACAAAAATATTTGCATAATCAAAATCAAGAAACTAAGCAAAAAGGAAGCTGCTACCATGGATCTTATGAGCGGTTAGAGACTGAAGCAGACAATCAAGCAATTAACTATCTCACAAAAGATTTGGAACATGAAGGATTAGATAACAATAAAAATGCGACGACTCAAAAAATAGATGTAAATGAGGGCAAAGACAAAGCTATTGGACAACTAAATCAAAAAATAAATAAAAAATATGATTCAATGGAGAACCTACCTGATGAAGAATATCATAAAGAAAGAAATGATAAATGTTACAATAATAACTATGTTTATGGCACAGACCACAATAAAAAAGCAGATAGTTATGAAGGTAAGACTCACTTCCAAGAAAATTATCGATTAGATACCGATCAGCAATCAGTAATACAGAAATCTCAAGTAGCTAACCAATATGAGAATCAAGAAAATAAGGAATGTAACAATTACGAAGAAACCAATCCAAAAGTAGGCTGTCAATTAATGAAGAATCATATCGAAGAAATTGCAGAAGTAGAAGAAAGACAAGAAGATAAAAAGGAAGAAGAAAAAGAAAATTGTAAAGATAGTAAAGACCAGAAATTTATTCATAATCAAAATAAAGAAAATAACCAAAAAGGGAGCTGCTACCGTGGCTCTTATGAGCACTTCGAAACTGAAGCAGACTACCAAGCAATGAACTATCTCACAAAATATTTGGAACGCGAAGGATTAGATAACACGACTCAAAAAATAAATGTATGTAAGGGTAAAGATCAACAATCATTGGAGCGAAAATTTGAAATTCACAATCAATCTTTAGAACAAAATAACTTGGAAGAAAATCTTTATGAGAAAACAATCAAGGAAGATATTACTAACGTTGACGCAAAAATAGAAAATAATAAAAAAATAGGATTAGTTCAACATCAAGATTCAGACGAGATAAATGAACACCAATTAGAAGATGAAAAAAATATTAAGGTGTATTATGAACAAATAGATTATAAAGAAAACTGTAATTATCCAGTTTATACTCCTGATTACGGAAGTCAAGAAGAGCTACGAAATCAGGATGAACATTATGAACAGTCTTATTTTAAAGATACTGATCATGACCGACCTGCTTTTGAACTGAAAAAGAATCAGGAAATGTTAAATATAATCTTAAAACAACCTTACGAGAAAGAGTTTCCAGAACAACAAAATTATAAAAGTGAAAATAGCGAGAAAAATAATTACGAACAAGAATATTACGAACAAATTTTAAATGAATTAGAAACACATCCAATCTGTGAAGAATGTGCTAACGAAATAGTACATAATCAATGTTTTCGTGAAAGTTATTACAAAAACAATTTTGCAAACAACAGTATTGAACAAAATATGGCAGCATCGAAAGAAACTTATCAACACCAGTGCAACAGAGATTATGAATTAATAAATCAGGATTATTTACATGTATGTGCATTTCCTCTTTACGGCCAAAAAGTACAAGAGCAACACAATTATTATGAACAAGATCAATCAAACAGGCAACCACTGAGTCAAGAATATATGAATGGGACATCTTATAATCCACCAAGTCAATTTCATGACAACTACGAGATGAGAAGTGAGCAGGAAAAGAATTATGAACAAGATCATTATGATCGAAATATAGAATCATTATACCAGGAATATTCAAATGAAATTCCAAGTAATTATGACCAACAAAATGTTCATCAATTAAGGTATAACAATAAAAAGTATGGCCAAATACATTGTTATGCTCCTCAAGTTAAGTCAGGGAATCAAGAAACTTTCAATAGGCAATATTGCAGCCAATGTTTCAAGGAAAGAGATCGTCAAACTTTTAAAAACCATAAATATGAACCAACTTATAAACAAACACTTTATGACCACAACCAAAATGAAAATTATGAACAAAAATTTTATACACCAGAACAATATTGGCTAAAACCTTGTAAACAATATAATGATCATTTAAAAGAAAGGTCAATAGAACAACAGTATTTAGTACGTCAATCATACGATCAAGAATTCCAAAGACAACATTTTGCAAACCGTTCTTGTGAAAAAAATATGCAACTGAAAATAAAACCTATAAGCCAGCAATTGTCAAATGAAAGACGTATTCAAGAAAAACAGGCAGAGATAACATATAAACGAGCGAGCAACGCGAAACAAAATATAACGAACAAACAATGTGAACAAGGACATAGCTACACTCAAACGTTCTGTGAACAAAAAACGAAAGAAACGAATCACGAAATTACAAGTAGGACAATTTCTGCTCAAGTAATAGAATCACTACTTCAACAAAAAATGAAGGAGTCGAAACCATTTGACCAGCAACTTCAAAACACCGACCTAGAGGCGAAAAGTACAATAACTTTAAATGCTATAAGGTATGATAAAGTAGTCAAAACTTCTAAAGATGCATTTGAACTGACCCAAAATGAACAAATTGATAAACAAGGAGATGGCGAATCAAAACATAAAATTAGGGATTCAAGGCCAAAACAAATAGATGATCAAGTAAAAATATACGGAGAAAGAAATAAAGAAGTAAAACCTCAAAGTAAGTGATCAGTCCTAAACAGGATCCTGTAGAAACTTTGGTAACCAGAGCTGTGATAAACTATTTTAAAATTGGTATTTGAATGGTTTCTTCTTTAATATAATATTTTCGATTTCAGGAGTGGTAAATAGCAATTTCTCGAATGGCAGCCCTCCTGCTCTTAGTTTATCCGATCAAATAAATATGGCTGATAGCAGTGAAGCTATATCTTATCCTGCTCGAATATCTAGAAAACACAATCCACACTGGGAACTAGAAAAATTATATGAATCATCTTTTTATCATTCTACAAAAACAATGTCTCCTTCAAAACATTACAAAGATGGATCCAATATAAAGTAAGTTCGTAAAGCTACTGAAATAAATAAGAATTCACTGTATAATTTTTTTGTTGTAGCGTAAAACGTGAAAGCCTAAGCTTCAAAAACGGTTTCTCAGATATGTACCGCAATATCATCTGCAAACCAATAAGATGGCAAGGTAGAGCTCCATGTAAGCAACCAAAAAAGACCCTCAGTCAGAGTATTGTGGATGTAACGGAGTCTATAAAAGTTTATGAAGGAAAACTTGCCGATATCGATAAAGAAATTAAGACTGACCCACATACAGAAAAATTTCTAAGCGTAAGATTTTTTTAAGACAAACTTATTTTTGTGATATTTTTTTAGGAAATGACTTGCCAAATGGAAATCGTAAGCCATCAATTCTTGTATTTCTTTTTGATTTCAGAAACCCTCTTTGAATGAAGGAAGGTCTAAAAGAGGCTCACGTTCCTCTTCTTTGTCAAGCAGTGCAAAAAGTGGGATGTGGGAAAATTGAATAGCTAAATGTAAGATATATAAGACAAAGTACTTAAAACAAAACAAAATTTCTAAAATGTCTTCTATAATATCCATCGCAATTTTAACAGATTTTATTGCCTCAGTTATTTTATTCTCAGCTGTGACTTTATCATTCTTTATAATATCAGGTGCGATATTTTCAGTGTTTATAATAGTCACATTTTTTTTATTTCTCGACAATATATTAAGTGCAATAATTTCGTTTTGAGGGGTAACAAGCCGCGGAATCACATTTAAAACTTCCATTCATTTTTGCTCAAACTATTGATGGACTATATAAAACCGTCTTTTTGGTCTACTTCTTTATGTTGGCGATTAAGTGCTCAAGAAACGGTTGATTCATCAAACTTCTAAGAGGATTATAACATTTTCCATATTTCTCTAGTTCATCATTTTACAAATCTAAGACTATTGAAGAAACAAACGAAACTTAAGTTATAAGAAATATATAAATTTAATTAATTGTTACTAAAAGGGTAAAATAAAATTTTTAAAGAAACTGATTTGTTATTTTTCATTATAAAGTGTTCAAAGGATTTTCCACCTATAGGAAACCTTGTAAAAAGAAAGTTACTATCTTAACAAACGTAATTTCATTGCCTTGTCACCCAAAAAAAGAAGAATGATAAGGTTATCAGGCATTCTGTCAATATCTGTCATCATTCCAGCAGAATCAAAATTAGTGGTATTATTTTTTACAACCCATACAGAGTCTCAACTAAAAATCTTCAGTAACACTATATGTCTACTCCCCAAATTGTCTATTTAACCCACGTGGGATACGTTCCAGAGCTTTCAAATTCTGGTAAAGCCAAACGAATCAAAGTTTGGGCCAAAGGTGATCTCAAATGTTACAAATTTACTATTAATCCCAGGGAATTCAGGACATGGAATTCCATCTTACTTCACGTTACTGAAATTATTCAACCAGTATTTGGAGCCATCAGAAAATTGATATCGTTACGAACTAAAAGAGAGGTATGGTGTTTCGAAGATCTTCAACAAGATGATAAGTATATTGCATCTGGTGGTGGGTCCCAATCAAAAATCTTCTTAAATAGATACAGAACACCTGAAGAGATAGAAAATTTCAAAAGGCCAAAGAAAAAGAAGATATACGCTGAACCGGCGCATTTTGGAAACGCGAAGTTCATCTTAGAAATGGTGAAAAGAAAACTAACCGTTATCTATGTAACTCACAATGGAGTTAACAACAAACTTCCACAAAAAGTAGTCTTTAACCAAAACGATTTGAAGAACTGGCAGCTAATGTTAAACTATCTTTCCCAAATCTTAGGAATCCCGGAAGGTATAGGACAAATATGTACCATACATGGTACTACAATAAAAAATGCGGGCGAGTTTCAAACTGGATTTTTATACGTAGCAGTTCCTAATAACAATGAATTCATAGCCTCTAAATATTCGAAAATCTGTGAGAGTTACAACGCCACTCAGGGGAAAAAATATTTACTCAAACGTCTTGCAGTAAGACGGTCGGCTGAGTACCTAATAAAAGATTTTGTAAAGATTCATAGGGCAGTATAAAATCTTTTACTAAGATCGCGAAAGAAAAGTTTATGGCATAAAACTAATAAATATCTAACATGTGGCTAGAATTGTATTCTGATGATGAGCAGGATAACGAATATTCCGACTGAGTAATTTTTTTTATTATTTCCATGATGAAAATATAAACAGGATCTTATTGAAATTAAAAATAATCTTGTGGTCGGTGGTGCAAATAAAAAATAATTTTATTCGGGATATATGGAACTAAAATAATAATGTGTGTACAATCGATGAAATATAAGAATATACTTATATTAGTAAATGATAAACATTACTTTTAATTTTGAGTGAAGTAAATACTTTTAATGAGTCGAGAATTAGAAGGTAAATAATTATTTTAAAATAATAGTGGTCGAAGTTTTGTAACAATTTTGTCCCAGTTGTGATGAAAAAGTCGTCTTGATATGAAATATTCAGCCAATATTTGATTTTTTATAACAGTTTATGTATTTTAGAAGAATAATAAAATGTTAAGACACCACTCTTTTATTCATTTTACAATATTTAATCCAGATAAGTGATTATGCTAATGCTAGATGAAATCAACATTAAGTTAAAACTCCAAGCATGGGTTTTGTGACAGATTGCATGTTCTGCGGCCTTTCTTAACCTTTCGGTATTCCAAACAAGCTCATAGTATTAAAAACAAATACGGAATTTTTACTTCAAAAATCAATCCTCGTCATACGCGATAATTCTGTTACGTCATGGTACTATTCGAATTATTCAGAAATAAACTAACGAACCGAACCGAACCTAACCGAAACCTACAAGAACGCTCACGAGCATTCATGCACGTGCACAAATTACAATGAGGAAAAAATGTTAATTGCTTCAATAATACTGACTTTATACATATACTTTATAAGCTGCAAGTACCAAATATTATAAATTAGCTATTGATTAATCCATATTTTACTTTAAATTTTTACGCCCATGACACCCGTATTAAAGTGAAGTTTGACTGTTGGCAGAACCGAATACGATTTTGCCATCGTCACATTGAAATTTATATTGAAATTAATTTAGTTAGGTTAGAAAATCGATCTTGTTAATTGTTGTGTTTTTTGTTTACTATAAATATATTTTGTTTACATTGTTTATTATGTTGTGTAATGAAAGGTGCAGACATTAGTAATTATAATGCTTTTTTCTACTCTTTCTCGATTTTCTCTATTGGGCTATTTTATCCTTTGATTTAAAAATTTTCGGAAGTAGCTATTTTTAATTTTGAAATTATTGCGTTTTATTATTTTAAAATACAATACAAATCGTGACGGCCCTTTTTGTTAGTCTATACCCTTAGACCGAATTGGATGACTCTGGCGTCATTGACGCTCAATATGCTCAGTTGATGTTATTTAGTCGAATGAGAAACCAGTTACACTAAATTAGTAGGACATCACCAGTTAAATTAATGACGTCAGAATCATTAAATTCGGGCTCTTACTATAGAATGGTTATGACTTGTGACGTAACACTAATGCGCAGTATAAAGCTCGTAAATGCAGTGATTTCAGGCGGGAAAATCAAAAAGTGAGGACGGCTAAATGAAGAATTTTATTAAACTATGAACACGCTTAATTTTATAAGTTACGAATACAGTGATGAATAACTTTTTTTACCCTGAGAATATCATTATATTTTTAATCAAACTAGAGAAACGATATTGTCATCAATTTAAAAAATATCATTTTAGTTTTCTTCTCCTTAAATAATCAACGATTATTTTATTTATAGTTAGATAATTCTAAACCAACCTCTTAACTATATGTATATATACATATATAAATTACAGATTCTATAACTTTTAGGTGTATGATCAGAATCAACAGGTTTTAACCTAACAGATTATTACCAGTTCATAAATATCGGTCTCTTTTTTTCTAATTTCGAAAAAATACGTAACTTAAAAACTTACACGTTGATTATAATCGACGACGCTAGATCATTCGATGCAAATTTTAAAAATTTCGAATCTGAGCTACAAGGAAGCAATATTTTAGAATTTTTATACTTGCTTGATTTATTTTTTGAGAAAACAATACAAAATCACATTCACTGCAATATTTTCATAAATATAATTTATAATTTCTTAGAAAATATGGGCACACAGTTTGAATAAATAAATACAGTTTTAAGACTCACACCAATTCCTGTGGCTACAGTCAAAAGAAAATATTAGAAACACTATCATTACTCTAAAGTTTTCTTCCAAAGTGTTGGAACTAATTAATACCGAAGTTGAGACTAAAACTGCTACACATTGGTACAGTGTGATGGAATAAGTTATTAAGGTGGGAGAAAATTATTTTCATAGTTTACCGATCATTCATAGCCTCATCATAAACTTAAATTAAAATTTCGCTACCAGGTTAACTACCGACATTGGTAATTTAATTACAAAGTTCTGTCTTTTTTTCGTGGAAACCTTTTACTGTATGTTATTATTATTGCTGTAATAAAACAGAATAAATAAAAAAACGTTATTTGGAATAATAGAAAGTTTAATTGTAATTTGATTGGTTTTAGCTATATTGCAGGTTCCTACATTTTATACTCCACTGCATTAGAATCCATAAAATAGGTTGGAATTTTTGAAAAATAATTTATAACTTAATGTATAAGCGACTGAAATGTTGCAAACACGTTTAGTATCTAAACAGGTTCTGTTGGTTTAGTTGACGGTGATTCTGTTGTCGAAATTTAATATGTGTACTTATTAAAAATGAGAAAAATTAATAGATGAATTCTGAATAAACTAAATGCAAAAATTTGTCAAAAATCCAAAAAATGCTATTCTTGTCAATTTGTTTATTACATTACAGATTTTCATATAGACTTATAAGTATTTACGTATAAATAAATTATCTCTATCAACATTTAACAGGGTATGGAATAACTTGCTTCAGAATAACATAATATACGAATATATAAAATAGTCTAAAAGCTACAATAGAACTGTCAAAATCAAGACACAAAAGTTTTAATATCAAATTCAATTTACATATTTTAAAAATTAAAAAATACTACTTACGTAAAAGGACAGTTTTTGTGGAAATCGATAAAAAAATGGAATATAGCGCATGCAAATCATTGAATGCAATTAATTTTTACATTTTACTTTTTGCTTTTTATAAAAAGAGCTGTTTTTATTTATATATTTAAATGTATTATGATTTTTTTCTTAAATAACTTATCTTGTTCATGTTTGATTTTACACTAATACATATTAAATTTTTCGTGTTTGAAAGGTTTTTTATTTTTAAACGTATTGAACTGGCATTGGATCATTGCACCAATCAAGAAATATTTCATGTAGTGACGACTTGCTAATCATATTTATTTAAACTAGAATACTGGTAAATCTTTGGTAATAAAGCTGTTAGGACACAATATAAAGGTCTACTTAATGAATTAGAATTGTTAAAAACCTTTTAATTTGGTTGAAAAATTTATCTTATGAGTACGCTTTTTAAAATCAAACAGAATTAAATATCTTTGTGCAAATAACTCTCCTAAATTGTCAGATACATAAAACTTTAAACAACTCTAGCTACAAAACAACCCCGTTCTCGGTATTTACACACTACAGGCATGTTAAATGAAATACAAACAGTTTTATGAATGCTAATTTAACTTTGACCTTAACCAAATGAGTCTAGGAGAATATAGCCCAATATAATTTTTGAGAAAGGTTAATTTCCCAACAGACTGAAAAACACTTTGAAAATAAACAAAAATTGAGTTAGGAGCAGGTACGTCATGCACTCCGACATTTGCGTATTTAATTTCATCATTTAAAACAACTTCTCGCCCAATATTTTTATTGAAGGGTTTATAAGCAAAAAAAAAGTTGAACATGTGAGCTCGAAGAAGAAATAGGCAGGGAACAAGACAAGGGTCGGGATCTGGATCAAGGAATCCAAAAAGCTCTGCTACATTAAGTTTAAAGTCAACCTTCATTCAACATGTCACAAAATGTCAAAGGAGTAAAATTATTTAGCTTGATCATTAGTTAACAATCAAAATCCTTAGTAGAAAACTCCAAATGAAAAATGGAAGTGTTACTGAATTTGCAAAATCAAAAAAACTGAGGGTGTATTCAAATGGAGATTCACATTGTTACAATTTTCTCATAAATCCAAGACAATTAAAAGGATGGACGGCGATTCTGAACTGCATTACTGAAATTCTGAAACCAATTTGTGGACCTATCACGAGACTAGTCGCTCTAAGTAAGACAAATTAATACTGTTTATAAACTATTTGTACAACCATTTTGTAGGTTCTATGAGAGAAATAGAATGTTTCGAAGATTTAGATCCGAAAGAAACGTACGTAGCCCTGGGACGTAACGATAAATTTAAGCATATTCCTGGAGGATATGGGTTTACATCATATCAGGAAATTTTGAAAAAAGAACCCTATTTTAGAAAATATTATACTGGTGAACTGGATTCCAATGTAAAACCTTTTTTAATCGAAACCGAGAGAAAGAACCTAACAGTAGTGTATCTTTTGGTTAATGGTAATAACACCATCACAAATTTTAGAATTGTATAGTTATCTTCTTCATCTCTAATAGGTAAGACCTGTCAATGTCCTTTAAAAGTTGTACTAAACAGATGTGATTTAAAAAGATGTAATGTTACCAAGAATTATTTATCAAAACTTTTGGATATACCTGGTGGAATTCATTACATCGCGACAGTCTTTGGGGACATTTTGTCTGACCTCAGGGAACTGCAACATGGATATCCTTACGTTGTCGTACCATTCAATAAAGAATTTGTTGATCTTGATTACTTATGGTTTTTTTCCGATAAAAGCGGTTGCACACCAGTCTTAAAATTCAACATACGCCCTACAGTCCCAATGCATCGGGATAATTATGTACCAGCATCAGGAAAACGAGATAATCAACCACAAGGATCAGGAAAACGGGATAAAGTAGAACCAAGAAGCCGGGGTAATTATCTCATTTTAAATTTTATAAAATTCAATAAAACCATACTTATTGTCAATTAAAATGAAACTAATGTCATACAAGATAGAATCATATTTATATTTTTCAAAGAAATTGTTACAAGAAAAGAAACAACGGAGAAAATCCAAAAGATTTTAAATGCATCAAAAACGGAAAACGCTCTAGCCATACCTGATGTATCATCTATTGTATCAAATGATTTTCCAAAGAGTAACACTGAATCCGAATCAAAATCGAGTAAGGAAAAAGCCGCAAGCATTGGTAAAGGTATTAATTTATTTATTGGTCTGTCTTTTAAACTTTAGTACTTATCAACTAAGAATTCTTCGTTTAACTTATTTTATATTTTGCTTATCTCTGATCTCAAATTATTTTTGTCAGTAACTCAATATTTGACTCTACAAGTTTGGATTTTTCATTCATACAGTGTGTAACAGCCAAATGGAATAAAGCAATATCTCCATATTTTTACACTTTTGTTACTGATACACCGTAACAACTCAATCACTTTTTACGAAATAGTATTCAAAGGAGAATTCAGCATTATATCTGATTTGTGAGTCACAACGAAATTAAAGAGGAAAAATTTATTTAATAACAAATTACAGTTAGAATTAATGTAAGAGATGCTCAAAATGTTCCCCTTACACGTCCCGACAACATCTCAATCTTAAATAAAACTGTTGTAGACCATGTAGAGAAACTGTTTTGGACCATATAGAACATTTTATGAAAAATAACATTTTTCTTAAAATTAATAATAAAAACATTATCCATTTTTTTGAAAACTTTGTTGTATTATTTCATCTGCCAACGTTATAGTACATTTATTCGGCTACTATCAGGATTTCGAAAATATTTTTAGTTTCTTTGTCATAGTGTTAATATTCATTTTTCTTAACTGAACCTAGATTGAACAAAGTTTTCAAAAGAAAGAAAATCACTCATTTTAGACAAGTTAAAATAATATTCAACACACATTAGTAAACCCTGTATATTCCCCAAAATAATTTTATGCACGCAATTTGTCACGTCCGCAATTTTTACTTCTACATTTCGCTAATATACGCTACAAATATGGACGAAATACTTGAATGTGGGTACATTTGCAGCTATATAGGTTTTATTAATTTTTTAAAAAATTTATTACTGTTTAAGTGATCTGCTTTTGTAGGTTTTCGGTCTATGTTTCTAGGTTGCTCAACTACTATTTACATCAATCCTTGTGGCTGTACCGAAAATGAAAAATCGGAACCAGGAAAAAGTTTTAAAGTTAAACAAAAATCTGAAGACTTAAGTAGAAAAATTGAAGACAATAGCAGATCTAGTTGCCCAAATGATTGCCTGAAATGCCCAATATGTACCAGTAATAAATAAGTTGTTACTCAAATAGATCTCTATGACGATTTTCGTGATCTTCGTTTTGTAAAAAAAACATACTTTTATCAAGTAAAAGTACCTTTTAGATATCTACGCCTGATACTGACTTAAAAATTTTGTTATCAGCTTTATGTATTTTTAACGTGTAGAAGTAGATAATTACTATATTTATGGTTATTTAATAAATATTTAAGAACCAAATAAATAAAGTTACTATAAAGTTATTTATATAAATTAAAGGCACCTTTATGCTCCACAGTTTAAAAATCACATTTCGAAGAGGTGTGTCTTATATTTACAGAGTTCATGTCCTGCAATTCACCATCATCCAAGTTTATTATTACTTCCTCGAAAACTTTATCAAGCAAAGATTCTTTAGAAATAAAGTTATCATTGGTGAGTATTAATTTATAGCAGATTTGTTCCATTCTTCAGTAGGAAAAGTTTTAATATCTCATATCCAGATCTCGTAATTTTAGTATAAGTAGCTTATTTAACAAAAAATGTCTTCCTTGAAGCCATTATTTCATTACTGCTGTTGTAGAAACGGAAGTTTCAATAAAAATTGTCAATGTTCATATCACCACGATAATGGACCATTTTAGATTGGAACCATTAAATGAAGAATCGATGTAAACAAATTAGCAACTATAAATTGAGAAATGTTACCAAGACCTGTTAATCCCATTTGAACTCGAAAAATTAAAAGTTCTAAATCATGGTTTTGATTTTCATTATTGATGTTATCTAATTTATTATGGTTATAGGTTACCAGAATCCTCTCTTCGACTCTTTTATTATTTATATATTCACATACCCGGACCCGGAGATAGAGATCAAATGCCGCATAGAACAGGCGAGAGCCGTATTTATATCCCTACGTACGTTCTTAGTCGACCACAGACTAGATATTAAATTAAGATTCAGGATGATAAAATGTTATGTGTGGTCTGTTCTCCTATATGGTACCGAAACGTGGACTCTGAAGGCTGCTTCGATGAACAGACTCGAGGCATTTGAAATGTGGACCCTTCGCCGTATGCTTAAAATATCATGGGTAGAGAGAGTCAGTAACGAAGAGGTCATAAGAAGAGCAAAACTAAAAGATAGGGAACTGCTCGAGATCATCAAGAAGAGAAAGATCTCGTATTTTGGACACATCATGAGAGGTGACCGGTATGAGTTTCAGCGTCTGATATTGGAGGGAAAAGTGGAAGGTAAAAGAGGCATTGGCCGTAAGAGATTATCTTGGTTACGCAACATCCGGCAATGGACTGGAATTCACGACTTTGGTGCGCTTAGAGACGCTGCGAATAACAGATATATATAAAGTTTGGAGGACGCCTACGCAGTAAACTGCACGGCACTCAAAGAAGAAGAATATTCACATTCCGGAATGCAATATTTTCGTTTACGAACAGCTGAACTAGGAAAAATAGTATGAAAAGAGAAAGACAAATGTTTACTACAAGAAGATAACAATTTTAAAGATACAAAAGTGGAAAATAAATTAGAAGCTAAATAGAATACAACCTACTACTATTTTTTTTTTGTAAATTAGAAAGCCACTTAAGTTATTTTAAAAAAATTTGTGTTGTTTCAATTTCTTATAATACAATAGCAACTGTAATATTTGTTGGTGGTTTTTAATGTTTTGATGAAATTTCCGCTATGAAACATAAATCTCTAAAAATAACTCAAGTTGGTTTAGCCAAATAATTAAACTTAGGGAATTACGTCAAACTAAACCGCAAACTTTTGCAAGTTTTGTACTTACATAAATCGTGTTTTGATACTTCAACTTCGCTAGCTTTATCCTCGTCTCGCCCATATAATCATGCCCATATTTATCGTCATCAACGACCAGGATATGCAATGATTTCTTCGTTAAATCGCTCTCGCTAATATCGTAGAACGTGAGGTTTTCGTTGAACTCGGGATTTCTCGTTTTATGGACCTAAAACAAAATAGAATCGAGTTTATATAGGGAGAAAACAGAAATTTATTGAGCCGTACTGTTTTAGTTCTTAATCTGGTGGACATTTTGGCGTTGGGTAAGATATTTAACTTGCAAAAAGGATCGGATAAGCCTGCCATATCCATTGAGATTAAATTTTTGGCTCTGTATACAGTGCAATGTAGAATGTTTGTTTCTTGGTCGTAGGTGAGAGATAGTTCTATCACTCCCATGGACGTGTCTAATGACTTTTCTTCATTTATCGTCTGCAAAAAATTTGATTATTGAGTAGAGTGTTAAATATAAACTTAAAGTAAATAAAAAATTAGTTTCATTTGTGAATGTATACCATTAATAGCTAAATTCTTAGAATGAAAAAATTAACAAAATTTTAATTAATGAAATTATAAACACACTTAATTTATGTATCAATCAAAATTACTTTGGTTTTGATAATAAACTTTATATTCAAAACGAATTATTAACAATAAAAAGAGGAAAATGTTTCCATTAACCTTATATTTCCGAAACAACCTAAAGATAACGGGTCATAGAGAACTATTACATATTTTGAAGATATTTCAAACAAAATATCAAAAATTATATCTTGTACAACATCTTCTACAATATCGTTTAAAGTAAGAAATAATGTAGAACCTAAAATTAACAAATTAAAAAATCGGGTATTAAGAGACTAAATTGTCCGGATTGTAACGCCATCTATCTTGGCCAGACCCTTAGAAATTTTGAAATAAGTTATAGTGAACACTTATTATCTTATAGATTAAAACAACCATACAAGTCTCATTACGCAAAACACCTCATTGACACTAAACACAAGCTTACACTTAATACCAATAAAACAACAATGGCGCTACTTCATATAAATGACAGAAAAGAAGAACTTGATTTGTTGGAGGAATATAGAGAAATAGAGAACATAAAGAAATATCTAAAATGTACTCAGTATATAGTATTGAATGAACAATTAAACCTGGGAAGTTCAATTATTTTATATTACCTTTAGGACCAAATGAATATATAATATTAACCAAAAATTATATATATTACTATACATATTGCTTGATAATGATTGGTTGTAATGTTTATGGTATTAAGTTGCGCACGCTTATAAGAAATCTGTCAATCTTATATCACTCTTTGATAATAGAATTTAAGCGAAACTTTGTCAGAGCAAAAATATTTTATAAAACTTTATAATAATACCGTGGAAATTCAGGTAAATAGAATTTATCAGCTTATATTTAAATATAAATTTCTTTATCGTTAATTTTTAAATTCACCTTAAAAATACTGCTGTTAATACTCGAAGTGCTAGGTGATATTTTATCTTCCGACGAATTATTCCAATCTGACAATGATCTTGCCGATTCTCTTCTAGATGCTTCAGTCGCATCTAAAAAATAAATTGCAATGAAAAATAGTTATTATATTTTTTTGTATTTCGATTCTATATACACGTAATTAATAATACATTTAATTAAAATGCGAAATTCAAAAACTCGTTAGAACTCAGAAGAGTTTACCAATATCAAGCCGGTTCTCATTTCCTGATTCTTCCCAGCTCTTTGTTTCGTTTAAGGTCATCGAACTTATTTGGGTCTTTAAGGAGTCCATCTCTCTGGAGACTTGAGAATCCCCGGAACTATTCTGTCGGCTAAAAAAAGTCTTAATTGAAAATGGCACTGAGCGTTTTACGAAAACTAATTACACTACATAAAAGTAATTAAATTACACAATTTATTTGCTTGTTGTTATCTTTTAAATATTTGATTACTGTTTTTACTTTCATAACATAAATATGGTGAGAATGTTTTAGTGGTATCAATAGATTATTAAAATACTCAGACTACAGCACGTCGCTGATTTTAGTGAGTTATTAGAAATCTGTCAAATAAGATTTACAAGAGTATTGGAAAATAAAATAAAGGACACAATGGAATTTAATAAAAGTCCCGATATATCAACAGCGATTTCAAATGAAGGATGGAATGAATAATTTCGAACATAAGAAGAAAAACCAAATACGGAGTCAAAAATGCTGTTTTTGATATCCAGGTCTTTTCTCCAGAATTTTATGTTGTAGCTGATCAAGCATAATAATAGTAATAATCACCCGGCCCTTTTTTTAGGCCGCATAAGTTATCGAATTACTCGCTTATATAAACTATAACTTTAGTATTTGTATTTTAAATTTACGAGGTACATCCAATATAAGTACTTGTTAAGTTTGAGAACTTTATAAGAAATGACCATTTATATATTATATCTACCTCGTATAATCACTTGATATATCAGGGAGTGAAGTATTTAACTGAGTTTCTGTGGTTGTAAATCATTTGCCTTCTCAGGTAGTAGCGCGTGTGAGTGATTGTTTTCTTAAAATTTTATTTTTTCTTTTCTTTTAAAATATGGCGTTTTTCAAACCGTAGCTAAATAGTAAAATACCGAGAGATGATGAAATTGTATAAACAAGTAATGAAAATCATGTACCTACTTAAAAATAAAGATTTACACATACAAACGCAATTATGTTCGAGTGTTTAAAAAAGAAGATAGTGTCAAATCGAATAATGAAATAATTAAAAGAATTTCAAAACCAAAAAAATAATTGAGCATGTCATAAAAAAGTATATTGTGTTACACCCCTTAGAACCCATTATTATTAGAATAAATGAAGATTCTTCTTCAGAATTTGAGTACGAAGATTTATAAAGTATATTTTTATTTAAGTAACCAAAGAATTCGTTTTTTATTATGCAACCTTTACCTGACGAATGTTATTTACAGATTTTTTTATTTATTTTTTATATTACACTACAAGCACTTTTCTGTGATTTAGTTTTAAGAACCTTTTTTTTTTATTTTTCGATTAAAGTTAGTTTTTAGTTTAACGTGTTTTCAATAATTTTTAACATCATCTGAGGTTTTTGCTAAATAAAATTGGTCCTTTAGCCAAATACCTGTGTCAGTCCCCAGCCCGGAGAAAGTAGGACGGTTTAATAAAACAATCAAAAATTAAAAATCATTGCTACCAACAGCTTTATGTAGAGTTCAGGTTTTAATAATGTAGTTTTTATAGGTATTGCATCGTGAAAAAGTATGTTTAAAATTATATAATTTTCTTGTACAAACTAGACTGAGCCAATTTAAATATTTAAATTTTTTCAATTTAGAAAAAAAAAATGATCTCAAAAATAAAACATTTCACTCATTATTAAAACTAAAAGTGGATTATAATTCTATACTACGTATAAAGACTTTCATTATTTACATGAATATCAAATTTATGTAGATATTTAAGCACCTACGCCAATGGATCTTCTTTGTTTCTTGGATTTTTATGAGCTTTTTTTTTGAGGATTTGCAATTTAGAATCGAAATACTATACAGGAATGTGTTTTTTACCTTTAAATTTTATGTCAATATACGACGAGTTGTAACTAATACTAATAACAATAACGAATAACTCTAAGAATTTTAATATTAAAAATTATATTACATAGAGAGAAAAACAGAACCATGGCAATCAATTACTAATTACAAATTTTATTAATTGATAAACTCTAATAATGATTATTTCTACGACTCTTCTTGCTACAAAATATGCTTTTTTAATTTTTTTTCTATTTGATAGACATCTCAATAGTTTAACATATTAAATTAATTGTTTCAACTCTTACATTACGGATATTATTCAAAAAAAATTTTTAAAAAGATCTGTCAAATTTCTATTTGTCTTGAGAATGGTATTGTCAGATACCAAAACCTAGGTAGATAAGTATTATTTATCTTTCCATATTTGTTTAACATATTATTACATTTATTCAATAATATTGCCTTTTTAATTTAATAAAGTCTACCAAAGATTTCTTCGTCGCCGAGTTCTTAGTAATCCAACATTTGGCACTTTTAATAAATATAAATAACCAAATACAGAACGAAATGCAATTCATATGCAGGTAAATAATATTGTTGATGCTGTTATTGCGAAAATCATTACACCAGTGTCACATTCAAATAGCGGTTACATCCTGGAGATGACAGCCGTAGGTAAGAAGCGCAGTTTACAAGGGATGCGATAAATTATTTCTGTAATTCACGTGTATGGGCAGAAGGAAATCCGCATGCTCTGCGAGAATTTCGTTCCCAATTCAGGTTTTCTCTGAACGTGTGGATTGATACAATAAATAATCAATTAATAGGACCTCTTTTTTTACTTAATTATACTTTTCTTTTAAATAAGGACTTACGTTACTTAGGTTTAATTGAGTAATTTGATTTTTATTTAAATACTTAAAATTGAAAAAATATCTAATTTGGCCTGTGTCATCAAACAAAATAACAGTAACGGTATAATTAAAACACTTATGCCGTACTTATTTTAATAAAAATATCTGAAACTAACAATGTTGGTTTTAAATGATAAGTTTATGTGAACCGTTTTAATAGCTTGTTTTTGTGTTTTAGTAAAAATAAGTCGTTCATTAAACAGTTAATGGATTTGTAGTAACATAAATGTCACATACATATCTTTTATTATACATATATTGTAATATTAAATTTTAAATTTATGTAAATTTAATACCAATTATCGAGAATAAAAGAAAATTAATAGATTTTGTTGGGCGCACTTTGTATATTATATGTATATGTATATATATAAAATTCTTGAAAATATTATTTTCTTATCACTCAAGAAAATCCATTCAAGTCACAGTTAAGTATTTTGACTAATTTTATGTCATTATTATTTGTAACTTTGTTTTTATAACACTTAAAAATTGTTTGTCCTTTTTTAAGGTTATGCAAGTTTCATAAAAAAGTTAAGTAACAATGAAATACCTCTAAAAGTATGTAAAGTATTTAAAAATTGAAAAACGATGAGATGTATTTAAACATATTTTTTATTTTAATCCATTTTTCGTAGGCATTTTGTAACTTAATCTAATCATTGGTAGAATAAAACTATACTAAAATCAAATCCGAGAGACCTCTTAAGTAAAGTAATACACGCATTGTGCACGTGACTTTTAAATATCGACGCACTATGCATTATGATATATTATAAACACAATTTTAGAACTGTATAAAATAAATATCAGTAACCAGAGCAATTTTTATTTTAAACAACTTTTTGATAATATGTACTAAGATATTATTTATAAAATCTCAAGGAGTTGTAAACAAAATTGTACATAATAGTTATTGGTATTGGTATAAGGGCGGGGAGGCTGATGCCTGGCAAGTAGACCTGTTCAGGCCCTTTTCACCATCTCCAATCTTCCCCTTCCTTTCTTCCTCACGTTTGTCCCTCCTCGAAACGCCTTGACCTTCTAATAAAGGTTAGAATATCGTTCCATGAGAGGGCGCTTCCATCTGTTCGACACCAAAGATTTCTTTCCTCATATGCCGGTAGACCTCACAATTGCATAGATAGTGAAGGGCGGTTTTCTCGTCCCCCTCACATTTCTGGTAGTCTGGGTCCTTCGCTGCGCCAATCAAGGACAGGTGTCTTTGGAGCCTGCCTACTGAGGACTCCAACGATCAACCATAGTTGTTGTCTGGTTCTTTCCAGGAGCCATCTGGTTCTTGTTGGATCCAGTCCGGCAATTGCCTGCTTGGCTTGTCTACATCCTCGACTGCCTTCCCAGGCCCTTCTTAACTCCTTTAGCGTCCACTATTCAAGTAATGAAGAGGTTTGCTCTTTACTTATTCCTATTATTGGTTCCGATCTACAGGGCTCGTTGCCGGCTCCGAGCCTTGCTAGGTCATCCGCCCGTTCGTTCCCCAGGATCCGTCTATAGCCCAGAACCCATAGTTGTGTTACCTCCCTGTTATTGCTTAACTTGTCTAGGGCCTCTAGACACTCCTGAACCAGAGCCATTCTGCTTCTGGGATGATATACTGCCCTTATAGGTGCCTGACTGTCGCAGCAAATACACATACGTTGCTGCGGGTTCGCCTTTGTACATAATAGTTTCACTCACAACAATTGATGGTAAAAATTGAAGATGCTTTAGAAAAATCCAGATTGAGTAGTATTAATTATTTTATTTTCAAAAACGTAATCATAAATCTACTTTCTAACTGTCCTTTCAAAAACTTTTTATAAACAAGAGGGTATGGTAGGTTTATCGGACAAGATTCCTAAAAGCCTAAGGATTATTGACCTTTGGGAGTGGTTTTATAAGTACGCAACAATTTACGATTTGTTAAATGAAAGATGCTATCACATTAAAACAAAGTTTCAACATTTTTGAAGACATTTTATCATTTCCTAGTGCATTCGATTTTGGATCCATCACAATTTGAAAAGGAAATATGATTAAATTTACTTGAATTATAAGATTATGAGGTTTCAGTACAAACAAACAAATAAGTAACAGATAAAAAATATTTATTGCAATAGGATTGTTTAGATAAATAGGTAGGTATCTGATAATCGGATGTATTTTTTATATTTATTGATTTGACTGTTTTCCATAACTAATAACTTTATTTGGAAAATTACTCACAACTAAAATTTTGAAAGGACTAAAATTAAATTCATTAAAATAAAATTTTTAATAGCAGCGATAAATTCAATCTGTAGTTCAAAAGCGGCCGCCAGAATTTTACTTATTTGGAAAGGATTAAAATTTTGCTAGGAGCGCCAAATTAGAAATGTTTGGATGCTGCATAAAAGGAAGATAATTATTTTTAGTATTAGCCATTTTAAGAACTTCATCTCTAAAAAATGAAGAATTTAAACTTTATTTGAAGCAATTTTTTAATACCAAATCATTTGCTTGTGTTAAAAGAGTAACAACGTCAGGAAGAACTTGAAATAATAATCAAATATATCGCAACAAAGCAAATAAATAACCATTTTTCTCGACGACGTAAAATTAATCCCATACAGATTATACGAAAGTACAGAATAAGCGAGCAGGGAAATCATAAGCATTCAGGCACGTTTCGCAATCAAATTTCAAGAACAACTGCTAAAAATAAATAAAATCTGTATAAACTTACCTGTAATTATAACTTGTTAGATTATTCTGGTAGATTTGCTGCTCCTGTTCCAATGCGTCTAAAAGGAATAAATTAAAATGAAACCTAAGTTTGTAGAACTGAACTAATCCAATGTGTATTATTTTGTGTTATTCTAAAAGCTACTAAAACTCTTTTGTTAGAAGTTAGAAACTAATGAATAGTGAGCAGTATTTAGAAATGGATCACATTTTCGAAACTTGTGAAACTTATTCAACACCACATTAAGAAATGAATGTAAGTATACAGTTAGTTTTGCTATAGATGTAATAAAAACTCACTTACACACAATAAATTAATAGTTATCATAGAACTTTCCTTTAGAGTGGACTTGACAATACTAAAGACTGTTTGTTCTATATAATTTTATAATTATTGAAACTCTAACTTTAATATTAATATATGTGAGAATGAAAACACTTTTATTGTATCTATTAGTTAAATGGCCTGTAATCAATATTAGCCAATAGATCAATTTCTACGTTTAAAGAATCATGAAATATTAATTTGATAAAATATAGGCTACGTAATTTAATACTATTATTACAAAAATTTGGGGGTTACTGCCAGATCATGCAGGGTTTGAATATTGTATAAAAATTTTATTTATTTATTTAGTCGAATTCAGAATGGCAGAAGCATAAGAGATGCAGATGGTATATCCCAACTTTAAAAATGTTGATTTCGTAGAGAATACATTAAACATCACTTTTCATTATTGACTTAATTTGTTGAAAACAATTCTGTATATTCTTTAAATATGTCTCTTTTTACAGGGTGAGTCACCGTTGACGCGACAGTCCGTTATGGTTATTCAATAAAACTTTTAACATTTTTGTTTATTTAGCAATATGTGGGTTAAAGTAGAGTAAATTTTAAAATTACTTTTCCAATATACAGGGGGTTCAAAACAAGTGTGGCGTATCAAAATTATATTTTTTCTTATGGAACATCCTGTATTTTATTACATTTTTAAATTATAGTTAAAAATTAAGATGAACTTCTTACACATTCTCTATACCTTAAATATTGTAGATCCCAAGATATTTTGATTTTTCATAAACTGGAAGTGTAATAACAAATGAATTTAGCCTAATCCAATTTTAGCCATAAATATTAGATCAGTAGCAAAAATTATTGATGAATTCACAGTTACCTGAAATTCTACTGGGCGTCTAAAATGAGGCACCTATTTAATCACATATTAAAATGTTAATACCGTGCTTATCTTAAATAGATCTCCCTGTATTTTATCCATCCATCATGTAAAATTATAAAGGTCAGCCATTTCTAATTTTTGTTATTTTGGACTTATTTTCAATTATTTTATTTATTTATTTTTTCATTATTGTGCTTAATTAAAAACTGTATATATATTTTATGTACATAAAGTGTCCGCGATAATAATGCTATATTTATGGATGAGGTACAAAAGCGTATGCAGAATAAATATATCTTTTTTTTTTCTAAAGTCAGCCGTTTTCAAAGAAATAAATACTGGCATTTTATATCTATCAAAATATTATTTATCGAAAAGCTGCTACAGCCGGCAACACGGCGACACTTGAATAACTGGGTTAAGTTCAATGCTGATATACAATAGTTTTATAAATGTTCTAAAAATAAGTGTTTATTTTAGTACACCTAGATATTTAGAATGGTCGATTACAGGAGATGTAAAAATGTATTCTCGGTAATTACTACACGATCCGAACAATTTCTACACTTTTTTTAGAGAATACACTACAGGTTTCCAATAATCTTTGGGATACTGATACAAAACATCGCGGATTCGATTAATTAACATGTCGTGATATTTTTGATTTGAATAAAAAACTATTTTTCACTTATTGTAATTACTTTATCAAATGATAAAGATAAACGATTAAATGGTCCGATTCTACTGTAAACTAACACAATGTTATGATTCATCAGGTAGATATTCCTTGGTAGTAATTTTTACTGTTTAGAAATAATGGACCGTCGTGTCAACGGTGTCTCACCTTGTATATGATTGCGCATAAAAATATACCTAAAGCACTCTCTGTACTAGAATTAGTCCTCTTCCTCCTCCCCCACACCCTTCTATCTTCGTCTGAACTGCTGTCATCATCTCTGTATCTTCTAGAAGCCCTCACGCTCTTACTTCTATTAAATCTCGAATTTTCAACGGGGAGAATATATTTAGGAATACTCTTATAGAACCAAGCCCCCGATTTCTTCCAGATTTCTCTGGCTTCCGCGCAAATCATGCAGAGCCAGTGCTCCCTGCTGTTTGTGCTAGAAATAAACACTTTTTTCATTTTAACTTTGCCTCTTTTGGTCAAGTACAAAAGGCTAACGAGTAACTGCGACCTCTTGGGTTGTTCCTGGTAGACATGTCTAGAAAAATGTCCTTTATTAAATCAAACAAACGAGTTTTGTACCTCCACCTAAACACGAAATGAACCACAACAATATCCTTGAAGAAATATATTTGCGATAAAGAATTATTTTATACAGTGTTAAAAAATAGTATTAGTATTAGTTACAAAAGGTCAAATGATTATTAAAATGGGAATGGTGAGCATTTTGTTAGTGACCAAATACCACAGAAAAAACAAAATTTTAGCAAAGTAAACACATATTTTACCTTGGTCCTCTTCCTGCTAACGTATCTATAGAACATTTGGTACAAGCAAGTCTTCTACAATCTATACAAATAATTTTATGTGCTCCTAGCAACCCGAAGTTGTCACCACATAGAAGACATTCCGATGCGCTTTTTCCTAGAGCGTTTCTTCTCATGTTGTCCAATTTTTCCACTAATTTTCCGATCTAAAACAATTTTAATATTCTACATCAAATTACAAGTTTTTTATGTTAAATTTTACCCTTTGTTGTTCAGACATGTCAAGCTGTTCTGCCCTCTGTATGACTTGTACTATAGCCTCTTGTTCTTCTGCAGCTAACGCTGTAGCTTGTGAAGTCTTTTGGCTATATCCCATCGTAGCTGTTTTAACACTCCAACCAGTATTAAGCCTACAATAAAAAAAATAAAGTCTAGACTTGAGTGGCAATTTTATATGCTTTAGCTAAATGAATAAAGATACATAATTAATTAATAATTTTGGTAGGAACAAAGAGTTTATTAATAACTCCGTTGTCTAAGAAAATATCTAGCGCCAGACTGACGACGAAATTTATTGATTGCTTTTATCATTAATTCTACCCTATTATATTTAGTACATACATTCTGTTTGCCAATCATTGTTTTGTTCTAAATTTATCAAACTTATTTTAGTAGCTAGATAATTGTCTGCGTTAAATTAGTGGCGCTTCAAACAAGGTCAAAGTCATTTTTTTAGTGAAAGAAAAACGATAACAACGTTTTGTAATTTATTTTTTATTTTTTGTTCATATTTACACAAGGGTCGTTGTATATCTACAGGAATTTTTGGATGTTTTGTTTTCAGTAGCTATATTTTCTTTCCATCCTCCCTTAATGTGGGTTTATTTAAGATATTAATATTATACTTTACCTGCCTCGTAATTATTTCAAAAATGTTTATATTGCTTCTTGATAATATCGCAAATATTTATAAGCGGAAATTTTAATAAGTTTTAAATTAAATATCATTCTATTAGCATGGCTCGGAAATTTTATTTTAATTTGGGACTTTGTTTCGTCTAAATATGCTATAAAAGCAGGTTCACTAAAACTCAATTATCAAAAACTAAAATTTAACAGTCAATTTTTTGGTATTATAATCAAAATTTATACAGAACATTTCAAAATGTTGCTCTATAAAAATTGACTTGTTGTTTTCTAATGTTTGTACAGGGTGCTCCAGAAATTCGGACTATGCCCGACTGCCACCGTCAAAACGGATTAACCCAAAAACAGCGAGGGTCTGTTAATCTTATGGCCCGATTGACCACTGACAACCCTTTTGGATTATAAAAATCAAGTCTAAGTAATATTAATAATATTGACTTTTAATTTTATTTAATTAAAAATAATGTGTCATAAATGTTTTTTAAAAGCACTGATATTGTATAAAAGATCAGACATCATATTTTTAGATGGAAGTTTTGATTATTGTTGCAAATATTTTTTACAACTCTATACTTTATATATTTACTATAAGGGCACATATGTACCAGTGGCATTTTATTTACTAAGAGACAAAAAAAATTGTGGTTGATTTTCAAAAGGCATCACACAAAGCCATAAATAATATCTTTCTCACAGCAACAATAATTGGATGCTGATTTCACTTAGGACAAGCCTGGTAAGAATATTTATTTAAAAAATAACTTATTTTTTAATTGAAGTGGTTTTGGGCCTTTAGGATTTATTGCAATTTGCATTTTGAGGACCGATCTATTTTTCGAAAAAATATAAATTGGTTGGCAAATATTTAATTTTATGATTTGTCGTCTAGCAGAGTAAATCTACCGAAACATTAGCATTTCCAGTTTTTTTTGTGAAAATTAGGCGTATCCCAAAAACAAATATGTTAGTTTTAATAATTTTTCTGACAGATTATTGTATATTAAATATTTATTTAAAGGTGGCGAAAAATACAGTATCTAGGTTTAACAAATTAGTTTAGAGGCAAAAGTTCTTAGACAGGAAAGTGGACAACATTTTGTTTTTGACTGACGTTTCTGGAAAGAATTGCCAAAAGATCCACGTTTAGGAAAATTTTCGGATTACTTAATTGAAAATTTTATTTCCACCACGGCTTTGGACAGAAAATTCAGTCAGTGTACAAAGAACAACCATTATATGTGAAAATTTTCATACAAAATTTAATAGGTATTGTGGAATCGTTCATCTGAATATTTTTTATTTTTTTATTTAATTAGCTTTTTTAGAATATAAAATAATTCAACATAAAAATAAAGAAATATCTCCAATTAATTTTGTTAAATGTATGTATGCGTCATAAATCTAGGTTGCATCTGTAGATATTAAACTCATATTTTTTTGTTAAAAAAATAAACCATAGCACTTCATATAAAATCTGTCTCTTATACCTTTCGTTAACGAACTATAGAGCGCTAAAGTTAGAAATAAAAAACAGTTTTTTATTTATAATTATTAAACTACTTGATAATGATGTTTGACATCAATCTTTTTTCTCTGAACACAGATTGCGAACAAATTGAAAAAAAAATCGCGAATCCTATCCTTTCTGGTAGCCTCTTTTTATGTGGGCTAAAATTTGTATAACTTGGAACTGGATGCCGATGCTTAAAGGATTAAAATCGTTAAACCCACTGGCCCCATTCCTTGCAATTCCCTAAACATTCCACATTCCAGCTCAAGATATTTGCTGGTTGTTTTACTCTCGCGGCAATAGAATCTATTTTAGTTCATATGGGAGCTCTTTGTAAATTTCCTTCCCGAAATTACAAATTACAGTAATACATAAGAAGTATAATTTAATATGGGGTTAGTGGGTTAGTAGGAAAATGAGGAACTATCGACTGGAACGTAATTTAATCTAAGAATTTAATATGTTTAGTTTAACATATATATAGTAAAATAAACAAGGGGATGAAGAAATTTAAAAACAAATTATTATTAAATGATTAATTATGAATAAAAATATTGGTAAAAATAAAGTTGAATATTCTCGTGATAACACGTGTAAATATTTAAAATTCCCAAAACTAAAATTGTAAGTGTATTTATACAGGGTGTTCGCAAAATAATGCACATATTTATGGATGAAGTATAAAAACGTATGTAGAATAAACATTTTTTTCTAAAGTTTTCAAAGAAATATATATTAGCATCCATCCAAATATTATTTACCGAAAAGCTACTAAAGTCGACAACACCGATCACTCATTCAAGTATAATCAATAGTATTTTAAATGTTCTAAAGATAAGTTTTTATTTTAGTACACTAGGATATTTAAGTTGGTCGATTACAGGGGATGTAAAAGAGTGAAAAATGTATTCTCGGCAATTTCTACCACTAATTTTTTTAAGTAATACACTACCCTTTCCAACAATATTTTTGACAATGATACAAAACATCGAGGGTTAGATTAATTAACATATGATATTCTTGATTTGAATAAAATGCAATTTTTCACTGAATTACTTTATCAAATGATTAACTTAAAACGATTAAAAGATCTGAATCATCTGCAAACTAACACAATTTTATGATTCATCAGGTAATTATTTGTTGGTTACATGACACATATTTTGTTGACACGCATAAATTTTCGAGTAAATTTTGAAAGCAAATTTTTGTGTACACTAATGATGTTAGAAAAAAATATTATAAGCATTTTTGTTGTTCTTCATATCATTTAAAAATACGTATTATTTTCGTTGACACGCTGTATACTTAACACAAAAACAAACAATAAAAAAGAGTTTTTTCACTTAAAAAGATGTGTTAAGAAAAACATTAAAGTGAAGAATGAAAGAGAACAAATATTTGAAGCAGAAATTTTGGAAAGGGAATCACTAACATTAAAAAACTACTAACAGAGAAAGTTTTTATAGAAAAACTCAGTAATGCCACAAAAGTACAGAGAGTAAAATTAAAATATTAGAGAACATAAAAATCTATGAAATAAGAAGGATTAACATAACTTAGTGGTACGCAACAGGTACGAAAAATAAAACTACAAAATAGATTATAGACATAATTTGCATCGAAATCCGAAAACAATAGAGTCACAAATGTTCCGGTATTATAAGACTTTGGTACCAAGTCATATCTCAAACTATCGGTAAAAAGCTTGCACATTTGTAAAATAAGTCATATTGAAAAAGGTCATACCAAAAATATGAGCTAAGTCAAACTAACCCAAAACCCAAACTATTCATATGAATTAAGAGAAGGATCGATTTCGCGGGAAGAAAAAATGAAAAATTGAGAGAAAAAAACAGTCTGGGCTCGGAAACTCGAGACAAGTAGTCAGTAGCCTTTAATTTTCTTGAAATACGTTGCCTTTCCCGATTTCATTTAAATTCGGTCAAGCTAGATTTTTTTTCAATTTGAAGAATTGATAAATTACAAATATATTTTGCGTTGAAATCTGAAAACTATAGAGCCGCAAATGTTTCGGTTTTATAGAAAATTGAGCGCAGGTTTTAACAAATGTTAAGAGAACTTTGATACAAAGTCAAACCACAAACTTCGAATTTGCAGAATAAGCCATGAGGCCATGTTGAAAAAGGCCCTAATAGAAAAATGCGACACTAACGTTACAAATTTTTTATAGATTTATTGAGCTAAGAAAATGTAACGAAGAGAAAAACACTAACTAGAAAATAAAATTAAAAAAAGACAACTTCATGGGGAGTCAGAGCAAAAATGGAAGCAAAAAAACAGACTGTCTTGCCTCTACCAATTTAATGTAAATTCGGTCGGATTCGAGTTTGTTTAGAGAAGTTTGGTAAAAAGTCAAATCCCAAGATACCTACGAAAAAAAATGCGAATTTGTGAATGGAAACTTATAATCCTCACTAATTTTTGGAAAACATTTCCTTACTGTTATTTTATTGGGAGGTAAACTCATTTTAGTTAATTAGTCTGTTTGTTCTGGGCCATTTAATAAAATATTTTTTGGCATTTAATAATTAATGATCATCTTTTATCTAGCGTGGCCAGTGTGCGAATCAAGAAGATGTAAACTCTGCAACAGTAAAGTTAGTTTTATATAAATAGAAGGATCGTCTAGGAAAGGACATACTTATGAATATTATTTATATAACTTTATTTGCTAAATTAAACAATCTTTGACTTTAATCATGACCTATAAAAATATTTATGGCATTTAATACTGACATTACCTTTTAATGATGATGTTTAACACTAAAATTAACATTTTCTCTAATCACATGTTCATATTTTTCGACTTAGTATTGCAATTCCTCGTTTTCTGTTCCAGAAGAGAAAGTTCCAGGGATAAACCTCAAGATAATTTGAGTCAATACTAATATTTGTAAAAATTTTCGGTCACAAGGGGCCAATTGAGTATTTTTATATAAAAGCTGTATTTTTTTTTTCTTTTGGTTTAAATTTACTTCTTGCTCTTTTGGGCCCTTTGCCTCAAATCATTTCCATTGTTAGATGAAGTTGTAAATAAAATTGTGTATTAGATTCACTTAATTTATATTATATTTTATTTTCCACTGTGTTACTTATTATTCGTGTCTATATATTTTTGTATTCGAAAAGGATTCGAAATTTTTATTATATTTTTTTATTTCCTTTCAGACTAAAGTACTGCATTTATAAGTCCGGGCGAACTTTTATTTTCCCTTAGGGAGGGAAACAGGTGGTTAAAACCTTTTTTTAAACCGTACGACTCTAAAAAATCCCAACAAGTGTGGTTTCTCAAATGAAGGCAACTATTATTACACTATATTAAATCAAAATAAATTTTTGAAATGTATTAAGTCGTCAATGTCATCATATTGTATGTATACAGGGTGTATCATTGAGAATATTGACATTGTAACCGAAATACAGAGCGTTTTATCTAAAAATTTAAAAGTGATTATTGCTCATTGTTACAATAAATTCCATTATTTTTTTTTTCATACTTGGCAAAAAGTTTATGCATGTTAGGACACTTTAAATTATTGTAGAAGATGCTATCTGGCTATTATCAGAGCCGAATGGTAGGGGTAAAGAGGTAGTTTTCCCCTCAATATTCTAAGCTACTGTCGTAATTGTCATAACATATTTTTTTAATACACATTTTCTATGTAAATATTATACTCGTATCTCCAGTGCGATAAAGTCAGTAATTTTCAAGATATTTTCAAGACTGTAATCTTATAATTTTCTAACGAACATTGCCATTTTATAATATTACTTGACCTCGTTGTTTCCTGTGTTAATTTATAAGCAAGTGTTTGGATTCTGTAATCCGTTCGATAATTACGTTTACGATTTATTAATAAGTTTAAAAATGTATAAATCTCAGTTACGTATTTATTACCAAAATTACCAGATTTGGAGATTTGGAATATTAGGAATATTATGGGGAAGGCTAAGAACTGCCCTAGTTGGTCGTATAAAAAGTGCTTCACCCCTTTATCGTAATTATTAGTAACTAAGATATTCAAACAATTTATATGAAAATTCGATGCCAATTCTTTTTAAGATTGTGATTACACTTTCCTTTGGATTTTCTAGAAAAAAAGTAAATAACCTCTCTATAAACAGCCTTTTTGAGATTTTTATCAGTTAAACTGTAGTTTCTAAAATTTTAATAATAGTTTGTAAAAAATTTCCATATATGTATTAGCTAAATGGATCTGTTCATTTTTATAAACAAAATTAGTATTTGTTTGTAATGAAATATTGGTTTGTACATTTTTTTTTAAATTGGAATCTAATAAAAACTACGTTGGAAATCACTTCAATAATGTTGGGTTAATAAAAAAATGTATTTATTGACGTAATGTCAAAGTCTGTTCATTTTATTTGGCATCTATACGACACCATTCACCGAAAAGCAATTACTTAATATCTGTAGTATTTCATTGTGGAAAATATTAAAAAACAAGAGTTTTCGATGGAAAAAGACGAACCACACTGAGATTATAGAAACGACGTAGACACTCGAAATTCAAATATATTTAAAAACATTTAAATTACTCGTATGATAATAAAATATAATTCTCGTGTTCTATGACATCGGATTTTGTATTAAAAATTATGCATATATATCATTTACCCATTGCTACGGGCTTATCATATGGTTTTATTGAATATATTACTTGGGTTATGACGCCAAGCTTTCCTAGATAAGAACAGTCTAGTAAAAAACATAAATATAAAAAAGAGGACAAAGATAAGAATTCCTAAATGAAATAAGTCTATCATAACCAAAAAGTAATAAAGAATAATTTCAATTTTAATCTCCGGTTTATAATGCTTATTTTGTATACCCCACGTCGTAGGGTGGAAATAAGTATTTTTATAACCTTCGGAAGCAGATATTTATTTCTTGTAAACTGCTTTTGTTTAGCAAGTGCAAAGACTCCAAATACAGGATGTTCGAAACTTTTGAAAAATATTGAATGATTATGTCCTAAGTATGGCCCTATAGCCACATTTTCCAGTGAGCTATATATGTAAAAATACAAACTCAATTTAATTTTCGGGATGCTTCTCTAGATAACTTAACTAAATTTTATTTCAACTAAAAATTAACAAAAATTTCTCCGATACCATTTCGTAAACGCCAAAACACTCATAAATTATACTTTGAGTGTAAAATTTTGGTAGTACTCGAACAATTGTCTGCGGAAAAATAAAAAGGCAGATAAGTAGATTCAGTTTTTTCTACTCTTTCGAATAAAAAGCAATTTAAAAAAAATTATATACAGGGTGAGGTTTTTTGAAAAAACGAATTTTTAAATTTTTCCTTAAGCCTGGATTTTCTTTTTGGTAATACTTCGGTAGATTTTCCAGATAATGGTTATTACGCGTACCAAATATTAAAATTAAATACAGACTAATACAATTATGAACTCCGAAAGAAATAGGATAAATTGATAATACACTCTATATCGCAGTTATAAAGGGTAGAAGATCCATTAAATATAGGTTAATTGAAACCAACCACCAAAGTGACACCCCTCTACAGTTAAAGTTAGGCCCTTTCCCGATGAAACACCCCGTATAACGACTCAACAACAATGAGCAAAAAATAAGATAAATATGATTAAAACTAAAAAAAAGTGGATATAGGTAACAATAACCTCACCTCACCTCAGGAATATTTTAGCTGTTCCATTAGTTACGCTTATGGAATTAAATAAGTTGATGTTTCATCGAATATTCTACATTTCAGTGAAACATGAAAAATATTTACAAAGGAAAACAACATTCAACACAATCTAATCAAGATTAACAATGTTGTTTCACTGTTTTAACAAATAAAATCCCTCAGCTAAAGAGATAAACTAATTTATCCTCAATTTTATCTAAAAATCAATATGAATGTATAACAAAGTCATTATTTCAGTGATGCTTTTACGGGAAAATTCCCGGAGATTACAATTTGTCGATATATGTTTTTGTAATTTGTAGCTTTATAGATAACGACAACTTTTCCAATAGCTAATTCGTTACTGTACATTTTGTTATTAGTAAGTTTTCTATTCAGATTTCTATTGTTAATTAAAACCCCATGCCTCTTAAACTAATAAAAATATTCCTGCACTTACTTGGCTCTCAAAGCTAACTGCCGATCGTTAGGACATACGAATCTGTTGACTCTCTCACCTGTTCCAAAATCAACCATCTCGTGCCAGGAATTTCCAATAAATTCTTCCTAGTTAACTCAACAAGTGGTGAACTTATTGACAACTTCGACGCGATCTTTTCACCTGCAAGAAAATAGAAAAATCAAAAATTGTTTTATATACCACTGTTAACGAGAAAAGAAATTGTATGCTGCGTTGTTGACCATTGGAATAAGTATTTTGATCAATAACTAATTTCCCATTGGAATTTTATTATACTAAAACTTTGGATTGCGTTAAATAATTAGTACAAATTTCTGGTTGTCGGGGCTTCACGTATTTCATTAAAGAACGAAATCAAAAGGGAGCAAATGTAAAGTTTAGATCAAAAGAAAACAAGGTATTCATCAACCATGAATAATTTACATTCAGATTTCTAATTTCTGGTTTCGCTTGTCGAAAGCACGTAAATTTTCAGTGATGGCATGAAAACAAAGGAAATATCTGAGGTATTAATAGATTTTCGTCCTGCGGGAATTTCCTGTATAGGACCGGTCAACTTTCTATATTGAAATACGGAAAATAACATTATTCAACAAACAATTTTACTTAGAATCTGTAAAAGATGAAAGAGATTGTGCCGTAAAATCGTAGAAACTAAAAATTTTTATAAAAATTTATCTTTTTGGCAATTCTGTTTGAAACAACTTTTTTATAAATACATCCGATATCTTTTTCTATAACGAAAATTACCATCAGGTGGTCCAAGTTGAACCTTCTTTCAACCCAATTTGACTGTGTCTGAATTCTAACAAATAGCCCACAAATTCTCAAAAGTGACCAGAAGTTTTTTCCAATTCAAATGCTTTCCGTTTTAAAAAATGTATTCAAAATATATTATTAACTCTAAGGGTTTAATTAAGCATTTTGTTGTAACTCTTTGCTCTGTAACACACGAAAACATTCTTGTTCTACATTTTCTAAATGAGAAACAAAATCTAACTGCTGATTATATGTCAAGCCTAGTTCCGTATTATTTCATGTCAAGCCACCTGTTTTGTAATAAATAGCATATAAAATATATTTAATGAAAACATAATTTTAACGAAAAGGAGACAATTTACGTGACATCTTCACGCAATCTTTAGGTAACCAGGGGTTTACAGCCATTATTGATTACGTTGAATTTATGATCATCAAAGGGAGGAAATATAAAGCCATATTGATTTATTTAAAAAAAGTTTTATCGGCTTATATTAAATCGGCTTGTTACTAAAACAAAGGATCACTTACTTGTTCGTTATCAAACAGGGAACATATAATGAGGTTGTTGCAATTACGGAAGTGGAAGTTATTATAATTTATTTGAATCATTGTTTAGCGGAATCTGAATTCTATAAAAATAAAAGTTAACTTTAATTGGAAGGTTTTATTATAAGCAAAAAAGATGAAAATTTAATTCTTAATTAGTTTAACTGAAAATAATTTCATTTTTAAAATTTTTATTCTTCGAAATATTTCATAAAGTGTATCGTTGTTTTCAAAACTTTTAATTAAAAACCAAAAATACAAAGACAAATTTTTAATTAGCGTGTTAAAAAATTAATTAACTGCTTGTTAATTAAGTCATTTTTTTAAACAACTGTATCGAATGATGTTAGGAATTACAAAATCATAAAACATAAGATATTATTTTGAATAGTATCAGGATATTTTATCTAAAAAAGTGAAACTGTCACCAATAAGTTGAAATATATTTAAAAAATTGAAACATTATTATCAAAAAGTGAAGATTTTAAAAAATAGAGATATTGTCCTCAAAAAATTGAGATATAAAACCTAGATATTTTATCGGAAAAATAAGACACTGTTCTCAAATATCGGGATATTTTTACCAAATAAGTTAGATAAGAATATGTGAATATATTGTTCTCAAAAAATTCAGATTCATTCTTCTTAAAAACTGAGACATTCTTATCAAAAAACCAAAATTTGTTAAAATGTCTTCATATTAACTGAAAAATAGTTTTTAATAATAAATAAAGATATTAAGTTTCACAAAATCTTTATAATCGTAATATAATAATAATTGTTAATACACATCCTTTGGAACCTGTAGCTTCTTTAAACTTCGATAAAATAGTTTTAACTGTTGGAATTATATTTTGGGCCGTTAACATAAACAAAATTATTCTATTTAATATCCCCTTATCACATTCATCTATCGCGTTGATAATTTTAGGTTTCCTTATATGCTTTCTTGGTGAAGAAAATTGAATGACATGTTTGTTAAATAAATAAATTAATATATTTAGCATGAAAAAGGTATCTTCCTATTTCGTTAAATAATTTATTGTTTTTTAGAACAGTAAAAATATGTATTTTTGCTCTAATAAATTTGAAAACTGAATAAACTTCAGCGTCGCATTTTCTGACTGTGTTGTTGAGACGCTTACGATTTGCCACTGCGCATACCAGCGCCGAATGCCACGAGAAGATTGGTCGACTGTGTTACACGTGATGTCGATTATTATTAATAATGGATCTACGGCCACCGGAAATTTACATTTTCTGGAATTTAGATGTCTGTAGAAGCCAAACCGTTGAAAATCAATAAAAACGGCTTACATGTCCGCCTATCCTAACTTTTCAAGTTCTATCCTATGGCATTAAAAAAATATTTGAGTTATCAAAAATCAGACGGGATTTCAAAATTTTCAAATTTTTTAATCAGTTCGGCAAAAGGTTTATCAAAATGTAAAAACATACAGGGTATTCCATTAAAAATAGCGTAACTTTGATACATATCTTTTTTTTAGCCAGCCTGTCTGAGTGGAACTAGTTTTAAATCATGGCTTTTTTGAATATACACAAGAAAGTACCCGTATAAAATTTTCATCAAATGCACCGTTTTGGAGTTATGGACCTTCGCGTCTACGGTGAACCCTGTATAGCTGTCAAATAGCCATTATATCCATATAGTATACTGAATCAATTAAAAACTGTAGTTTTTGTGAAAAACGCTAATTCTTTTATAAGTATTCTTCTGAGAACAACTCAATTTAAACTAAATATGAATATTTCAAATCTCTACTAAAACTAATGTTTTTCATAGAGGATTCTTAAAGTTATATTTATTATAAATTACTAATTATACTACATCTGTTTTTTATACATTCTGTACCTAATTATTAAAAATTATTGGTTAGTGTGTAGACAGTCACTCAACGTATTACATTTTAGAGCTTCCTGGACAGGGTTGAATTAACGTTTAATCAAACTAAGCAGTTGCTTAGAGCCTCAGTTAAATTAAGGACCCGCAGTTTTTTCTAGACAAAATTATAATTGCTTAGGGCCTTTCAAAGGATTAAACTGGCTCTGCTCCAATTAAAGATAATAAGATTCATCGAACTAACTACAATATACCAACAAATCAAGAAATTCTATTGTCTCCCAATTTTCTATTCTATTGTTTGTATTTTAACAATTTTTTTGAACTCGTGATTATAAAAAAATAGAAGATCTCACTATGAGATACGATTTTTTGAAAAAATTTTGTCTTTTATATGATATTAATTAAGTATCAAAACAACAGTTTTGTTCTACTTAACGTAAAAGCATTTTACATTTACGGTGTAAAAGACTTTTACATGCACCTGCAAAATATGTGCAGCAATTTGTAGATGATATGCAGGATAAATAAGATAGTAACTGAAAATACCAAAATTTTCTCTTTATATTGGTTGATGCGATTTTTTTATTCTGGAATAATTTTGCAAACGATACAAAATGTAAAAATGAGATTTTACAATCCAGCATCAAAAAAACAATTTTCGTAATAGTAATAATAAAAAATGTTTCCGGCTTTATACAGAGTGGGTCACTCAACACAGTCCACCATTATATTTGCCCGTATTTATTCGATTTTTAGAAAATGCTGAAACACATCGATTTGTAATACCTCCTAAAAATTAAAAGCAATGTCTATGTTTGGGTAATGTGGAAAAATAGAATAGACTATTTTCATAAAATACCTATTAGATTAGCTAGCACCATTGGTGAAAGCTACCAAATGCCTTAGTAACTACTTACTAAATCTTCTAAAAAATCTGACACATTAGCCAAACATAGGCGTTAAATTTAATTTTTAAGAGGTATTAGACTTTAATTAAATTAAGATTAATTATATCTTTCTATTTGTTGTTTATTTTTTTAATATCCTGTTTCTAGATTTAATTCAGTATTTATTATTATTCTAGACTCTTTCTATGATATTTTTATTACTAGTTCTGATTCCTAATACGGCTTTTATTATTCTTCTCTTAACAATAATTCCTAAGTCATCTTTATAATTTTTTATCATTATCTACATACATAACTTTCTCATAATTGTCTTGTATATCTTTAATTTACTTAGAGGACAAAAAATGTGTGAAGAAATCAACGAACATTTTTTTGATTCAATTTTTTAATAATCTTTTTATGTAAATCAAAAGAATTGAAAAAACCTTATGCACATTTTGGTTTTTTGGAGTATTAAAAATATAATTTCTTAAATTCGAATTTTCAATTTCGTTTAATACATTAAAAACAGTAAAATAAATTTACTTTATAAAGCCATTATCAAAAATTTTAATGGTTGATTCAAATTCATGAATAGAGAAAGTTTGAGGGATATTTTTAAAACAAACTGTATCTCAGAAACCAACGGCGATAAACTCATATACAGGAAGTTTCTAAATTCATGCGAAAAAAATTGCATTTTTAGTTTTTTTCTCAAGTCCGAGTTATTGTAAAATCTTTAATATTTGGGGATTGCATGCACTTATAAAGAGGTAATTATGGATTTTTTTTCAGTATTACCATTATAACATTTATTATAATTTATGTTCTTCACACCTCTATTTTTTGAAGAAATGTAACAGGAATTCTTACATAAATGAGCGGGATATCTCTTTATAAGTCACCACCTAAATTACTTTTTCGTATGAATTTAGAAACACCCTGTATGATGAATATTTTGCTATTGACAAGATACCACCTAAAAATCTAAGATTTGTATATCCAACTTCACATTATATATACTTTTAAACACCAGAATTATTAAATTAAAATTGACTTATTTTTCGGAAAATTGAAATAAAATATTTATAAAAAAACTTTGAATATTATTAAAAGTGTAAAAAAAAGCTAGAGATTTTAAACTTTTTCAAAAAATATACTTCACTCAACTTCTAAAAGCAATATACTCGCCTTATAACTTTTTAAATTAATAATATAAACAATTGCCGAATAAAAATCTGTAAGCGAATTTTTATCCAACGTGTAAAAATCGAGGCAACGTGTTTTTTCACGCGGGCAACGTTTTCACAACCACCTGCTACACGGTCCGCAAATAAACTGTAGCCTGTTGCATGTCGAGATCTCAGCGTCGGAACGCTCGCTGACGTAACGCCGTCGATATACACACAGAGAGGGAGGATCGTAAAAGGATTGGAAATGTGTAGATTATAAAAATTTTATTGGTTACAGTTTACACCCTTAAATAATTGGATTTTTGGAGCCGTCAAACCAATTCAAACAAAGGAATGAAGATGAAGGTTTTTACAGAATATAGGTACTTACTAAAGAGGAAACGGAAATGCCGTTGAAATTAGCATCAAAAGTCAGATTTGATGTCATTGTTTTCCTATCAACAGAACCAACTTATTCCTTTCTATTAAATCTGGTTTTGTAAAATAACCATCAATTTTGTGCCGGCAAAATCTTAAAACTAAATTCTTATTTACTAAAGTCAATTCATTATTACACTTTAGATTGTTAACATTTCTATGTAGATCTTACTCACACACACATTACAAAGATGAAATAGCTTGTACGTCTTGATGCTTCAGATCTAACAATGTATGTCCAACAAACGAAGATCTTCTGCGTTAGTGTGAAAATGGAACCTAGCTCCGTGCTAGGCAGCAAATCTTTTAATCTCATCCTTAAAAACAGTGAGGACTGTAACCTTCAGTCTCTCATAAATGCCTAAGAGTCTTTAATCACTTCATCAAACCAAAATACCACACTATTTTCGTGTAAAGTGGTTCAGAATTCTTATGTAGTCATTTTTAACAGATGGTCCCCATCAGGGAACACTTAGATATTCTGGAATATCTGTAAGCACTTGATGTTAGTACCTCTGGTACATCCCCATAAAACCACACCGATTTAACAATTTAAATTTCTTACAAGGATCCCGTAATGTTTGTATTTACGGTTCAGTTTAGCTATATCCTGCTTAACCTGGACTTTCCAACAAATTTTAGTATCAAGAATCGTTCCAAAATGATTTGCATTTAGCTCGTACGGTATCGTCTTTCTGTTGATGATCTGAGTTAGAGGCACTACTATTTTTTTATTGATGGATACATTGATACATGGATAGCTCATTGAGATGAATCCTTAATTTTTTAGTCTACTACTTACTACTACTACTTACTTACGAGTGGAGGCGCTCCTTTTCTCCTCTTCGTGAAAAATCTACCGGTAAAGTCATGAAAACTGTGATTTGGAATCAAAACGGGGTATTGTTAGTCGTCTTTATACTTGCCGGGACCAATATAAACACTGACGGGTACTATGAAAGATGGGCAATTGAGAACTGAAGAGGAATGCTGAGAAAGAACGAAAGCATTATTCACGACAACACTCGCCAACACGTCACTCTCCTGGAACATAATCACATATCCACTCTATAGTATGGACTTGGCACCCAGTAATCCAGCTCTGACGAATAGTTGAAAGATGAGGGTTTACCATTTTTTCAAAAACATGGCTGGAAGCTAGTGCAACATGGGCATACAAAAACTGTTTTAGCATCTACAATTTTGTATCTACGAAACTAGCGATTATGTAGAAAAATAGACAAATATTCAACCAATAAAATGTAAATTTTATAAAAAATAAACGGTTTTGTCAATGTCACGGCTTCAACAGTAAAAGTATTATCGCTAATTATTTATGAAAAATATTTATACATTTTTACGGTTGACGATAAAAATTTGTATGCGCCACATCAGTAAAGTGTTTTTATCAAACTCGTCTATTACTCGCCTCGCTCGCTCAACTCGTAATCTCAAAGTAGTTCTATAAGAATCCCCTTTACTGACTTGGTACATAAATAACTATTATTGTCCTTTTATAATGTAACTGGAATCATTTCAAATGTTAAAATCTCAAACTGCCAACATCGTCTTTTAAAATCCTATGAATACTTTTATCTTTCAACATGGAAATGTTTTATTATCTCTTAATAAAAATAAAAGATATGTCATTAATTAACAAACAAAATATACTTGCGAATAAACGTAAACAAATTTAAACCTGTATACTTTGAATATTAATTACTGTATTCACTCGATTCTTGTAGACCCAAAAATAGTTGAGCTGTATATATAATTATTTTTTAAATAAACCGATAAATACTTAAAATAGAAAAATTGATGAAAATTTCAAACCATGACGACTTACCTTGATGTTATTTTTAATCGATATCGATATTAAAATAAAGGTTGGAGTTTTGACAAGGGCAAAAGGGTACTACAACCTTTGTTTTTGTATTGTAACTTTTAGTGGAAGATATTATACGGAAATGGAATGATGCAAGGTGATACGAGTACGGTGGTATTTTAAATTTTCCGGTTAAATCTGCATATAACCTTCCACACTAACAATAAACTTAGTGAATCTGAACAATGACAATTTTCATGTTTAAATAAAATGTTAAGTTCATCAATACCCCAAATATCGTGGATCTTCAATCATAAGTTCTCAAGATATACTGGTGATGGGAGATAAGTCTAATCCGTAGATATATCACGAAAATTTAAGGGGCTTTAAAAAAGGTCATCTACCATGAACATTTCTAGTTTTAAAGTGTTGTAAAATCTTAGAATTTTACTGCAGAACTGTATGCCAATAGTGCAGAAATGTAACTATTATTAGAATGTGTTACTTGCATCGCTTGCGAGTTAAATATTTTATGGGCATAATACTGTTACATTTACTATTAGTTTTTACTCACTTGGTAAGGTTCATGTTCTCAGTAAAACAATAAAATAATTATGTGAAAAACCTAGTAAATAGTTTATTTAGTTCAATCTCTTCCAATACGTATAGCTAATTTTAAAAAAATTTCATTTTTAAAAACTTCTACTCGAATAATTGTTAAAAAGAAAATTATTACTTAATTCACAATTAATATTTTCTGTAAAGTGTCTTGGAGACGATCAATAAAATTACCAATTAATTTGGATTGAAATTGATAATCGTTCCATCAGTTCGCAATAATCAGAAAGAGTTGATGAACACGGCATTTTTTTAGAATTCATATGATGTTTGAAGCTTAATTAATCGCACTTTCAATTGAAACTGTAGTAGTGTAGCAAAGTTCGTTCTAAATCAATTCCAGAAACTGCCACCAGGGGCGTTGGTGGCGCTGGTGTCGCTGGTGCGCGGTAAATTCAAATTTCGAGAGCGGCCATGTTTAGTCCAATAATGTCAAAGTTCCACAAAGTGTTAGTAGATGGCGTTGGTGGCGCCAAAGTTCCACAAAGTGTTAGTAGATAGCGTTGGAGAGCGGCGGCGACGGCGGCCATGTTTAGTCCAATTATGTTAGAGTTCCACAAAGTGTTAGTAGATGGCGTTGGAGAGCGGCGGCGGCGGCCATTTTTAGTCCAATAATGCTAAAGTTCCAGAAACTGCCACCACTACTAGATGGCGCAATGAACGTTGCCGAAAGGGCATTAGTGCCTAACTTCGTTATTATTGGTCCAATTGAATCGCGGAAAAAACGGCCATTATCTATAAGTGACGTATATGTCAAATTTAAAGAAAAAACATGCGCAATGATGGTTGCCATAAGGGCACAAAGCGCTTAACTTCGCTGTTATTAGTCCAATTGAATCGCGGAAAAAACAGGCATTATCTATAAGTGGCGTAGATGCCAAATTTAAAGAAAAAACATGCGCAATGGGCGTGGCCATAAGGGCACAAAGCGCTTAACTTCGTTGTTATTGGTCCAATTGAATCGCGGAAAAAACAGACATTATCTATAAGTAACGTAGATGTCAAATTTAAAGAAAAACATGCGCAATGATGGTTGCCATAAGGGCACAAAGCGCTTAACTTCGTTGTTATTAGTCCAATTGAATGGTGAAAAAGACAGGTATTATCTATATGTGACGTAGATGTCCAATGTAAAGAAAAGCATGCGCAATGATGGTTGCCATAAGGACACAAAGCGCTTAACTTCGTTGTTATTGGTCCAATTGAATGGTGAAAAAGACAGGCATTATCTATAAGTGGCGTAGATGCCAAATTTAAAGAAAAAACATGCGCAATGGGCGTGGCCATAAGGGCACAAAGCGCTTAACTTCGTTGTTATTGGTCCAATTGAATCGCGGAAAAAACAGACATTATCTATAAGTAACATAGATGTCAAATTTAAAGAAAAACATGCGCAATGATGGTTGCCATAAGGGCACAAAGCGCTTAACTTCGTTGTTATTAGTCCAATTGAATGGTGAAAAAGACAGGTATTATCTATATGTGACGTAGATGTCCAATGTAAAGAAAAGCATGCGCAATGATGGTTGCCATAAGGACACAAAGCGCTTAACTTCGTTGTTATTGGTCCAATTGAATGGTGAAAAAGACAGGCATTATCTATAAGTGGCGTAGATGCCAAATTTAAAGAAAAAACATGCGCAATGGGCGTGGCCATAAGGGCACAAAGCGCTTAACTTCGTTGTTATTGGTCCAATTGAATCGCGGAAAAAACAGACATTATCTATAAGTAACATAGATGTCAAATTTAAAGAAAAACATGCGCAATGATGGTTGCCATAAGGGCACAAAGCGCTTAACTTCGTTGTTATTAGTCCAATTGAATGGTGAAAAAGACAGGTATTATCTATATGTGACGTAGATGTCCAATGTAAAGAAAAGCATGCGCAATGATGGTTGCCATAAGGACACAAAGCGCTTAACTTCGTTGTTATTGGTCCAATTGAATGGTGAAAAAGACAGGTATTATCTATATGTGACGTAGATGTCCAATGTAAAGAAAAGCATGCGCAATGAACGTTGCCATAAGGGCACAAAGCGCTTAACTTTGTTGTTATTGGTCCAATTGAATCGCGGAAAAAACAGACATTATCTATAAGTAACGTAGATGTCAAATTGAACTTCATCTTCTGTACTTGAAAAATGTTGATCACGCAATTGATTTTTGATTTACGGAAATGTATAAAAGTCGTTTAGACTTAGATGTAAAGAAAAGCATGCGCAATGAACGTTGCCATAAGGGCACAAAGCGCTTAACTTTGTTGTTATTGGTCCAATTGAATTGAGGAAAAAAACAGACATTATCTATAAGTAACGTAGATGTCAAATTTAAAGAAAAACATGCGCAATGATGGTTGCCATAAGGGCACAAAGCGCTTAACTTCGTTGTTATTGGTCCAATTGAATCGCGGAAAAAACAAACATTATCTATAAGTAACGTAGATGTCAAATTTAAAGAAAAAACATGCGCAGTGAACGTTGCCATAAGGGTATTAGCGCTTAACTTCACTGTTATTGGTCCAATTGAATAGCGAAAAAGACAGGTATTATCTATAAGTAGCGTGGATGTCAAATTTAAAGAAAAAACATGCGCAATGAGCGTGGCCATAAGGGCACAAAGCGCTTAACTTCCTTGTTATTGGTCCAATTGAATTGAGGAAAAAAACAGGCATTATCTATGAGTGACGTGGATGTCAAATTTAAAGAAAAAATATGCGCAGTGAACGTTGCCATAAGGGCACAAAGCGCTTAACTTCGCTGTTATTGGTCCAATTGAATAGCGAAAAAGACCAGTATGATCTAGAAGTAGCGTAGATGTCAAATTTAAAGAAAAAACATGTGCAATGAACGTGGCCAAAAGGGCACAAAACGCTTAACTTCGCTGTTATTGGTCCAATTGAATCGCGGAAAAAACAGGTATCAGGTAAAAGTGACGTAGATGTCAAATTTAAAGAAAAAACATGCGCAATGAACGTTGCCATAAGGGCACAAAGCGCTTAACTTCATTATTATTGGTCCAATTGAATGACGAAAAAGACAGATATCATGTAAAGGGGACATAGACGCTAAATTTAAAGAAAAAACATGCGCAATGAACGTTGCCATAAGGGCACAAAGCGCTTAACTTCGTTGTTATTGGTCCAATTGAATCGCGGAAAAAACAGGCATTATCTATAAGTAGCGTAGATGTCAAATTTAAAGAAAAACATGTGCAATGAACGTTGCCATAAGGGCACAAAGCGCTTAACTTTGTTGTTATTGGTCCAATTGAATTGAGGAAAAAAACAGGCATTATCCACAAGCAACGTAGATGCTAATTTTACGAAAAAATTGCTTGATCATGATTGGATAATTATGTCACGTGATCTATATCTAGAGGGGGTTATTATATAATATTTATTAATAACGCTTGGAGGGATTATTGCTTTAAGACATGCGTCGTCAAGACAAACATATTTGGGAAAAAGTCCTTAAATTTGAAGAAAGACTCAAGCAACTTCGTAAAGATATTAAACCGTACGAAGACAAAGAAAACGTTATAAAGCAGTTGGGCGATTTAAATTTGGACAATACAAGAATACTGAAAAAAGTACTATGTTGCTGTTACCCCTTAAGACGAATTCAACCAACACCAACAGTTCTTCAGGTGCCGGTGACGCCATGGATGGACAATTAAATGGTGAAATTAACAAGACATTTACAATATCGTGCCTCACGTTATAAATGTATTCAAAGAAGGTTTCGATCCTCATGTAATGTTGCAATAAACAACTAAAAATATGCAAAAGGTGTTTCATTAAAACTCAAAAATTTATTAAATTTATTAAAAATCAAAAAAAATTTCATTTCACCATGTGTAATATTTTGCGAAGAAAAACAAAAAAATTGTGCTGAAAGAGTATATAATAAAGAACGAAGCGTTTTATTATATTCAATTTACTTGGTAGGTACATTTTATTCATAAAAAGATATAATTTTTGTCAATAAGGTTTTCAATTGTTCTTTTAACCCTACGCTGGGACAAGGTATGTTAAATATATTCCAACTAAATTGTCCAGCTTCAACAACTTTTTTCGTATATTCACTATATTTGTAATATACGTTTAAGTTTTTGTTGAAAAAGTAAATGAAACCATCTATATATCTAAACGCTGATGTCAAGTCCATCGGTATACCGGGAAATTGATCGGTTATACGACCACGACTAATTATTTCTCCAGGATCATTATTGTATTCTACATAGGAAACGTTGTTATAGAAAACAAAAGTTCTACCACTATTTGATTGAAATAACGCATTAATATAAGCATCTGAGGGCACAGGTAAATAATAATCATTTTGAATATTTAAATTTGGAAATGAGGCTACATAACATTTTCGATTACCAAACGTTATTAAATTGGAATCACTTTCCCATATTGCAAAAGCCTTTTGAGCTGTTAAAAGATGTTCCGAACGGGCTTGAGGAAAATACCATCGCAAACTCGTTTTATTTTGCCATCTTGATATCGTTGTAAATGAATTTTCACCAACAGTACATCTAGGTTTATTAATTAATTGAATAGTGGCAGCATTTAGAGTTCCATCCACAGGTAGATTATATTTTTCTTGAAAATTTGCTAACACATTTTTAAGGCTATCACCTACGATTTCATTTTGATTAATGTAGCCAAACCGTTGCAAAAATGATACAAAATATTCTAGAGTAACGTTCGCAGAATTTGCGTGGGCTGTTAAGAGAAGCAGTACAAGTACTTTACCAACACACATGTTGAATATAAATGAAAATGTAAGAAATGTGTACGTATATATATTTTACATTTATTCTTATAAATTTTTTAAAAAGAGAGAGAGAGAGAGAGAGACTTTTAATTACCATACAGGATGAAGTCAAAAAGGTCACGTAAACGCCACGTAAAACATCAAAAACGTCACACACGTCACGTAAACGTCACACACGTCACGTTTTACGTCACGCACCTCACGTTTTACGTCACGCACCTCACGTTTTACGTCACGCACCTCACGTTTTACGTCACGCACCTCACGTTTTACGTCACGCACCTCACGTTTTACGTCACGCACCTCACGTTTTACGTCACGCACCTCACGTTTTCCGTCACGCACCTCACGTTTTACGTCACGCACCTCACGTTTTACGTCACGCACCTCACGTTTTACGTCACGCACCTCACGTTTTACGTCACGCACCTCACTTTTTACGCCACGCACCTCACGTTTTACGTCACGCACCTCACGTTTTACGCCACGTGAACGTCAAATGTTTAACCTATTTTTTAGAGATACACTACAAGTTATTATTACCAATGTAATATAGTTAAATAAAGTGTAAATAAAATTTTATGTGAGATGCTCCTTTGTAAAACCGGATTATCTAGCGCGACAGTTATGCAAATGGGTACCTAATTTGTGCAACTTATAAAATTATTGCATAAGACTTTTCACAGACGTGCTGTTACACGTGTCACCCCCTCTTGTAATAATGAACTCGCCCACGAGCGCAGCCATGTTGAATTTTGAAAACTTAAAAACAATACGAATGAAGTGATAACCTAGAAACACGTATTTTATTGAGAACGAGTATTTCTTAAAACATCGCGAAAAAGCCCCTTTTCACGTGAACATACCGTGATTATTAGACCCCCACTCACTTTTTTATCTTTCCATTTGTATATGTGGTAACGAAATAAAACAGAGAGTACAATTAACACAAGTCGTTCGGTCCTAAACAATCGAGATGGAAAAAATTGAATTTCTTATAGGTAAAAGAGCTGTAAATAAAATATTGCGTTTACCTGTAAAAGATCTTTTAATTGAACAATGGAGTCAAGAAACTAGAATATCTTGTTACATCCTCTACATCGGTGATGAAGTTGCAGCGTTCGCCTTATTATCAAGATGTGATTTCGATCCATTAGGACAACATGATGTTCCCAGAATATTAAATTATATATATACATTTGGCAAACACAGAAGAAAAGGTTACGCATGCAAAATAGTTCAACATCTAATGAAAACAGGGAATCAGTTTACAACATTTTGCAGCAATCCGTGGTCAGAAGGAGTCTTTACAAAATGCAACTGTACCAATTACGGTGAAAATAATTATTCAATAATGTTTAGATATCCTTAATAAATCATATTAAAACAAAAAAAAGGTTTTTAATTTATGAGTAAAAAAGGTTGTTGAATGAAAATTAAACAAATAGTCAAAGCGGATTGAAAAATGTTGATAAGAAATATTCTTTTTTATTTATAGAAAAATCCGTTAAATGCGATTGTACCATAAAATGGGAAAGCTAAATACCATTCAGGCCTAACACACTGAATGTGCTATGGAGTTAAGAAATATAGAATCCCCACCCATTTTTTTCATACTAATAAATATTAAGACTTTCTCCGGTGAAGTTAGTCAGTCAGTCATCATGCAGTTTACAGAAAAATCAAAAGTGAAAAATATCTATTTGGGTGAACAAAGGTTCTACCTGAATAAATCGAATACGAAATATGTCGCAGTGAGTCTGTCGCATGATTTAAATTTTGCTCCGTGTGTGAAAATATCTGCAAACAAAGGAAACTGTATCGTGTTTAGTGAAAAAGAGTGGAAGGAGTTTTTATCCTTCAAAGAAACTATTGAAGATTTTATAACAGCGGGAAAGGAGGAATCAATAGATGTTAGCCGGTTTTTGTTACAGTTTGAAAATTTTGAAAGCATTACTGTTTTGAAAGTATTAACTGGACATGCTACTGTCTGGTTAGGATCAATTTCCCTTTCCGAGCTCTGGAGATGCTTACCCTTAATTACGCACAACATTGAAGTATTAAAAAGCCAGCAGTTTGTAGGTTCCTTAAAAATTTTACAAATGGCGGTTAAAAACAAGGAAGATATCATCAACACAGCTCTTACTACAATGGAGCCTATAAAACAAGCGCATCCGATTACATATAGTTTATTACTAGAACTTATATTCAAATACCCCGATGTTCTTAAAGAAAAGATATGAAGAAAGTAACTTTTAATGAAGATTACAATCACGTTCACATATGGGAATCATTAGATGTTGAAACAAGTGATTGGGAATCAAGATATCTTAATCAACTACGTTTTAAACGCCGAATAGAAGAAGCTGCTAAAATTATTAATCCCGTTTTAAATATAACTCATAGAAATAAAATGTATAATACTTTACAAAATAAAACATTTAAACAATAGAATTTTTGTCTATCCAAGACTGATTTTGTATAGAATCTTATGGAAAATACGAACAAATTTAGCAATTCAAGGGGCCTTTTATTAATAACCTTCAAACTTACCGCTTTTTCCTCATAGTGGGGGTATATAAATACAAGTGTGTGTGCGAACCTACATTTTATTCAGTCGTGTGCACCTACAATTTAAATCAACCAACAACAACATGAGTAGTCAAGATAGTGGTTATAGTTCTTGTGAAATTGTTTTTGAAAGTGACTCGGCATCGTCATCATCGTCACCGTCGCCAACACCTCCTTCACCTTATGCAGTGACGCTTAATGATTGTGTTGAGGAAATCGACCAAGCTTTAATTTCATACGAGTATGCTGCTAAATTGGAGCGATACCATCTACTGGAAACGAATTTTTCCCTAAGAAGTTATGCACTTTTGTGCGGAATAAGTCCGACCAGAACCTTTAATCCTGCAATAACGCTAACACCTTTACTTCGACCCGGAAGAATTTCGTTTGGTACATTTGAGTGGACTACTTTTATTGAATTGCTGCGTCAAAGATACGATGACTTTTTTCACGAGAATCTACCGTCACCTCCTGACGAATACGATCCTGTAGTTTTCCCTTGTGGAGACTTTTGTAAAGTTACTCAATTAGTGTACGACGATACCAAGTTTCTACTTGCAAACAAACATGGAGTCGAGTTCTATCTGGACGAGGATGATGTTTCCGACATCCTTGAAGCAAATTGCAATTTGGTGAAGAACTACATTTCGTTGCTAGAAGACTTGAACTTTAATACATTCTACTGTAATTTAATAGACTCTACACGAGCTTATTTTGCTGTTAATTTCAATAGTATTTGTGACGACGACACTAGTAGATTTAATACTTTAATTTTAATTTGTGCTGTTATGCCAAATTGTTTAGAAAAAAATGCTCTACAAGAGTACATGTATTACTATAAAGATGATGTTATTAATGATATATTAAATCATTGTTCAAATTAAAAAAATGTACCAAGTTTTTTGAAATAAAACACTTCTTTCTTATATTTTATTTTTTATTACCCAAGCAAACTACAAATAATACAGTAAGCAAACATATATAACTAATACATAAAAACTATAAATAATTTATTAGGTACACATAGTTCAGTCTGAAAATCGCACTCGTTTATTTTCATGTAAATCATATCGAAACCAAGCACAATATTTCTGCATATTCAATAAATATTTCAAAATTATGGCAAGCTAATAATCAGTAATCACATCTTAATTTATTAAAATTTTGAAAAACTTTCCCCGTTAAACTCCACGGTAGGGCAAAAAAAAGAAAAAATTAACTTTTATACCCCCACGGAAGGGTGTCATGTGACTGGGGAAGTAATTGACGCTTATCATCATAGGGGCTAAGTCCAATTTTAGTCTGACTTATGCTATATACATCATGCAAATAAGATCGAATAGTGTGTTGTGTAATATATTTTTTATTATTATTTTGCAAACAATTTAGGTAATCCTCGAATATGATTTTATTTTTTACGACATTGGACTTAACCCCCTTTGATTTTTTCACTACTTTGCCACCTTGCACTTTATAACTGTACATTTTTGATCGTAATCCCTCAAAATGTGTCATAATTTTACCATTAGCTTCATCCTTCATTAAACCGGGAATTTTTTTATTTACTAAAGGAATCTTATAGGTGTTATTGGCGGGGTAATCAGAAGTGTCAAATTTTTCTAAATGATCTTCAATAAGACTTTTGTAAACGTCATCGCAATTTAATTCGTAAATAAAACTATCGGTGTCAGTGTACATTAATTTTACATTTTCCACCCCCATAGTTGGTAACATGAAATTATAGTGAAAATCATACATACAGGTTTTAGAAATGTCCAGGATAGCCATGCCGATATACAGGGGTTTGTTGAAGAGTAGTTCAGCCTTCTTTAATTCGATAGCCATGAGTTTGTCGTCAAAAACTCTTCTATTATGAAATCGGGGGCTGGCTATCAAATTTTTTGCACCGTAACGACCCTCGTAAGAAGTAAGTAATTTCACTACCCTATGGAGTCTGATGTTTTCCATAGTCTTACCGAATACGGCATTATTAGCGAGTTTGAACTGGGTTTTTTTAAAATTGCTTGTGTCTACAGTCCTTAAGCGAGTATTCAGCTCGATATAGGACTGCAGCCAAGCCGATTGTTTGAATTTTAGTACTTTGTGAATTTTCGTTAATTTTAAGCCCTGTTCGAGGGCTTGTTTTAAATTACGATAATGCAGAGTGTATTGTTTTTTCGGGTAAAGGGTGGTCATTAATTTGGACAATTTGGAACCGCCGGGAGGTTTACGGTGTTCTGGACAAAATGGAAAATCTTTGTGCTCGTCATGTAAACTTTCGGGATACTCTAAATCAACTTGTAAAATATATCCGACGGGTGAATCGTCGGGAATCTGAGTAATGTCGATGTTTGTATTGGGCTCCCATTCAAACCCCCCGTAGGGGAGGAACTGTGACATTGCCCACCCATATAAATTGTTTACGTCAAAGTACATAAGGTACTTGGACGGCTTAGAAGAATCATATTCAGGCATGTATTTATTGTTAGCTTCGGAATATCTGTTTGAACAAACAGATATTCCTCCACGTATTGATGCCTCAACAAACAACAACATGTCAACATCTTTTAAAATTTTTAATTTACATTTCGTGTACTTGAGCATGCAATCCCAAGTATATCCAGGCATAGTATAGTACCATGCCGGATCTAGTTGGTAAGTTTCCAGAGCAGTTGTTCGAAAGTTTTCCATAACGTCACAAAGAAGGAGAATGTCGGTTCGCATATACAAATCTGCATATTCGCCTAAATTTTGAATTTGGAAAGCTTGCCAAACGTTTTGCGCATGAGTGTAATCATCCGCGGAAATATGACAATCATTTAATTTGTTGTAAAAACTCTCAATTGCTGGAAGACTAGTGGTATCATTTAGCTTATCAATACTATCAATGTAATCGTATGGAAAAACACCTTTCCTCGTCAACAGTTTGAACGTTTCATTAGTCAAGTTACCAAATTCCCTTTTTAATGTGACCAACTCCTCTATTTTTAGTGTAGACACCAACTCATCGAGACTGGTGCCCAAAAATCTAAAGGAGTCTATATATCTGAATTTAATTTTAGTTTCTGGTTCATACTGCGTAAAAGAAATGTATTTTTCCATGTTCACGGGTAGTACACTCAAAGGTCCACGTTTAGCAAGATCTCTAATAATAAAATGACTGTCGTATCCGCTAAGATTATGGAAAACTATGGGCACTACAAATAGTTTTTTAAAGTTCAGATTGCACGATTGATGTGCGAACCCTCTAAATAATCCCGTAAAATGATCGTGGTCTTTAACGATAATGTCTTTTTCTTTAAACCTATTGTCGCAAATGTGACAGCAGACACCGTTTGCGACGACAGTAGGCATACAAATAGGAACAATATTTAATAATTTAGATTCGATAAATTTCGCGACTTCTAACATTTGATTCGCAAACCAGTCCATGCAATCTTCCCCCCTATAACTATTGTAGTATGAAATCTTATTATCATAGCTGCATTTTAAGTAGAAGCCTGCACTAAATGTTTTATGGTGTTGATACTTTGTAGTTGTATGGGATATCTTTTTATCACACTTTTCTAAAATTGACTCGAAATCGGCATAAACGACAAAAGGACATTTCTGCTTGTATACATGATTTTTAAATTCGACGTTATCATATGGGGGGAAAGAAATTTTGCAATCATTGCTGTTTATGCATAAAATTTCGTGGTCCGTTAGTTTTTTTTCGTTTTGAAAATAATTCAAGCACCTATCACAAATAAATTTTTTAGGATGGCTTTTGCTAAGTTGACTTGAAACTAGTCTAGACATATTTTTAATCCAACAATAATGATATTTAATGGTGTTGGTAGTAGTGTCCTCGTTGTTGATGGGAGGAGCCTCGTAGTCGTTTAATTTTGGAAAATATTCATCTTGAATTAAAAGTAAATTTACATGACGTGACAGTTTATTTTTAGTTAAACGTGCAGGTACCACTACGTAAAATGACTTTTTATTAGTTTGATTTAGTTCTAAAACGTAAACGTTTACAGAGATATCATTCAACTTTTCAAATTTTGAAATTTGTGTTAGTTTCATAGGCAATTCTAAACCGTCTGTATTCAAAACTTTACTATAATGGGGGTAATTAGATGTATATGAAGGGTTTATTTTAGCGGGCAACAAAAAACTCGTTACGGCCCAGTAAAAACACGCCAGGTCCGCATTTTTGACGTTTATGCATGCCTTTTTCGCTAATATTTCTTTTGGTAGTGGAATGAAGGATGAACCGTTCCCAATTTCAAATTTGTTAATAGCTACTTCTAATAAATTTATTTTTGACAACGCCCACACACTGTCTTTTTCTTGAAATTCCGAAAGTTTATTTAAAATAAAATCTACAATGCTTTTATATTCTTGCGCTAAATCCGTCCCCAAATCAACAACGAAATTTGGGGATCCAAAGTATTTAATGTCAATTACTTCCCTGCCATCACTATCATTTTTTAAAAAATCGCCGCAAAATGTGACATTTACTTTGAGCGACGGTGTATCATTTTTTAAAATTTGTGAAATTTTTGACTTGAATAAATTAAAAGCTGCCTTCAAAAAATCTTTTATTTCTTTGTGTTGTAAATTTACAATGACCCCAGTTCTAATTCGATTGTTAAAAATCGCGTTGACGTCTTCCCATTTAACGCCCCCTTTAGTACCGCGCCCCTGTCTAATGCCCTCCCCTACTACATGGGAAGACGCTAATTTAATGATACACCGTAACCTTTTCAACTGCCCCATTTTGGTGTAAATTTTTCTTTTTTCCCCTACCGTGAAATTACACTTTTTTATTGCTAAATTACATTTCCTTAGGTGGGTGCTGATTAGTGATAACCATTTATTTTGATCAGAATATGTCGAAATATTATGCTTGGTTGTTTTAAGAAGGTCTTCGATTTTTTTAAACGTAAGTGCGAAATTCATGACTGAACTCACATAATTTTTTTCTATTCTGAATAAGGTCCTCGGAGCACAGCTCTTGGATATCTCGTGCAGGCCAATAAAAACTAAACTGAAGCCCCCTTTGTTTAGATCGTCGATGTGGTTCTTGTAAATTTCGGTAGACCTTTTGGGCAGAAAGGTGACAACGTTCTCCTCCAATTCCACTAGGATGGATTCCCCTCCAAATTTGGATTTGGTGAGCTGAACACGATAAATTTTCTTTGGGATGTTGGGTTGCAGGTCCTTTAGCTTAATTATGGGCTTGTTTTCAGTATCTGTAGATGAGGTAAATTCGTTTAATTTTTCAAGAAAACTCATCTAAAATAATAATAAAAAAATGGAATACTAGCATGAAAAAACCACCGAAAAAAACACTTACTTTAAAAGCTTAAAGATGTGGATGCCAAAAAAAAGTCTTAGCCGGATTGAAGCTAACAGCAAAAAATGTGTAGCACTGGTACAAATTACTGAAAAAATCAAAAATTTGTACTGTTAAAATTGCAAAAATAGTTTTAAAAAAAATTAACTTATTTAACACTTTGAAGTTTAGATTTTTGAAATTTACTACAGCACTGGTACAAAAAAGTTTTAAAAAGTCTTAGATGGATTGAAGCTTTACAGCAAAAAAATGTAGATCACTGGTACAAATTACTAAAAAAAAATCAAAAATTTGTACTGTTAAAATTACAAAAAAAGTTTTTTAAAAAATGAACTTATTTAACACTTTGAAGTTTAGATTTTGAAATTTACTACAAAAAATGTAGAGCACTGGTACAAAAACAAGTTTTAAAAAATTAACATTAAATGTACTTACAATAACTCCAACTGGAAACTGTTCACTGAACACTAACTGGCAGCACAATGTAAAAAACAACTGGAAACAGCTCACTGAATTCTAACGGGCAGCAGCAGCACTGTTGAAGAGACTTTTACGACTGAATTGTCGATTGATTCGGCTTCGGCTTTTATAGCACTCGAGAAAAACAACAACATTATCTGTGGGAAGATAACTAAATTCGTTTCGTGGAAATGTGGTTGTATTTTTCACCGTTATCAGCCTTATCTAATTTTTATCCAGGAAGCTACATCCTGTGTGAACGGATGTAGATGTTTGTGCTAGAATTTGTTTTCTGTAAATGTGGTTTTATTTTTTCTTGTTATCAGGCTTATCTAATTTTTATCGGGAGGCTTCATCCGGTATAACCGTTAAAGTATGTTTTTAAATTTTTTAGAAAATGTAGATTGCAGGGCCGTATTTAAAAAATTTTAGTTTGAAAAAAATTTTAAATTATTAAAAGTTTGTTTTTAAATTTTTTCAGAAAATGTAGATTGCAGGGTCGTATTTAAAAAATTTTTAGTTTGAAAAAAAAGAAATTTTAAAAAATCTTGAATTTGGAGTAATAGATTTTTGTGTGTTATTAAAATATTTATTTAACACTTTGAAGTTTAGCTTTTGAAATTTACTTAACTTAAGTAAGCTCAATTTTCGGAGGAATATTATAACACTATTGGCAAAAATTATATAAAATGTAAAATATTATATAATAACCCGCTCTAGATATAGATCACGTGACATAATTATCCAATCATGATCATGCAATTTTTTCCGTAAATTTGACATCTACGTCACTCATAGATAATGCCTGTTTTTTCCTCAATTCAATTGGACCAATAACAACGAAGTTAAGCGCTTTGTGCCCTTTTGGCCACGCTCATTGCGCATGCTTTTTCTTTAAATTTGACATCTACATCGCTTATAGATAATGCCTGTTTTTTCCGCGATTCAATTGGACCAATAGCAGCGAAGTTAAGCGCTTTGTGCCCTTTTGGCAACGTTCATTGCGCATGCTTTTCTTTAAATTTGACATCTATGCCACTTATAGATAATGCCTGTTTTTTCCTCAATTCAATTGGACCAATAACAACGAAGTTAAGCGCTTTGTGCCCTTATGGCCACGCTCATTGCGCATGTTTTTTCTTTAAATTTGACATCTACGTCACTCATAGATAATGCCTGTTTTTTCCGCGATTCAATTGGACCAATAGCAGCGAAGTTAAGCGCTTTGTGCCCTTATGGCCACGCCCATTGCGCATGTTTTTTCTTTAAATTTGACATCTACGCCACTTATAGATAATGCCTGTTTTTTCCGCGATTCAATTGGACCAATAACAGCGAAGTTAAGCGCTTTGTGCCCTTATGGCATCCATCATTGCGCATGTTTTTTCTTTAAATTTGACATATACGTCACTTATAGATAATGGCCGTTTTTTCCGCGATTCAATTGGACCAATAATAACGAAGTTAGGCACTAATGCCCTTTCGGCAACGTTCATTGCGCCATCTAGTAGTGGTGGCAGTTTCTGGAACTTTAGCATTATTGGACTAAAAATGGCCGCCGCCGCCGCTCTCCAACGCCATCTACTAACACTTTGTGGAACTCTAACATAATTGGACTAAACATGGCCGCCGTCGCCGCCGCTCTCCAACGCTATCTACTAACACTTTGTGGAACTTTGGCGCCACCAACGCCATCTACTAACACTTTGTGGAACTTTAACATTATTGGACTAAACATGGCCGCTCTCGAAATTTGAATTTACCGCGCACCAGCGACACCAACGCCCCTGGTGGCAGTTTCTGGAATTGATTTAGAACGAACTTTGCTACACTACTAACTGTTTATGATTTAGCAGATTTACTGAATAATTAAAAACAAAATTGTACCGTAAACGTGTTCCATGGTATTAATTCCATGAGATTTTTGGAAAAATATATATTTACAATTCTATTTTTGTAATGTCTTCGTCGTATTTGGGAGAGTCATACATTTCTATTCTTCCTATTTTTTCTATTTTTTTTTCAATTCTGCTAGTATTTTTCAGAATATATTTTCTAATTATATATTTTTCCTACATCTCCACCTTTTTTATTCACCTCAATAATAAAACAAAAGAAGTAGTAAACGAATATTACTTTATTCCACAAACAAATTCCTATGAATTAACTTGAAAAATAACAACAAATTAGATATTGACAACTCCTCTAATTATCAAACACTGATATATGCATTTATTCTAAAGAAATATTCTCAAAAAACCGTTCAAATCCAGCGGCACGAATAACTGGGCGTACAAAATAAAATCGTCGGATGTTTAAATATTTAAATAGTTTAGAATATTTTTACCTAAAATAAGCAGTCTTGTTATATTACTAAATTTAAAATGTACAGGGTAATCAAAGCACAATACTGCAATCTTTCTTAATGGATTATGATCCAATAACAATGGAACTGTACTAATTATTTTTTAAATTTGAAAGCAATATTTTTCAAATAAATATTAGGATTGTAATCTTTTCGTTTGGAGCACCCTGTACGATAAATATAGAAATACGATATTATAAACTACTTGACTAGATTATATAAAAAGTAAATATCCGTACAAAATACATTTTCAAATAGATACATTTAATTTTATTGTAAAACGCTATATCAAAAATCCTTGAAATGAATTAAAAATAATATAACAAGTAAGGAGAGTGACAGATTTCGCACAAATGATGCTTGACATGAGCCACAGTCGAGAGCAGGAAATACACTTCCTAACAAGTTATATGCCCTATCTTTCCTACGACTCCAACAATAATAATTCATTTTTAAGTTTATTTATAATTATCCTTCAAGATAAAAACAATTAAACGTTAGTTTATAAATAAATTTAGTTAAAATATTTTTTTAATTTTAGAAAAAATGTTTATTTAGTGGAGGATAATTCTAACTTAATGGAATCTATCCAATATAAATGTAAAAAATAGTGTATTTTATCTTTTACATTTATCCTTTTTTATTAATTTTCTAATAGCTCTCAGAAAAGAATAAACATAACTTCATTGCATAAAAATGTATAAATATGTGTTAACTCCATGAACATTTCTCTTTTATTAATAAAAATATAAAATTTGAAACCCGTTGAAAACATATATGTATTTATCATTACAGTTCGTTTTAAAAAATACATTATGACTTTGTTATTTATGGAGGATATCGTAGGAAAAATCGTATTTATGTTTCTTTGGTAAAAAACATGTATAAGAATCAAGTACAAGAATATGTAGTTAAATTAGTCCACAGTATTCTTGCAACTTCTAGTTAAGTTCAATAAAAAAGAAGACAAAATGGATCATCACTTTCGGAATTCCTGTAAAAAGGTCTCGCCATTTTTTGATTAACAGTAATTTTAATAGTAAATGGAAGGTAAGAACAATAAATACGCAAATACAGCCATATTAATTTTTGGACCACTATTTTTCAGTAAAAAAATTAATACGGCTAAGTATTTAAAAAAAATGCCGAACTTCAGTACTAAAGAAAACCGTTGAAAAAAAGCTGTTATCACAGAAAAATAATTATTTTGAAATATTATTCAAGCTTCAAAGTGTTTATAAATCGCTGTAACGTAACTCATCACTTGCTGCCAATCGGGACGTTCCAATTGAATCATATCGTTGATATTCTGTAAAGAGAAATTCATTAATAAACCCTCTAATATATACAATGATTCGGTAAAATTTATGCCCCTGATATTACCTTGCCCCAGATGACAGATATAAGAAACTTTAAATGTTAGAAATGAGACCCGTTGTTACAAAATATATAATAAATGCTTACCAAAGAGGTGGGTATTCCCACGCTCTCAGCAGCTGAAAACGCCAAAGAAAAATTTCTTCTTTTTTCTTGTGGTGTCAAACTATCGTATGGAATTCTGTCTGGCAAATAAGTGTGCAAAAGGGCACAAAGAGCCAATCCATCATTCCATGAGCTGCTGAAATTCGTGATGTCGATGTTTCTATAACCAACCGTCTTGTTTTGACACCATTTTAATAAAGCGTTTCGTTTCGAACCGCCGTTTTTTACTAATCCATTTAAAGGGTCTTTTCTCTCGCCTGAAAGTAAAATAAAAAAAACATCGTTGAAAATGAGATTTTAGCTACAGGATCAAAGTCTATTCTTACATTTAAATATGATCTAATATTAAATAAATAATAATTTTAAGAAACATTTGGAACTAAGAATCGGCTTTAAATAGGAGTATTTTCTCGAAAACAAGCAAATAACACTTCTTACTTCTAAACCAACATAAACGTAAAAAGTATGTTGTACTCACTTAAATCTGAGTAACTATTTCTTCTTGAAAAGTCAATTCCTTTTTGCAATATGGTCTCCCTGTATCCATCTTCGTTTTTCGGTTTAATAACGTCAGTCTTTGTTATCGATTCTAAAAATAATTTAATGTAATTTGCTGCGAACTTATGGGGTTTTGCCAAAAATTAAGTGCTATATAAATCTGTGTGTATTTGGGAACTCAACATTTATACCACACCTCAATTTTGGTATTTTTATATTGTCTCACCACTAATAACGTTCTTGCTCCATTCTCTGTTTAATTTGTTCGGTTGCTGCTCTTTCAAAGGAGTCTTTTGAGTTATGTTGGTATTTATCTCGGACCAATCAGGAGATCGTAGAGGTGATGCTGGGGAAGGGGTAGGCATGATTGAGGGACTTGAAGATCCTCTCATGTCCGAGGCTGAGGAATTTATTGAAGAAGTGGAACTGCTCCTTGATACGGTCCTAATTGCTAAAAATCATAAGATTTTTCTATTAAAGTGTGTAATTATATCTCAAAATTCTAAATAAACCATTTTTTTTTTCAATGAAAACGTACAAACCCAAAAAATATTTCTTACTATTTTTTGGTGAAACGGGTTTTCCCTGGCTCTCAATACATTCTATCAGTGATTTGACCGATTGTCGACTATTATGTCTACTCAAAACGAGACTTTTCCTTCTTAAAGCTACATCTTCCCCTGGAAAACTCGTAGGTCTCGTTAAAGGAACTGGTTCAGCAGATACTACACAACAGAGACAAAAAAATAAGATATAAAAAATTGAAACTATTTTTTTGTAATTGTATGCCTAAATAAAAAAAATTAAGTTATTCGGTTTTTAAATTCAAAAGATAAAAATGTCGCAAATATGCCATACATAAAAGAAAAGTTTCTGCCTTTATAATCATTATTAGTTTCAAAACCAAATTAAAATAATATATTAAGAATACAAACCTCGCGGGTGTATCAAGTTGAAGGCCCATTAGCCACATCTAAAAAGGTACTACTAATTCAAATTTTAAAATTGTTGCTATGTTTTATTCAATAACAATACTTACAACTTCTGATTTCCATTTTTACCGGAAATAAACAATAGCGTTATTTCAAAAAGATGTACCATTTTTTTAATTTTTAGATTCAGTATAAAATACTATTTATTCGTTTACGAAATATTTATAGCCTATTAAATGTTTATACAAAAATATGTGCTTAATAAAACTGTCATATCTGGCTTAGGTTTTAACTTTTTAACTTCAGACACAAAAATTAGTATGAGATTGTACTAGAACAAATGAAACGCTCAAATGTGATATTTGGTATTGTGGGAAGTTAACGTCTAGAAATTAAACCTGTTAAGATGGATATACAGGTTGGGTAATTTTTTTCCATGCATGGGATTCATTTACTAAACAAATGGATGCATGATTCGATTGATTTAGCAAAATTTTTTAAATTCTTCCTGTTTCTTAAATTAGATACTTCCAATTAATTTTTTAATTAATATTTTGAAATCGTCAGCACAGATATTCCTGTATGTGACAAATATAACAGGAAAACATGCTTTAGAACAGAGTATAACATTTTGAAAAATTCATTTAATAGACATATTTTTTATACTTTCACAAAAACTTTCTAAAAAGAATGCTTCGTCATTTCTAAATAAAATTTATTTCTCATGTATCATAATATAAATCTCTATAAAAACACTGTAAAAAAACAATATCAATGTTTAGCATTACCCAATATATCTAAAAAAACTAGAAATTAAATTTCATCATTTTTCGATTGAACCTGTTGCAAACTACCCTTTGAAGCTAATTTCATTTTTATATGTTCACTATTTGGTACATCCTGGTTATCCACCATCTCTTTAGATATTTTTCTTGTCAGAGTCACTTTGACAACTCCCGCTTTCTCGGATTTAGCTTCTAAATCCTGAAAGACTTTCTTAGCAGCTGAGAAACTGCTTCTGCTGCTAGACCTGGATGTTTCACTACTCAAAACGTCCTCTCTGGACTCGACAGTTTTTACAGACTTTACCACATCTAATGTACTGTAATCGGGTATGTGGTTGTTTTTAAAGAATGGTTTAGTGGCTTCATCCAAAGGCACAAAATCTACAATCTTTGGTTTAGTGTCTGCCAAAGCGGGTGAGTCATCGAAACTTTCCGCGTCACTGTATTCTCCAAAATAAGTGGCGTTCATGTAACCGATTCCTCTCTTTTTGTTAAAGTCAGATTTCGATTGGTCAATGTAGTTCTCTTCTATGCTCAACGTGTCAAGGTTGAAAAGATTGAGACTCGACGGTTCTATAGTTAAATTTGAATGTTTTCTCAGATCCAGTTTTTCTGCTGTACCTGCAACGGCAATTAGTGACTTCGATCCCCTCGCCTAAGAAAAACAAAGAACATTTTTATTCCTAAGATTAAGATATGTTAGAAAACTGATATGACTCTCAAGGTTCTAAAAATAAATTATAAATAAAAAAATAAGAGAATAATTTAAGTTAAGAAATACCCATAAGCCAATAAATTTTAATGATTGGGAAGTAATGATAAATGAAAAAAAAATGTATAAAGTATATACATTTTTCTGTATATACAAAATAATTATTACAAAACCAGCGAAATGTAATGTCTAGCCGCGATGATAAACAAAAAAGACTAGAAAAGCATTTGAGTAAATAAATAAGCTTAGAGGATATACCAAAATACCAAAGAAAAAAGATTAAACAAAATGACAGAAACGAAGTGGAAATAATAAAGAAATAATATGAAAAACCAAATGAAAAATGAATGGATCAACAGTTCAAAAATTTGTTAATAAACAATACAAAAATGCTATACAAGAAAAATGGTAGAAACTAACAACTTATAATAAATATGAGTACAAAGAAACATTACATTTATGGCTTTAAGTAAGTAACTATTATTTTAAGAAGAATGTATAGTTAATGTAAAAAATAAGGAATTGGTCTTTTTTTTTGTAAAATTCAACTAAAAGATATGATTCCAGAAGTGTATATAAAGTTTGTGTACTTACCCCGTCATTGGTATCAGCAGATTCCAAAAAATTATCGGTCCCTTTTTGCCCCTGCCCAACCAAAAACTTGTCACTTTTCTTAATAAGTCCATCTTCTAGTGAACTAACTTCATCTTCGTCCGTAGAATCGGAATGAAAATCATCATTAACCAAATGTTGAGATTCGTGTAAATCAGGTACTTCGGTAGTTTTAACCTTTGTTCCAGCAGCCCCAATATCCTCTTCCTTAGCACTGAAATTTTCTTCACATTCAGACATTTTTTTTAATACTTCATTTTTCCTGTCAAATTTGACAAAATCTTTGGTACCATGATTTTTTAACCTAGGCGTTGGCACGGGTTTTTTCTCTAGTTTATCGATAGGTGGCATCTCTGTTAGTTTTCTTTGCAAATATTTGGTTCTTTCTTGAGTCAATCGTTCAAAATGTTGAGCGAATGATTTCACTTTTCTTTCTTTCTTCATTTCAATCTCGTCCGATTTGGGAGAAAGATCTAAACTAAACCGATTTTTACTTAAATCATCATCATTATAATTTGAAAATTCTGTTAAGCTTGTGATATTTCGTCTGTCAGGTGGTTTATTATTTCTATACAATATAACATTCAAACCAGCTGTTTCGGTTTTTACGTCTGGCAAATTTGTGTCAATAACAGTTCTAGTTCCACTGCCGGCCTTCTCCACTTTTTCTTCTTTGTTATTTGAGTCAATAGTTTCACTAGTTTCAAAATAGTTTGCATCTTGAATTTTGGATTTATCAAATTCAGAAGGTATCTCAAAAATTTCAGTACCAATCTTGTTTTCTTCCTTTTGGTGTACCCTTCGTTTGGGTAATCTGGATCTGGAGGAACTCGCTTTGTTTAAAAACGCTTCTAAGTCATCAGGAGCGTCTGCTTTAGCAATTGCTATTTTTGGTTTAGGTGTTGGTTCACTGATATTTTGAACTTCAGAAGCAGTAATTTTATCTATTTTAGAAGGTATACTAACATCTTGCTTTTCTGGTAGTATTATATCTTTACATATAGCAGATGTCTCTAATTTTAAAGGTTCTTCCTTTCTTCTCAACGGGTCTTTTTCTTCTGGAATATCTTCCTTTAAAGAGTTTGATACTTCTATTCCACTCAATGATGCCATCATCGGTACTTGGTTCTCTTTATCAAATTTATTTTCCTCGTCAGGTAATTTTGAACCGGATAAATATTCTATGGGTAGTTTTTCCACGTTTCCAACATCACTTACTTCTTGAATATTTTCTTTGATTCCCAATAATTGCTCTTTTGTCGTTTCTTCTTCATGATTATTTTTAACTAATATATCAGATTCATCTATTTTTATTGTAATAGATACATTCTCCTGTTTATTCATACTAGTCAATGGCTGATCTTCAATTTCATTGTTAATTTCTTCTTTCTGAAGCTCTGGAGGTTCTTCTAGATAATTTTTAGACAAAGCCTCGACTAACTCAAGGTCATTCTCATTGAATTCCGACAAAGGTCTTGGAAATTTAACATTTCTAGCTCTTCTTACCACTTCCAGCTCTTCTTCGGTAAATATCTGGGACTCATTTCGAGTTAAATTGGTTTTGGACAGCGCGGGGTGTTTTTCTATTGGAATTGAAGTGATTTCTGTTTCAGCAGATGTTATCAATATATTGGTGTCGAAGTTATTGGACGAAGTAGTGCTACATACAACATTTTCAATTTCTTTATCAGAGAAGATTTCCTTTGGCTCTAGTTTAAATGAGTTGAATTCTTCTTTAAGGAATTCCTCCGTTTTTGTTGACAATTTTTGAATTACTTTAATACTAGGTTGATCCAAAAACGAAACTCTTTTCTGATCCTCTATAAACTTTTTAGTAATATCTGTAATATTTTCTTTATTACCTCTGATGTTTTTTACACTGCCTTCTTTCAGTTCGTAATAAGAGTCATCAGAAAACGTAAGTTCTTTTGGAAATAATTTCGATTTTTTCAAAGGATCGATTTCTTCAATATTTATCTTAGCCTTGACGACTTCCATGTCTTTTATCGGTTCAATTCTGTCTAACCGATCTTGATTAAAAGAATTCTGTACTATGTCATTTAATTTCTTGTCAAAGTCAGTATATTTAGAAACTTCCGGTTTATCTTCTGTTTGTTTGATCAGCTGGGAAACCCTAGCGTGTAAATAATTTTCCAATATATCTTCCATTTCCTTATCGATACTGTCACTACGAGATCTTATTTGTATACTATCATCATCTTTAACTTCTTGTTCTGATTCGTTTTCTACAAATTTTTTCTTAATCTCTTTAACAACATCTTTATAGCTCAATCTGTAATTTAAAGGTGAGGTAACACCCACGCGATTTTCTTTAAGGATTGCGTGATAATCGTATCCCGGTGAATCTTCCGATAATTTGTGAATCGTTTCTTCAAAAGAAAGAGAAACATTATCGTTAGCTGTAAAATTATCGTTCTGTAAGGATAATACTTCCAAAACTTTTTTGGATTCAACCTTAAAAGATGGTTCTTCGAAATTTTTTTTGTTCTGAAGGAGCTGATGGTCATTATCTGGAAAATTATCGTTTTGCAGTGATAAAGTTCCCAAAAGTTCTTTAGATTGAACCTCTACAAAAGATGATTCTAGGATATTTTCTTCGATCGGATGATCGTTATCTGAAAAAATCTGGATCTGTTCCAAAACATCTTTGGGGCTTCCTTCTTCTTCAGAAGCTGGTCTGAGCGAGCTTTGTTTATTTTGGTCTGACGTTTCTTTCTTATGGATCCGGGTTAGAGTCTCATTGTAAGTTAATGAGTCGTTTTTATCTGTTTCGGAGGTTTCCAAAGTTTCTGCTTCGGTAGAGCACAAAGTGTCCATTTGGGAAGAGTCCAATGTATTAATAACTGTAAAGTGAAGAACATTTTGGAGTCCATCTTCTTCTTTATCTTTAATTTCGATTATTGAAGATGTGGTTACTAATTTTTCTTTAGAATTTTGATTACCATTGTCTTTATCTTTATTCTTTAGTGAATCTGGTACTCTAGTGTTTAGTTCATATTTCAAATGTTTAAAACCATCTCCTTCGTCGTTACTTTCCACTTTCGGAAGGTCAGATGTTTTGATACTTACATCTACTGGTAGGTTAGATGCTTCAGATTGTGATTGTCTTTTAATCTTCTTAATTTTTTCTTGTAGAAGGTCGATTTTGTAGTCTCCCTCAAGTACCAACTTTCCTTTTTTATTTAAAGACTGCTCCTTTTCAAATTCATAACCTCTTAAAATATTTGCTGGCGATAGCTTGCTGGTCTTTGTCGTATTTGTTTTTGGGGTAGACTCTATAATTGCTCTAGTTTTATGTATTTCTTTCGATGTATTTTGAGCTATTGCGGATAATTCTTCTTTAAGTAACTGAGCCTTAGGCACCGATTTCTTCTTATTGTCTCTGTTTGTCTTAGGAATTACGACTGTTACCCATTCGTCTTTCCTTGGAATTTTAGGGGTATCTACAAGTTTCTTCCAACCCTGTATTGGTTCATAAGGTCCAGTTTCGCCAGTTTCAACATTGAATTCAGCACTGGAAAATGTTTCCGATGTCGATTCACTGCTACTTTTGTATACGTTAATAGAATAACGTTGTTCCTCGAAAGTGACATTAATATTTTCGTAACTTTTACTTTCTCTTAATGCTTTTGGAAAAACTTGATGACTGAGAGGTTCCGATTTTCGTCGAACATCCGGCATATCTAAGTCGTAAATAATTTCTTTTAGTTTTGGATTTTTTAAAACAGATTCGGGAGTGGGCGTACTAATGGGTAAAGTTTTAGCCTTTTCAGATTTTTTTAAGGTGTTTTTTCGTTCTTCTAAGGCTTGTAGGACTTTTAAAGCAAATCTCTGTTCACCCGTAAGTGCTATTTGTGGCGTGTTTTTAGGAATAGACTTAACTATTCTCTCGAGCGTTGAGTATTTAATATTCTCTGTGCGGTTTACTACACACGAATAGTCGCTGTATCTGTTATAAATTGAAGCGGAATCACTAGGTACTAAACTCGACTCCCTATGGACAGGAACTTCTTTGGTTAAATCTTCAGCTTCGTAGGTTCTGTACAATCTCAAATTACGATCAGTATCTTCAAGTTCGTCGACGTGATCGCAACTCATAGATCTACCTATTATAGATATTCTCTTGGTCAAATCGGTACGACTTAAGTTTTCGCTTCTTCCTTTTTTAGATCTATCGATGTCTTGAATAATGTTTCTAATTTCTGGAGCTTCTTTTTCGAACGACGCCATGTCTTCAATAGTTTTTACATTTGGATTTTTTAGTATATCCATTAATTTAGGGTTCGTGAGAACAGAATCGAGTAGAGGTTTGCTTATGGCCAGTTGGTCTTTAGGTTTTGGAGCAACTGGTTTAAATTTTAAAAAGTCACCTTCATAGATTATTTTGAGTTTTCTGATAACTTTTTGTTCTTCTGTGAGGAATTCTTCTGGGAGAGTTTTGTCTATGTCTGCGTGATAGCTTTCTAAAGAGCTGAGTAGCATTTCTTCTTCAACAGATAAAGTTTTTAGTCTCTTCGCTTTCAAAGATTTATTTTCCCTTCTTTTTACCGGTAGATTTTGAGTTGTGTTTACTCTAGAACTAGTGGAAAGCGTTCCAGATTGTTTCCTCTGTTTATTTTTATTCGGTCTCTTAACTAGTAGTTCCATGTTTTCAGACCCACCTAGGTTTGAGAAGGAAAATAGAGGAATAAACTTTCAACACACTTTTTACCGCGCACAAACACAGAAAGCAGATACTTAATAGTTTTAAGACACAGTAGAGTTTTTAAAAAAGCACAAAAATAGTTTACAAGTCCTACAATCACAATAATGTGTCCGTAATTACTAAAAACTCGCACTGATTTTAGTTTTGGAAAAAATTCGGCGTTACGTTAGGTACAAACAGAACAAATTTAGGCGTACAATTACAAATAAGCTGAAATATAAAAACCATTCACAAGATTTTTTTTTAAATGCAAATATTAACATTCAAATATTTCTATCTCAATCTTGTGAAATTTTTTAAATATAAACTTACCTTTCAGTTTTTCTATTTCGGCTTTTAATTGTCTTTCTCTGTCTCTGTATGTTTTATTTTCTAAAATCATGCGCTGCAACTCTTGTTGAGCCTCAGTCTTAAAATCGTTAGCTACTCTAACAGAGGTCAAGAGGTCGTCTTGAAATTTTTCCCATTCTTCATTCTATAATAAAAATGTCAAAAAAAACTTTGAAAACAAGAATTTATAGGCAAATCTTGAGATACATGGTGACCAGAAATTTGTAAACGAACAACACAATATAATCGATAAAATCTTGTTCAAAATATACAGTAAACAAAAATTTTAGTCTTAATATTTTTTAATTATATCTAAAAACCGAAAAAATTATAAGGCCTAACTCACCTGTATAACAAATAGTGTCAAATGATACTAAGGTGTGACTAATGCAAATAATGTTTACAATGTGAAAATATATCTTATCTCGTCTTGGGAATGAATCCCTGTCACAAGATAACAGAAACAATAATTATAAAACTACGTTCGAAAAAAACAAACAGACAATAAAAAGGAATCTCAATGATAAAAAAATTCTATGAAGGACATATGATTTATTATTTAAATATTTGTGAATAGAATCAAAATCAGAAAATAACGGCTATTAAAATAAACTTACTTCTTCGGCTCGCTGTCTTTTCAGTTCTTCAACTTCACTTTCGAGTGTTAGGTTTTTTCTTTCGGCCTCGCTCAAGTTCCTTTGAGTCTCTGATAAAACCGTGGATAATTGTCTTTTATCTTCTAATTGGCATTGGCTCTGAACCTAAATTGACAAAACTACAACTTTTAGCTACCATCACGTGAAACATATAAAAGAAATGGGTAAAAGGAAACATCTCAATATATAACTCCAAAATATTAGGGCACAATTAAAATGAAAATTTTGAGGAAAATTATGCTCCAGACCTCACTATGCTCGGCACCCAGTGTATGATATTTTACATATACATATTAGTAAAGAAAATGATTTTTGAATGTAACATATGTGGAGAAAAGTTCAGTATAGCAAAAAAAATATTTTTGGTGTAATAAAACTTTTTTTTAAATTTTTTAAATTTTACTTTTCTTTAAGTTACACCAAGTCTGACCAATGGTTTTTGGAAGTCAGTCAAAGAAGAAAGTGAGAAAATGTCATTTGGGTATGGGTTATACATTTTGGAAATTAGTCCGTCAATAAATGAGCACGTTACCTTAAATATGAGCCTACTCTGGATTGTGACACATTTGAACTACTTAACTATCAATTAAGATCCGATAAAAAAGAAATGATTTTCTTAATATGGAACACTTGGACTACTTGAATTCTCATCCAAGACAATACGATAGATTTTTACCTGTAATTCATTCAGTGCCTCCTGAAACTCTTGTAATTGTTCGTTCAAAACATTCTTGTCTTTAATAAGTTTTTCGCATTTATATTCAAGATCGGATTGAGTCGTTTTTGCATTATTTCGGGTCACCTGAAAATGAAAACATTTATTATATATTCTTAAGGTTTTTCAAGCGATATTTTTTTTAAATTTCTTACCTTGCATTCTTCTTTTAAAATAGAGACTTGTTCTTTTAATTTTTCAATTTCGTTCTTGCTTATTGCTAATTGTTCTTTTAAGTGTGCTACTTCCGATTCCAAACTGTCTTTTTCTTTTCTAGCATTGTCTAACAGTTCATCTAATTCCGATTTATCACTTAGCGTTCTATCTTGTTCTAATTCATTAATCTACAACCAAACTTAACATGTAAAGAAAGTTAATTTCAATCATTAAACTTACCTTTGTTCTAGCATTTTCTAATAAATCTCTCAGTCTATTAATTTCAATTTGTTTCCCACTACATTGATCTTTAGCTTGGGCTAATTCTTGATCTAACAATTTATGCTCGGCATGTTTGGCATCCAAAGTACATTCTAATGTTCTCACTCTCTCTCGCAAATGCCCGATTTTTTCATCTTTTTCTATAATCCCGGCACTGGATTCCTAAAAAATAAATTTTTGTATTTATTGTAGCAGACTTACGGAACCTTACAGTTTTTACAATTATCAACAATAGCGTGACTTTATTTTTATATATATTCTTACTTGTAGATCGTTACTAAGTTGCTCCAATTTAACTCTTAGTCCCTCTCTTTCTTCCTGCGCGGATTTGAGTAAATCGACTAACTTTTGTTCCCTTTCAACGGCAGTTTCGAACTGACCAGTATCGTCTTTTTCCTGATAGAAAAGCTGCTTCAGAGATTCAACTTCCGATCTGGCGTCATTAAGTCTTTCTGTTTGTCGACACAAACTATCAAACATTAAAGTTTTTTCTTCGTTAAGACGCTCGTTTTCTTGCTGGAGTTCGGTAAGTTGCCGCTGAAGGTCAGTGAGTTCTTGTAGAGTCGCTTGAAGTTCTTCGTTTGTACTAAAAAAGAAAGGATTAAGTTTACAAAAAGAATTTAAAATAATAAAAAAGTAACTCAAAACAAAAGGATAATAACAGGTAAATATCTTGCTTCGTTATTGATTAAACGAAGAAATCAAAGATGAGATTTCATTTGGTAAAGATAAAGGTCTTGTATCACAAAGATAATACACAAGTCAGCAATTGTGAGGACGAAACTGTATATGACTGAAGGGAAATTTTTGAAGAAGAAATATATACAGAAAAAAGAAAAGTATATTAAAATTAGTAAATAGACAATACAAAAATTAGAAATTGGAGTACTAAAATGTATGGAGACAATATTAATAAAAAGGGTGTTGGAAGTATGACGCATGATAGACTAAGAATAACGTTTGAAGTGATTTATATAACTTTAGGTAAAAAAAGAATAAAATAAGAAGATATAGGAAAAATAACATCACAAAAGAATGAAGAAATACTATCACCCTGAAAAAAATACAAGTAATTTTCAAAATATATATATAATTTGCTTACCACCCAAATATTTTCATACTCTTAGCACAAATTTTAATTTTATTATTTCTACGCTGGGGCATAGCAATATAAAAGTATTTTTAAATCAGAACTTCATAAACCAAATAAACACATTTCATATTGCCAAGCTCTTTTTATACATATATGAATATTGTTAGATAAAATATTTTGCATAGCGAGTCACTAAATTTTTCAAATGCGAGGAATAAATCATATTAAATGATTTGTATATGGCACATAAATAATTCTAAGTACTAAAATATTTGTTATAAACTGTAAACAATTTTTTTAATGTCGATTTAATTCTGTAAATCAAAAAAGATCTGTATTTTTTATTAAGCAAAATATAAATTATTGAAATAAATAATTTTCCAAACTTACCTGTAATGAGTTTCTTGCATTTGATTTATTTTGTCTTGAAGACAAGCCACTGAGACATCGCTAACATTGCTCGAAGAATGTTTGTCCCAATCAGGAGTAGTACATGTTGTGTCAGCTCCATTATTATCATCAATTATCTAAAAATAATTATTAGCATATAATTAAAATTCAAAATTCATGAAATTTTTTTAGGTTACAGTCTTCTTTAATCTAGCAAAATTATTTTCAATGGGGAAGTTAGGTCAATGTCGCCAACAAAAATTCTTAGCATATATTTTTTAAGAATTTTGAGCTAGTTGAAATCGAATTGAAAAAAATCTATATCTCTTCATATTTAAAGTCCTAATGTCTTAACAAAAATATGAGTTTAATAGTTGTCACTTTAAAAGAATAACAATTTTAACATTTAATTATGAGTATATTTTTTTCATGAAATTTTCAACTATTTATCCCAGGTCGAAAGAAAGTTTAAATGTATTCAATTTCTCCAACATCCTACAAATAGTTTATTTAAAAATATCACGTAACAATTTTTCCTATCTTCTTGTTGTTAGATATTGGTCGGAGTATAATTAGAATACGGTTTCTGGTGAAAAAAAAGTGAACCTATCAAAGCAGTAAAATAAATTAAAATAAATCATAGTTGTGCTATCATCCTGGAATTGTGTTCGAGTTTTCATTGTGTAAATTTGTTTGTACTTATTTTACTTTTACTATTTTGTATTGAAAAGCACAATAATCGTATTTACGGTTATTTGTCTTACTACTTTAAAGATTGAAGACAGCTCCCTCTAACGAATTCTACTTTTTTCAATAATATGTATGAACCTTAGACCTAATTATTAAATATCAAAATTGTCATTTTTAATGGAAAAAGAACCAAAAATATTCTAAGTTGTCAAAAAAATTTTTTAATCAGAAGCAGTACAGATTCGTTTTACTCTATGAACATTGTTGTGTTTGCTTATTAAGTATTAGTTTTAACAAAAACATTATTTCTAGATGTCTGTGTAATAAAACCTACAAACAACAATCAAAGATGAAATATTTATGATTTCCGGTTTATAATTTTTGGAAAATAACTGTCAGTAAAAAGTAAATGTCTTACACACATAGGGATAGATAGGTAAGTATAAAATTAAATGACAATATCGGAGTTTGTCCATTTGTTAAAGATCGATTCGAGGAGAAATTTTAGAAAAAAGCTACTAACCAATCTCCAATAAAACAGAAAAACTGTGATCGAAACTCAAAGAAGCACAAAGAAAAGATACAAGATAGAAGGTGAAATATAGTCAGCATTGCAAAACGAATACAGGGACACGATTGAATCTATGGATGCAAATGAAATCTAAAGAATGGTGGACAACTCGACTGGCCATAGCAAAGGGAAAGTAAGTTCCTTACTGTGAAAGAGATTTTGAATAAAAAAAACTACTTAAATTAAGTACAAGTAATAAAAATGACTTAAAGTGTAATACTGGTCGCCTACATTCGCTTGTTATAATAAATATACTTTTAATGAACCATTACCTTAGCGTTTTCAGTTAGAATTTAATTATTTTAATAACAAATACTTACATTTGTTGCAATAGAAGCTGGAGCTGAACTATGGTGTCTATGTGAATCAAACAATAACTGTTGCTTTTCATTATCAGATAGAGGAGAGTGGGCAACATCCCTTAATCTATTTCTCAACGCTGTGTTTTCTTCCGTTAAATGTTCTAATTTTATATTGGATTCCTCCTGGAAGGACTTAAAATATAATATAACTAAATACCAAAATAATGTATGACCTATTTAGGATCGTTTTCAAAAAGTATACTTTCTTTAATAATTCAAATAACCCATTTTTTTTCAAATCAAACACCACTATATATGGTTATAGAATCGGAAAGAGCGATTTTCTTATACTGAAAAAAATGTATAGTTTACAATCGTTCTGTCACAAAAGATGGATGTTATTCAAAATTGAAACACTTAGTGAACTTTTACAATGAATTTAGTAAACACCCACCTACAGAGAAATTTGCAAATATTAGCATCTGAAATTCAAAAATACTGGATGTAGGTAGGATAAATGGTATGGACGGGGAGCCTGGCAATTATGCCTCTTCAAGTCCTTTTTTCCTTAGAAGTAGGATAAAACTGACAAAATAAAAGATTTCAGTGAAAATCGCATGTTTCTTTCTTAATCCATTAAAGAATTATATTGTCAAGTTCTGTATAATGAAAATATTTACTACATCTTTCAAATAAGATAATTTTTGCATACCAAATATTTAAAAAAAGTAGAATAATCACTCTTTCATGATAGATATACCAAGTGTTCAATTGGAAAAATTTGGATTATTTAAATTAAAAAAGGACAATTCTTGAATACCTCTCTATATAAGTCACATATTATTTTGATATAGGCAAGATAAAATTTGTGGTAAAATAAAACTTTTCAGTAAAAACGATTCTATCTATCTTTAAAAGTTATAATCTGTTAGAATGTGGTTAAATCTAATACAACATTTGGAGTATAAAAAACGTACTTCTTTTTTTTGTTACCTTTAATTTTTGAATTTCCTTTTGTAAAATATTCAGTTGTCCCTTTTGTTCGCCTAATTGTAAGGCTAAATTTGTTTTTTCTTGCGCCATTTCCTGCAACTGTCTCCTTAAATGGATCAACTCTTCTTCTGAAAGGGAATCCAATGAAGGATAAGGATCCACCGACTCTACTTTGTTATTATTTTTGGGGATTCCTAAAAGAATAATAGTTTTTATTAAATATAAATTAATTTAAAAACGGTTCGTTTTGGGAAGAAAATAGCGTGAAAGGAATACGATATCAAGGATCAAAAATATTTTTGACTTCTTACCCTTTTTATCATGTTTCTTTCCATCACTTCCGATTTTATCTATTCGATCTCTAGAAGAACTTTTTCTCGGTCTGGCACCTTTGGCATTTTTGGGGTCTGCTTCTAGATTTGTCACTGAGGAAGCCCTGGATAAGTTGTCTCCTTCGATTTTTGTATTTTGTCCTCTACGAAATATGGCTTTTATGCTTTTCATTTTTAAATAATAAATTAGGCACTCTTGGTCGACTCTGTAGTCAAAAATATGTTATTAGGTACTTGGTACCTTAATAATATTCAAACAGGCACATATGGATTCGTTTGAGCAACGAATAAATAGTGAATCAATTTGATCTTTAATTATATCTATATTCTTCGGAATGCTAGTCGTTTGGTGTTTTTCGATTTATTTATTTATTTATTTGGCGGAAGGTCGAACAAGACACTTGTATCTTCAAAGGAAAAAAATATAATTTTAAACAAAGAGAAATAAATTTATAATTTATATTTAGTTCACCTCAGTTTGCTGTTTTCTGCTAATAAATTCAATTGTGTAGTAAGTAACCTTTTTAAACAAACTTTTAATGTTCCAGTTAAGTACCGTAAAAAAATTATTACGTATCCTTGAAATGTGTGAAAAATAGTAATTTGTTGTTGCCACATGATTCATTTGTTGCATAACGATAAATAATCATTTGATTGTAATATTTTTACAATTTTATAACGTAGTCTCCTGGTTTTTTGGTAATATAGACAGGAATAGCGTAGGATTGATAAATGTGTAAAGTTGAATGCCATGAAAAAGTTCAGCCAAAAATGGTTTGTGGAATCGATATTATTAACGGATTAAAAATATGTGGGTTTTTATAAAAAGTCCAAAGGATTAATGAACTAAAAAAATGAGATCAATGCCATTAAAAAACCTAAAATATAACTAAACTTTGAAATATTTCCAAAGGTCAAACAAGAAACTTGCAAGAAGGTATGTCACTTTAACTGCAATGTAAATACTCCAAACAAAATTTACGCTTATGTTTAATGAAGAATTAACTTTTAAATCTAATAATACATCATCTAAAATATAATTAGTACCTAATTAGAATGCCACTCTCCATAAAGAAAGATGTTAATTAAACAATAAGTGGATTTTATAGGCGTTTCGGAATGCTTTTTATTTAAAAAGAAATATTGACATTAAATTTTAAAAGAGATTGTTGAATGTTTGAAATTAGCAGTACAATTAGAACAGAACGTAAATATTTCGTCATAAGAATTTAGAAAGTTAATGGGAAAAATAAGATTGAAATACATGTTTAAAGATATTTTCAGGACCTACGAGGACCAAGAAGAGACCGGGAAACAACGGATCTTCTGTAGTGGAATATTTTATAGAAAGTGTCTCAATTAAATAGTTTCAATTTAAAAAAAACATATTAAAGTAATATATCGGCCCAGGAAATTGGCCTTCCTTTCATCAGACACATTTAAGAACAATTAATTAATCAAGTTCTCTTTGCTCGCCAATAGTTGTGTTAATATTATTCTGCTACTCTTATGTCAAAAATTTATTTCAATACCGAAGTTTTATTTATTGAATTTAAAATATTTTGCTGCTATGATCATACAGTTTCTTATTTTTATCAACTTACCAATAGTAAACAAAGAAATCGTTATTTTAGTATCTGAACGGTTTATATCATTATTTATAAATTATATAAAAGACATTTATAATGCCGATAGCAGTAAAAGGTCAAACGGTAAAATGGATGTGTTTGATTTAAATAGCGCCAATAATCATATGCACACAGTTCACAATTAGATATACGCACGCACCATAGGAAAAATTAAAATACTTAAGTAACACTAGTTCTGAAATAATTTTATATTAAAATTACATTTTAAATCTATTAAGACAAAATACTGCTTTTTATAATTCCGCATTAAAACTAAAATGAAACCTTGTGAATTTAACATAAGAGACTTAACACAATCAAATTTTCTTATTTGTAGAAATAATTGTTTTTATAGAAAATGTAATTAAATGTAGTAAATGTATATAAAGAAACTCAATTAAATTTTATTACTAATAGTGTGCATAAGGGTTTTATAGCATTATTGCAACTTTTACGAATATAAAGTGATGTAACTATTTATATTACTACTAATAAAACTTAGTAATTGTAATCACAGTAAGAAAATTATATAAGGTTGGTCGTTACCTCGATGTACGACTAATAATTTTAATTTTATAAAATTTTAACCAAAATTACCTATACCTAATGTACTACAAAAAGTTAATGGTTAGATAAAACGCATCATCCTAAAAAATGAGAAATATATTTTAATAAATTAGTAATAAAACTTTACCAACAAATGTGTATTAATTATCAATCAAATTTGTATTAAATATACTTAAGGCTAACATTAGAGATTTTATGCCAAGCAGTATTTTCGCCACAATAATTTACTAAATAAATATGAATTATTGTATTTTAACACATTTTAGCAAAACTAATTTTAAAAGGAACTTATATTATTGCATAATAAAATAAAAACAAAAGTTTTATTCGCTTTTTTTTTAATAATTAGAAAAACAAACATATGCATTTTTGTCAATATATAAATTAAAAGAATATAACGTAGTGACAGTAAATTTATGGTAACTACAATAAAAAAAAACAGAATATTCGGTCCTCCGATAATTATATGAAAAATTATTTCCTCTGTCCATAAAAATATCTCATTCGTATTAATACGCAATAAAATAATTATTCTTTTCGTTCAGTGATCCTGTTTTGCCCTTTCAGCAATGGATTTGGATTAATTTATCCTTTTCTCCAATTTTTCCTACTTGGCACTGTCCCTTATTTGAAATCGAAACGTTTGTATTTATTCAGGAACTCTCTTTTTCCGTTTTCTGTCTTTTTTCCTCGCTTAGTCTTTTGGTTTATCGTTATTATGTTCTATAATTCTATTTTTACTATCCTTTATTATGTTTTTCATTTTATTATGCTTTCTTTATTTTATTTTACTATTATTATTACCCATAGTAATATTTGTTCTCTCAATTTTATGTATGATTCCCTTTTTTGTGGTTACTATTTGTGTTTATCTTACTAAGTTTACTATTAAATAAATTATTATTGTACATTAATATTAATATATAGGGCGTTCGCGAAAATAATGCATATTTTTAAATGATATGTAAAACGTGTGATTTGCTACAAAAATTTTTTATAAAATCATTAGTTTTCACAAAAATTCACTTTAAACATTTACTCGAAAATTTATATGTGGCATCACCTCATACTTTTAATAAAAATATGTGTCATGTAACCAAGGAATATCTACCTGGTGAATCATGAAATTGTGTTAGTTTGTACATGATTCGGATCATTTAATCGTTTCAAGTTTATCATTTGGTAAAGTAGTTTCAATAATTCGGTGAAAAATGGCATTTTATTTAAATCAAGAATATCACATGTTAATTAATCTAACACGCGATGTTTTGTATCATTGTTCCAAAGATTGTTGGAAAGTGTAGTGTAGTGTATTACAATAAAAAGGGTAGTGGCAGAAATTGCCGATTTTTAACTCTTCTACATTCCCTGTAATCGACCATTCTAAATATCTTGGTGTACTAAAATAAAAACTTATTTTTAGAACGGTTTTTATACTTGACTGAGTTATCGGTATTGACGGCTTTAGTTGCTTTTCGGTAAATAATATTTGGATAGATCTAAAATACTAATATTTATTTCTTTGAAAACGGCTGACTTTAGAACAAAATAAGACATTATTGTTCTGCATACGTTTTTATACCTCTTGGAAAAATATGGGCCTTATTTTCGTGAACATCTTGTATATAAATTAATGGTTACTATTATAAAAACAAAAATGTTATTGAGAAATGAGACCTAAAATATTAAAAAAATTGTTAAGGTGTTTTTTATTACTACAATAAGAAATATTCTAATAAACGACAATCCTGTAACAAAATTGATTATTTGCTCAATCCATATAAATATCTATTTGCTATTAATGTGTGAAAAAATCCAATGGTTAGAATTTCAGATAAATCTAATCGACACGTCCGTTCATATCTAAAGCTTGTAATAAATCCAATTTGTGAAGGGAACGGCTATTTATAAATATTATTTTATAACCCGTATTAATCACAATGTAATATGCTCAATGAACTGTGTCATGCTTATCTTCTCGCTAATGAGAATTAGCCCATGTAAATTGTCACCATCGACATTGCATTTGCATTTTTTTTCATAGTATTATAATAATAATAGAAAAATATCACATATTCATACATAGAGAATTAAATTTATAAGAATTGTTTCGAAAAAAATAAAAATGGAGAGAAATATTAGATTAACTAAGAACAAAGAGAAATAAATGATATTACTCAGTTTTAGTTTATTTAAAATTGTTTTGTAATTAACTATATCTTCATATGGTCGTAAGGTCATTGGTCCTTGAGAAATCAAACCCAGTACTTACAATGCAATTAACGATGACTAATTTAATTATTTTTAACGCTTAAGACGTTACATGATATGTTTATTTACTGCCAAGCCAAGATTATTGAGATTCGTGGAAAAATGGTCATAACATGTGACAATCTCGTAGTGGTCGTTTTGTTCTAAAAATAAGAACAATTTTATTTTCCTTTTCAAATGAAATTTCATTAAAATGTCAGTTTTTATTTCAGTAATAAGAAAAACTTAACCAAACGCAAAAAATGAATAACTCAGATGTTTTATTAACCTTTTTTAGTTAACGTTTCCCTACTTCCTACAGAAAAAATTAATGAACTAGGAGAAGACAATCAAGTAGTAAGCACATTAGATAATCTAAAATTACTAGCACAATTTCTAGTTTGCCAAAATCCACTTCAATTCACCCCTAAAATTCAATGTGTTACTAGAAGTTTGACTTTATAGTAAGAATGTCTATCATAACTCATCTTATATCAATCATATTGAACAGATGGCTAAAGACCGCAGCCAAAACAGACTTTGAGAAAAATCTTTATAAGCTAATGAATAAAGCGTGATTTTTATATTTCTAAGAATATCTCAATAAAAATACTTTATTTATTTCAAATTTACAAATTCAGTAGTCAAAATATTATAAATCTTTTAAATACAAGGGTTTGTCGGGAAAAACTAAGTTGAATTTCATTGTTAGAGGGAATATTATGATTTTAAAGAAATAATGGACATAGTTGGAGAAACCTAACGACATTTCGAGAGGTTTTTCGGGTTTTTTCCTTCCATAAACAAGCTGTGGTTTAAATTGTTATCTCGTCACATAATTATCTGAATTGAAGATATTGTTAGATGTATAAAGGCGAAGTTTAAGTTCAATAAGCTCTAAATATCATAAAGTATTTTTACAGAATCTCCACAGAGATTATAGAAAAAAAAATTCTTAACTTTAATTCTGCAACCGCAACAAATTTTTTTCTTGTTAAAAATGTCTGCTAGCTTTTCTCGATTATTTTTAAACCTTTTATGGCACACATAGAGTTTAGTTTTTGTTCTAACAACATGACAGTTGCAAACTATTATCAAAAATCGAGGTCAGACACAGATGTTCAGAACACTAATTACAGCCAGTCTGCAACAATATTATGCCTACCGGTTGTGTATATGGCTGGGTATATTATTTGAAATTAACAATTCTATTCAAAGAGAAAGAAGAGAAAGTACGAGAAATAATTGTATATGAAAATGTTGATTGTGTTGTCTGGGACTGTATTAATTTCTTAGACAAAAGATCTCGAAGATAGCAACCTACAAATACCTAAATTTATAAATAAAGCGAACATTTTTTATGATTAAAATTATTTGCGATAAATTTATTTTAAAAGTAAAATTTCAAGTTGGTACTTTGTATAAGAAGTTTAATATTTACATTTCGTTGCTTCTAGCCTAATTAGATTGCCTTGAAGCAATCAATTTGTTTGTTTATAATTTTATATTTATTGTTATTATTTTAATAAATTAAATTACAACTATGGTGGCCGGAGTGACCTAAATACATAAATTTACCGACAAAGTAGTAAGTGCACAAGAATTTCCATAAAGGTAGAATTTATAAGTTCGGATTTTTTAATAAGGACTTATTTCCTACATTATAATTTATTCTGATTTGTTTCTACAAATATAGTAAATAATAACACCCGTTCTATCCTCCCACAATTACAATTGTCGATTTAATGACACAGTTGAATGCCTTGGTGAGATCATAGAAGATACCAATTGTCTCTAATTACAATCTTTTGTACAATGCAATGCATTTAGGCGATATTTTTGACCTACGGTGTATAAAAATAAGATATTCATCCCACGGTTTCTTCGAATAAAGAATGTACGGAACGCATTGGCGCCAAGAATACATACTATTAACGGATAAGTCATTAACATTGTAGAACACGATTTTTATTCGTGATATACCTATTAATTTAAAGAAATTCTTTATATTAAAATTAACAGAAAAGAGTGCAGAAAAAGTGGGTTGCTTCTAAATAAAATTTACAAGAGGCTAAACTCAATAATAGATGTGTTTCTTTCTTATCAGTTTCGATTCAAAGTTACACTCTACCATAGATCACAGAATCACAAACATCACTGAGAAATAGTTTCCAAATGTCGAGGAAACTACTTCTTCTACACTTTTAATAACCCTTAATTTCGTTTTGAATATTACTAACAATTACTCTAAAATAACTACCGATAATTATTAACATCTGTTGTGAAATGTAATAATTATTCTCTGAAAAATTGTAGAACCGTTCCTGTTTGTAGTGCGAGATAAGCCAGAGCTGTGATTACTTTCGACCTTATCAGTTTCTCAATCTTTTCTGTTTGCAATATCACGAGAAAAACAAAGCCTGCAGGTGTCGTTAGAATGCGTCAGGCAGTCAGTGGCTTTTATTTAACTATTTGTTAGAAGTAAAGCGTGCAATTGTTTCGCAATTTTGCAATTGCCTTGCAAGGTGCACTTCTTGCAAAAAAATATTAATAAACATGAATCGAGAGGCAGCTGGGATCGGTCAGGGATTGGAAAATGATTATTCCGTAAATGGTTGTGAAAAAAAATAAAAGTAGAGAAACAGGAAACGAATGTTAAACAGTTTTATTCCTATTAAATTCGAGATTTATAAGAATTTAGTACTTCAACGGCCAGGACCTAAAAATTTAAGTACAAAAAATTATGAGAGATGAAGTTGTTAAGAAAGGCCAGAGGAGTAGCGAAATTGGATAGAATTAGAAACGATCAAATGCGAGAAAATTTAGATATAGAATCAGTTGAACCATTTATTGAAAAACGATAACTTGGATGGTAGGGACATCTTCAAAGAATGAACAATAAAAATATAAATCTTAAAAAAGGTGTATACTAAGAAAAGAAAAGGAAAATCGAAAACAAACGTGGGAAAGAAAGATCAAGAATGGAGAGAAACCTAAATGGCCATTAGGTCGTCCTAAAAAAACACAAAGCACAAAATAAATGTGATCACTGCATTAAAAATGTATGTGCTGAATATTGGTTCAGTATATGTCTAGTTTTCACGTAAAAAAAGTATAAACCAAAAAATATAAATTGACCTTTGTTTAAAACATGTGCAATGAAAAGATATTTGTTCATTTTTTAAATATTATTTAAGAATTTTTCTTCATTTTTCGATATTTTATATTATCTAATCATGATTTCTTTCGGTAATTTTTCATGCGAAGAGTTTTAAGAAAAAACCATCCTTCTAACTATTATTTAATTCATTATACATAGTAATAAAAAATAATTTTTTGTTGCTATGTTGGTTGTATTTATGGATAATAATTTTGGGGAAATTGTCAAAAAAGTATTAGATAATTAGATTCTCATTAAATTATGAAAATTTGTAGAAGAACAGGTAAGAAATATTGGATCTGAAATAAAATATTAGTAAAAAATTGTAAAATTTATTAGACAAGTAAAATTGACGAAATAACTAAGAAGCCAGAAAAATCTAAAAAAGAAAAAGTAGCAGATAAAGAGAAAGTAAAGAAAATGGAAGAGTTAATCTATGGAATGGGGCAATTCCTGCTTTTGTTAATAAGGCTGAATTTATGATTAAAATAATCAAATAGAAGATAATAAAGAAAATAAAGTAGAAATGAATAAAAAAAATTAAAATTAAACAAATGAAGATGTTGAGGAGAAATTGGAAGAGCAATATAAAAAATATTAAAAAATGCTGGAAAGCAGAAAATTTTGAAACTGAGATAAATAAAAAGTTTATAGAAATTAAGAAAATTGAAGTTGAAAAACAAAAATGATAGAAAAATATACAAGAATTAGAAGAAAAGATGAAATATACTATAACTGATATACAAGAAGTTTTGATAAATAGAGAAAGAATATGGGATAATGAATTAAAATTTGATGGCGATATAAAAAAATTACACCCTAAAATGTTTACAGAGCAATTAATAAGAAAAATAAAAGAATTAAAGGACATAGAATAAATAAAAAGGGTAGTGGACAATACGTTTAGCGGACATGCTTCTATTAAAGGGGTAGTGCAAAAGAACAAATTTTAAAATTTTAGGATCATTAAGAGTGAATAATAAAAAGAGGAACGAGACATTGGAAAATTTAAATTTAAAAAATCAAAATTATTTTAAAATTTGGTGTATTGTGTTGGTTTCTTTGCAGATAAAAATGTCATATATCTTTATGGAAAAAAAGGATTCCGATGTGAATTTTGGATGCTAAAAGGACTTGCTAAAAGTATAGATGGTAAAAACAAATAAAATTAATTAAAAAAATATTTAAAAGTTAAATATAAATATTATTAATACCAGAATAATCCCAATTCTTCGAATTTTTGATAAGTAGGTATCCTAATAAAAAAGAATAATTGTTTAATATAAAAAAACGGTCTTTTAAAAGTTTAAATCCATAAAATAATCTCCAACAATGATCAATTTAACCTACTTAGAAATCGCGCCTGGTCTACTACGTACATTGTTTTTATTAACAATTTACCTTGTGACGTCTTAACAGAAGAACTAAAGCGTAAAATCGGTTCAAAATAGGGAAACGACATTTCCAACCTTTCTAATTGCAATTAGCAATTAATTACATTATCCGTTAAGATTAGATGAGCTTAAAATACCTCCTTCGATCGTTTTATTTAATTACGCCAATAGAAAGTTTAATTAATGATATGATTGATATAATATCGCATGTCTCATAGTGGCTATTCGATAAATCGTTACAAATAAAATATAAATAGATTGGACTTTTGTTTTTGTACAATATCAGGGTGAACAGTCACTTCCAATGTATATTTATTTGCCGTTATTGTTGCACGATTTTCTCTAGTCTGGTAACAACTCGAAATGAATAAAAGATGTTTTCAACACAAACATGAAAAAGAGTCTGAGATACAATAAAGACATCAAAGTGAAAGAAAAAGAAATTTCTAAAATTCTATATCGGAATTAATAAAATGTTTACTTTAAATAAAATATTTAAAAAATTCTATTTTGAAATTGTTGCTTTAAGTGAAAAATTCCTTTAATTCATTTTTAAAATTAATGTCTTGAAATTTCCAAAGTTTTGATTTTAAAAAATTATATCTTGCCAAAAACTTTTACTGTAAATGAAAAATGTCTTTAAATCTTTGAGATTTCCAAAAATTTTACTTTAAATGAAAAATCTCTAAAATTCTTAAATTGCCATAATTTTTACTTTAATTGAAAAATTTCTTTAATTCTATATGGGACTTACCAAAATTTCGACTTTAAATGAGAAATTTTTATAGTCCTCTATTGAAATTTCCAAATATTTTACTTTAAATGAAAAATTTCTTGAATTGTGTGATGGAAATTTCAAAATTTCGACTTTAAATTGAAATTCTGGTTTGAAATTTTCAAAATGTTTACTTTAAATGAGAAATTTCTAAAATTCTGTATTGGAATCTCAAAAATGTTCACTTTTATTGAAAAATTATACTTTACGTCTGTCTTGGAATTTCTAAAATTTCGACATTAAATAAGAAATTTCTGAAATTCTGTTTTTTAAATTACCTGTGTTTATTTTAAATACAAATAATCTTTCATTCGTTTTTGAAATAGTATCTTGAAATTTCCACGATTTTAAGTTCAAATTCTGTCTTAAATTTTCCAAAAGTTTTACTTTAAAAGAAAATTTCTAAAATTCTGTATTGGAATCTGAAAAATGTTCACTTTTATTATTTATTATTTTAATGAAAAATTATACCTTAAGTCTGTCTTGGAATTTCTAAAATTTCGACTTTAAATAAGAAAATTATTCTGTTTTTTAAATTAGCTAAGTTTTTACTTTAAATAAAAACATTTATTAACTCATTTTTAAAATTCTGTCATGAAATTTTGAAAATTTTTTACTTTAAATGAGAATTCTAAAATCTGTAGAGGAATATCCATTGACTTTATATGAAAAAAAAATGTATTAATTCTATCTTGAAATATCCAAAATTTCGACGTGAAATTTTTTTAAATTGTCTTGAAATGGCCAATAATTTTACTTTAAATGAAAAATTTCTAAAATTCTTTAGTGGAATTTCCAAAATTTCGATTTTAAATGAAAAAAGTTTCTAAAAAACCACATCCCGTTCTTCAAGGTAATGTTTAAACAAAAAAAAGAAGAGAACCAATAGATGTTACAACCATCCAGTAACCATAAAACGAACCCTTTCTTTACAAAAAAAATCACCTATTAATAAAAAAAAATACATACAGTTGTCTATATTATCTATATTATCATTTTACTACCGAACCTAATACTCGCCAAGAGCCAAAGAATTTCAAGTTTGAACTGAATTCAAGCTAGAGGACCTATCCAAAATAAAAAAGCGCCAAATATATGACATTAAAAAACTTTAACCAGAACCATATGTATCTCTATTTTTTTATATTTAACGACAGAGATAATTTGTTGTTTATCGGCGTGTGGTTCCAGATAAAAACATGAGTATCTTTTGATTATAACTATTTTTGAATCTATGATACCGATTTAAAATTTTTATTCAGTGTACATCAAAACAGGAAATAAAATGTGGTAAATTATGGGCTGCGGCCCGATGCCTCCTGCTTGGCCATGTGCGCGAAGAAAGTCGGTCAATTGGTTAATTGCCACATTTTTTATTGCATTTCGCTGGCATCTACAGAAAAGATGTTCTTGCCTGAGGGTCACGTCTTAAATAAAATATTAAGTGTTATCGTACATGTGTTCCTTTCCGTTTTCAACCATGAGAAGCATGTCAAATTTTATAACTATGCAATGTTCCGTACGTCTACCAGAATATCTAAATTATTTGCGCCAATTCAATCAAAGGAATTATTATTTGCGATAAATGAGATCCATTCATTCGAATGTGTGGCATGATGTCATGCATTTTATGTGGCTCTTTTATAAATTTGCTGTCAATCAGAGGCTGTTAAGTTTGTTAACCTTATTCTTAATCATGTAATGAGTGACAATTAGGTGGACACCTATTTTACATGTGAACTGGGCAATAGGTGCAGTTTGTGGTACTTTTTCGACAAAATTTCCAAAAAATATAGTGTTGTTACAAACGCTTTTCTTACTTTTTACTAGTGAGTAATTTTAGATCACTCCTAATGGATTGGCGATCAAATCCACAAAAGACATTCTTAGATCAAAAAAATATTTCATTTGATCCAAATAGATTCAAGCGAAGCTTTTTTTGAAAACAATGCACGAGTTTAGTTTTTCGACCAAATAATTTTTGATTTATTTGAAACAAAAAGTTTTTTCTACATTCTTCGACAAAGAAATATTTCCAAACAGCCTCTATGTAATTTAATATCAGATATATAAATGTGATTACATTTGTAAGTACCAAACTTGTGATAAACTTGGAAAACAACACCTCTAGCTTCGGCAAGAATTTTTCCACTTCTTGGACAAAATCTTCACCAAGTGAATTGAACAATAGAGTCTTTTAAGTGCAATTTGTGCCAACTTTTTTTGATAAAATGATCTAAAACAATTTGGTGTGTTGTTTCTACAGAACGATGAAAATAATTGCCAATATACGTAAATGCTTCATCTTTTTTTTCCTTCCATAGTTCTCCCCCATTCCTTATCAATTTTTTTAGCAAACAACGACTATTTTTAGCAACCAATGCAACGTTGATCTTGACCAATTGTAAATAAAAAAAAATTAGCTGTTTCTTATTTCCAACATAGAAATATTTCCTCTCTATGTTATTTATGATTCGATATAAAAACTCGTGTCGTTTGTAAGTGCCAAAATGATCCTTTGGAGCTTAGGAAAGAACTTTTTCCACTTCTTGGATAAATCCATCACCACGTGAATTGGAAAGTTTCATAGAAAACACCACCAAATACTCCAATATTAATATTTATTCCCTTTAAAAAATATTAACAAATAAAATGTTACTGAGTTAAAGGCAGTAGGACCTGTTATGGGTCCGTCTGTTATTTTCTTCTAATACTAGTAAAAACTGTTTGCTTAAGCAGTTTCTTAAGTAGTGTCATATCTTAACACTTCTCTTTTTCCATACCCTATAAAATATAGAGACAGACACAGTACCTAAGTACCACTAAGATCTCCATTTTCATGTAATTTTACTCCAAACGGCCTATTGGGGTAAAGCCTTTTTTCTATGGGGAGTTAGTGCCCAGTACTTTTCTCTCTTGGGTGGTGTCCCTCTATTCAATTTGTAGGTCCACATTTGTTGATACGATTTATTCCTTCAACAATTTTGAATTTTAGACCACATATTCTATCACTTTTCTTAAATGAGACCAAATGTTGTATACGAAATTTTGTAATTTAAAATAGCTTTACAAATAGATCCACAAGATCAGTGAAATTTGAATCCATTGTTGTTAAACTTGTTAAACATATTCAAAAGGCAATAGTAAATGCACTATTTTTATAACAATTAGTATTTATTAATATTTTAGTACAGAAAATTAGAAGAAATATCGGTTATATATTTTATACAATTTCTGGTGAATTTAGAGGATGAGACATACCTAGGTTTTTCAGAAAAATATAATTTATTATTGTTATCTTTATTACAAATTGCACGGCAAAAGTAATTTCACAATATTTATGTACTTAATAATAAAAGTATTAGATCAGTACATTTCCAACTGTTCTCTTTTTATTACAAATTTTACTACCTTGATATATTTTTAAAGACAAGGGATTAGAATAAATTACGTTTAATCTAGAAGCTAGTAAATTAAACAATTAAAATGAGATTTCATTTTTGAAACGTAAAAAGCAGGAAATAAAAAAAAATACGGTACCCCGGACATACACGCTTATGGTACTACCTTTTTATATCAGAAACTAGCGTTTGAGCACATATTTTATGAAAACAACAACTACATAACATAAATTAAAAAATATACCAATAAAACCTTTTAACGGCAAATTATACAGCAACAGAAAACAGCATACAGGGGTAACACAAAACCACCAAAATTTAAATAAATACCTAAGACATCAAGAAATACCATAAGCACAATGATAAATCCTATTAACCACACGTCCAATCACTTTTCTATGTAAAACTAGAAATTCCAAATCCATCACATCGGTCACATCACCAAAAAACAAACGAGGATCGTCTGAACGTTGAAAACAAACGAAACACGTTTAAAACGCTGACTGCGACCACCTTGCACAAAACAACTTCGTTATTCGTTTGTTATATTTGAAATTATGCTATCGGCAGCAGAAAACCAAGGAACGGTTAGGAATGGTCGTTGGATGGTGGGGGGCAACGGTAGACGCAAGACGAGGTACAAATACAGCGTTGCCATAATAACAACAATTGTAAGATATCTTCTGTTTGACTGGGTGGATTTCCTTATTAAGAAAATGACATTTTTGACATATTGACAAGCGAAGTTTTTAGTTGACAAGTGACGTTGGAATTATTTGCAGTTTAACTTGTGGTTCATTTATGCCCTTTTTTAGAACAATTTCAACAGTTTTTAAGTGACAGATGAAGTTAATAGTTTATAGCTGAAATTTATAGTTAACAGGTCAAATTTACAGTTGATAGGTCAAGTTTATAGTGGACAGGTGAAGTTTATAGTGGACAGGTGAAGTTTATAGTGGACAGGTGAAGTTTAGAGTGGACAGGTGAAGTTTATAGTGGACAGGTGAAGTTTATAGTTGACAACTGAAATTAAAAGTTGGCAGGTGAAGTTTACAGTTGACAGGTCAAGGATATGGTTGGCGAGGGAAGTTAATAGTTGACATGTAAACAAAATTATCGTTATAATCAGTAGTGGGTCCCTTAGAAAGTTATGTGTTTCATTATGCGTATAAGGCTGTTTCTAATAATGAAATAAATTAGGAAAATGATAATTTGCAGGTATAAATTATGAAAGAACGAAAGAACTGAGGCTCTAGTTTGCTAGTTCAATTTTTTTTGCATTTATATGACTTCAAAGGTGTTCAGATGTCTGAATGTAAAAATGAATTCAATAGATATGAAGAAACGCAATTTGGTTAAATGGAGAAAAAAATTACTTCCGTTTAGCGACTATTTACTCAAAATACGTAAACAAAGTATTAAGTACGTTTTTGTCCATAACGAATCGATAAATTCAATTTTCTTGATTTTACTTTTTATTTTTTCTATCGTTATTTGTAGAAGTTAAGATAATATGAATAACTTTTTCCCCTTAAATTTTAATGTTATTCAGCAGGCTCTATCTAAATTTTTCACCAGCGTTTCGGGTTGATGGAATTATCATCAATTTTCTGTGTTGTATTCGACCAAATAAAAAACGTACAAGGCAACACTGTTAAGCCAATGTTAAAGGTTCAATGAAATGCAGGTCCGGATTGATCACATACAACTACTAAAAAGGCAGTAACATTTATTTTTTTTTAAACCTCCAATGAATAATACACTTCAAATCGTTTATGATCAAATTTAAAACTTGATAAAACTCTAAAAAAATATTTGTGTATATGTATGAATAATTTTACATTATTTTGTTACTATAGTCAATAATTATTTGTGAATCATTTTTGAATATTTATACGGGCGCTTTTAATAAAAGAACACATGATTAACATATTAATTTTGTGTTAGATTGTACTAACATAAGTATTTAAGGAGTCAACAGATATAGAATTCTTGCTTCATCACAATGAATCAAACTGGTATTTTTTAACTAGAACTCGAAAATATTTACTCAAATAGAAATGTATTAAAACAAGAATTATTTTAGTATTGTTTAAGAAATATTTATGTCTAAAATTTTGAAATGTAGCAGCCTACTTTACAGGTAAAAAATTTGAAAAGAAATATAGATATAAGAATCAATAAAAAAAAAACACTCATTTTCGAGAGAAAGGACAGTTACCAAGGTTTCTAATAAAATATAGAAATTAAGAAAAAAAATTGAGTTAATTATTTAAACAGGAAATAAGGTATTGAAGAATTGAAAAAAAAATCATCAGAAACTCGAATTTCGACAAAAAGGTTGCCAATTTGCAAAATGTAACAAAAAATCTTAAAATATTTTACCAAAAATGCGAATTTCAAAAAATCTAAAATTTAAAAATCTCATGTGGGTAACTATTACAAGATTACAATAATTTGAAATAATTTGAAAAATTCTAAACTTTTTCAGTAAAATTAAGGTTTTCACAATATTACTTTAAAATGATATTTAATAGTTTAAGATATTAGGTTCATAATAGATATTTCTGAAAATGAAGAGATAAATATGAAAAATATTCTGTAAATGTTGAGAAACTTATATTAATATTTTTTATCAAGTTACTTTTTTTCACGTTAAATTTTACAATAAAAGAAAAAACAGTTTCATTAAAAAGAAGTCGAAAATTGAGAAAAATCCTAATATTTCGAAGAATAATGCACCTTTTATGTATAGCTCAAAACATTTTCCTTTTTATAAATATCTAAATTATTAGTTACCATATCGACTTAATAAATCTATAGTTACCGATTCGCAGATTTGTCTACGAAAGCAATCAGCATTTTTCCCTCAAATTTCTCTTTCTGGCCGAAACCTACAAGAAACGACAATCGTATGAAGAGTTCGCCATCGTAAAATTAGTGTCGGCGGCCGAGGCATAAAAGGCGAAAAACTTGTTACCTTGTCAATTTAAAAAAGTGAGAGATTCTTTAGCCTTCTTTTGGAAGTTAACCTCGAAAAGGAGAATGCACCAGCGCGGCGGTGTCATGGCGAACGAAGAAAAAAAAAGTCCATACAAGAGTCAGTTCATTATTTGACGGTTAAGATGGTTTTGAGACCAAAAAATAATAAAAAAAAAAATGTTTAAATAATTTCAGTTATCTACGAGTTATTGTTATTAATATGAATGGAACAACAACAGAAATTTCATACTTATTAGAGAAAGGAGCCAGTGATTACATATGCGAGGAAAATCAGGAATCTTACATCAATAGATGAAGAACTATTAAGTAGATTTAAGAGAATAATAATTAGGAACATATAAGAAACTAAGGGAAATTCGTGAAGAAGAGTTCCAAAGACTTATGACATGTAAAAAGTATGGAAGATAACAAAGAGTTAAAACAAATTATAGAATGGAGACCAAGTGGAAATAGACTAAAAAGAAAATGGAAAAACCACATGAGAAAAAATATTTCGAGTATGGAAGTAAGATGATAAAGGCAAATAAAAGAAAGACGGAAATGGAGACATATATCGGAAAAAACGAAGATACATCTAAAGAAACATACATAAAGAACATGGAGTAACTTCCTACAAAAGAAAAGAATCTAAGAGTTCGAAAAGAACAAGTTGAGAAAGTATCTAAAAGGACATAAACAAAATGTTAAGGATTTGACTTGAACGATATTCCCACCTCGATGTATCCCTACTTCAAGATATTAGTAACACGTTCTCTCTTTATCACTCGCATGGATTCGTGTATGACCTCAAATATTCAGGCCAAATATGTATGTTTTTTTTAAATTTTTAATCTACTTCATTTTCCGTTCTTCGTTTTCTTTATTTTCTGTCGTAGTATTAAAAACATTTGAATAGTGTTAAAGTTAAATTGATTTAAAAGCTGATTGGGAGTGTCAAATCAGGTCTAATCGAAATATTCGGATCAAGATTTTTCTCTTGATATTACGTTAATTTTTTGAACAGTGGAAGGAAAACACGTGTACTAAATATTAAAAAAAAAGCTACTGGTTAGAAAGAAATGAGCAAAATTCATAACACACCCTGTACTTCTGTTGTAATGGACGTGAAACCAAATAAACTTGGCTTTTTAGAACAACCTCAGTGATGCTTTCCCAAAATTAGCATTGGTCCGTTTACCAAAGAAAACCCTGTATCAAGATAGTTCATTAGATTAATTTGAACTGCAGTCTAGTTATCTTAGTCTTCTTTGAATAAAGCAGACAATTGTCAATTTCTAACAACTTTAATTAATGAAACAAGTATTATTAATGCGATATTTTCTTCTATCAACATTTGTCTTTTAATCAAAAAAATATTCGAAGGTCCCTAATTACAAATTTAGAACACTGAAAAAAGACAAAAATACAAGTGTCTATTTACAGCAGTCAGCCTATTTGTTCTCATTTGAAATTTCCGAATATTTTGCGTGTCTGAAGTTGAAACTACTACAAAAATAGATTTTTTTAAATTAATTCTAGGGTAGAATATTATTTAAACAGTACACGTTTACATAAGTTTTGTTCATAAATAAGCTCTATCTATAATTTTATCTTACAAGTGTTTAAGTACATGTAAGTTAATAACATTAATTATGATAAAAAATTAATTTTTGGGCGAACAAAATACCTACTGAAATATTAAAATTACGTGAACAAACTAAATCATACTTACTCAACACTGATTAATTTTTCACATTCCCACACTTTCAATTTTTTTAATAAAATTATTTTTTACGAAACCATTGAAATTTTAAGGAAAACTGAATAGGAATATTCCATCTAATTAATATGCATTGTTTGCAAGTTGTACACCTAATTAATTAGAGAAATACTAATGTTATTATAAAACGCATATCAATCAACAAAAAATATTGCAGTAATAAAAATAGAAATCGACCAAGAGCTAAAGTAAATAAAGTTCTTACTTTCTTGAATTCACATTAGTTTCTGCAAAAGCACTGATTGGCCTCTTTTTCTTCAAATCTTGGTTCAACTTTTGACCAGTGGTTTCAGCATTTAAAGACGAAGTCGAAGTCTTTATCTGTAATAACAACACACCGTATCTATTTCAAACTAATTAAATTATATCACAGTTTGTAAACAAACGATAACATAACATAATGAATGAGAGAATAAATTCGAATTTATATTTTCCAAAACAAGGAAACTAGAGCACCCAAAATAACAACCACTAATAATTAAAAAAAAACAATACTATATGTCACTAAATAAAATAAATCCGTTTAAATGTAAAATACAGAAGTATGAGATAATTTATAACATGAAGCATGAAATATTTGTAAAAAACTTTACTAAATGCATTGTGCTTTACACTGAGCCTTGTGGTACTCCATAAGTGTACTTACCGTTTCTTTCCTTAGAGTACTTCTGGACGGACTTTTAAACCACGGTGTTTTTGATTTCAGTTTATCTTTTTCTTTCTCTTTATCTTTTATCTTGGTCCTATCTTTTGCTTTTTCGTTTGCTAGCGATTTAGATGTAGGTTCGGAGATGGGCCTGTTTCTTTTCACATCTTGTTTTGGTATCGATTTGGTTTTGGATGTTGGCGATAACGCGCCTTGAACTCTTTTCAGTGAATCGAAGAAAGTGTTGTTAGAAGTATGAGCGGACCCGGGTCTGTAAAAAAGAGATATTTTTTGACAAAACTGTCACGCGAAAATTCCCCATAATGAAGAATTATACATTATTCATTTTTTGAGTATTTAAGATTTATCCATAAATTTTTTCATTCACAACATTTTAAATTATAATGAAAAAAACACCCGAAATAAAAAACTAATAATTTTTTTTGCAGAGGCTAGCTACGAACCTGTATGTGGGTATTCTTATTTTCGAAAACAACGTCTCACAACAAAGAAAGCCCACTGGTGAAGTTTTTAAAAAATGATGCCATAATGTATTGTCCCAGATGGGATGGGACGGTAAGATAGTGGGCAGAAAATCGAGTGTATTTTATGCAGAACTAGCTAGTTTTGCAAAAAACACGAATAGCTTGTATGTGCGTGTGTGTGAAAAATGACTGCCATGTAAAAGCCCAATTTTTATAAAGATGTTAGAATAAAATAAATACAACTTATTGTCACAATATGTTTATGTATATTCTGTTGTTTCTGTTTTTATGAGTTCTTTAAATGATTAATATTTTGAATGATAGTAAAAGCGATTATAAAAATTAAAAAATTTAGAAACTCAATTAATCTCAAGTGAGGTTAAACTTAACAAAGTTGAAAATTAAATTAAAATTGGGCGCAACTATTTATAAGAAAAAATTAATACTATGTAAATTGGTGACAACTAAATAAATAAATTAAAAAAAATACATTTTAGACTTAAAGCGACTCTGTACCATAGAGTTTCATAAATGTCATTTCTCTTAATAATGTCGGGATCTCGGTATAAACACTCATCCAATTGTGATGATGCTTCATTGAATTGAATTGAAGTTCTAATAACTTAGAATACAACAGAAAACCCATATACTTTTTCAAATGATTCATAAAGTATGTAAATTTTAGTCCATTTCTATTTACGTTCATTTAAATAATATCGAATTTTTTAACACAATTATAAATAATGTCCATTTTTATTTTAGATTATAAAACTGATTATTGTTCTTTTAAAGAAAATATTTGATCAATACTTAGAATATGTTTCTTATATTGAATTACTCAGTAATTTTCATGTAATTATTACTTTATATTATTTTTTATAAAATTTTGCTAAATATTATCTTTTCACCTAATGTAATTACATCTTTAGAAAGCCTAAACTTTCCTCTAAAAACTGATAATACTATTATTTCCTAGTACAAGACAATATTTGGACAAAAATTCTTAATAAATAGATCCTATGTCTTACATTTTTAAATTCAATTTTTTCAATTTTAATTCTTATTTTTGACGAACTCATTTATTTATAACATCCAACAATAATATTTTGACTATCTTTACATATTAAAATCGAATTTACATAAATCTAAATAAAATTCTTTAAATAATTTGGATATATGTATTTGCTTAATATTTAACCATATGACATGATGTCAATATTTACTTCCTAATATTTTTATTAGATATTTTAAAGAACAAATTCCTTTTCAAGCCTGATTTTAAATGATTATTTTATAAAAATTCATCATTTTGGTTATCCTTAACATACATTTAACGTGTCTTATTTTGTATTAGATTTAAAATATATCCAATTAATATTAATTATAATTACTATCATTGAATATTAGACATTAATTTGTTACAACCAATTTTAATGAGCATTCAGATTTTACTAATACATTTCCTGTGTCAATCAAAAAATATCATTATGATCATTTATAACATTTACTGAAATATTTGGGTCTATTAAACCTTCGACTTTAGTTTTATATTGAACGTTACAAAAGTAATTTAATTATAATTGTATGAAATCTCATTAATACGTTTAATATCGTCACAATATATATGTATGACGCTTCTTTCGAGAAAATTTCATTATTTAAACCATAGTTCATACAAAACTAAAACCATTGTAAGTCATGGGTGACGTATTTATTAGAATAATATGTTAGACCGCAAATTTAACCGCTCGCTTGCGTTAATATTGCAAAATGGGCCTAAAAAATAGTAAATGATTCAATTTTATCAAAAAGAATAAACACGTGTTTTCGTCGTAAATCGTAATAATATGGAAAGGTATGAATATGGTACAAAATGTTTATTGTTGTCTTCAATCTGCTTGAGTTTGTGTTCTTTGTATATTTTTAATCTTTTTTCCTATTGTTCGACTAAAAAATTGAAAATGAGTCCAGAAGAAGGCGCTCAAAATGTTGCTGTACAGTAAAAAGCGTATTTTAAATGGTATGTAGAACGTATCATTGAGAAATATCATTAGTTTACACAAAATTCACTTTAAATATTTATTCGAAAATTTATACGTGGCAACACCTCACACTTTTAATAAAAATATGTGTCATGTAACCAAGGAATATCTACCTGGTGAATCATGAAATTGTGTTAATTTGTACATGATTCGGATCGTTTAACCGTTTCAAGTTTATCGTTTGGTAAAATAGTTTCAATAATTCGATGAAAAATGGCATTTTATTTAAATCAATAATATCAAGATATGGTAATTATTCTAATCAGTGATGCTTTGTGTCATTGTCCCAAAGATTTTTGGAAAGTGTAAAGTATTACCTAAAAAAAGTACTGGTAGAAATCGTTCGAATCTGTAATAATTGCCGAGAATACATTTTTCACTCTTCTACATCCCCTGTAATTGATCATTCTAAATATTCAGGTGTACTAAAATAAAAACTTATTTTTAGAACGTTTAAAAAACATTGTTTATACTTGACTTGAGTTATCGGTCTTTTAGGTTTTAGTTGCCTTTCGGTAAAAAATGTATAAGACATTTTTATTCTGCATACGTTTTTATATCTAATCCATAAATATGCACATTATTATCGAGGAACCCTATATATAATGGCAGTATTTGTTGGAATACAGAGGATTAGAGATTCTATTAGTAGAACAAGTGTAAGCAAGTGTAAGAAATGTACTTGAAGATAGGTTTCTTTGTCTGCGAGAAGAGACAGCTCCAGCTACAGTTTTGTCCAGAAATATATGAAGTATCTATAAGAACATATGGTTTCATATGCACCGTTTTTAGGGTTTCCTGCGTTGAAATGATCTAAAGTTTTTTAATACCAATTGATCCTAGCTATCTAATATTTTTACACGCAATTTCTTTTTTAATATATTGTGTATGTAAAGCTATCAAGGTATCCTTCCTAGGAGATCCTCAGAAAAAAACCATAAAGATGCATACAATATTTCGAAGAACTACTAAACAGTAAAAATAAAATGGAAGACAAAACAATCGAGAATAAGACAATAAGAAACAAGTGAAGCAAGAAATTTTAGGACAAAAAAAAACTTAAAAATTTCTAAGAGCGCAGGTGAAAACAAGATTGCAGCAGAAATATTTAAATATGGAGGTGAAAGCCTACAAAAAGGATAACGAAAGAAGAAACACATGCAAAGAGCACTTGGAAGAAATAGGAGAAAAACGTAAAAGGGGAAACATGTCTGGAGGCAGTTCTGAAAGATTTTAAATGAAAGAAACTGGAAGAGATGGTACGGAATAGGGAACGGAGTAGTTGAATTAAAATAAAAACAATAACAGAAGCCATTATAAGTCATAGAAGATTCATAAAATGGGTGTCAAAACAAAAGAGATTATGATGTTCTCAATTTTTTTTCATATGAAACATCTTTGGTATAATATGAGTAATTTATTTACTTTCGATTTTATTTTTAACTTCGATTCCCTATTATTATAACTAAGCAAATTCATTTTTAACATGCACTAAACTTTAATGATTTTTTCAAATATTAAACACATTGTGCGTAAGATAGAAAAAGACACTTGTCTTATGACTACCAAGACTACCCGATCTGCCTTCCCTAGATTTACGCCCTAAAAAAATTGCAGAAATATTTAAACTTAATTTGGCCGCGCGTGCTTGACCACTCTATATGTTTAATTTCAGTAAATCTAAAGTTTCAACATACATTTGATTGCATCCTGTTCATCCGATACAAATTAGCATTTAGGATTTTGTTTACGATTTTTCTGCCGGTCGCGTAAATAATAATAAAGCCGTATGGTATGGTAAAGAGTGTGACAGGAAACGAGGCATAAGTGGATATACGTGCCTAAGAAATAAAACCGTTTTTCATTTCCTATCTGCAATCAAAGATAATTATTCTTCATTACCTCACGGCTAATAAGCCTTTTATTCAATGCTTATTGGTTATTGGATGTGGGTGATTGAAGATTAAAGAAATATACTCACGTCCTTTTTAACATTATTAGAACTACGAACAACGCATCTACAGATATATCAACTGATGGGGAAGAATGTATGTAGTTGCACAATTCCATAACCCCTCGTCTGGGCTATTTTTTTTCGGCAATGAAGCACCACATCAGTCGACAATTTCTCGTTGGTGTGAAGAAATCAAATGTGGATGGATGAGTCTTAACGATGATTCAAGAACAGGTACACGAAAAACTACAGTCAACCAGGAAAATAAAATTGAGGTATCACTGGGGATTTAAAAGACCTCAATTCAAAAAATTTTGAATGAAGAATTGTGTGTAAAAAAAATAAGTTTTCCCTGCTGACCGATGAACAGGATGAAGTTACGAGTCAACTAGCGTCAAAAAAATCTAGATCAATTCAATGCTGGAAACTCTAAAAACGTATACAGAATCTTAAGTGGTGATGAATCGTGGATTTACTCATATGAACCCGAAAATAAACGCGAAATTGTCTGGTTGGGTGTTCCAAAGTGAAGAAAATTCGACAAAAGTCTCGAACTGGATCCAAAAATATTGTCGCTACATTTGTCTCAAAAGCAGTTCATGTGGCAGCAATTCCTGTGCAAGCTCAAAGAACTACTACTACGACATCATTTTGGGTTTGAAGCTGCCGCCGGTACACATCCATTTGTTTACCAGAAGTAATCACTGAGATAATGCAAGTCCGCACATAGCACGCAAAACAATTGCATTTTTAGAGCAAGAAAATATGGAATTATTAGACCATCCTCCGTACAGTCCCGACCTAAGTCCTAACGATTTTTTACCTTTCCGAAAATCAAGAACGGAGTGCCAACAAAGAAGTTGAATGAATTCCACCTGAGTTAGTTCAAACAAATGCAAAAGTGCATAAATCTTCATGGAGAATACTTCGAAATACTACTGTCTTTATGCAAAATTAAAAAGACAACCATTCTAGTAATATGCTGTTTTTATCTTTAATGTAATGTATCGTTTCATAATTTCTTATATTTTTCTTTAATATTTTAGTCATTTGCTTGTTTAGAAAATTCTATCCACTTTTTCTTGCTTATACTTCATGTTTTTCTTTTTTATGTATCTTCTTACTCCTAGATAAGTTTTTCTGTTGTCTTCTCTAGGGTTCTTATTCTGAGACTACTTACTTTTTTCTTTAATTTCATCTTCCACTAATCATCGAACAAGCATTTTTCCTTTTCTTCTACCGTATTTAATATCCAATAATAAAATTGCTGTCGGGCAATAACTCACTAATGAATGAACCACTCCGTATTTAAAAAACCGTTATAAAGAAAAAATAATAGAAAGAAAAAGGAACAGTTTAAAAAAAAAGAAGGGGGCACCCGGGTTTGAACCGGGGACCTCTCGATCTGCAGTCGAATGCTCTACCACTGAGCTATACCCCCACTTGCAACCCAATTAAAAATTACATCTAAAGTAGTGCCACGATAAATTTATGCAACATACTACACTCATTATTTGAAACGAAACCAACTAGATAGGCAACACTCAATTCACTTGAGTTAACTGGTTACGTACATTCAGAATCCTTATAATTTACATTGATTCTTCTATCATTTAAAACGTTGGGAATGAATACATACGAGGTCTGTTCAAGAAGTATCGCGAATGTTGTGTTTTTTCAATAAGTATTTATTTATTCATTAACATCTATTTTGTCCCCTTCAAAGAAATTCCCCTCGGATATAATACATTTGTGCCAACGTTCTTCCCAATCCTCGAAGCACTTAAAAAATTATTTTTTGTGATCCTGTTCAGCTCCTCTTCGATGCCGTCTTTATCTCTTTAATCGTGGCGTAGCGTCGTCCTTTCATGGGCCTCTTCAGTTTTGGGAAAAGGAAAAAGTCACAGAGAGCCAGGTCTGGAGAATACGGTGGCTGCGGCATCATTAGAGTGTTGTTTTTGGCCAAAAATTTGCACACAAGCAACGATGTGTGAGCAGGGACGTTATCATGGTGCAAAAGCCAATTTTTGTTCTTCTACATCTGGCGGATTGCTTCTCGCAAATTGCGCAAATCATTGGTAAAAATCGAGCCAATCGATATGTTTAGGTCCTCAGCAACTTCTCTAATGGTAATTCGACGATTGGCCAATATTATTTTCTTCACTTCATCAATGTTTTCGTCCGTTGTTGATGTGCTCGGGTGTCCGGCACGCTTTTCATTGTTCACATCTTCTCGGCCCTCTGAGAACATTTTGTACCACCGATAAACGTTGCTTTGGTCCAAGGTAGCTTCACCATATGCCACAGTCAACATTCGGAATGCGTCCGCGCATTTAATGTTGTTTTTCACACAAAATTTGATACAGTTTCTTTGATCCATTTTTTGGAATAGGCAAAAATCGAAGACAAGCCAAAACACGTCCAACCAAAATAGCTGTCAACAATTAACTAAACATTTAAAAGTGCCGACTTTGTCAGCATAAGTGAGTGACATGAGTACCCAGCTAACGCCACAAAAAAATCGAAAATCGAATATATGTAGCCCACGGAAATTCAAAATTTGCGATACTTTTTGAACAGACCTCGTATATACATATACTTACTTGATATACAGTTTAATAATATTTTTATTAGAAACTAAAATTACTATACAATATGGAATTTACTTACTTTTCTGTTGTAGTTCGTGTTGATTTTTCTGTATTAACTTTTTTTATGGGTGTAGATTTTAAGTGCCGAGGTCTACTTGGTTCCTTCTGAAAAAAGAAATGATAACATTTGTAATTTTTTAAATTCTTTGCTTTATCTTTATTTTATTGTTTTTTTGATCATTTTACAATGTTTCGAACACATTCTTATTTTGATTATAAGAATATCTAAATTTGAATACAGTATGTCACCCTATAAATAATAATACTCGAGGATTTTAGCGTTTTATATTTATGAAGTTTATAATAAGTGTTTTGTAATATCTAAACGACAATACAAACAACATATTATTTAATATTAGTATTTAGGAATTTCGATAAACATAATCAAGTTGTTAAAGACAGTATATGACATAGATAAAAACCATAAAGTTGATAGAATTGTTTACGCCCAGCAGATATAGGGACAATTAATTATGAAATAAATTATCATTAAAAAAATGTTGAACCCAATTTCTATTACGTTTTAATAAAAAAGTCAGAAATATGAGAATGTATTATTAAGTCTGACACGCATAATGCAAGTAAAATATTTTACACAATACAAATTGCTTAAAACAGATATCTTTTTTAAATGGTATTATATTACATTTTTGAAATCAACTCATTGCGTTGATTTCAACGATGTCCAATATTTTGGATGTTAAGTGATTGGTGTGTGAAAACTATTAAATAATTCTGTGTTACTAGTCAACTGTACCACGCTGTATATAGATTTCTTCATCACCGAAGGAAATAATTTGATAATATGCGATAGGAAAATGTAATGGCTTTTTCAAATATTTAATGAATGTCACACATCGTTTAAAATCCATCATATGCGATTTTTAATTGTCTGCGTTAAACTTTTCCCTTCAGACCGAAGTGTGTGGCACATCTTTAAAATCAACTTGCATACAAAAATAAGTACAAAATATTCGTATCAAGTAGTAAACACAAAAATACTTATTTTCAAAATGACGCATGTCCTTTTAGCCTGCATGAATTTTCAAGAAACAAAAATTGGTGTTTTTTTATTGTATTGTTTTCCAAGAAGTATTAGCTATTCTAAGATTAAAAACTATAAATAGAAGTGTTAAGCTTTTATTATCACAAATTAAATACTTATAAAAATTGGGTCATACAATGGTAGAGTAAATAGGAGAAAAAAAAACAATTTCCTTAATCTCGTACCTTTTTGGGGAAAACTTCGTCCAACAACCCCATTTTAGTGAAGTCACTTTTGAGATCTTTCAAATAACAACGAAAAACTAAATTCAACTAAATATAATCAAAAATAGCTGTTACATATAAAACACAACTCAATATAAACTACATCTTGGTAGCATCATATTAACCTGTTATCTTATCTATGTTTATCTTTATACAGAACTTTACACGATTATCTCTGAAAAATATTCCCTACCAGAAACAGCAGGTGCCCGAAATGGTGAATGTGCGTACTGTAGCGTAGGTGGGGGAGGAGGCACGGGGAAAGTTTTAAACACTAGCGAATAAGTAACTAGTCTGAATGATGAAGGAAACACGTTCTAGTATCTCCTAAGGTCACCTCCAGAATAGATCTGGAGTGTCTTCATTCCCCGATCCACTGGATGAGTGAGACTAGTAGAGGTGCCAGAACACAAAATAAATGGTCACAGAAATATAGCAAGAGTTAGTTCAAAAGTCCAAAATCTAGATCAGAATTAGACTAGACTATACTGAGTCGATTTTTGCAAACTCTCTAAGGACATTAAAAGATTTCAAAATCGTAATTTAAACTTGCCACTAGAGAGGGTTAAGCAACTTTTAACCCTATAAACATAGACATTTCTTAAAAAATCAAATAGAGGATGGCCAATTTATAAAAATAGGAAAAATAAATAATGAAAGTTCAATTATTCCTGGCTACTTAGTTGCATTAAACCGAGTGTTTCGACAACGTCCTGTCATCTCGATACGTATATTTAAGACCAATAAATGCAAATAGCTCTTCCATAAACTTTTCAATCTTATCGACGTAAGATGCTATTACGATAGTAATTTCTAATGCTTATCTGGCGAAAGGTACCGCTACGAACCCATCAAATAGACAGCCACGAAAAAAATGCAAGAAAACAGAAAAAGCCGTCGCTAACTATTAACTCCAAGTCAAACATGATAATGTCTATGCCCGGGCAGAACGGATCATGTGCCTTTAGGCGAATTTTCATACGTGATACAGAGTATCTCAAATAAAGTTGGAATTCTAAAATGGTATTAGTGGCCTCAGAAAGATGAAATATTCGTCAAATAACTTCTTTCTTTGCTTTGTTCCATCATGTATGAAAAATCTAAATGGAATTACAATAACCAAATTGCTAAAAATTGCAGCACATCTAACAAATTTTCAAAATTTCTTAAGAATGGCCAAGAATTCTAATAAATGTCTCAAGGTTAAACAATAATCTGATGTTTTAAAAAATTCCAAGATCCAAGTGTTCTAAAAATCAACTTAGGGCTCTAATAATTTTCGATATATTGTAAAAGATGCCCAAAGATTTTGAAAAGTTCTTAAAAAACTGGGCATATCAAAAAGTAATCTCGAGTTAAGAGAATAGATATAGAAATAAAAAAAAATGCTGGAAGTCTTCAATAAATATATGAAATTGATAAAAATTAAACTTTAAGTTTAAAAAAACACCCAAGACTTATAAAATAATACCATAGAATTCTAATAACTGTACAATATTATTAAATGTCCAAGAATTCAAAAGAAATGTTCTAGCTAAAAAATGACCTAGAGTTAAAAGTTGTGAAAAATATTCCAAGGACAAAAAATTGCTTATACTGGGCACATAACTGTAAAATATATCTAAACTATCCAGAAATATATCAAACTTAATAAGTTGTCCTAGAAAATTTAATAAATACTTTAGACTAAAATAAAAAAATTAAACTTGAAGCCCAAAAAAATACTACGAGATACAAAACATTGTTTTAGAATTCTAACAATTCTGTAATGGTTTTAATAAATGTGCTGAAAATCAAAAAATGCTACGAGTTTCTAAAAACCGTTCTAATTTTTCCAAAATTGCATACAAATTATACAAAATGTTTAAAATTTAGAATTAAAAGAAACATCCAAGTTTTATAAGAAAAAATCGATGTTTTAAAAACTTTAAATTTCAAAAAAGATACAGGACAAATAAATATTAGAAATTGTAATAGAAGCTGTAGAAAATTTAAAAATTCCAAAATATTACCAAGATTGCAGAAGATTGAACAAACACCCAAAAAAATGTCCACAGGTCTTAAAAAAATGTTCTCGATTATTATAAAAAATAACTAATTTTCTCCAAGTTGTATAAAATTTCCATAGTTGATAAAATTTGTCAGAGAACTACAAAAAAACGTTCAAAATTTCTAAAAAATATTCTGGCATTTTAAAAGACACTCTAGCATTTATTAAATCTAAATGTAGCATAAAACAAATTGAAGTTTCAAAAAAGGCCCTTAAGTTGAAAAAAATACTAGGTATTAAAAAATTCTCATAGAAAATGTCTAAAATTGCCAAAAGTACAAAAATCCTAATATGTTATCAGTGTTGACAGAGAAAATTCAATAAATAGCTGACTTCTAAAAAATCAATGAGAATTAAACGTGGAGTTCTAAAAATTATTAAGAGGTCCAAACCACTGTTCTAGAATTGCAACAAATTTATAATTATTTAAAAAAAGAGTACTGAAATTCGAAAAAATGCTCTGTGTTTCTAAATAACGTTCTCCTTTTTTCCAAAATATAAAAAAATAAAATAAAAACTGTACAAAATCTCCAAGAGTTTGAGTTAAAAGAAATATCTGATTATTCCAATAAATAAAATAACTTCGTGTTTTAAAATTAAATTTAAACTATGGCTTTGAGATTAAAAAAAACAACCCACAATTGTAAAAAAGTCTTAGGAGATTTGAAATATATTATACTGTCAAAAAAGATTATAATCCATAAAGTTTAAAAAATATATAGGACAATTGTAGTAAGGGCCGCAGAAAATGTAAAAGGGGTGCACAAAATGTAAAAGGGGGCTTAACAAATGCCCTGGAACGAAATATAAAAAAATGTCTCAAAGTTCTAAAATATTATCAAGATTGCAAAAGATATATATAACAAACCCAAAAAAAATGTCTAAAGGTTCTAAACACCGACCTAAAGTTATAAAAAATGCTCACGATTATTATAAAAAATAATCAAGAAGTTAAGAAATTCTCCGAGGTTTTATAAAATGTCTGTGATTGATAAAATTTTCAATAAAACTGTAAAAAAAAATTCTAAAAAATGTTTTACAAAATAAATTGGAGTTGTAAAAATGTCGTTAGTTAGAGCTAGTTTTATTTATTTATACTTTATTTAAATAGTTAAGAACTTGTACCACAAATTTGCTCAAAAAATATTGTAATTGTTATTATTTAGAGTAGGACGATCACTAAAAATATTCCAAATACGGAAGTGGCTAATAAACCAAATACATCAAATAATAATTGATCTGTAAGCAAATCAAGTTTCGTTCATCTTCATTGGGTAATGAGAATGAGTACTTAGTATGAATTCTTAATTAATATGTTAAGGAATTATGAATTGTGGGAGTATGCTTTATGAAAAATATTAGAAGCAGAGGTTGATGTCCTTTTAAAAAAAAATATGTTGCCATTAACTATTTATTTTTTTGACAAACTAAATTTAGTTACTAGGACAATATTTATTTAATACTGTTATAAATTATACACATAATCGAATATTTGGAATTACAGCTACACGATTAGATTTTAAAAACTGGGGTCAAATATTATATAAACATCTGCCGATTTATATTTAAATTAACCAGTTGGGTTGGACGGTTATTATTCCAAAATTAGACTTTATTGACTAAGGTAATATAATAATTATTGTATTAATTATTTTTACAAGCAGTATACAGGGTGGTTTATGAGCCAACATCTTGACCTTTCGTGGCTAAATATTGAAACAATTTTTTGTTTCAACATTCGTTTAAAATTTATGATTCTCCTAAATTCGAACTATGCAATTTATTTAAATATAAACAGAAACAATTAAAGAAAATAAAAACGTTGGCATTTGGCAATGATCGTTCTCGAGAGACTTTATTTCACGGTCTAATTCAGTTGGCCTCTCTTTTATTTATAATCACCGATGAGATATTTTATTCTCGTCATCAATTAAGATGTGAATTAAAAAAAATTCTAAGAAAAGATGCCTGAAACACTTGCAAAGTTTCTTGTTGAAATTGTAGAGCGTATAAAAGTCGTAAAGATAATGTTCGATAATCCAAAAATTAATATAAAAAAAGGTATAAGCTAGAAAACTCCTTATTGGTGTACCTTAATGTAATATATTGGGGTCTATTTACTATTTATTTAATCATAAATAGGATTCTGTTTCTTAAAAAAGGTAGTGTGATTTTAAAAATTGTTTGTAGAACTGCAATAAATGTACAAAGGTTAACAAAAAAAAAATAGATTTTAAATCTAAAAAGGTCGTAGATTTAAAAGTGATAAATTTTAAAATTTTGTAAAATTCGAAAAAACGTCCCCTTTCTATAAAATTACCATTTGCCTTAACACTAAAAAAGTTGTCATTTTGTATTGAAAACCAATGGTATTTTTTAATAAAAATACGTACATTTTTATATTCATTACTTAATTTTAAGCATTACGTTATTTTTCTTAAAATAAACGATATTATATTTTCATTCATTGTTACTCATTTTTAAATGAGGTATATATATTTAACAATGATTAAATAAAAAAATATATGAAATTAAATATTATTGAATCAAATATAAAAATTTCAATATAATATTAATTGCGTAAAATTTAAAAAATAATCTGTTTTTAAAAATATAGGAATGTTAGAAAAGGTACTACACGTTTCTAAAATATTCCCAATATTGACGAAAATTGTTCCAGACCTATAAGAAAAATGGATTTCTAAAAAAAATTCATAGCTATAAAGAAATTGCAATATTTTTAAAAATTACAGAGTTAGAAAAATGTTAATTTTGAAAAAGGAATACTTTTTTATTGAAGAATATCCGCAAATTAACAGTATTTTTGTAAAATTTTATTCCAAAAACGCTGATAAAGTCATGCGTTATAAATTAATGTTTTGAAATTTATGCTAAATAATTGACAAAAAATCGACTTAATTTATGTGAAGCGGTTATACATGCACATGTTTTTTAAAATTAAAAAGATAGGTTTATATTTTCTCACGATTTAAATACGTTTACAGAATAGTATACAGTATAGGAGAATTTATAATATAGTCGCTTATACCTACTCGTATAATTAATTTATCAGAAAATAATTTCAATATTATTATATTAATATAACTAAAATTAAGATTATCCGACGATATTTATGATGACAGGATAAAAATACCTCTTATAGTAAATAGTAAATTATGATTTGATGCAATCATACAATTAAAGATAAGGATTTAGATATCTAAAATATGTTGTTTGTCTTTTTCTATAAAAAAATCACTGCAAATGATTACATGTACCATGTTATAAAATGAACTCCTAGTTTGGTAGTTTGGCCCATGTACTACCAGAAAAATTTCAAATATAAACTATTCAAAATTTTTACGTAATACACAAATAAATATGTTAATGTTGAAATAGATGATCGAAACATCTTTATTTTCAAATATTCCTTGTCTACAGATTTTTGTATAAATATTAACTGTGATTTATGCTGCTTTGTCGATTATTATCCTTGTAAAATCTAAAATTCAAATGAACAAAGCCAAGCAATTAATAATAATAAAATAATAATAGTAATAAAGTTATGTTTTATTAAAAGTATCTTCTTTGAATCAATATAAATTCATTTTTTGATTAAATATCGCTGTGTGAAAATATACAGAGCGTTAATTATAAATTAACACCCGGTGAAAATGAATCGGTTTGTATCAATTATCGTTGGCATATTACACCTACAAATATGTTTAATTCGATTCTCATTCGAAGAAGATTCGAACTTATTATTGCCATATCTGTAATTAAATCTGAATTGTGGTATTTAAATCATAAATCAAAAGTGGAATTAACTTTTGCACTAAAACAATTTCATAGCACATTAATAAGGTGATTAGAAGATTTCGAGATAAATGGTTGGTAATTTCGTTTTTTAATTAAAAACAGTCGCTTCTGATGACTTAGATGCAAAATTAATTATCGATGATTTCCTTCTATCCTCCCTCTCTTAGTACAACTACTTATTGGAGCTTAACAGCAGCTTCTCCAATCATATTCCATTGCTGGATTAACTCTATCATCATAATTAGAGGTAATTTTACAGCTTTCACTCTATGGAAACTTTTTCAATAATGAGGATGTATAGTATTTCTATTCTAAATTTCAAATCTTAAATTTTAACACCATTTACGAGGTTCATCCAATATAAGTATTTGAGTTCCTATGGTCAGAAATCAGCCCCCTTCTAAGTTCTCAGGTAGTAGCGCGTGTGATTGTTTTCTTAAGATTTTAATTTTTCTTTTCTTTAAAAATATGGCGTCTTGGAGGCCGTAGCTAAATAGTGAAATATGACAAGATCATGAAATTCCACAAACAAGTAATGACAATTATGTACTTAAAAATGAAGATTTACACATACAAGCGCAACAAGTTGTTTTAAATAAAAAAAGAAGATGAATATATTGTGTTACCCCCTTTACAACCTATCATTATTCTAAATGACGATTCTTTTTCAGTATTTGATTACGGAGATTTAAAAAGTATATTTGTATATACATAACCAAAGAACTATTTTTTTAGTATGTAACCTTTGTTAGAGAAATCCGAAATAGAAGAAATAATAACTGAGTAGTTGGACGGCCCCTGACGGTTATACTGTTACATCAATAAAAAAAAGGAACTCTGGAATTTGACATTGACATTTTGACGTTTCCAGTTTTCCACAACCGCGGACGTTTCCTCCTTACTGCGCTTAAGAAGTAATACTTAATACTCCATATTCCTAGTTTATCATGCAACCTTGGATGCAGTATTCGGTATGTATAACATCTTCTTGGTCTAAGAAAAACTGTGTATTGTGTTCGACATCGACGCGCGTTTTTTGAATCGAGGATCTTCTTTTATTGGGAAAATTGTATTTTGTTTCAGGGTCATATCTCTAAACCTATTCTTCATTGCTAGTAACAATCTTTTTGAGAAAATTAAGATGATAGATTCCTGGATGTTTTTGGCAATTCGATTCGAGAATTCTTTCAATCTTCGACGAGCACGCAACTAAATGGTCAGTACAGAAATTCCTGAATTTTGAGGATTACTGCTTCCGGAGGACCGCGTCTCTTCTGATGTATTTCTCAACGAGGAATCATAGATTTTTCATTAAATTTTAATAATAGAGGAGTTTTTAAGTAAAACTGTACTTTTTCTTCTAATTTGGTTTAGGTAAGGTTAGGTTAGGTTAGTTTAGATTTTTCATTAAATTTTAATATTAAGAGAGTTTTTAATTAAAACTGTACTTTTTCTTCAAATTTTGTTTAGGTAAGGCTAGGTTAGTTTAGATTTTTCAAAAATTTTAATAATAAAGGACTTTTTAATTAAAACTGTACTTTTCCTTCAAATTTTTTGGTTTTGGTAAAGTCAGGTCGGGTTAGTCTAGATTTTTATTTAAATTTTAATAATAAAGGATTTTTAATTAAAACTGTACTTTTTCTTCAAATTTTCTTTAGGTCAGGTTAGGTCAGTTCAGGTAAGTTCATTGCGGATTACGTTGATGAATAGAATAAATTAATATAGATATACTTTGTTTCAAATTAACAAATTAAGTAGGAATTATTAAAAAAAATAATGGCAACGGTTCCAAAGCATCAGCAGCAAAACGAACGTATTCCTAATCATAGAGATTGAGAATAATTTTTTAAATGTCAATTTGATTCCTAAATGTTTCAAAAATATTGATATTTTCTTGATTTTTCACTTTTTCTTCCTCTGATGTTTATAAAACAGTTTCTTAAAGATTGAGCTTCTGTTTTGTTATAGTGCATTTTGCTGCTTTAAAAACATTTTCTTTCTTCACCACTGCTAACATATAAACAGTTTGGTTCATTAAGAAACGGGATTACTTTAAAATTGAATTAAGTACTGCGGGGTGGTTTTAAATATTCCATACTTAAAGGGTCTTATAGCCTTTATAACCGAAAAACAGAGCGATTTCTAGAATATTCTCATTTCTTAATAAAATCATAAAAAACGAATAAAATAGTACATTTTTTTGTTATTTGGCATAAAAGTACAGACTTGTAAATTCTGGAATAATGTAAATGTGTACAAATAGAAACATAGTCGAGTAGTACAACACAACTTGTGCAGTGCGATAATAAAATTGCACATTTATTTTAAACCGTTAATTTTATAGAGCTTTCACAAGAGGACGTTTTTTTTAAATAGTTGAGGAATTAGGGTGTCATGTTTAGAAGTGAAAAAAATCATTGATGAAAAAAATTGGCTTCATTAACCATTGATCTTAATCCGTACCTGAGTTCACAAGGGTAGTACACATTTGTTTACAACGCCAGCAAGTGCGCTTTTATGGTGTCTATAAATGGTTAATTTTTTATTCATTTCAAATCAGGAATTTAATAATTTTAAATAAAAACAATTTTTAATTTCTAACTTTAGAACCTTATAGTTCATTAACGAAGGGCTTAAGGGCGTAATTTTATATGAAGTACTATCATTTTTATCATTTTTATTTTTAGTCCCTCTATATTCGCCCAATTTTTGGGTTCAACTCCTTGGACACCCTGTAGAAAAAATTAAAAGCTTCGATTGATATGAGGTAAGACAGTTAAGAACTAATCATAGAATCAAAGATTTTTACAGACTGACATTTTTTACTATTCTTATCCAGCTGGTACTTAAATTAAATAACGAGTGCGAAAATTATTATTTTATTAGTTATGTAATGTAATATATCAGCTTTATTCTTCCAAGATAGACCATGGTGATTCTGATTAGCAATAACCAAACTGGAGCAAGACCTCATTTACAGTTTTACCCTGTTTTGGAGGTTTTAAGTCCATTCTAAATCTTAAACACTCCGTACAATTTACATCGAAAACATAAAATTCCTACATCCTTATGATCTTCGGTTAACCAAAACCCGAAGTGTGGAATAATAATGGAGGAGAAAGAACGATTATGTCACGGTACGCAACTTTTCCTATAGAACCATAAACAAACCAAGCGCTACAAAATACAGAGACAGAAACGGTATTATGTCGGTGCCGAAGCAACAGGTGCATAAAAAATCAAATCTGTTATCCGATATCTATGATATGGAGATATCTTCAAGGTCAACTTTTTCAACCCAAACCCAACGCTTCGTGAGAGATTGGAATTCCAAGAAGTTGGATGGTATATTCCAATAAGAATCAATATAAAAGTTACTTTAGTTACTAAAAGTCCAATATTACCGTACTAGTACTGTAAAGATTATCAAATCCCTCTTAAGATATTGATATTCTAAAGCACTCTTTTTTATTTTTTATAAGTTAAAAAGGATTAATCGCCATGCGTTTAAAAACCAGACGCTGAACAAAACGAAAAACGTGCAACTCACGAACGGTGCATTGCATTAATGATCATCGTACGATGTTAATTGCAATTAACAATACTAATTATTCAATGCTGTTATCTAATGTTTACTTGCTTTTTTCGAAGTTGCGTTGGGAATAACTGTTGCGGGAAGCATACATCTATGAGACCGACTTCCTTATTATATACATCATGTATATATAACATGTGCTACTTATTAGCTATAACAAAATAAACTATATGTATACTCACATGTGTAGTACCTAAACAGTGTTTTATGAAAAATATTTTCTTTTTAATAAATATGGGATCCATACTATACAGGGTGTACCAGGTGTATGAACTCAAAATTGGGGAGACGATAGAGGGGCTAAAAATAATGAGAGCATTACATATAAAATGTGGCTCTTACGCTTTTCGTTAAAAAACTATAGGGTTCTAAAGTTACTAATTAAAAATTATTTTTTATTTATAATTTATAAATTATATTCATTAAACTACTTATTTGGAATGAATCAAAAATTAATCATTTATAGACACCATAATTGAGCACTTGATGGTGTTATAAACAAATCTGCTCAGGTACGGACTAAGTTCATTGATTGATTTTTTTCATCTAGGATTTTTTTCGCTTCTATCCAAGACACCTAAATTCCTCAAATATTTTTAAAACAAAAATGTGCTCTTATTATAATTTTATTATCGCATTGCATATAAATGCGCATTCGCCATTTTTTAAAGATAAAGAAAAACCTGTCGTATTTCTATTAACTTATTAGTAGGTACATCTGAACATTCTGTTTTAGGAATAATACTATTTTTAAATTTTTTAAAAAGTAATAATTTGTATTAACTTGTTTTATTATTTACAATGGTGATGTAAAAAAAAATTAATTAAAACGAATACATCTTAATTCATTAAAAGTAAAAATACGAAAACAACAATAAAAACATTAAAAAGATATTCGATTTAAGATTCAATTTTCATATTTTCTAGTTTTCCAACAAATACTTATAAATATTAACTAAACTACAGGATTCTATTATAACATATCAAAGTAACATGTGCCGATGTAACAATTAACGATAATAAAAAATATAAAACCGTAAAAAAGTTACAAAACAATTTTCAAATATGGGGTTCCCTTAATTCCACACGTTTTCTTTGAAGAGTCTTTTAAGATTAGATCTTTGCACTTGAAATAACATTCCTGGATTATTTCTTCTGTTGGAATTTCTACAGAACTGTGACAAAGATTATTCTCTGGTTAAACCAGAATATAAACCAATTTCATTATCAATAATCGAAACAAAACACCCACAAGACAAGAGCCATATCTTGGAATTAGTTTAATCCCGATTGGGAAAGTCTAAACTAACATTTATTAGATCCCACTCCGAAAAACGTAAAATGGGACAGTGGCGATTACAATTAAATTCATGTAAACAAAACTCAAATAATACACGTATGGCTTATTCATCCAAAAATCGAAAAGTGTTATATAAAATTAATAAATTCGCTAGACAATAAATAGCATTCCCCATGAGTCACGAAATACTTCCATTAATTTATTAAAAGAACAAAGATTTATGGGATTTGTTAATATTTTCGCATCCAACTAGAACGGTTATTTATACACTATTTAGTATTTCGTTCATATTTCTAGTTTGGGTAAAGCATTAAAGACCTTTTGGTCTTCGTGTAAAAACAACATTTTATTATCAGCTCTGACTTCCTTGATGTAAATGCAGTTTTGATTTACAAAACCTACTCTTCTAAGGAATTATTTCCAATGGTTCACAAACCATTTTTGAAAGCAAGGTACGGAGAACATCTCCTCAGATTTAACTAAAAATCAATAATTATTTGATTATATTTTACTGTTTCAAAAAATTAGTCTCATTCCTTTAGGTTCCATCAGTGTATTTGTGAACATAAAATCTTAATGAATGATTTATTGACTCGTTAATGTTTGCTTTGATGTTATTATCAGTACTTCTTATTTAAAATCTGCTTTTTAAAATATCTACCTCATACGTCACGCATTTTTCAAAAATTTTATACAATAAGAAGACCAGAGGAAGAGCAATCTTCTGGCAGTTTCTTGCAAAAAATTTGGTTCCACAAGTTCATTATATTTTGCTGCTTCAAGGAGTCAGAAAATATTACTTTAATTTGTAAAAATATACTGTTTAAGAATTTAGTTGAGTTAGAGTCAAAAACATTCGAAATTTTGAAATTTCAGCCAATCGTTTTTGATATTATGTCATATTTAACTTTGGTTTCTGTACAAGGGTAAAATAAATAGAAGGCAATAATCTTTTAATTACAATATTTTGCTTATGAGAAGATATCTTAGATTTCTGCAATATTCTGAGATAATTAATCATTCGTATTTAAGACTAAAAATGTGTTAAGAAGCAAGCAATCCATCATATTGTAATTATTTCTTATTGCTGAAAATTTGCCTGTTGGTTTATTGTATTCCAAAAGAACTTTAAACTTATTCAATGATCAAAAATTGAAAATCGTGATTGATCGATCTATATCTGGATATTTCTTTTTGGTTCTTCCTTATTGTATATCATCTATCATTAATTTTTCTTTAATTCATTACTTCAGATATATTTTACTACAGTAATACTACTATTGTATTAAATATTTTCTAATTCTATTTAGCTAAAACTTTTTTGAATAGTGGTGTTTAGTATATTTTTATCATTTCGCTCATATTACTAACTTTTCCTACTAAATATATAAATATATATAAATTAAAAACCTTTGTTTACAATTGCCTGATTAAATTGAATATTTGTGTTTAAGACTAATAAACGCAAACGGGTGAGCTTTTCCACTCAACGTTTGATTTAAGTTACTTTCAGCATTTCAGGATGCAAGAAAAATCAGGATTTCCTCTTTGCTCTGCTTTATTTCACACTTCGATGGGATTTTATACAATGTTTTACAATATCTCACTCAATTATTTTGATTAATCAACAGGGTTTGTTATTTGTTGCTATTTTAACTGATTTAAGACTGTTTTGTTTCAAATACAAATGTTTTCTTTTGGAAAATTTTGTATAAAAAGACAAAATTTTTGATGTGATGTAGATAACAATTTTTAAGGCTCGTTGTTCATTAAATAAAACAAATGGATACAAATATCTAACTGTTCTGCAATAAAAATCGAAACAGACAAAAATGATGTGTAAATAGCAACGTGTGCGATAGAATATGAAATTTTATGAAATATAAAATCAACCTGTGACAAATTCTTTGAATTTTAAAAAGACATCTATTAATAAGGCAGAAAGAAGTTCGTGATATTGTAATTATTTCTCATTGCTGAGGAGTTTATTAGAGATTGTTGTAAGAGGATTTGCTATTATTCTGGTAAATTATCTGCAATTGCTGTTTAAGGGTTATAGCCCTGAATTTGATTGATTTCATTGCCATTTGTAACTATTTTGAGTAAGAATAGAACCGTTTCAAAAAATTTGTCTGCAGGTTTATTCCATTCCAACAGAAATTTAAAATTCTTCGACGATCAAAATTTTTAGAACTTCCTTATTGTATTTCATCTTTCCTATCTTTTTTCTTTATCTTTACATTCAGTTAAAATTAACTGATTTGATACTAGAACTAGCACGCAGCGTATTTAATTATTTTTGTTTTCTATTTTGCCAATTGTCTTAAATAGTGGTGTTTAGTAGAATTTTTAAATTCGTTTGTCTCAGAGATGCTTTTACTTTAAACTTTATCTACTAAATTTTCTTTTTTTTTTATTTTAATTACATTATAATTTGGTATATGATTTTTTTTTATTCCTTATACAGCACTTTTTTATTTTATAGTCATTTTTGGTTTTTAATATTCTTTTTCATTGTAAATATCAATCATATTTACTTAAAAACCAACAATTTCAATAATTGATTTTTGCATTATAATTTAAAAAAATCTACTATATCAAAGATCTACATCGTGTTACCCAAACTTCTGTCTATTCTAATTCTAATCAATGGTCTCTTGATATTACATGACATTTAGCTTCGATTTACTTTCGTCGGACTTAAGGATTGATAGTTAAAAAAACAACACTCCCCTAATAAATCTTAATTATTATTTCAAATAATACTTACTCATTGTAACTTTTTAACAATTCTACGAGGAATGAATGTCTCAATTAGCAAACTTAATTTTTAATATTATAAATGTAATTAAATTAGTTGTTCCATAAAAAAATATATTGGTCCTTCGAGCCGAACAAGGACAAGGATTCTTCTAAAAATGAAAATACTACTGATAGAATAAGTTAACAAAAAGTGTTTGATATTTTTAAGTATATTATAATAATAACATGATATACCAGAAAAAACTAATTCATCGAGAAGAGTATTTTTCCATTATCTTTCAATTGCCTACTTTAGGGATACATTTATTAAGTATAGCACTTTTGATAATCCCTGGTTCATTCTAGAAAACTTAGTAAACTAAAATACCTACCAATTTTTTACAGACATTGTAGATTTAAACCAAACAAAGGGCCGACTCCTCTACCATGTACACCCTGAGGTAAAGAGAAACCCTCACAAATCACAACCCTCGTCCAACATCCGCATTAAATATCGGATATTACCGAGCCTTCAAAATCTTCAAATTCACTCACTACCGGCTTTTTTGTCAATTCCGTAAGTGGACTAAAAATTACCGAAAAATAACCAAAATAAAAACAAACGACGAGCGCCGATTACGTACCCGTAGTATTTACTAGTTGGCCTAGTAGCCATACACAAGCAGCTGCAATGTGAATGCGCGCCATCTGCCGTGTTGCCACGACTATATTTCGTTTTTCCAGACACGTGATGTCAAAAGTGGTTGAAGAGTAAATAATAAGCATTAAAAATACAGAAGAATATATTTGATTTTTCCCAGAGACACGATGTTAAAAGTGGCTGAGAAGCAAATAATTAGCACGAAAAATTCAAAAGACTATATTTGATTTTCCTCGGAGACATGATGTCAAAAAGTGGTTGAGGAGCAAATAATAAGCCTTCAAAATTCAGAAGACTATATTTGTTTTTTCTTAGAGAAATGATGTCAAAAAGTGGTTGAGAAGCAAATAATAAGCCTTAAAAATTCAGAAGACTATATTTAATTTTATCCAGACACATGATGTCCAAAAGCGGTTGAGAAGCAAATATAAGCCTTGAAAATTCAGAAGACTATATTTGATTTTTCCCATATGATGTCAAAGTTGGTTAAGTGAAAAAAAATGAGCATTAAAACTTCTGAAGTTATATCTAGAAATCATAAACAAACCTTCTTTTAATATTTTTACATTTTTGGCAACTTCATTATTATTTTCTTTATTTTTAATATGATTTAAGCTATCAAAATGTAAGTGTCCAACTTCATTTTGTTATGTTTTTGAATCTTGGTGTCTATTCAAATTGCCATTAGTGGAAAACCACAATTTTTAATAGCACTCGTATTTCTATAGTTTTGCTTTTTGATTATTATATCCGGCGTAAATAATTTTTTTTATTGCCGCTATATGAAATGAATATACTTAATATTAAGGAAAAAATATTTCACAGATAGAGTTACTATTCAATGATTTGCAAAAAATAAAATCAATAATCATTATTAATTTTGTCACTGTTTGAATCTTGGAACACAAAACAATTTGCTTTATGTGCGTTTCGTTACCTATGTGACCATCATCAGCTAATGACTGATTAGTTTTAATCATCCTCCCATGATACAAAAATAGTGTTTAATAAAATATATTGATTTGGTGTTTAAGTAGTTCAAGACAAGGAATTACAACAAATCAAAAGTTCCAGTTCTCAAAACACATTTTATTTTAAATTCATTTCTATTAAGATCACCTGAATAGTCAATTTTTTTAATCGAAACTAACTTTTTATAACCTGGTGTAGATTGAAATCCATGTATTTATGTGGTCTTCTTAAGAGATCTTCTTGGTTTTCGGTGAACTTATGGCAACGTTGTTCCTAGATAAACGCATGCGTTAGGTCCGTACTGGGTTATGGTTGGCGGGTCGGCTAATGAGACCGTAAAAATTGCGCCTAAATCGGAAATGAAACACAAACCCCTTATACGGGGTAAATTCAGAAATATATAAAATATCTAAATAAAATATGATTCAAAAGTGATATAAACATACCGGTGTTTACAATGAGATCATAAATCTGTAGGTAATAAGTAAAACTTTCAAATAACAGTTATTTTAAGCTATGCACAATCAATATTTTAAGAAAGTTATGGAGAACTTTTCATTATAAATTTAACTCTTTAAAACTGTTTTGTTTTTGTCGTAAATATAGTATTAATTGATTAGACTTACTGACTTCATTCTCTTAAAAACTTCTTAAAGGAATGGACTAAGCAATCCCTAATTTCAATTTTTTTCCTTGGTATATAACCAAATCATTCCAGGTGTTTTTTTCCATTTTTTGTACTATTGATTATTGTTCTAGTTTTCATCATAGTCCACAGATTCTAATTCAGCTTATATTAATTTTTTCGACAAACTTTCGCAAATATTTCACATTTGTTGCTATAATTTTTTTGTCTCTATACTTTTATTTCATATCCAGGTTTCAACTGGTTAAAGCACTGATAGTCCACGTATTCATTGAATGCATTTAACTTAAGTTTTTTATTTACCACCTTTTCCCAAAAATTGTCCAATTCAAAAATACATATAGAATGCCCGGAAATAAAATTAAAAAATATGTAACTGTAGCATTTTATGGTTTTGAGAGAATGTCGTCCTCATATAATTTTTTTTGGTAATAAGGTTATGTAATAAATTTAGAGTCTCTTAAACTAAATTATAAATAAAAAGCAATCTTAAATTATTTTTCTAGAAATATAATCAGAAAAACTATTAATAAATTTGTTTCAGAACGAAATTTTTTTGATTTTAGATTAGGGGAATCGATTTTTTTCCCTAAATTATAAATTATTTATAAAACATTTTAGAAAATACTATATGCGTCGCAAAGTTTTTCCCCATTGGGAAACGTTCGGAGAAATGAAAACATCCCAAAATAATAATCATTAAGTGAAATTAAGTAAAGTGTATTTTAAACAAATATAAAAGATAAATTATAATAATCTTGAATTTCCACAGTATTTCAAAGCTATTTTTAAATATATTTCTCTGACCAGTTTCATTAAATCGCATTTTCAAAGATATTGAAAAAATAACTTTGAAATACTGTGGAAATTGAGATAAGTGTAATTTATCTTTTATATTATGGATAAATTCCACAAAGTAGGGTTCAAACAATGTTATTCAGGATTTTTGCTGTTTCCAACTTTAAAATGTCAAATTAAAAAAATCTATGTACAGGGTGTTAAATATTTAAATTGTATGAGCTCCTTCCTAATGAAACACCCTAGATAAAAGATCATCTAAAATATTCATTTTGTTTATTTAATCTGTAAATAAAATTATGTGAGCAGCAATCATTTAAAAAAATTAGAAAAAATATAATGATTTGCAAAAAACAACAGCCCTTAAATTAGCTTTTTTTTTATTTTTCCATTTGCCTTATGCCATGACGTTAAGTAAGACCCATAGTATTAACCTTGTTGAAAATTATGTATTTCTGAACAAATAGACATTAATTATGTCAAATTAGAAAAAATACTTGATTATGGATCTCTGAGGTGAAAATAATTTTTAAAACTAATTTAATATAGTATGTTTGCTGTTCCCTATATTTGAAACGTTGGTTTTATGCTCTTTTTAGTCTGCAATAACGTTAAAAAAATTTTGTATGATGAATAATGAAAAAAAATTGATGAGATCCGTCGTTTTTATTATGCACTGAGTGTTTTATTCATTATTGTGTTCACAGTCAATTAAATCTAGCGTATGTAGAAAGAGAATAATTTACATGCTTCCTTTTCGCTCTATTTCCTCGCACGCTCTTCCTTGATATACCAGGTTGATTCGGAAAGTATTTTAAGCAAATTATTATATAATTTTCACTCTTCCGTAAAGTAAAAGTCTTGTTTTATAATTTGATGAGCTACTGGTATCCCATTACCAAAGTTTGTAGATGGACGATTTATCCTTTTCTCCACATATTGCACTTATTCTCTATATTCTTACATGGACGACTTTCCAGATAACCATCGATGTATTCTTCTTCTTTCTTTTATTTTTTATTTATATTTTTAGAAAATCGTAGAAAACAAACCAGTAGAATTTAATATGGATATTATTTTTCAACAAGACGGTATTTCTGCTCATTTCGTGATAAATGTAAGGAATTAAAAGGGAAGTAACCAAAAAATAGACTTTTTTTGCTAAAAAACTGAGTGGACACCCTTTTGAACATTTGTTCAACCGGTCATGTTCCTTAGTCTGGTTAATTTATTTTAAATTTAATATAGTCAAACACCCAAATAAGTTATTGACCCCCTACTGTCATTTAAAACTTTTGAGGGGCAGCTACTTTGCTCTGGGTTTGATATTTGGAATATTATTTTTATAATCAAAATATGCTTCATCACAAATAAAAATTAACCTGGCAGAGCATTTCCTCAAATATTTTGTCCTACAGGAGTTGTTGAAGGTGGATAACTCTTGATGCTCACACTGTATACTGATACTTAATATAGACTAATTAAATGACCTAGAAACTAACTATTCTGTCCTAATTCCTAACTAAATGAAAATATGAAAGTTAAGACAAATAAATTTAATTCTGCAAAGAAAAAGAATTGCTTTTTTTCTCTGTGTACCTACAAACTTTTTAATCTTGTAGTAAGACAAATGATATTTATATTATCTCACTAAGCCCTACTTACTGATGTTAACAACTTCGTATATATGCACCTATTTACTTAGATAAGTATCCAAGGGAAATTTATGTATTTTTAGAACATCTAAAATTATATTTGTCTCTAACTGGAAGAGCATGAAAGTACCTACTAGAGGTTGACAACATGAAGCCAAAAATAGAACTATCGTTTAAAATATAAATAAATTATTTTCATCAATATTATTGTTAAATAAGAAGGAACTTACAAACATTTTTTCCGAAATAAGGCAACTCACTAACGTTAAAACATTTCTTGATATTCTTCAAACATTTACAGATAAAACCTTTAACTGTTTCTATAATTTCACTTGGCGATTGCATTTTTTTCGCATGCAAAATGTTTTCGATTGAATACATTAATAAATAAATACATTTAACACCCACTTTAAGAACAATTAAACTTGCAGCAACTTTACTTTACCGTCCACGGGGCACATGAACAAAATTAATGGGAAAATTCAATGAAAGTGACGTTATTTTTGCTAATTTTTATCAATTCCGTCCTTCGAAAACCTCAAAAAGCTCCTTTTGTAGAGATATCACTCGATTTTTTTTATCAATTTTGAGCAGAAACAAAGTTTTTAATGGAACTATCTCACCGTTGACACACTTTACTGTTTACAAATTTTTAAAACTGAGAGGACAAGTTTTCGTTTTGTTTTCTTTCTCTGGTAAAGTGTTGTCGACCCTTAACCGATCGAAACGTAAGTCGTGGCTAGATTAGAGAGGTCGACATATGTTTGAACCAGACGTTTTATTAACTTAAATTAATTGTAACGTTTACAGAACTTAACAAATAATAAATAAACGTGAATTATACGACACTATAAATAATTAAACATTTGAAATATAATCCTATTTTCTTATTTCCAAAACTTTAAATTATTTGAAAATGATTAAAATTGCTGGGCAACCAGTTAAACAGTTTATGTCTCCCTACTAGGTAGGCAACTCTAAACATTTTGTACATTTTATATGTGGATTACCTACAAACACAATCAAATTAATACAGGATGTTTAATAAGAAAAGAGACATATTCTATAGGTAATTAAAAGTCACGTAGGTGATTGTAAATATATGTATATATCAATGGATCTCTTGGCTTCCTTAACCTACTTACAGGGTGTTTATTTAGTTAGTGCTAATTTTTCATTCGACCCTAAGATTTAATTTCGAAATGGAGAAAATTATTAATATAGCGAAAAATAATGGTTACAAAATAAAAATAATTGATGAATTAATTAACAAACAAATACGTAAGAAAAACATTTGTAATTCTACTTTATTTGGGAATGAAAATAGAATATATTTCAATTCTGTGTAATCCAGATTATTGCAAAGGACTTTAGAAAGATATAGATTTCACATTAGTTAGATAAGTAACTAAAAAAAAATTATAATAATAATAGTTTATTATCTATCAGACAATACAATTGTAAAAGATTCTTCAATTAAATAAGTAATTATTAAAAGTATAAAAGGATTAAAAAAATATAAATTAAAAAATAACAGACATACCTATGATTCTCAAAATTCAAGAGTACTATAAAAGCAATTTTCTATATTAAATACAATTTTAATCTTTTTTTGAAAATTGACAAAATAAGTGTAAATCAGATTTTTGATTGTGGTTGTCTCGTATTCTGAGAATGAATATTATTAAATGTCTCGAACAAACTTAAATTTTTATAAAAATAAATACAAATATCATAGATATATGTACAGAAATGGGAGTGTAAGAATACCGAACTTTTTACAGTAAGGTTTACATGATTTTCTTTGAGAAATGTCCTGTTATTCTCTTTTGTGAAATACAAACTTTTGAGACACTACCACAGTTACCCCACAAGCACACACCATATCTGAGCCTTGAGTCAATTTGTACAAAATACACCAAAATAAGATGATTTTATTCCAAAATAATTGAGGAAAAGAAATTTGAGTCTTTTAATTCAACTTTTTATCAACATATAGACCTAAAATTCGGAATTGTTTTAATGCTACAACAATTCATGATTAACGCAGTCAAATGCCCTGCTGAGATCACAAAAAATCCAGTACATTTGCCTGCTTCTAGAAACTGAATTATTTTTTTATAAAATGAAATAATGGCTGTAGTTGTTGCCTTGTCATTATTGAATCCATATTGATTTTCAACAATAATATTAAATGCTTTTAAGAAAGGAAGTAAGCGAGAAAGGAAAGCATATTCAAAGAATTTAGAGATACTACTAGATATAGTTAGCGGTCTATAGTTTTCTAAAGAATTACGATCTTTTTTTTGAACACAGGAATAACTTCAAAGGATATATTTACTAAAAACGTCAACGGATTTGAAATATTCGGCACTACTTTTTTCATTATAAAATTTGGTACTTAATCATCTCTACATGACTTTTTATTTTGAATTTATCTGGTGCATTTATAAAAAAATATTAAAATCTACTCAATTTCATTAAGATTGCTTTTCATTAGTCCATCTTTATTAATAGTGATATTACAAATTTTTTTTGACTTTACAATCTTTCTTTCATCTTTCATTTTTTTTAATTTGAAAATGTAACTTTGTTAATTTCGTTCAGCCTTCACATTCTTTAACGAGAAAATGGAAATTTCTTTCTTTCTGCCACTTTTTATATTCTTTCACTAAAAAATTGATCATATTTTCGTTTTCATTTCATATTCTTTAACTAAAGAATAGAACATTCTTTCTTTCTTTCTTTCTTTCTTTCTTTCTTTCTTACTCTCTTTCTTTCTTTCTTTCTTTCTTTCTTTCTTTAATCTTTCATCTTTTCTAAATGAAAATTGGAAGAATCTTGCTTTTTGCCACCTTTCATATTATTTCAGTAGAAAATTGATTCTTTCAGCTTTCATCTTTTTAAAGTAGAAAATTGTCTTTTCATATTCGTTAACTTGAGAATTGAACATTATTTCTTTCTTTCAGCTTTCAAATTCTTTAACTAGAAAATATAACTTTCTTTCATCTATCATCCACTTCAACCAGAAAATGGAAAATTCCTCCTTTTACCTTTCATATTCGTTAACTACAAAATTCAACATTCTGTCACTTTTCGTATTCTTTAACCTGAGAATGGAACATTCTTTCTATCTTTTAGCTTTCAAATTCTTTAACTAGAAAATGGAACTTTCTTTCTCCACGACCATTAGTGGAATGTGTTAATTCCAAAATCATTTTTAATAATAGAATGCAAACATTCTCACTCTTGAGAGAGAATATTTATTCTGAAACACTTGATTCTTTTGAGTTTTGCATGTATTTTTATTACATAACAAGTTTCTTTCATCTTTCATGCATTTTAACTAGAAAATAAAATATTTTTTTTTTCATATTCGTTAACTAGAAAATTCAACACTCTTTCATTCGTTCACTATTCATATTTTTTAACTTGAGAATGGAGCATTATTTCTTTCCTTCAGCCTTCAAATAATTTAACTAGAAAATTAAATTTTCTTTCTTGCGTCTTTCATCCATTTTAACTAGAAATTGGAACCTTAATCTACATTCTCCTAGGCTAGATCTCAAACTTCTGTAAAAGAGTTACCACATATAAGCTCCAAATTATAAAATTATTTATCTCAGTAAGTAGTGTTACAGCTCTAATAAATTACCAGCAGTAAGAACCTAAGCATTTTTCTATTAATTTTAATTTTGTACTTGTTTTATAATATTACTTTCTCGTACAAGTCAAGATTCAATTTATTTAAAAAAGCTTCTGAAATCTATTTTCTCCATATAAAAAAAGATATATTAGATTTATTGCGCCATCTTTATTTCATATATGTTTCAATCCAAGAAAATGTCAGGTAATCCTGCAATATTAATTTTATAAAATATTTTAACAATGAGATAAGGATTCTGAATAAGATATATATTATTTATGTCACTGAATAAGAGATGGCATGGTGTGTTACAAAATAAATGCATGAGGAAAGGCCTGGGCGAAAGTATTGTTAAATTGAGTGGCGTAACAATAAGCTTTTTAGTTAATAATAAAAAAATCACATACTTAATTAGCACATAAAAAAGTTTTATTTTTGCTGTTTAAACATATTTAACTTGGTTTTTATGTTGTAAAGGTTTTGGTCCTCCGAGCCGGATCTTTCTCGTAATTTAATACATCTTTATAACATAATTTTCTTAACTACTATTTATTAATAGTTCGTATAATTTTGGGACTCCCTTTTTTATAAATTCAAGTGCCACCTCTGGGTACGATCTAACCGCAGTAATCTTCACTCATTGCTTACTATATTTCACCTTGTCAAGGACGTCCACTTATTTAAGTTATCTAATAAAATAAAAGGATCTTCTTCAAGGTCGTATCGACGAGAGAATCACAAGTAAGTGGGCCATTGATTTTACCATCAATTTTTTTTATAAATGGGGTACATTTTTGAGAAATTTCAAAAATTTTTAAATCTGCCAGTTGTTTAAATATTTCATATCAATTAATATTTTTGATGAAAAAGGACATATGTTATCTGTACTCGGAAGAAATATTGAAGAGGGCAATAAATCCACGTTAACGAACTGCCATATAATATGAATTATACAAGGTAAGGATCAAATGAATATTTTACCAACGTTAAACTAAACAAGTCACTTATCGCAGCTTTAAAAGTTGGCCCCGGTAGCCCAGAAGCAGGCAAATACAGCAAATCAACAATACTAGACTAAGTTATTATACGTTACATTATGAATACTTTACTGGTTTACTGAAATTTCATCAATAGAACGTTCCTTAAGTTATATCAGTGGTATAAGCATTTTGTTAAATAATTTATTAATATTATTAAGTTATTTTAGAATTATTATTATGAAATTATTTATGTGAATAAGAAAATAAACTAATATATAAAAATGGTTTTCTTTGAAAACTTTAAATATGTTAATTCTTTTTATATTTAAATAATTAAATACAATTCTTTGTCATTATCGGGGCGAAACAATCAATTATATTTTTCATAATTATATAGTACCTAGGTAATTATTTGCAATGGTAAATCAAACTATAATGTTATCGTATGTACAAGTAAATAAAATCGTTTCGGAAAAATCTTGATGAAAAGTTAAGGAACATTTTCTATATAAAAACAACGGCTTTTACTAAATTACTGGATGTCATCTTTGTACTCTTAGTTAGTTTTTAATTTTTCAAATTTTATTAATAGTGTTATTTTTGTTTTTGTACAAATGTAAATACTACAAATTAAATTTAATAAAAAATGTTCATTGTACGCCGCTGCATACTCGACTTAATTTTATTACAGGGAGATTCCGGATAGATTTTACAAATAATTGCACGTGATCAACCTCTTGAATTATTATTTCGACTATAGGAGATATTATTAACTATGGTATATGCTCAGTAAAGATGGTGAGATATTTGTTGATAATAAAAGAAAATTTTAGAAATAAATATATTTTTTATTTCATTAAATGTTGTTTTATTTAGCCTTTATACAAATCACATTTAATTTATTATTATTTATACAATAGAGTTATCTGATTTTTATCTAAAAGTTAATCGAAATTTCAATTAATTTACAAAACCCAATTCAACTCGGTGACCTTATAATTAATTATTTTAGTTAGTAACTACATTAATTGCCATATTAATCATTTGTCAAAACGAGAAATTGATTGTAAAATCTCTATCGCCATCAACAACAATAAATTCATTATTACACAAGACGCATTGAAAAAGAATTGAAAGAGATTAGAGTTTACCATGAGGTAATTGTTTTAGGTAAAAAAAAATATTTGATTATTTGAATAAATATAAAATCTTTTCCCAAACGTAAGTAAGAACTGAAAGAAAGAATGGAACAGCGAACCTCGTGAGATGGTCAATTATAACGGTTGGTAAAAGAACAATAAATTGGAGAGGACTTTATGCTCTTCAAGCAAATCAACTAAATCAAAACACGATCGAAAATGATTTATACAAAATTTCAAAAATTTACTGTAGCACCGAAAGCTGAATTATTTTTATTTACTCATCTAGAGATTAGTATCTAAATATTTAGAAGAAATCAAAATGGTAACTTAATTATTGATCATAAAGTGAATTATACAAAATCCCACGCTGCAACCGCTTTCTGCAATTTTTACATTTTTATTGGTAATTAACTATTTAATTTACTATCTATTTCAAAGAACTAGAAGAAATAAATAAATACAATATTTTATTGAAAATCTATTGGTAGTTTCCTTGAATTACAATTAATAATTAATTAAAGCTATAGAGAGATTTACAACAATAATTACACAAGTACGTCAAATACCATGAATTACTTATTAATTACTTAAACCTGATAAGTGAATCACTGATAACACTCCGTTCTAGTTTTCTCGTTTCAATTGGTTTCAATTAAAGTTTTTGGCTAATAATGTACTTTTCTCGTTATTCTATCTATTGACATAATTTGTCTGTATTTTTCTTCTGAGAAACCATTTTTTGATAGTCTGTTTAGAATAACCATAACAGCGTTGTTGAGCTCTAAATCCGACTCAAACTAATTTTATGTCATTAATCTTTTCATCCCTTCTGATTAAAGAGTAGTCTTTGGCGGCAAGCACCATTGATATTGTCATATTTTTTTATTCAATTTTCGAATATTATCTACTGCTTTTTATTAATTTCTGATTATTCACAAATTTTCGGCACTTAACACTTCTAGGAATATGCTCCGCATTTGAAGGTTTTACGGAATCAGAATTCCGGACGAAAAGATTGTTTTCAGTGAAGAAAATCCCGAAAAACCTCTGACTGCTCGTACAGTTTTCTTACGCGCCCAATATTTTTATATAAATTAGAAGAATAAAATCAAGAAGTTTCTTGGCTGTTTGAGCTAACGAACTTTGTTTTTCAGCTAAGTTCCAACTTGTGTTCATAAATTTCAACATTTCTTCAACACTTTTAAGCTAAGCTTCAACATACCCGTCATATACTTTCCAAATAGATTTTATATGTATATATATGTAAAAGTAGAGATTAACAACGAAGCAGCTTTGTACTAAAATAATTGTACTTTTTATTAATATAAATATTTACAAGGAAGTTTGATTGTTAAAACGGTAATATATTTATTCTTCAACTCGGCATAAGAAATTAGATACAATATTTGTTAATTGTTTAACATTTTTCTACTTGTCCTTGCGTATTTCTTTTTATATATTCTTTATGTAAAGTGTTTACTACCGTAAGATAATAATTATTTTGACCTACGAATTTTAAATAAAATTAACTATAAATATTGCTGAAATCACTGTAAAGGAAGATGAGTTAGAACGACTTTTTAATATCAAATAGAATGTAATTGTATTGTATAATATAACCAAAGTGTTGCTAAATATGTTTGTCTTTATATAATTCAGAATAAGTTTAAGATGGTTTTGTTAAAACTGTGGGAAGAATATGTTGCGATTATGAGAATACTAACACTTAAAATATGATAAGTCAGTTATTATGAAAGAGAGGTTTGATTCCATTTATTAAATATTTTTTTATGTAAAATTTATGTTATGTTAATCTACAGTTGTGTTACAAATTTCCTGTATAGTAATTATTACAGGGTGTCAAGGAACGCCAGTATTTTTCTTAGAAGAGTGTTTCTGGACATCCTGTATACATCTCTATTTAAAGGAGAGACTTGAACTAAATTTATACCGAATGTTATTTCAATCTACATACCCGTGTCAAAATAGACACATCTTTAAATAATGACAATAATAAAGTATTAGTTCCTAAATTTTTAGAAGATGATAATCTTTTATACACACAAGAATCTTAAAAAAAATCGAAGGTTGCAGTCATCCGGGATTTTGTTGGTTCACCGCATAATGCATAATGAATTTAATTGCCGTGTTTGTTTTACAAATATTCTGTTTAAACTATACTTAGGAAATCAAACAACAAACGCGGATTTTTCTATTATTATGTAGTTTGGCTACTTGAAGAAAAATTTCATTCATAAAACGTAAGACAAAAAAATTCCAAGGTTAATATTCGCAAAAAAGGTACAGCATTTGGAAATCATAATTAGTAAAAACTTTTCATTCAAATGCAAAATAAACATTATCGTCCATCGATTCCATTGCCTGCAAATTGAGCGATCAATTTGTTATAGAATTTTTCTAGTCGCCTATATAATGAAGATGTTAGCATAAAGCCGTTTATCTTTACTATCAAGAAAGTCCAGTAATTGAAGATGAGATGGAAAACCGGAAGATACAGATAAAACACGATCTTTTATGGAATAATTGAAATGTTTTTAATGCGTTTATTACACAAACTTTAGTTCTTTTGTTGGTAATGAATAGGCTCTTGTGCGAGAAGAAAAAACAAGTGAAAGGTAATTTAAAGATAGCGAAAAATATCATGAAATATAAAATTCTAAAATGACTAATAAGATAATTCATTTTTTGAAAGTAAGAACTATTTTACTATAATGAAGAATATTATTGGTTAGAATATTTATCATATAATATCAAGTTTGTATGTGAAATGCCTGTCAATTTCTTTAATCTTGTCTGGCGATGCTAAAAGGTGAAATAATGGTCATAAGAATATTTAAAAAGTTTTGGAAAATCGTGGAATTTTAAGTATATTTTACCTTCATTTAGGATGGATAGGTTCATCATTATGAATATAAGAGAAACTTATTTATGAAACAATTTTTACTGGAAATGAAAATAAAAACATTTTTTCATCTTTAGATATATAAATAAATTAATAAAATTGTGAAAACCAAAAAAGTGTATTACTTGGCAAATCTAGCTCTGAATTTCTAAAAATGTGTGAGATGCGCGAAGTTAGAATGAGAAATTATTCGGACGAAAAGAGATTAGAACAAAACTTGTGACATCAAATAAACGCAGAAATTTTTGAAGAATACAATTATCGTATTTTCAATGCCTCTTAATTAGGCAAAATTTGTGAAATATCTATTTTTTAATTTTTGGTATTGAACTACGCCGTCTAGGGGTGGACATGTAAACGTGAAAATAATTTCCAGGTTTTTCTCAAGGCCACTTTTGTTATGAATTTTTTTCCCGAAGCTATACTATACATAAGGTTCAATTCAAATTGCTCAAAAATATCTCATATTATGTCTAATGACTCTAATGAAAAAAATAAGTTCCTTATTGGCAACCAAAATCTTTAGTTATATAGATTGAACGTGAGTTATAGCTCATAAAGTCACCTGTGTGTATTAACTTAAAACTGAAATGCCTAAAATAACTCATTTTATTGCTTTCTAATAATGATAAAATTAATTGTCAGTGTCGGATAAAAAATCTTAATTGTTTCAAAGATAAAAGCATCCAAACAGATATTGTTGACAAATCTAACTAAATGTTAATCTTCCTTTCTCCTATTTTGAGTGTTGGGCACGCTTTTTCAATTGTTATGCCAATCAACATCTTTAATTACCCTTCCATGATTTCTTAATAATATACTACAGATTAATAACGTTGTATTTTCGCGTAGGAGTTTTATCAACTATGCAATATCATATTTTTTATATGAAATAAATTCAAATTTTCAAGGATAACATAACTTAACACCCGATTTGTTTGTTAATAATTTTAACCTAGATTTGTGACATTGCTCCAATAATCTTCTTCAATTCAGATACACTTTCACTATCTAAATTATTCGGATTGGAATGCTGTAACGATTCGATGATATTTTGACAGGTGTCTTCATAGAAATTATTCATCTAATTAGACCCAATAAATCTTCGGACGGGAATTTAATAATTTATTAAGGGATTGTACCTTTCTGAAATGTATAATAACCGCAATTATTTTCCGAACGACATGGATGATCGTCAAATGTTAAACTGTATACAATTTTTTATGACCAATTATTGCAGTAAAATAATGATTTAGAAGTTGCTCATTTTCAAATACTCAGATTTGACCTTATTTCGGGGCAGTTCGAATTATATTTTTAGTTAATTAAGAATAAAAGAAAACAAAAAAACTATTTTTGAAAGGATATACTTCCGGTTTAACCGGATATACCATAAACTTTTTTAACACCCTGTATATTTTTGCAGATTTTGAAAGAGTTCTTTTATTTTTACTCACTATGTATTAGAGATGACTTACTCTGGTCTTTTCGTATAGCAGTTATAAAACTAGTAGCAAATAAAATATTTCACTGAAAACCTCCAATTTCTATCATTTCGTAACCCTTTAAACCATAATTAAAAAGTTTTTTTCACTAGTGAATAAAATGGCAGAATTAGTATATTAACAATAATATCATATAGGACATTTCTATAGAAAAAATAAATAATGGTGATGTAAATAAGTGATATCAGAAATATAAAAATTATTTACAAGGTGTCCGCGAAAATAGTGCATATTTTTAAACATATAACTTGTCACAAAATTTTCTAATTAAATTTTTTTCTAACATCATTTATTTACACAAAAATTCGCTTTAAACATTTACTTGAAAATTTATACGTGGCATCACGTCACACTTTTAATAAAAATATGTGTCATATAACCAAGGAATATCTACCTCATGAATCATAAAATTGTGTTAGTTTACAGATGATTCGAATCGTTTAATCGGTTTATGTTTATCGTTTGATCAAGAAGTTTCAATAATTCAGTGAAAAATGACATTTTATTCAAATTAAAAATATCACGACATGATAATTAATTTAATCCGCTATGTTTTGTAGCAGTGTCCTAAAGATTGTTGGAAACGTGCAGGGTAATACTTAAAAAAAGTAGGGGAGAAATCGTTCGGATGTGTAATAACAGATAGCAGATAATACATTTTTAACTCTTCTACTTCCCTTGTAATCGACCATTCTAAATATCCAGGTGTACTAAAATAAAACCTTATTTTTAGAATGTTTAAAAAACCATTCTGTATATTTGACTGAATTATAGGTTTGCCATCTCTAGTTGCTTTTCGCCAAATAATATTTTGATATACCTAAATGATTTATTTCTTTGAAAACGATTAAGTTTAGAAAAAAAAATCATAAGACATTTTTATTCTGCGTTTTCATACCTCATCCATAAATATGTGCATTATTTTTGCGGACACCCTGTGTATTTAAAAAACAAAACAAATCCCAAGTAATGATGGTTTATGCTAAAAATATACCAATATCCAACGAAATACACAAATAAATGTAATATTATGCAAAGACAATCAGGTGCAAAATAAATAATTCCTAACTTTATATTACAAATAAGATTTTACGATATTGTTTACTGAAACGTGTAATCAAATAGGCATACATACTTAAATATATGTTGATATTATTCCCAGTCCGACCCTGGCTTACATTATCATCGCGAATTTTATATTCAATAAAAATTTTAATGCAAATTAGCCTCACCTTTGACATATATTATAAAAATCAAAATTGCCTAATTATTTTGATGTGTTACAATGAAATGATTGGAATTTTGTTTCCTTTATCTGAAACAATTTTCGTTTAAGATATTTATGCGCTTAGATTCAAATGATCTTGACATAATTTTCGAAAAAAACACGCTTCGATATATGTAAACAAAGTGCTAATGAAAAAGAATGATTCTGACCTTTGGAGGATTTTAGCAAGATAATGTAATAAAGAATTCTTAGTGCAATAATAGATCACAAATATTTAGAAATCGATTTTAAATATAGTAATAATAAAATTGTTGCAAAAATTTGGTATTTTTATAATAATAGATCATAAATATAAATTAGAGAGATTGAATTTAAATTATTCAAAAATAAAATTGTTGCTAAAACTTGACATTTTTATAATGCATATTCGAAAAGCGTTAGTTTAAAGGTTTTTATTTACAGATTTTATAAACATTTCTGAGCATAAATAAAATTTTGAATATCCATAAATATCCCCAATAATTGAATAATACTTATATGCACAGAAAGGTGTTTAAATAAATTTAAAAATCGGTTTTGGTTACAAATAGTGAAAGTTATCTTAACAATCGGAAATAATATTTTTAAATAAAAAACATCCTTACGTAAAGACTGCATTTAATCATTATTGAATTTAAATTTATTTGGCAAATAATTCAAAATGGCGGGCTATATTTTACGTAAACAACATAAATAATGGTAGATTAATGACTTACAAATTTATACGTTCATATTTTTACCTGGATATGACTATCCTAAAAATTGCATTGTAACTTGTATGAAAAGTTAGAGCTCATCTATTTCGCAATATTAACTTTTTGTATATATAAATAAATGTACTTGTAATTTTGAATAATTAATTACTTTTTAGAAGTTATTGAAGAGAATTACAGATATGAACAGATTCAAAGTCGAATTCAGAGACAAATTCGGAGAAAATTAATTATTTTCTTCACACAATGTGAAGTTTGAGATACGAAGATAAGAAAAAATAACAAAACTTGTAAACGTGTAAAGACTTTATACTATAAAATGGAAAAATGGGAATTAGATGAAAACTGTGCGTAAATAAATCAAGGAAGTTGGTAGAATAAAGGGATCGTAGACAAAATAAAGGAGAAATTGAGGTACTACGACTGTCATGTCATGATGAAAAAGTTTATTTTATTTAAAAATTAAGATGTGAGCTGTTAATAAAACGAAGAACAATTTTTAACAAAATAATTTCGATTAATAAATTATTGAACATCTCCCAGATGTCAGTAACATTTTATAAAAATGTTGTAAATGTTTTGCATAAATTTTTGAGGTATTATATTTGTATGTAAATTCACTTTTAATGACGTCAAATTAACTGACATATTTTATTAACCTCTACATTTATTTAAAATTTATTATCTAAGATTTAGGTTGTTATTCCTACGCAATATTATAAATAAATGTCTAGAATGAAGTTATAAATACATCGAGTTCGGGAATTTTTTATACGAATTAAATATTGGCAATATTGTATTTTTACCAACCGAAAAAAAAAAATAATATATCACTGTCTTGTGGTCAAATAAATAATTAAAATATCAATTTCATATTGGCTCCTGTTTATTGTCTTTTTTATAAAACTTCATGAGTCGTACTAAACACTTAGTATAATAAAAGCATAAATATTATTAGTTTTTTAATAATCTATTGTCAGTCATCTTACAGTAATACGAGGGACAGTTTTAAAATAAGAAGAGTTTGATTGTGTCTATTGTTACAATAGTATGCACAGAGATTTGGTTCAATATCGCCCTGTACATAAAACTTATTTTCTATTTAATATATTTTAAATGATAACATTCACTGTTTGTTTAATATTATGTGAGCGAAAGTTTTGTGGCATAGGTCGCGCTCGGATAGCAAATAAACATTTTTATTAGAGTCATCAAAATTAATAAACATTTGGGTTTTCTTGATTGGGAAAATAAAAAGAGGTTTATCATTGCGTAATTTGATAAAGAAGGCTCTCGAAAAATATTTCTATGTAGATGCAGGAATATATAATAAATCCCTTGCCCTTTTATATAAATTTGGAAAAACATTTTCTAGTCTAGATATCTTCGGAGTCTTCAACCCTCGGTGGTTCTAAGTATCTATCAGTGTCGTTCCTCCAAGCTTCAGTATTACTCTTGTTATGTTGTTTTTTATAATAAATTTATGAAAAATAGTAAATACTATTTTAGGGGGGTTTTAACCCACTACGTAACTTGGTTAATGGACATTAAAGCTGCTGTGTAAAAACAATAACAATTTATATACCTTTGAATTAAAAAAATATTAGGTCAACTTACATCTTTAAAAAACATTTTAACGCAGGGGTAGGCATTATCAACTTCTCAAGAACCCAAACTTGACTTTCAATTTCTTTTTATTTTTTCAACCAAAAAGACCCCAATATTTATTAATTTTAATGATTCTAATAAAATTTTTTATTTGTTATCCGATCGCGACCTTGGCCCAAAACCTTCGCTCACGTAATATTAAATAAACAGTGAACGTTATAATTTAGAAAATATTAAATAAAAAATAAGTTCTATATACTGGGCTTATATTTAACTAAATTCCTGTACATATTATCGTAACACTCTTTATTGGATACTGTTAAAAATACTCTAGGAAATCTATATCTATATCTATATTTAGTTCAGTTATTTTCAGGCTTATTATTATTTATATAGTAGTAAACAAGTTTGTGTAGCTTCTCGAATTTTTTAACAGCTTTTCTTTTTAAACTTTTTACCCAATTAGCAGTTGAGAAAGTTTCAACTTTGTGTCATCGATCCAGTGTTAAGATTACGTATATATTCAATTTGTTTTATCATAGTTTTTTAATATTTTAGCAAGTGAAGCTTGAAGCCCCAATATTAATGTTTCATCAACGTTGTTCCCGTCAATTTTTTTGTTCAAGTCACCTGCCCATTTTGCTGATTTGTCTAGTAATAAGTTGATTCCTAATACTACCATTGGTAAAGTATATGTTTCTGATTCCAAATTTGTTTAAAATTTAGTAAATTCTGTTAAATAATTGCAAACTTTCTGAATAAGAAACAGTTTTAGTACTCTTAAAATTTTTAAATTGACCGTATTATTACATAGGACGTTAATAGTATTTTTTTTTAATTTAGAGCCCAAGATTGCATCTCAAACGAATAGTTCTATTTAGAAAGAACATCTAATTCTGAAATTTCATCTTCAAACTTAAGATATCACAAATTTTTTCCTATTTAAAGTTATTTAGATTTTTTAATTTTCTTCACAACGGCTTTAATTTTGTTACCGTCTGAACTATACTGAATCTCACACTCTACAAAATTTGACCCAGGTTCATCATCAGTATCATTAAATTTAGAATTCGAAAAATTTGCATGAAAACACGTAGCACATAGTTTTTACTATGGACAAAACATATAAAATGCTTCTATTGTTACACCTTGAATACTATTGTTTAAATTATAAAATCGTAAAATATTTGAGCAATTATCTGTTTGTGATCCGTATGCAGGAACGAAATCTAATAAGCTTGGAAAATTCAAGTCAAGTCAAGCGTTTCTTTTTAAAATGCTTCATTTTCAAGAATTCCATGTTTCAAGCTAACTCCTTGGCTTGGTAAATCTCTAAACTATCGAGAACTCATTTGAGCTCAAAATAAAAGCGATATGCCAAGAAAAAATATTTTTTTAAAACAATAATGTTAAAACTTTATTAGATGTTGTTATCAAAATGTTATTAAAAGAGCGCGTTTAGCACGCTGTAAAAAGTGTGTAAACTTGACAACAGAATTAAAATGACAATAAAATCGCTAATTTGTATCTAAATGATTCCAATAAAGATCACTTTTATTCTAAGAATGATCCTCCTGAGATTCTGACAACTATTGCATTTGGAAGTGTAGATAGCTGGTGTGCAACTAAAATATAGTTTTTTATATTTAAGGATTTGCTGAAACTGGCGTAAGTATAATAAAGTTTAATAAACAAATTAAAATATGTTTGCGATTGCAAAACACTCTTTGCTACATAAAATGTAAAAATGTACCTTTAAACGTATTTTTCAAGCTATATCATTTTATTTTGATAAGCCTTAAACTCTATGAACATTTAAACCAGGGATGGGGAAACTACGGCCCGCGGGCCAACTCCGGCCCGCCGGAAGGTTTTATCCGGCCCGCGGATAGAATTTTAATTTGCCGGTCCGACGGAAATTAAAAGAAAATATATATTTATGTAGTTCTTTGTTAGTTATAGACCGCGCAAGAGCATTAGTTAGCAGTAAGCTTTCGTCAATTGCGTTTCTGTGTGTTGTTCTCCGTAGTAGGTAACGTCTAAAATGGATGTTAAAAAAAGAAAAGTGGATTCAGAATGTCGAGTTTTTAAAGAAGAATGGACGTGGAAATATTTCTTTACTTTATTTAAAGAAAAACCTGTGTGCTTACTTTGCAATACAACTGTTGCAGTTTTAAAAGAATATAACATTCAACGCCATTTCAAGAGCAAACATGAAAACCACTCTTTCTCATCGTTAAGTGAAGAGGTGAAAAAAATTAAATCAAAGGATTTACAAACTTTTCATACGGTACCATTACTAGAATTTTATAAAAATTTAAGTCCAGATAATTTCCCAAATCTAATTACTCATGCAATGAAGATAATGACAATGTTCGGCTCATCTTATATATGCGAACAAATCTTTTCAACAATGAAGCTTAGGAAAACTTCTTTAAGAAACAGAATTACAGATGAGCACCTTTCATCAGTTTTAAGAATTTCTGCTTCGCAAATGGAACCGGACTATGATGAAATTTTGATGAAACAGTCTCAATTTCATTTTTCTCATGCACCGTCAACCAGTAATGACACCAGAAAATAAAGTGATAATACTTCACATCAAGAACTACACTAAATTCATTTTATATTTTGTGCTTATAATTTTCTTACCTTTTGCTTTTTTACTATTAAAATAATAAGTGTATGTAATAATATATGTATATGTTTATAGAACACAATTTTTTTAACGATTAAGCATTATTCTTTGGCCCGCTACGATTGTCTAGTTATTACAAATGGCCCGTCTTAAAAAAAGTTTCCCCACCACTGATTTAAACCGTTTAGCGCATGTAAAGGTAAAATAAAAGTAGCTGCCTACAATTTCCTGACAAAATTGTAGTCTCCTTAATATGATTGATGGATTCCTAATTAATTTTAATAAATTTTTATCATCACCACTGTGATATTTTACTTCACTTGACATTAATTATTCACATCGATATTAATGATGAAGTCACAAGAACAATACCTGAAAACGAATCATTAGAATGTTCAATTCGCATACATCGTCGCTTATCATCAAGAATTACCTGACAAACAAGGACATTATAATCAATCATTATTTATTGAAATCTGTAAGCTTCAGCATTGATTTTTAGGAGAAAAGAATGGCTGTGCTCTGTTCATTAGACAATGTCTATTAATATAAGTTTATAATTTTTGTAGAAACAAAAATTAATAAAAAAATGAAAGAATCAAAAGTGGAACTTGATATTCACAAATGTAAAAGTATAATAAATAGAAAGGGGAGAGATAAAAGGAAGGGAAAAACAGTCTAAATAAAACTCGTATCATAAAAAATGAACAAAACCAAAGATGGTAAAAAATTGTATCCTATGTTAATAGATAGATACAAAATGGTCTGTAAGAAAGAGTAGTGTGATCAAAGAAAAAGAAAAAGGGTGTTGACTCAGAAAGACATGGATGTAAATAGCAACCCATTATGAATAAGAGAGCAATAAAAAACAAACAACTAAGATACAGATAACATCGTAGTCGATATTATTCCACTCTCCAAACAGCCACATTGCGAACTCTTGGGCAGTTCTTGGAGCTCATTTATACCTCGTCCCAACTCATCTCAGGCAAATTCGATGGAATTCATATCCAGATTGAGAGCTGGCCAAGTAAATCACCTAATGCCTACTTTATCCAAATATTCTCTAACAACTCTGGTTACTTAAAAATGCCATGCTTGCTTCCGTTGTTTATCTGTGAGCTGTTAGGGACCATTTTGAACGGAATTCAACTTTCTGCAAGCTTCTGAAGAAATTATCGCTAAGACCATACTAGATCTACTTGCAAATGGTAATTGCTTCTCCATATTCGCTAACGTCCATCTGACCCATTCATACAAAAACGCAACTCATCTGAAAACAATTCCCTGCTCCAATTTTCTTTATTCCAAGCTATATGATTTCGGACAAAAGCTAATCATGCAATTCGATGTAAGCGTTTCTTTTGTGGTGCTGTAAAATTATCCTGCAACATGAAGTCTTCTCCTAACGGTTTATTCACTGACATTTTTTTTTTTTGGGTGGTAACACTTTATTCTATAGATCCTGACCTAGTCATATTTTTTGGACGAATTTTATAGGTATTTTCAAGATAATACACCTTTGCAACAATCTTTGAGACACTGACTTAAAACATCGTGGATTAAATTAATTAACGTGTCCCGATATTCTTGATTTGAATAAAATGCCATTTTTCACTGAATTATTCAAACGATAATCTTAAAAAACTAACACAATTTTATGATTCATCAGGTAGATATTTCTTGGTTGCATGGCACATATTTTTATTAAAAGTGTGTGGTGTTGCCACATATAAATTTTCGAGTAAATGTTTATAGTGAATTTTTGTGTAAAATAACGATGATAGAAAAAAAATGTATTATAATATTTTTTGCATTTCTTCTTTAGTCGTATTTTCTTGATTTCAAATATAAATCTGCCTACCGTCAACAAAATCATCACCATAACGGTTTTCGGAAGTAAACAAACACTCTTACTGAAAAAAATCAATCACTTTATCTGCCGCTAATATTTTTTACATAGCTGTGACTAGGTATAAGATTAAATAGAAATAATTTGTCATCTCCAACTATAAAAGTTTTGTCGCGAATTATTTATAGAAAATAAGGCATATAGAAACAATTTTTTAATAGATGACAAATTGTTATTAATTAATAAAATTTCCTATGAGTTCCTTTATTAACGTATTGATAACATCGCAAATTTCTAAGAGAGATAAAAATATTACTTCACACATAAAAATCTAACATATTCTCCATCTTTATCATAAAAAGTCAAAAGTTTAGAGACATTGTTAGAATATGAGCACTGAACATATCATCTATTCATTTTTCTTACACTCATTCATGTGTTATCTTAAGATAAAAGTAAGTCGACTGCACCTTATTCTTCATTTATAATTTCAGTTCTGCTATGTCATTAGTGAACACAGATATCGTATCTAAGTTGCATAACCAGCAGTTTTTTGAATTCAACAAATACAATCACAAATTTTTCAACGAAGCAATATCTTGTTAATTTTTGATTGAGGTGCAAATTCTGGCTTTCATTTCCTTTCTAAGCGCTTAGGATTAATACGAACCAAGTCGCAGTATTTCATTTCACCAAACACATTTGGAAACACTATTTTTCTTCAAGTATAATACCATTATTTAGCCAAAACTTTTATTTAAAAAACGGAATAGAAGTAGTGTTGGATCAAATTTTATGTATTATTAAGGTGTAATTTCATGGCAATTTTTTTCTCGTCTAACTTGCATATGTCTAACATAATGCACTTGTATTATAAATAATTTCTAATTAAATGATACAAGAAATTTATTTTTAGCTACGGCGTATAATAATAAAAAGCAAAAATAATTTCATCTTCGTTGCAATAAATTAATCATAACGAAATTGAAAACTGCTCATTATGCTGTCATTTAAAAGAAAATCAATAAATATAGTCAATAAACTCAATAGAAGTAACTAAAAATAATGGTTCGTGTTAGGTCAAGGTTATAATTTTTGCTTAATAGAAACAGGATAAGGATGTTGATTGAACAAATTGAGTTGATAATGGGAAAATACATAAAATGCATCATTTATCAATTTTTTCGAAGTATTTACTAACAAGTTTTATAGATATTCATGGTGAAATAAAATCCACGTGGAAAATAATTATTAACAATAATAAATATATGTTTTCATTTTCATAAAAATATAGTCTTGAATGCCCTTCCCAGATCTGAATCCACTTTACGATTCTAACAATTGTAGTTCTAATATTAGTTTTGGGCTTTTATTTAATACCTATTCATATATTTTTACGAGAGTAATGTTATTTCTCTATAATTGTTACAATTTTTTGGGTCCCTTTCTTATGTGTTATTAATGCTATTCCCCATTCTTCCGTATGTTTTTTGGTATGTCAAGTAATATTGGAGCATAGTATTTCTATTCTAAATTGCAAAACTTTAAAAAAACCTCATAAAAATCAAAGAAACAAAGAAGATCCATGTGCGTAGGTGCTTAAGTATCTATATAAATCTGATATTCATGTAAATAATAAAAGAAGGACCCGGTATATAGTGTATAATTATAATCAATTTCTATTAATGAATAAAATTATTTATTTTTGAGGTTATTTTTTCGAAGTTGAAAAAATTCCGATATTTTTTTTATTTATGTTACAAGACACATTATTACTCAATAAAATTGGCTTGATTTGACCAACTAAACTTCACTACCTCAGATATCAAGTGATTATAGGTGGTATGTATAATATTTAAATGCACATTTTTTATAAAGTTCAACATTTACAAATACTTATATTGGATGAATCTCGTAAATGGAGTTAAAATTTAAGTTTTGCAATTTAGAATAGAAATACTATACCTACTTATTCAAGTTATTCAACATTTTAAACCGCGTTTTTGTTTTTTAGTTTTTTATATACATATATTCTTTACTTTTTCAATTTTTTTTCTTCAATTTCGATTTCTTGGCCATTATTTTGGTTTTCAGGTTCTCATGTATTGTCCTTATTGTCCTCTATGCATTGTGTTTACTGTCCCAGTAATATTTCCTGGTTTTTTAGTTTTTTTCGTTTTGACATATAATTGATTTACAGGTTACTGTGTGCTGAATGATTGTAAAACTTTATAAATTTTTTTATTAATTGAGTTATCTGTTTCCATTTTATTTTTAAAGTCTTTTTATTGCTGCTGTTACCATTTTTTTACTATTTTTCTATATATTATATTGCTTTGGGATAGTTTTTGTTGAGAACTTTTTCTATTTTCTTGTTTACAAATGTTTCTATTATTTATATTTTTTGGATTGTCTATTCCAGATATTTCAGGAGCTGTGTTAATGATTATAATAAAATAAAAATTCTAATAAACTATAAGAACATTAATAGAAATATTAGTAATAATAACCTGTGCTTGGAAGTTTTTCATTGCATTCTGGTTTTCGTCCTCTTTATAACTATGTAAACGGAATTTGAAAACTTCGATATGCAGTGTTTTTTAATCATAGTAAAATAAAAATTTTTTTTTTGAGTCGGCATCTTAGTTTTTTTCCGATCCTTACCAATATTTTGTATATTTTTGGAAAAGTCAGTGGAAAGTACAGTATTATTATGATATTCAAAAGATGATCCCCCTGTTTAAAAGAGGTAGAACCTATTTGACACCACATAAATCAATATATTATTTTAATAATAAAATTATTTACATTAGTTATATATTTGCTTATATATTTGGAGATCAGGGAAAAACATATTTTTTGCCAATGTTCATGATCGTCAGTTATTTTTTATTCAGATTCAAACACAGGGGATAATTTTTTAGGTGCAAATAGTAGAATATTTTTTTATGTTATTGCAACTGAATATTTTAATATAATGTATAATGTAAAATTATTATTGTTCGACGCAAGACACCTTTATCGAATATTTACAATGCTAGTTTCGAAGATTTCTTGTTGCGTTTTCTACGTGATGTGAATCCGGAAACAAGACCATCATCAATTTGTCGACCTTCCCTCGCACTTTTTTTAACACTAGATAAACTTACACCTGCAAATGAATAAGTTTCTTATGAAATATCCGTCACGCTAAATATTATTTGTTTAAGTTTAAATAAAAATCTCTTTTAAAATCAAGCACAGAAATGTAAGTATATGGTCAATATTCCATTTTCTGCCTATTTCTGGGAAAATTTCTAACTGTATATATAATTTCTTGTCACTCTAAAGTTTTATTATTCACTTTTGTGGTCATTGCTAATCCGGCAACATTGCACTACCTCTCGACACTTTCAACCCTCGATATTACGAAGTGAACAGCTCAGAAAATGTCACTCGAATGATCAATGTTACCATTTATTTTGTTTCGGTTACTGCACTCGCGATTTCAGATATTCTTCAGTAAAATACCCTTTATCTTTAAAAAATATGTGTAAATATACATTTCTTGTAAAAAATAAAACAGCAATACGCAAAATAAATATTTTTTGAGAATCACACTACTGTAAACTTGCTTTTCTAACCTTGACCAAAAATATTCCATTATTATGATTTTTAATTACCTAATTGAAAATTATTTGATTAGAAATTATAAAATATTTATAATTTGATTAAACATATTTATTTATAAATATGACAGTTGTAATATTGGCTGTAAGTTTAGTGACGGAAAATTAATATTTTGTTTATGCGTTAAAAATTATTAAGTATATTTTTAATGAGATAATAAAAAAATATTCTTGAACTAACTGTTTATTCTATTTTTTTTCTACATAGACCAGTCGGAAGAGCGGTATAAAAATGTATGAATTCATATTAATTCTTAAAGTTGTAATTTTGATTTTGTATATTTGGAAATTATTTGAAATTAGTTCATTTGCATTTATTATCACATAAACTGACCGGAAATTATCGTAGTTTTGATAAAAAGTTAATATGACATAGTATGCGAAAAAAAAATACTTAAGAAGTTGCAAATGAAGTAAACATACTGAGCTATAGAAAATAATATTTAAAAAAACACATTTTTTTGAGAAATATATTCTGCAATGATTTCTCAGGAAAGAATCGTAAGAACTTGCAAATATATTATGAATCTTCATAATAATACTTCTATGAAAAGAGTGCTACGCTTTTTTTATAGCTACATTGTGATAAAAATATTTTCTTGTATACAGAGGGTTTTAATGAAGGAAGAATATTATATGTACGGATCGGGCTGATTTAAAAGTACCATTATGAAAAATTTAAGCAGGGAATACAATTATATTTGCTTATACAGGGTGTCCTCGAAAATAAAGCATATATTAATAGATGAGGTATAAAAATATATGCAGAATAAATTATAATATCATTAAAAATTTTTTTTCTAAGAAATAAATATTAATATATTTAAAGTGAATTTTTGTGTAAACTAATGATGATTTTGTTGAAAATGACACATTCTATATACCATTATTTTCGCAGAAACCCTGTATATGATAAGTAAAATTATGTTTCAATATCTCTTAATATATGCATTTACAAACATTTTAACAAGCTTTGTGAGTCTGAAAATTCAATTATTAATCTCATAAATCTAAAAAATTATCAAACAAGACCAAGATAGTTCATTCCAAAAAAAATAGAGGTATCTGGGATTAACAATAATAAATAGATATTTATTTCAAATTCTATAAATAATCAAACTATTATTTTAGAATAGGTTAGAATAAGTAGTAAAAGGAGCGGATTTAAAAATAGCATGTCGTGCTATGTCATAAAAGTTTCGACCTTTGCAGAGCCCCTATTCAAGTAACAATCATACCTACCCCTTTTTGAAATGAGAAAAATCTTCAGTTAGAACGTTTTCAAATATTAAAATTAAAATGTAAGAAAGTATTACCACACTGGAGATTTGGTTTCCTAAAATTTACAAATTTTTTGATGTATTTATTGCGATGAAATTTTTATTACGAAGGATAAAATTTATAATAATTGTTAATTTTAGGTAAATTTGAAAATGATTTTTGTTATTGTAGTTAAAGTTATTTGTAACACTAATTTTAAGCTTTTATATAAAAAAATGTACGAATGTTAAGCAAGGAATTTTTGTTTATTGGTATGATGATGTTTGTTGATTTCAAGAATAGAGAGATAATAAATTAATTGTGGAATAATTAATCTATTGAATAATTGATTTTTCTCATTAATTTTCGAATATGAGTCGCGACATTCTGTCAACGATGAACTAAAACAAGTACAGAGTCATTTATTCGTTTTAACCAGTATTTGAAATTAAATTTGATCTTTACAAATAACACAAAACCCATTACTCAACAATATACTGTCTTCTACTTTGAGAATACATTTCAGTGAAACCAAAAACAATAAGTAAAACCTCACCAAAACAAAACTATTACTTTCTGTATACAAAACAACACATTTCATGTTTGCAACCATTTTTCTATTAAATAAATGAACCAAGTCAATAACAAAACCCAGACGAATATGTCAAATTCATTACCCTGTTGACATTTCGTCATTACCGATGAGAATTGGGAAAACATTAATTGTCAGAACAATACAGCACACTTGCTATACATTCGACGAAGTTAAAGATAAAATGACTGAAACGAAATTATGTAATACGCCGTTTTAAAGTTTAAAGCTGATAGTGAATGGAAGATAGGCTCGGCGTCGATTAAGGTCATTATCATTGAAAAAATATTTATTCTAACTATTAACTAAATGACTACGTGCATTTTAACAGTATGACGTCTTCTCATTTTCTAAATCTTGATGGGCTTTCAGATTTACAGATTAGTCTCTAGATACCTTAAAAAGTGAAGATACATATTTCAAAAAGAATGGATAAAGATCTTTTTCTTCGTACAAGGTGCGCTTCTTAATTAGTGCGACATAAACATAGAACATATTTATGCAATTAGTAAAAAAATTTTGAAATTGCTCCCTCCTGGATCGATATACTTCTAGAGACGGTCTTTCCAGGGATTTCCTTCAGAAACGATGTAACATAAGCCTTGATGTTTTCAATCGTATCCCAATGTTTCCTTATCAGGTCTTCTTTTAAGAGAAAATGAAAAAAGTCTGAGGAAGCCCGCAGAGAGAATTGAGTGTTGGTCCTGGAAGGAAATGATTGACAACGAAGGCGCTTGGCACGTTATCGTGATGAAGTTTTCACGCCTTCTTTATGTTAAGTCTCTTTCTATCCTATGGTGTAAAGGGTGATAGGAGACACTTTCACAATTTCTTTATAAATTCCTCCAGTTATTTCAGTTTTGTGCTAATACTTAGCTGCTCTCTATTCTAGACCTTTCTTCTTTCTTCTTAGGTACTTCTTCGATGCACCGATTATACTCCCCTATATTGTCTCTTCGATATTGTAATATGATAGATTAGGAACAGATCTTTGACTATAATGATAATATAATAGAAATTATCAATAAATAATCATCTGAATATTCCTTGCAATATATTTTAAACGAATCTGATCTATAATATTACAGTATGGTTTGGTTTTCCCTTGTATTTCTTTCATTGTTTCATTCGTGAATGAAATAAATAAAAGTAGGTTTAACTCCCTCTTTTTCTTACAACGTCTCTTCTGTTAAATTTTTCCGATATCGCGTTTTAGTTTCTTTGTGCATATTCTGCATATTCATATGATTCTTATTACATTTTTTCTTGTCAGACATTTCCAAATTTTCTTTGTCGATAGACTATCGAATGCTTTTTTCAAGTCCATAAAAACTATACAGGCTTCTTTTCCTGTCGCTAAAGTTCTGTCTGTGATATTTTTTTATTGCAAATACATAATTTTGCGTACGTTTCCATTTTCTAAAGTGTTTCTGATAGTACTGGTTCTATTTGTCGTCTCAATCGTATTTTAATTATTTTTTGCGCAGCTTAACCATGATACTTAGAAGTATTGTAGTCATTTCGGTCTCTTTTTTTAATTGTAGTTAGTATAAGATCAGCTTTCTATTCTTTAAGTATTTTTTCACTTACCCAAATTCTTTGGAATATCTCGAAAAGTACCTTAGTACCCACTTCTCCTATAGTTTTAATCATTTCAGTAGTTATTTTATATACTCCTGGTGCCGTGTCATTTTTTAGTTCTTTAATAGTTATCATCAGCACCTCTAGTGTTATGTTTTCGTTAATGTCGTCGTCTGTTATTTCCCTTCCAAAAACTTCAAATTTCTTTCTCGTTTTCGGCTTCTTCTTCTGCATTTAGTAACTCTTGTTGTTTCCATTTGTCTTTAACATCCCCTTCTTTCCTTAGAAGGTCTCCCTTTTTAGTACTAATTGTTCGTATATTTATAGCATTTTTATTATTATTTTTTTGAAACGCCGTAAATCAGTTTTTGATTACTTTTTGTAGTTTTTCCCTAAATTCTGATTCTGATTCGTTTCAGTTCTATTGATAAAATATTTTCTCCATCTTTGTTTTGTAATTTTAACTACTTTGTAATGTGATATACATTTTTTTTGTTGTATTTAAAGTTTGTGCTATCAAATTTAACAATTATTCGCATTTCTCACATTTTCTTGTGATTTGGATAAACAATTACTTTTAATAAATTAGCTGCCAAAGATAAATGTTTTGTATAAGAGTGCTTGCTGTAAATTCAAAATGCAATACAAAGTCTTTAGAAAATTTGGTAGCTCTCTGTCCAATAATTGACTGCGAAGAATGAACTTCATTAAAATATATAAAATTCATGACTTATTTTAATATGTAGTAAGACTTACTTTAATTAATAAATAATTCTTATGTGTGTCTGATAAACTCACTTTTATGTATGTTATATGGTATATAAAAAACCTTGGGTGTACTTGTAAAATTGTATAGTGAAATTTTTTTTTTCACTCTGACATGAAAAGAATCAAAAATTTCTTTACTCTGGCATGCAATGTCATCTATTTTTTTGGAATTTCTAAGTGGGAAAAAACAGTTGTTTAAATTTTTGGAAGTAGGCAAAACTCCTAATTTTCCACAATTGAGAATTGAAGGAATTCGTCATAATAAAATCAACCTGCATAAATACACAAACTATTTTTTATTTTATTTGAATGGACAATTTTTTAGTGTTCTTATAAATACACATCGAAGTGTTCATAAACTGAACTAATTTTTTTGACAGGCAATGACAATTAATTTCAAATAATTTAGCAGGTAATTTAATTTTTATGTAGATTTAGCTACTTTTCAAAAATTTTAAAATAATTGATGAAGAAAATTTGTGAAATTAGAAACAAGATTGATTCAATTAAAATAAAATTGAAAAAATTGAATTCACCCTGAGATATATTATGTTCATTTGTTTATTGTTTTGTGTAAATTTGATTTTATTTAATTTTTTCTTTGAATTTATTTTAATTTCATGTCGTTCATTCATAATTTGGCGCCTACGTAATTTTTGTTTTAATTTTAATAAATTTAATCTTATTTAATTCAGAATAATATTATTTAAAACTAAATTGACGAATAAACAAATCTCGATTGTTGTTGATTTTAAATAATAACCACATAAAGTGGTTAAATTCAAACAATATGGCAATTGACAATTTCAAATAACTTTATTTTTGACTCAGATATAAAATAAAGTAGAAGAGGTAGAGAAATCAATTCGACTGTAGTATATGAAAAAAAAACTCCAACATGAATTAAATTTTAGGCGTTTACGAGCAAAATTTGTGAACTATTTATATGTTTTAATATAGAGTTTTCAAAAGAAAATTTACATTTATTTACCAAGAATTTTTTATACCAATATCGAATATATTTTTAGTAACGTATGAGAATCTAACAAATTCGGAATACATTGACGTAGACTCGGGAAAAAATATGAGTCGGACAAGAAAAGTGTGGATCTAAATTCTAACAGCAGAATTTTAATTGTAAATCTCAAATAAGGAAAGATCGTGGTATGAATAACTAACTTTGCATACTCATTTATTCACGCGCCTACTTTGTTTAGAAATGCAGTTAGAAACAAAATAAAAACAAAAGCAAATTAGCATCAATTACGAACATACTTTTATGGAAACGTATTTTATTGCTTAAAGGAAAGTGTTTGTTTTGGAATATGAAAAATAAATCAATAACAACATCGAAACTTCACAAGGAGATCATTGGTTAACGAAAAAATGACTCTCGTATTAATAAAATTTAAATAAACATAAATGATTTTATAAATAATAAAGTTGAGTTGAGTCATAGACTATTTCCAAAAAGACATTTAAAAAATTCACACGAAACAGGATACACAATGTTTTTAACTATATGCACGAAAGAGAGGTTATATGGAAATTCCAAAAACAGTAGATAAATTTACAATTTTTGTCTTATTAACATTCCACAATTAATTTTGTTACTTTGCTTAATGACTAATGACCGATTGAAATTTATTGTTAAGATATTTTTTTATATAAATTTATTGGTTTGGCATTGTTGGCTGTTCCTTTGACCACAGTAAAATGATATATTGGAAGGTGTCAGGGACACCCACAAAAATATTTTTTTAACAATAATAAAATATTTTACATCAATCTCGTGTATGTGTATACAATTATGTTTCTTTTTTATACAATTATGTTTCTTTTTTATCTGATCCTTGTTATACACTTGATGTGTTTAAAAAAATAATAATGTTGATTCACACTGTACTAAAACATTTATTTGCGATTTTTCATACCAGGATATCTGATCAATTATTATCGCTTAATTTGAGGCAGAATGCCTTGTAATGAATGTCGTTTTAATTATTTTTAATTAAATTCCATAGCAGAAATACGTAGGGAAGTATTTAGTGATACAAACTAATTTGGATAAAGTTCTACTACATATGTCATATGGACTAATTATTGGAAAATTACTATGTAAGGAAAGTTCTGCTTTTGTTTCTTATACTGACATGAACAAAACGAAAAAAATAAAATAACAAAGTAGATATATTTCCTTTAACCATTGTCAAGTTATTATTTTTTGTGGCGAACCAAAGAACTATCAAGATAAATTAAAACATTAAAAATGAATAATTAAAATTAAACATTTACGGATATTTTGAAAAATATCATAAAAATAACTGTTCTTCCGAAAAGAGTTCAAAATACTGGACTTTTCACTCAATTTTTAAATTGTAGATATTAAAAATCTTAACCACCATACTGTAATAGAATTTTTGTTTTTAAAGAATTTGAAAAATTTATACAGCGGATTAATTTCCTATGATCATTATAATTCAAAATAAAGGAATTATGATTTGGTAAGTATTTTAAAGAAAATAAGATTGTGAAACAAATTTATCATATAGTTGTTTGGAACAAAATATAATCAATAGAATTTTTATAAGATTGAATTAAGTATTAATTTCATCATAATTGAATAAGTAATTACTTGCATTCCTGATTTTTGTTGAAAATTCTGTTCTTTATTATTATAAATGATTTATGTGAATATTCAAAATATTTCTGAAGTTATTCATAACATAGAAATTGGGCATGTGTTAATCTATTAAAATAAGTATAAACATTTAATAATATTTACCTAGTAAATTCTTTATAAAAAAATAATAGTGATAGTGCTCCAAATTACTAGATCGTTGTAATTATTTTATTCCCATTTTCATTCGAAGAAGAACTAATGTGTGTTCCATATGACAATTGACACATAAATCTACTTAAGGAATTCAAGACAGGACCGTATCTAAGGAACTATGGAAGTTTCACGTATAACATTTTTGTGTTTTTATATTTATTAATATTATATTTATATTATATTATAATTATAAAATTTATTGCACCCCACATTAACATTACATTTTATATCTTAAGAGAGATGGGATATAAAAAACCAAAAATAATAAAAAATTGATACTATTTACAATATATATAAATAAATCAATTGTTAGAATTATAAAAAATAATTGTTAATAATCAAAGTCAAAATATATTTATTAATTTGAAACCATATGATTATATTATTATTTTTTATTTATAAGCTATTATTTAACTCATTATGTTCATAGGTATTGCCATTAACAATTTTATGTAAAACATAAAAATATGCCAACATGAATTAATTTATTATAAAAAATGTACGCCCACAATTGACACCCACTAAATTTTTATTACTTTTATTATAATAATTCTCATATAAAATCGTAAACAAAAAATGGTTGTTTGATATTACGAAATCAACACTTTCTTCTCGGTTGAGAATTTTGTTGTGGTTTTGCCAAAAATGCCAACCGGATCTATACCCACATGAATAATTTTCTGCAAGCCGTATATTTGGGTCATTTAGGCGTAAACATTGCTTAATAATATCTGCAAAAAACAGTTAATTGCCACTAGGACATTCTAAAAGGAAAATTATGAAATGGGTGCAATCTTCATTCAGCACTATTGATTTCGACGGAAATCTTTTGTTCATTCAAAAAACTGGTTTTTAAAATATTTTAAAATGTAAGTAAAGTGTATTGAACTGAAGAAAGCTTCAAATTTTTAATTTTTCTTAAATTAAAACATGTTTTTAAATGATCATAATCAATACTTACACTAACAAAATAAAATATTCTAATAAGCTTTTCTTCAAAAAATTCAAAACTTTCATTCGATTCTCGGACAGAAAAAAGAATTAAAACTAAAACAAAATATTTTATTTTTAATGATCACACATTAATCACTATCCACTTTTTTTGAATATTGATTTTTCGAACATTACAGTGATTATTAATGACATTTCGGGTTTTAATAATTTTAATTAATATCCTCTGCGTTTGAGGAATTTTATGGGCAGACAATTCCGGACGAAAAGGATGTTTTCACAAAGAAAACCCCGAAAATCTTGTATTTGTGTCCAATGTTCAACAGTGCGTTCTATATTTTCTATACAAATTACAATTATAAACCTAATAGGTTTGCTTGTTGGTTGAGCGGTCAGTTTTTACGTTCCAATAATGAAATTTTTTCTCAAGTAAAATTCTAACATCTCTTTTCACACACACCTTTTTCGTTTAAGATTCAAAATACCCATCATATATTTTCCAAATAGAACCACTGAATTTTTAAAAGTTGCATTTATACAATGAAAAATAAATCTAATTACTTTATTAAGACATTCTAGAAGTCTAAGAAAAAGTAGGAAATGCTTAATAGAACTTGTTGTTAAAAGTGATCGAATTAGTGGCGAAAATAGCACTATAGTTCCTTTTAGAATTTGTAGTGAGTGACTACTCACATTTTAAGATGACAACAATTATATTTAGGTGCCAAAAAAATATGAATGTTAGCAATTGGTCAGATTATGTACAATTTTATAAAAAACCACGAAGTTTTAAAAATACTTTTAATAATGGATCCAGGTTTTCTTCTTACCAATGTTGACAAGTTAAAAAATTTCCAACAACATCTTAAAGAGAGTTAGAAATTGGTCATTGCATAACTAAAAAATAATGAATTTAATGACCAAATGTTAAAAATTAAATTAATACATATAGCACGACTAGATACATAAACACAATTCAGATATGTTGTAATATCCTATTAACGAGACATAATCTTGCTTGGATGTTCAAAAAGCAAATCAATTTGATCTTATTTGGATTTAAATAATACCGAAGTAAGAAAAAAAGACTACGTGTAAACGAAATTATGTCAAAAGTCTATTAAATGATGATATTAAAAAAATATATATTTAGTTCTAAAATAAGAGAAAATGATGAATTTTGACAACCGAATTGAAATGAGGACAGTACAAGCAAATTTGTATCTTAATTATTTTTATTAATATTGGTTAACAGAAAGTCGTTTAAATTCAGAAAAGTTTAAAATAAAATTTTTGAAATATAATAATATTCTTCTTTTCTTAGAAAAAGTTGGTTAATAGTATACAGGTATTTAGACCAAAAGGTAATCTTAAATAATTGAACTTTCCATGTTTAATTGTTTAATCAGCAATATATACCGAAGATATTTTAGATATTTCTTGATTTCACAATCCTTCAAAAAATCAAGTTCTTCTTTTTTCTCATTTATATGAAGTACCTCCAGTCTTGTTTCAATTGTTTTGTTAAGTGTAGGTTTGTGTTTAGTGTCAATGAGGTGTTTTGGGTAATGTGACTAATCTAGGTGTTTTAATCTATAAGATCGTAAGTGTTCACTGTACCTTATTTCAAAATTTCCTAAGGGTCTGGCCAAGGTAAATGGCGTTATTAATAGTGATGATTACAGTTTACTGTTTTGATACTTATATCTTAGAACTGTATAGAACTGTTCTCTTTTATTTCAACAGTAAATTTTATTTTTGGATTTAAATTGTTCATAAAATTAAAGAAAAAGCAAATTATCTATCATTACCTGTAAAACCAGCCAAAACATCATCAACATATATCTACTAAAACAATACATTCCTGGACATTTTTGAATCAACAATTTTTTGTTCCAAATTATCTATAAAAATATTCGACAAAAAAAGAAGTATTTTACCACCCATTGGCAATAATTTTGAATATAAAATTTATTATCAAAAACAAAGTAATTTCGATTGGTACATAAACTAAATAGGATTATAATTTCATTAATTAACATTTGGTAAATGGTTTTTCTTTCTAAGAATTTAGCTATCAATGGTATACTTAGACTGTTATTGTATTATCCTCATGTAAACTTAGTATTAAAATTTCATCGAAAAATATGCAGGGAGTGGTCCAAACTGGTAACACAAATGAATAATCTCTAACTGGATTATACATCTTATTCAATGGGGTCAGTTTGATACCCGTACTGTAACCACTCGATTTTTATAGCATTTAGTAACTACTATTCATATCTAGGTAAAAAACTATTACAAGCAAATGAAAGTTGTCAATGACTCATATGCTCGTACTAGGATTAAAGCTTTTTATTTGTGGATTAAAAATGACAATTTGAATAGATACATAACATCAAAATCATACACGGTGATCCAGAAAAAGTGACAATAAAAAAACATCAAAGAATTGTTCTTTAATAAACATTTATAGTTTTGAACAATGGGCTTTTTTATTTAGTTATTAAGCTTACTCTCTCTTTTTACTTACTAACTCTTTATACAGGTTGGATCACACAGGATTTTATATTTGTTTGTTGTTCATTCTTTTATGACATCTTCGAAAATAGTTACGCAAAACTAAGCAGCTGTTTTTAGAGTCACCTGGAGAAAAACACTACTGGGAAAATAATACAAATGCGTCACACCACTTTTGTGACAAAGCACTCTTACGAGAATAACCAAATTAGGCTAATCAGGGTGATATTCAATAAATAACATCACTCTTGTACACCTGATAAATATATCTCTACTTTTAGAAAAATATCTTAACTTGAATATAAAGCGAAGCTGTCGAAGAGGCCTTAAATGCCCATCTAAACATTTAAGATAGTCCCAGCGTGAAACCACATTTCTACAGATTTTTCAAAATTATTTGCTAAGGTTAAGAATAACGTTTACCAATAAATAACAAAATTTCAGAATTTTTGACTGTTTAGAATTTTAGATAATTCCTTTGTATTATACAAAAAAATATCTCGCATGTATGTGAACTAACCGACGACAATAAAATAGACGATTAACCAATTTTATAAATCTCTCATTTAAACTAAGGCAGATTTTTATAATTTGGAAAATGGTGGAAGTGTTAATGTTTCCCAAATTTTGAATTTTGCAGTAAAAGCAAATTTTTTATTAAGAGGGATAAATTTGATAATTAGAAAAGATTTTAGAATCGCAGTTAAAAACAAAAGAGACCTGTGTGAGTGTTTTTTTTTTTTTTTTTTTTTTTTTTTTTTTTTTTTTTTTTTTTTTATTTCTTATTTGTTAGCAATCAAAACACAAGGGTTCTATAAGCTAGTTAGCTGGCTCAAGAGCAGATAGGCTCCTATTGGCGTGGTGAGGTCTTCTCCAGTGATACGACCCCTTTAATCGTTTCTCAGATCAGCTGGCCAGTTCCTTTTGAGTCTCCTATCGGCTTGAAGTTCTAATAGAGGTTGGAGTAAGGGGTTACTGTGTGATTCCAGTCCTTCATAGTGTTTCGTACTTTGTTCGGTGATCACATCCTGTACGAACGGGATTCTCAGGTCTTCATGGAGTGTTAGGTTTGACACATACCAAGGTGCATCAGCTATCATACGTAATATTTTGGATTGGCTTCTTTGTATTATGGTTGTATTTGACTTGCTCGCGCATCCCCAGATTTGGATACCATACGTCCAAATAGGTTTTATGACAGTTTTGTAGATGAGAATTTTATTTTCTAAGGTCAGCTTCGATTTTCTACCGATTAGCCAGTTTAGATCTTTTATTCTTAGGTCAATTTGTTTCCGCTTCTTAAGTATATGTTCTTTCCAGTTTAGTTTTAAGTCAAGGTTTATTCCTAGGTATTTGGTGCTAGATGATTGAGGAAGTTGACTATTGTTAAGTGAAACTGGAGGACACTGGTCTTTTTTCAAGGTAAAAGTCACTTGAACGGATTTTGATTCGTTCATTTTAATTCTCCACTTATGTGACCACGTCTCGATTTCATTTAGTTGTACCTGAAGAATGGTAGATGCTGTAATTGGATTTTCGTCAGCTGCAAGGATGATAGTTTCATTATTGGTTGGTAGATCTGCTGTATATAGCACATACAGTAGTAGTCCAAGAACGCTGCCCTGTGGGACACCAGATTTTATTGGAAAATTATTGGAATAACTTTCATTCACTCTTGTTCTAAATTCTCTCTCACTTAGATATGATTTTAACAGTTTCAGATAAGTGATAGGAAGACATTTCTTGATTTTGAACATCAGGCCTGCATGCCAAACCTTGTCGAAGGCTTGACTGACATCTAAGAAGGCAGCTGTGCAGTACTGTTTATTTTCCTATAATGAAAATTAAGTTTTAAATTTAAAGAAACTAATATTAAAATAGAAGATTAATATGAATGATATATCGATCAAACTTAACAAATTAAAATTTAAAAAAAACCCACTAATGCCGGAAAAATAGCGAGAAATAAAATAAAATAAATAGAAACTAAAGTACCAATCACAAATAGAAATAATAATAATCTGGAGGTTCCCGAAACAGATAGAAAAATAAAACTATATAAGAGAAATTTAAATAGAAATAGAAAATAATGGATATAAAGGCAAAAACTAATTATTATTATATAATCATAAAACATTCCAATTTTTTTCAACTAATGATAAATATTTTTAACAAATTCACTAAACATCAAAATTGACAATAAAATACTTTAAAATTAAAGCTAACTTCTAATAATAAATACTATCGAATAAACGATCAAATTTATTGTTACTCCGCAACAAAACACCACAATATATACTTAAAATCTTTTTGTTAATTTTTTAAATAATTTAAATATTATCAAATATATTTAAAACATTTATACTATTCCTTATAAAAATTTCCGTTTCCTCTGTTTAAGTGAAGTAATAAATATCTTTTGCCACATATTTCACAACCAATTTCTCTCATGACTAAGTAATTGTAAGATCACGGATGAGAAATAAATTCAATTTCGATTTATTTCGAAACTTCTCGGATATGTGTCAAATTTGACCGTCTTATTTATTGTTGCGACCTTTTAGTTCGTCTGAGGGCACAGAGGGACAAGAAATTTCTTTTTATAATCTACCGGTAAGATACCGAGATTTACAGATATAAATTTTCTGAAGAAAGTACAGATCTCTTTCTAGAGAGATTATTTTAAAATTAAACAGTTTGCAAATGGCGTTTCTTCTCTATGTATAAATACCAAATTATGTGGGCCTCAATTATAAAACTCTTCTAATATTTAGAGCATTGCTAAAAAAATTAATTCGTTAAAAATTATGAATAAAAAAAAATAATTCCTTCTTTTTGCGTTTGATTAAGAAAAATGATTTATAGCAAACAATATTAATAATTTTTTACGACAAATCTCCTCTTAAATTTTCTTCGCATGAATTTAGCAACGTCCTGTATAACACAGAATTTTAATCTTATACTGTTCGTTTTGTAACCTCGTAACTTCATTCGAATTCAGTAAATCAATAAATGATTTGCTTATTTGTTATGTTCCTAAAGTATGGATGGATATACTTTAATTTGAATTACAATACTCAGAGCGGCAAAAGAATACCCGCGCATCTCGGATTCACATGAACGAAATCAAAAATGTTCAGTAAAAAAAATCTATAAGAATAAAAAATATAGCTAATATTCCTATTGACGGGTGTAAATGGGGTTAAAATTGTTCTTGTACTAAGTGATTATGATTTAAAAATTAGACAATTTTGGATATGAATATCTATACAGGGGTCCTCGAAAATAATGGACATATTTATGGATGAGGTATAAAAACCTCTTATAATTTTCTTTCTCAAGTCAGCCGTTTTCAAAGAAATAAAAATTAGTATTCTAAATATATCTAAATATTATTTACCGCAAAGCAACTAGAGCCGGCAACACCGCTTTTTAAAAATGTTCTAAAAATAAGTTTTTATTTTCACTTTGATATTTAGAATGGATATAGAAGAGTGAACGATGTATCACGGATTAGATTAATTAACATCTCGTGATATTCTTGATTTGAATCAAATGCAATTTTTCACAAAATTATTGAAACTTCTTGATCAAACGATAAACTTAAGATGATTAAACAATCCGAATCATCTGCAAACTAACACAATTTTATGATTCATCAGGTAGATATTCGTTGGTTACATAACACATATTTTTATTAAAAGTGTGAGGTGATGCCACATATAAATTTTCAAGTAAATGTTTAAAGTGCATTTTTATGTAAACTAATGTTAGAAAATATTTTATTAGAATATTTCGTAGCAAATGACAAGTTCTACATACTTTTTAAAAATACGCATTATTTTCGCGGTATTTGAGTTGTTGGCGTAATCTCAATATATACGATTATGTAAATAATATTAATATATAAAAAAAAATATTAAAATAATTTTATATACAGAATGTGAATAAGTTATGAATTATAAGTTTATAGAATAATGGAATGTAATATATTTAAGCATATACAGGATATTAAGGAACTTGATATATATATCAAAATTTTAGGAATAGATGAGGTCAAAATAATGTTAAGACTTGAAATAAATTATAAAACTTCATTTTCAGAATCTAATGAGTTATCAACGGTTTTTATTATTAAGGGTGAAATATCAGCATATATTTTGTTACGTAGTGGGTTAAACCCCCTCAGAAAATAATATTTAGATTCTTTCATATATTTAGTGAAAGAAAACAACTCAGTACTTATCAATATACAATACCAAATGAACAGTAACTACCATTACAATGCTTTATGAAAAGCAACTCACAAAGTCGCAGAGGATTACCAGAGACTCCCAACTAAAGAACTCTCTCTAGTCCTTTTTTACCCATTGTCTCTTCTAAAGTTAGGTTGTTGCTTCTGGCTAAGAAAAAAGCTGCTAAAAAATTGTAATTAATTCATGAATCGCCCAATACATCTTTATTTCACTCTCTGGCCTTCGCAAATTTAGCAATTCAATCAGTAAATATAAAGAAAACTCTGTAAAATACATGTTTAAATTGTAATAAGTGGTAAAGTTATTAAAAGTAAAAACTTTGTTCATAGTGGAGCTGAAAATCCGTATGTTAATCTTGTAAATATATAAGTGTATTTTCTACTTCTTTTTAATAAAATTACTAAAACGACTCAGTTTACCATTTATTTCTATAAATAGCTAGAATCACAGTCATTTAATATGCAGATAATTTGAAATAATCCTTACAGACCATTTAATCTATAATCACAAATTACATCTCGTTTTAAATACTAAATATTCGTATATTTCGAAAAAATGTTTGATACTCAATTGCAAAGTTCGTTTGTATTGGCATGTCGTAAACTGAGTTAAAAATAACTATTTTCGCTTCCAATTCATAAAATAGTTTTATTTTACGCACTTATTGAATAAATTTTACAAAAATAACGCATTTTTTATAATATACAATGCCAACGTATAATAAACATATAAATAAACAAATCAAATTCGAATTCATTGAAAAAACTAGATTGATTTGCCGCAAGCATAAGAAAAACTTGTCATAACGATTGCAAAATACTCTCATTTGCAAAATATTTTATTTAGTCATTCAATTATAGAGAAATTTGTTGTGAAAGACCTGAAGAATGGCTTTTCAGACCTTGGGCGCTTCGGTTTGCAATTTACAGCTCGGATTAACGCAAATATCAACAAAATACGGATTATTACATTGAGAGCTCAACATTGTCCTTAACATACATATCCTGATCCTTTACTTTATAATAAATATGGCGAATTCACCATAAAGCTGGATTGAGCGAATTACTCATAATTCGTTTAACTTTTGGCAGGGAAATAATTTTAATAATTTCAAACGAAGTACCACTCGAGTTCCCTCCTAAATCAAGGAAATTTGCAAATTGAAAGGGACGTTCTCGAAATATTAATTGTTGTTACCACGTTATTAAAAAATGTCTTAAAACTTTCTTTTATATTTTGTAAAAAATTATTAGGTTATAAAATTTCCTTTCATTTACTAATAACACTAATAAAATACAATGTTCTAAAGAGGTAAAAAATCCAATAAAACATTAGATCTGTGACCTTTAAACTATTATTATTTATTACTTAATCTTTATGTTTTCTTTGTTGTAAAAGATACGGCCACAGCTTAACTTTCTAATTGTCACTATCGATTCGGTAAATGTTACTTGTATCCAATTTTAGTTTCAAGTTTTTTAGGAGGACATAGTCTGAAAGATAATATGAAAGAAATACTTGTATGAATGGTGGACTAGGTCAAGCACTAGTCTAAAGCAGTGAGACCTTGTTAAATAATAAAATAAAAACAAAAGCAACAATTTCAATAATCCTTTTATCGCAGGTTTTGCTAAATAGCACTCTTTATGTTTAGTATGGGCTATATTTAAAGAGTTGAAGCTGTGGAGCTAACTGGTAAAAATTGAATTAATTGTTTCAATCCTTTTTTTGTGGAATTTATCCATAAATATAAACAGATAAGTTGTACTTATCTGAATTTTCACAGTATTACAAAGTTTTTTAAATTATATTTTCTCGACCAAGGTATCGCGTATCTAGAATTGTCAAGAGTGACATAAGATTGACAGATTAATCGTAATTAATTTTATACTATAAATCATTATCTAGCAATATGTACAATAATATTCTTCTTTCCCTAAAAATATTTTGGTTATTATTATATAGGTATTTAGTCCAAAACGAAATCTCAAATAATTGAACTTCCCAGGTTTAATTGTTCATTCATGAGGACATTTTATGTGTCATATTCCTCCCAAAAATCAAGTTCTTCTTTTTTGTCACTTATATGGAGTACCTCCACTGTTGTTTTATTTCAATTGTGTTGTTAATCATAGGTTTGTGTTTAGTGTCAATGGGGTATTTTACATAATGTGACTTACCTGATTTTTAATCTATAAACTCGTAAGTGTTCACAGTTTGTAAACTCTGATTTTTTAATTTATTAATTTTAGGTTTTACATTTAATAAAAATGAACCTACATTATTTCCTACTTTAAAAGATATTGTACGAGATACAATTTTTGATATTTTGTTTGAAATATATCCAAAATATGTAATTGTTCCGTATGACCCGTCATCTTTAGGTTGTTTCGGAAATATGAGGTTAAGGCCAGTTCTTTCTTATTTTTTATTAATCAACCTAGTTATTAGATGTAATGTATAATTATTAGAGCTGGCGATTTTTTTATTGTATTAATTCTCTTTTAAAATCAAATTTTATTTTTGTCTACCACAACCTGTAAAACCAGCCAAAACATCATCAACATATCTATACCAAAACAATACATTCTTTGAGAAATTTGAATCAAACATTTTTTGTTTCAAATTATCCACAAAAATATTTGCCAAAATTGGTGATATTGATATAATCAAAATGAAGGATTGATAGAATTATTAAAATATATCAATATTAAATGCGAGTAACAAACAAAATATTAATTTCTCTCTAAAAATTCATTATTAGCATTAAGATTTTTTGATGTTTACAGAAATAAGTTCAAACTTAGGTATACTCATTCATTTTAAATATTAATTAATAAATATTTTTATGTAAGTTTTCATTTCAAGGTAGACCTTCTTCTACTAATTATCAATAGATGACATCACATGACCCAACCATAACTATTTAAATTTTGTAAGGCAACTGTTTAAAGAAAAAATAATAATTCCATAGAAGCAGATAAACCCTTTCTTAGTTGTATTGTGACCAATTTTCTTGAAATCACTATTTGTATCCTATATTGTGGTATTTAAATAATACAATTTAAAATTAAGAGCAGATGCATATACAGCCAGTTCTGTTTTTTATTTTATACATATTTACGAATAACATTTGAAATTTTACTTTTTAAACGTTTATATAGAAAATGGTTATTGACTAGTGAATAATGAATATTACTACTATTGAGAAAATGTATATACAGGGTGAGTCTTAAGTAATGTGCCAAATTGTAAATGTACCTTCAGAAGACAAAAATAATATTTTTCTTAACAACAATGGACCTAAGATCGCACCTTTCTAAGTTACAGGCTGCTAAAGATGGAAAAAGGAAATATATTTTCATTAATAAACAAGCAATTTTTCTAGATACAGGACTAAAATTAAGTTAAACAGAAGATTTCTACCTTAAATTGTTTATCTCTTATAAATTTACAACTTACATATATTATTTAGAAAGCCTTATCATTTTTGTATACTATTTTATCTGTTCTAAATTGCGAAGCTTCAAAAAAAGCTCATAAAAATCCAAGAATTAAAGAGGAACCATGGACGTAGGGACTTATATTTACAAATATTTGATATATGTGTAAATTATAAAAGAAAAGCTTTATACATAGTGTATAGAATTATAATCTACTTTTAATTTTTATTAATGAATAAAATTATATATTTTTAATATTATTTGGAAAAGTTTTTCGTAATTATGTTACCAGACATATTATTACTCATTGAAATTGGCTCAGTCTAGTTTAAAGAAGAAAATTAAATAATTTTAAACATACTTTTACATAATTAAATACATATAAAATATACATCACTAAAAATTAATCATTACCCAAGAACAATTTTTAGAAAACTCAATTATGCATAATTTTTTGATCATCTTATTAAACACTCCTTCTTTTTGAGGGCTTGGAACTATGAATTTTACTAAATTACCAATTTTACTTACAAAAAAACTCAGATGATTATTGAAAGCGGTAAACTAAAAATTAACTTTAACCGAAAAAAAAAACATTCTTAAAACCAAATTAAAGAAAACTGACATTTAATTTTTTTAGTTCTGAAATTCTTTTAATTATTTGATTGACTGATTTTACACTATCTTTTTTTTAAATACTCGACCATATTTAATCTTTATTTTTAAGTACATAATTGTCATTACTTCTTTGTGGAATTTCATGGTCTTACGATATTTCACTATTTAGCTTCGGTATCCAAAACGCCATATTTTTAAAGAAAAGAAAAATTTAAAGTTTAAAATAACAATCACTCCCGCGCGCTACTGCCTGAGAACTTAGAAGGGGAATTATTTACGACTATAGAAACTCTGTCAAATACTTTGCACTTCACTACCTCAGATATCAAGATATTATACGTGGTATATATAATATTTAAACGACCATTTCTTATAAAGTTTATTTAAAGAGTATTGCCATAACGTAATTTAGAAATAGTATATAGGATGCTTCAAAACGTTGATCGTACATGAAATTATTAATTTTAGATTAGAAGTGAATTTAAAAGAAAAAATATATACTCAGTTTAAAATTCTATGATTTTCCAATTTTTTTAAATATTCTTATGATAATTGTTTCACCCTTTACTCCTAACTATTATTTATCACTCTGTATAATGAACAAATTATAGATTGGATGAAAACCGTGGATTACAAATAATATCTGTTTGATTCACGTTTATTTCGACCCTCATTTTTAAGCATAAATCAATGTTTGAAAAGACTAACATTAACAAAGGGTGAAAAAATTATCACAAGAATATTAAAAAAGTTTTGGAAAATCGAGAGACAAGTATATTTTATCTTTTACACTTATAGTCGATGGGTTCCAAAAAAGTAAGGATATGATCAATTATAATTAAAAATAAGGGACATAGCAATTGTACAAAAAAATATGTTTTATTTATTTGAGGTGAGCGCAGCATCACTCTGTAAGCCGGTAGATCGCTAAATGAGGAGATTCCGGTATCAGTACCGTCGTCAGGAGCCCGAGGAGGTGGTACCAGCCATGACTCAATAGCACACACTTGTAAATTATAAGATGTGCGCTTATAAAGAAGATGGTGGTCACAAAATCTTGTCAGTTTTCCAGCTAGGTGGATGGTGTCAAAATCGAAAAGTACTGAACAATTTTGCAAAGAAAAGTAAGTAAAAATTTTTGAGAAAGGCGAACCAGCGATCGCGAAAAATTTCGAAAATTTCAAATTTCGGAATTTTCGTGTTTTTGTGAAATTTGTGATGTGACGAAACGAGGATTATTTTTTACTATGGATTCAGTTTGGTTTGTGATTTTTTACTTTTTTTTTATTTTTTATTTTGCTCAAATAAACTTCCATGTAAGAACATTATAAGGTCAGTTTCTTTCCTAAATGCATTTTGTTTATTTAATTATTATTTTAAGTATTAGCAAACATTTGTGTAATCCAAGACTTTTAACTAAAAATTAATTTTTATTTATTTATTTTTTTTTTTTTAAATTACTCTGCATTTCATTAGTAGTATATAAATTAATATTAATACTATTAAAGTAATTTTGGCAAATGGCTTAGGCACTTAAAAAAATAAAATTTTATCAATTAGCCTATAAATTTCATTTACTAAAACATTTAAAAAAAAATTACTTTCTGTATATTTTCCTTTACACCTGACTCTCTATGCCTACATTTTCTTTATGACAAAGTATCGTGTAAACGTAGCTACCAAGTTTAATCATTTATTAATATTGAACCAAGTACCAGAAATTTTCACTTTTACTTCGCACAGACGATGTGGGATTTACGGCAAATTACAATCATTGATACCCTGCATTTTTTCAAGTGGCTTTTTCCAAAAAAGGAGGCGTCTGGCATTGACCAGTTCGTAATAAAATTTAATGAAATATCGTCGAAATGTAATGGCTTTAACCACTCCTTTTAAAAACCTATTTATAAAAGTGAAATCCCAAAAGAATGAAAAAGTTACGAAAGTTCAGGGAATAATTAAACATAGGTCAAGAGGATAAATAAAATAAAATAGTTTCTTTCATAAGAACATAAATAATAAAATCTAGATTGCTATTTTTAGAAATTTCCGAAAAAAAAATAGTAACTAAAAATTCGTTTTTAAGCAAAAAATAACGTTCTAAATTAGTTAATCAACATTAAACATTAAAAGTAACATGTAGTTCCTGTTCTAATCGAGCATTGGTATCTTTTTCTTTGTAAGAATTTAGATTTGTCAAATGCAATTAATTAATGATTTTTGTAATTGAGTAATTGTATTGAACATTTACTAAATATCTCATTATATTAAAATAAATATTTTATTGAATTTTACTATAAAATAAAAATGTAAAAAATTGAGGTGTTTCATAATACGGAAACCAGAAGAGCATTCCATAAATAAATTACTTGTACATGTACATCTTGCCTTATTACGAAACATAAAAAAATCATGCGTACATTAATTTTTCGAAAAATTGTTGATGACATTTATTAAATATACAGAATTATGTATTTAAACGATGCAAATTACGGACTTTACAGATGTTATATAAAAGTAATAATTCACATAGCCCCGAGATATTTGGTGTAACCGGTCGTTTTTAAACACCAGCGAAATTTTCTGTCTGGTAAGGTTATATGCTGAAAGTGAAACTGATACCAGACGAAATGGCCGTTATACAGGATGTCCCATATAAGTCGCTTTTTAAAAAAGTATCATTTCAATAGGAATCACTCTGTATATCTAATTTACTACCAGAATCACATTGCAAAATATTTCATTTAATATTAATGAAACTATTATGGCATCAAAATAATATTTACCATTTAGTCATACCTGCCTACATAGAAAATTATGGATGTAAATTAAAACGCCACTCAAATACTTAAATATCGTTACTCTGAGTATTTAAATATAGTCTATTTCCCCATGCTTTTAATTTTAGGCAAAATTTCGGTGAAGAAATCAATTCAACAATGAGAGTCAAGAAGCTAGTAAACAAAAAGAATATATTGTAACAGTTCATTACTCAATTATTTCTTATTTAATTAGAAGAACAATAATTATCATATAATCTGAAGATAGGTCTGTGTTCACACAGGATTAAGTTGGAGCAACTGTAGGTCTTCAAATTAATAGTTGTTTTCTATAAAATCCTAATATCTATAATTTCATAAAAAGTATAGAAGTGTAGAAGTTATTTTATTTGACTAAATTTCTGTACTCATCGCCTATCGAAATCTTTTTGTTTGTGGTTTAATTTTAGTAAGTTTTATTGTTTGCAAAATAATATTTTAAAAATAAACTGTTTTTAAAAAATTGTCAACTAATATCTCTATAAAAATTACATCTGGTTTTCTGCTCTGTTTTCTTATCGATAATTTTTTAGTTCTTAATACATATTATTACTATAAAGGATATTGTAGCCAATTTTTACACAAAGATGTCAAAAGATATAATGAATAAAAATGATAATTTTTGACGATTTTCATCAAAAAATGTGAGATACATTTTCAATAGGAGTGTACGTTTTTAGAAACACCAGAATTTGTTGACAAATGACAAATGTAAAAAATCTAAAAAACACAATAACTGTTTTCACGTCTGAAATTGTTTCATGAAAATAGTTCAGATGTAGTTGATTGAATTTAGATTCAGTGGTTTGTTAACGCATTTATTCATATCATAACGAAAAATATTTTTAGTGGCATTCAATTTTTAAATTCTATTTAAGTTTTTTATTTCATTACTTGTGTACATTTTTCATTTAACATTGATTTTTAATTAATTTTGAAGATTTTATCCAAGGGAAACTAGAGCCATAGTTTGAAAAATTTTGTGATTAATAATTAAATGAATTTTTTGTTCATTTTTAATAAGAATGTATGGTTTTAGCAAAAAAGGGGTCTATTCTATAACTTTTTGGTTAAATTATAACCTTGAGTTATTTTCCCTAATAGCTTCTTTAATTTTGAAAAAAAATTAAAGTAAATTAATTTCTAGAAAACAAAATAACTGCTTTTTCGGACAATATAAAAAATATACAGGATATTCCATTTGATAATGGCAATCATTTTTAAACCTCCTGTTCAAGTTGGAAAACACGTTTATTTAGCCACAATTAAAAAAAATATTTTTAGTGGTATTCATTTTTAAATTCTAATATTTTTATTTCATTATTCATTTAAAACTGATTTTTGATAATTTTTGAAAATGTCATAAAGTTCAAGAAAAAGTAAAGACATTGTTTTCAAAATTTTGTGATTAATAAATAAATAAATATTACATATTACTTTTATTCATTTTGAATATAAAAGTAAATATATTACGAAAAAATCAAAATAACTGCTTTTTTAGACAAAGGAAAAATACAAGTGCTATGAAAATCCTATATAAGTTGGAAAAAATATAAATGTGTCCAAAAATAAAAAAAAATTAAGAGTACACTGCCAAAAATAGCAGGCTTTTAAAAAAATAATTACTATAATGAAATAACTGCTTGTCTTATCTTTAGATTTCGGTTTTAACTGCATATTTTTCTTAATTAATTTTTATAGGACACAAACGTTGAAATTAGAACTTTCTTTAAAAGCAACAACCTAGATTATTTCATAAAATTTGCCAAAAAGGAAAAAAAATTGAATCGGCTAATAAAAATCCACAAAGGGACAAAGAATGCTTATGGAAATTCCAAAGTAACTATCATGCTTACGTTATTACGTGCTCGAACTGTTGATTAAATAAGTGGATAATTATTATTACGACCGTTTCGTATACAGTAGGCTCAAATTTTTAATTGTCACCATTTCACAAAAAATTGTTGATTAGTCTACCCACAATTTTTAATAAGGTTTGTATTTACATCTTATTTGTATTTTACTCCCTTTTACCTCAAATCTCTTCAAAATAAAACCTGGAAAAAGATATGTAAATATATTTTTATATTCGTTAGTTTTATATTTACATAAAATAGGTGTATAATTATATTTGTTTAGAAATTTATTTGGTTTATAAATGTCTTCATTAATATAAGTTATTTATATTTAAATAACATTTATTCTAACAGTACATGTGAATATACATGTGATTTTTATAGATATATACATTCGTTTGCTACATCAATTCTATTGGTTTTTCCATTCTAATGATTACAACAGGCAATTTAACAAATAAATATAGAAAACATTTACTACCTGTATCATAGCATGAAGCAGATCATCAATTTATGATCTTCACTTTTTATTAATTATTTTAAACGCTATATTTGTTGTGACAAAACTTATTTCAAAAGAATTTAAAAATAATTTTAAACTCACGCACAAGTCGAAAGATGAAAACGTTTTATTCTATTTTATTTTATTTTTATTATATTTTTTAAATTCTGAACAAATTCAAGTATTGAAAAATCGGTTTTACAGATAAGTTTAATAAAAAGTTGTGAGAGAGTATTCACCGTGAACAGGATGTGCATGTCGAGTTGTTTAATTTTCTTACTACGTAATAAGAATTCATTAGGCAAATTTTTTAGAAAAATAAATTTTGCATATAGTTGAAGTTAAGTTTCCTTAAAATTCAAACGTTTTCTTTGTTCATCAGCAGAGAATTTAAAGAATATTTGTTTTTAATTTTATTCCTAATAAATGTAATAGAGTATTATGCAGTTGGAAGAAATTAGTTCATGTTTATGTTGGAAAAAATTAAAATAGGTTTAATAGCGTGATGATGGTTTTTCGTGTTCGAAACTGTGAATGTAGTTGTTTGAATTTAAACTCACTGATTTATTAACATGTTTACTTATTCATTATTAAAGAGATATTTAGTGGTATTCATTTTTTAATTCTAATTCAGTTTTTTATTTCATTATATTACGATATTTTTTTGATTTTTGATCATTTTTGGAGATTTCATGAAGTCCAAGGAAAAATAGAGCTATAGTTTTTAAAGTATTGTTATATTAATAAATAAATTACTGGTTTCGTTAGTTTTGAAGATAAATTAATTGCTCTTTTAAACATTATAAAACTATACAGGGTATAGGGTATTCCACTTGAAAATAGTAATATTTTTGAAAATTTCAAAATGGAAAAATTTAAAATAGGTTAAAAACCTGACTACGATTTTGCATGTTCGAAACAATTAAAAAGTGGTTTTCATTTTTAAATTCTAATTCAATTTTATTTTACATTTTTTATTTAACATTGATTTATGATAAATTTTGGATATATTATTAATATATTATTAAGTCCAAAGAAAAATATGCCACAGCGTTTTAATTTTTGTGATTTATAATTATCTTATAATTTTGTTTTTCATTTTTAGAACTCTCTCCATATTTAAATATTGAGCTCTTGGTTTAATCGAAATAATCCAAGATGAATAAGTTCAAATCCAAGAAATTATAGGTAATTCGGTCAATGTCATTTGCCCACGCTTGTGTCTCCGTGAAGAACCAATGTCCAATATGGTCATTCAACAATAGGAAAATGTCATATACAAACATAGTAATAAAATAGTATTAATAACTGCATGATCTAAGATATATGCAAACATCGTTAATAATTAATAATTTTAATCTTTAAACTCCTCCATCTGATTAAAACATAAAGAGATTTAAGTCTTTTCTTAACATAGTTATTTTTAAATATCGTACATGGGGGTTACACACTATCTATTTTTTAGCAAAATGGGTTTTTAAAGTTACGATTGTCAAAAATCTTACTATACAGAAAAATTGAAGAGTTAGATGTCTATATTACTACTGAAATATACGAGATAAAATATATTTTAAGTAGCATTAAGAAAAATATTTTTCTAATTTTATTTAAAATTTTGTACTCAAAAATTACTATGGTTGATAAATTTCTTCTCAAAGTTACATCTCTTGATTACGTGAGGTATAAAACTTTTACTTTTTGATGCTTACGACAATACTAGTTTTTTAGAGGATGTAAATTTTACACACTGTAATATTTGTTCTAAACGTGGGTGTAACTATAAAATTGACACAACTATTTTTAGAAGGCTTTTACTTTCATTCCAACTTTTCAAGGTTTAAATCATATCATCTCATATGCATATTTTTCTAATAATTTTGTAAACAGTGCCATATTATGTATATAATTATCATAGGTTTTTGACAATCCCGGATTTTAAAATCTAAAATTACCCACAAAGATAATAAAATAAAATAATAATTACATAATCCGAATACTTGTCTACCAAAAAAATCAAAGAAAATTTACTAACCGGTAAAATAAATAAAAGTTATTTACATTAACAACTTTTATTTGATTTTTTTTATTTGTATAAAATATTTATTTAATATATGTAATCTTGTAAATAAGACATTTAAATCGAATCTTATTGAAGCCTTGGATAAATCCTTGAAACCTCACTAAAACCCTGTAAATTTTAATAAAACAAAAAATATTAAAGCATCCTTAATAAAACCAAAAAACCTAATTGGAAACTTATAAAGCATTTTAAATTTTCCAAATCCTGTTAAAAACTAATACATTTTATTAAACCGTTATAAATTCCAAAAAACTACAGTATAAATAATATTTTTGTGAAACTTTAATAAAATACAATATAGAATCCACACAAATTTCAAAAATGTCTTCCAAACCATACGATTTTATTTGATAAAATTCTGTAGTTATATAAAATAGTTATTGATAGCAAAAGTGCAAATTATAGTATAAATTACTATTAATCGTAAACTTTTGACCCGTGAAGGTAAACAAAACCTATCTTTACTCATTCAAGGTGCTGAATGTGTCTTATATTTCCCATATATACCGAGCGATTCCTAATTACATATCATTAAGTGCGATCTAACAATGCTACTATGATTTAATTAAATATTAATAGCGATTTATTCGTGGTGCATAATTGCTAGAGAAATATATAGCTATATTAAGCTTTGTATAATGTTTAAACAGCATTACCATTATTTTTTGTGGATCAGTAATTATCAGATTTATTGCCTCATTCATAATTAAAAGTAATAATTACGCTATAGGTCAAATGAAAATAAAAATCACGTTGTACTCAACACGAATTTATTGTTTATTATCGGTAAATGCTATATAAAAATGAATCTTAATGCCCTCGCAAATAAAATATTCGTTGTTAAACTCGAACGTTTTTAAGGTTTATTTTTAAGATTTTGAAATTTTTGCAATTTTATCTATTAATCTGTTTCTTAAATTTGGTAGAATATTCTGATTTCTTTCTCATTTGTGGTGGTAGATTTTATTTTTTCGTATTTTCTAGTTGTGTTATGTAATCTAGTATCTAATTTATAAAAAAATCTGTTAGAAATGAATATTTGATTAAATTTGCTGGATTCTGAATAATGAAAAACAATTGGCAACATTTTCGTCAAAACATTATTTTATTTCAATATCTTTAGTAAAATAAACATAATTATCTTTTACTCAAACTACCTGTAATTTCAATTAGTGTGGGTTTCAAAAAGCGCAATATTGATAAATTATAGATAAAAAAAGATGATCTGAACAAATATTTAAGAATAAATAATGAAAATACTCAACCTTAAAATTCTAACAAGTGACACTTTCTCTCAGAGTTTATCTGTAGAAACACATATTACATAAAAGTAGCATCTCCCCCACTTAAAGAACGTTTTATATATACGAAGAAAAGAATTATTACTTAACGAGGGTTATTTTTTAAAACAAAAAAAAAATAGGAAAAAATGATACATCCTCAAATTTCCAAAATATATTAACTACTATTATTTATTGTAATAATGAAGACCGCACATTTAAAATACTGTTAAATATTTTATAGAGAAAATTGATCCTTGAATAGATTAATTTGTTGTTTTAAATGTCAAAAATTCAAATTCCTTACACACGAAATAGTGAGAGGAACATTTCGTTAAGCTGTCCAATTATATAATTATACCATGCATTCCATTGTTATTAATAATTTTATTACAGCCTAATAAGTTTTGATTGGTCTTTGCGATAATGCTAAGATGGTATACGGGGCAAAACTTTTATGGCTCAACGGTACTTTATTCTCAGACAGAGAAGCGATTATTTTTCAAAATTAATTCAATAAAAAATTCTTTTTTGTAGGACTTTAATATTAAATTATGACTAATTTTACACCACTAATAGTGTAATTCTTTACCACAAATTTTTCATGACTTTTAATTAATTTTTTAGACAGTAGTTTTATATTTTAAAATATTACAAATTTCAAAATCAAGACTTTTTTAAATGGAAGTTAATTATTCACATGAGATCGTGATTATATGAATATTTTTAGATCTCAATTAGCATTGGTATTTTACTAAGCAAGAGAGACGTCTCATCTGTTTGTCTAATATTCTTTTATTGCAAAATTCTGACGTTGTTTAACATTAAAGACGATTTAGTAATTACTTTAAACTTATCATCAACTATTCAAGATTGTAGATAAGTATTTATTTCGTAATAATTTTCGATTCTCACCTAATCGAATTTGTTCAACTACAATTTCGACATTAAGAAAAATACCTAGTACAAAAAATAATTTACATTGAATTAAAAATCACGAACCAAATTTACCTTCTCTTGTAACGATTGTATATATTAATTATGTATTTCTTTTTAGATTTAAAAAAATATGTCTCCACTATTACTAGTGGGGATACTTATTTCGACTGCCATTGCTGACGTTACGAACGTCAACGACGGTTTGGTAGCCAGTCCCAGCGAAGTAAACTCTCTAGTCACTAAAAAAAATGCTTACGAGTCGGGAAATCCACAAGATTTCTGGTGGATGGGCAACAATAGTCCTATGAAAGCAGCTTACGATTATTACAAGAAATGTTCAAAAACAGGTACAAGCAAATACTAAGAAAGTTCAATAGAAACACTTTTAGAGGCTGTTAAGTAGCGTTTATTCAACGAATTTAAAAAAAGTTACCAATAACCTTAAAGCATAAGTCCCATTGATGGACTATTCTATAGATTTCCTATTGGTAAATTCTTCTGATGTTTAGATTCTGGTTTGTAGTGGTAGCACCAAGACTCATCACCCATTATAGTTTGGTCTAGAAAAGTTTTTCCTTCTTGTTGATAATGTATCAAATGTTGTAATAAAATCTTCTGTTCGTCACTAAACAATCGTGAGATCCTCTGAGCGGCAACTTTACTATAGTCAAGACAATGAATGATGAATGAATTAGTTCGTACTGACATACGACATTTGAAAAAGTTCTTTAACATTGATGTTTCTATGTGCGCCAAATACAATTTACAGATGTCTCACATTTTTATCTGACGCTGCAATAGGTGTGAGTCAGAGATAAACCAAATCTTTAGAGGATTATCTCCTTTGCCAAAATTTATTGCACTATTCAAATACTACCGTATAGGAGTAACTCTAGACATTATACACTTCTTATACTGTTACAAATTTCCATTGCTTGACTCTCTTCAGAGGCCTTCAAGTCTTTGAACGTATACACTATCACAGATGCCACTTTTTAATTCAGTCACAATAATTATCAAAGAGTATGGTGCAAATAATTTTCAGAAATGCGACGCAAACAATATAAACAAATTAATTCCATTGCCACATTGAAGAAATTATGGCAACACTGATCAAACTTGTTTCTATTGAACTATCTTCGTATTATCCAAGAAACAATTTTTCGAAAACCATTCGAGTAATTTTATTTATAGAGTATCTCGATTATTTAGATGATTCTCATACTTTGTTTTTCCAGGTATTTGTTTACCTCCTATCAACTTGAAGGAAGGCGATTTAGATATCGGACCAATCGATGTTAAAAAGAATCCTTTCCTAAATGGCGTTTACGAAGCTGGAAGTTCCTCAGACTTCTCCAGTTCATCGTCCGAGACAACGAAGAACAACGGAGCATTAGCTTTCCATTCGGGGCCCAACTTACAATTCGCCACAGCAGGTAACCTAAAATAAACAATAAATAATTCTTTATGAGTTTGTATAACCATTACTGTTTGTATAGGCAATGGTGATGAAATCCGCAACGAAAATGGTTTCTTAGGTGTACAACCTAAAAAACCAGGATTTCCCACCGTACACCCATTGGAAAACAAACAACCATTCCACACATCAGTCCCTCGACCTTTTGATCTCAACAATGAAATTGCTCACGGAAGCGGGAAAACACCTTGTAAAGGTCAAGGAAATGCCTGTGTTAAGAAAGAACATTGTATCAACGGGGTTGTTAGCAAAGACGCCAACGTTCCACAATTAAAAGAAAATGTAAGTCTTTTTCACAGAACTAATAGTAAATTTTTTAAATAGTTTTTGCACCTTAAAGGGATGCCACTTTTCATATTTTAATATGTTATGAATAGAAGTAAAATGGACCTTAATGTTCTCGACTAACTTGTCGAACGCTGTTGTGTAGATTTTCTTCCATAGCCAATAAAACGTTTAATTTAGTATCCTCAGAAAGTGCAGGACGCCCTGATTTAGGTAGATCTTCTACGGTACCAAACTCCCTAATTTTTTTTCAATTTTGCTCACTGTTGACTGACTTATAGGTTGGATATTTATTATTAAACATAGCACATACCTCTTATCGAGTTCGCATCTTATCGCCACAACCAATTAACATAAGAACTTCAATCCTTTGTTTTATAGATAAACGCATTTTTAAAGTGTCAACAAGCACATTTATATTAACTAAAGTGGTACTACACTTCACAAGTCTCACTGTCATTAGTGAGTATTAAAGAGTTACCTACTGAGTTATTATCATAACCTTTGACATCTGACAAGTTTTTACAATAATGATAACCAAAGGTACGACGTTATTAATTTTAAAATTATCGTATCTTGGAAACTGTTAATTACCGAACACTAGTATGATATATTTTTAGAATCGTCTTGAAATTTACAATCTAAAAAAAATAAAATATACTGCGTGTACCATTTAAAAAAATTGTCGATGAGATCGTTACTCATAAATGGTTTACCCTGTATATTTAATTATTATGTTAAAAACATTAAATTAAAATAAAAAACCGACTTATCTCAGGATTTTTCCTAAAAATTGTTTGTTTAGCTTAAAATGAATTTATTCTATACTTTGTGTACACACTGTATATGTAGATATTCTCGTTTCTGTATTTCTAAAAAAAGCTCTTAAACAATTCAGTATTTAAAAATACTTTTTTTTTATTTATTTTTATTTGGAAAAATAGTTTTTGAAATTTTTTACCTCGTACTAGAGGATTCAAATAGAGTTTGTGGGAACTATTTTCGATTCGCGTTCCTCTTGACACCTCATTAGCAATCGCTAGAGGCTTGAAGAGGATGCGTCGATCATTACGAAATTGCACAAACACAGTTTCAACAACAAAACTGGAAATAGAGGTTAATTTGCATCTTCAATTATCACCGAATAAAGCGGATAAAATAATCGAAAGACCTAAATTGTTATGTAATAGCCGTACAAAGTAGGACGAATGAGATAAATTTTTAACAATTTTGAATAACTAGTTAGAGAATCGGCTACTGGAACGAATTGAAGAGATAATGTCGTTCTTTTGTAATTTGTAAATTTTAGAACTCTTCCATTGTTTCCTGATATATTACAGGCATTTATATACGAGGTGTTTATAAAGAGTATTTTTCAATCCCTAGTAAAACTCAGTTCTTGTGCAATTGCTAGTTGCTGCTTATAAATTGTTACTGATATTTGATACCTTAAACGTAGAAGAAATATTTATTATTTTAGAATCAATGCTTTTTCCACCATACCTATGCTGTTGGCCATATTTCTTTGCTTATTTTACGGGCTTAAGCAAAATCCTAGTTGCAAGAATGATCGTTTAAATAAATATTTTTGAAAAATTACCTTTAAACACGTCTTTTATTCTTGTGGGGTGACGTCATAGTTATTTTTTTCTGACGAAACCACAGCATAAAAATTAACAAAAAAACATATATTCTACGATTTAGAAAAACGTTCATCTTAAATGTTCAAACTATAATTCTTCATCTACCTGACATTGCCATTCACCAGTGTGTCATTTCGTCGCTTATTCTTTCCTGCAAATTTTCCAAATTGGCAGGTCTATCGAAATAAACCCTTGATTTCAAATAGCCCATAAAAAATCTAGTAGTGTTAGATGTGGAGAACGCGGTGACCTTTCCACTGGTCTTCTTCGTTCTATCAGAACATAACATATACTTCCAACGAAGCTAAAATAAAATTTACATCTTGAAACTGATTGTAATTTAAAATTAACTTAAAAAGAATTAATTGATAGCTTCATGTTTATAATTTTTTAGATAGTGTCTGTTTTTAAAACAGTTATTAGAACATATATTATTTAGAAATGAACCAATTATAGTTTATGAAGACAATCATATGGCAAAAACTTTAGAGATCAAAAGGTCCAAACATACTGATGTGAAACATAATTTTGTTCGGCATTATGTGAGTGAATGTATAAACTTGATGTATTTGCCAATAAATAAAAATGTTGCAGATATTTTAACTAAGGCGATACCATTTGAATAAATGTTCTATTTTCAGAGACAAATTAAATTTAGTAGTCATTTAATAAATTTTGTTTGTTACATTAACACATGTATTTTCATAGATTGAGGGTGGGTGTTGACATAGTTGCAACGATTATGTTTGTTTGGTTTTGACAATATTTGGAAAAAGGAATGTGATATAATTTGGGATAAGTAGGAAAAATAATTTGAAAAACTACTTTCTTGCCGAAGATCCCCAACTTACATTGTCAACAACAATCTAATATTTTTCAGTTTTTAAATAATTTGTATAAAATATATTTTATTGATTCGTCTAATCAAATTACTTTCTATCATTTAAGTCGTATGTTTTTCCATAATTGTCTTTTTATTGCGACTTACCTGGTCATAAATAATAATAAAATTTGACCTTTTACTAGCAGGATTTCCAACCTACGTAATCCTCGACGATCAGTACTACAATTTATTTCACTGCATCTGTGACCTGACAAAAACAACTTAGTATTTATTAAACTGCAATAAGTTGAAAATAAAGTAACACAAATAAATGATATTTAAATTTAAAATTTTTGATATACTTATTATTCGTTTGATACATTTAAATTAAAAAATTGGACCGATTAAGGGTGGTCTTAATTATAAGCCAATGTGCTTTTAAGATATGAGTACTAAGGTATTTAATTTGAAATTATTTTAAATATTAAGCGTATATCAGCGTATTTAAACCGGAAACAATTTATTTTAATCAACAGTTACACATAGTAAATATACCGTCAGGCTCCAAAAATAATTAAATAATTATGTGCATGTTGACAGTTACTATTTTAATTGATGATGTTAGAGATAATGAATTTTTTAGTTTCAAGGATTTTTTAAATATTTCTCAAATTTTATAATTTTTGTGGTATTATAAAATCAATAAATGATGAGATAATCAAAACAAAATATTATATAACAATATTTAAGTAAAATAAAATAATAAAAACAGGTGTACGTATAAATTAGTATTAAAATTTATTTCAATAATCTTGATTAATATTTTAAACTTTTTTCATTTCATTGCAAATTGTACTTAAAAGTTAAATTTTAATGATTTTTACCAACAAAAATAAATCATTCATGTATTTCGATTTATATAAGTATCTAGTCAGTAGTAAAAAAATCCTCAGTTAACGACCTAGTAATTACTAAACTGGGGCTTATATTAATAAAACTTCATCTGTATTTGATGTACTTCTGACAGTGACATTCAAAGGCATATTTACCAAAAGGTTTTATGAATTTCAATTAGAACAGTGCCGACAATAGAAACACAATAAAACTCAAATTAGTTGACTCTCAATTCACTAACGTATATTACATAAAATCAGTGTTAAAAGGTCACAAAATTGTTACTATAACTTTCTATATACGTGTTCTTAGTTAAATAACCATCTATTCTAAAATAACAATCAAATCCATCGCCTTCGGTGTTACACAATTTCGCAAAAGATATTAGTTATAAGAATGAATAATATTTTCTTAATAATCTAAATCGATACATCTATTTATTAGTACTTATTATTAAGAGCTAAAATCAAAAGGAATCCATATAAGAAACATTTCATAATAATGTTTACCTAACACTTGAAGAAGAAACACCCATGACAGTTTATCAAAAAAGCCGATATAATTCTTAGAAGCAGTTATTTTCAGTTTAAAAAAGAACGAAAAGAATTAAGAGAGAGTTTCGCATGTTTCTGAAATTAAAGGTTAACTTGCTTGTTACACTTATTGGACCATACTTTTGGCAGGTAAAAATTCTTCGAGTGAAAATGAATACTTGTTTGGGTCTGACTCTCGTTTGATTCTTCTAGATGCCAAGTAAGCACCTCGGCTTTTTGTTTCATTTAATTTTGCTCAATTTTCATCTAATTAATCCAGCTAAATAAGACTTCTATTCAGAGAGTATCCAAATATTTTTAGTGACCATACTGTACACAAAGCTAAAAAATTATAACGTAATATTGAAGTTGAATTATTATTTCCTGGTTAACACCTGTATAATAACTAATTGAACATTAATTAATTTCGAATTCCAAAATTAGGCAATAAAAAGGTAATAGGCACAACATCAAAACATATTGACGCAATAAAATGTTGTCTCTTACATAATAAGTCAAAGTTGAAGATCTTCTTTGGCTTTAATGGGAACACATAGTTTTAAACGAGGTATTTGATCACGAGAATTTTCTATCTTAATTAATCAACTAGTAAAAATTGCTTGGTTTCAATTTCAAAAAAATCAACGCGTATTAAAATGCCATTGAATATTTATATTTTTTATAATAATCTGCAGCTTTCACTGATGAATCTTCGGTGTAACATTATCGTGGGGTTTGTAATATAATCTATCTCCAAACACGCTACTTTCTTCCAATTTTATTTTATTTGTCGGTCAAAGTCGAAATCAGAAATAATCCTGTGAGGTCACGACTTTTATGTACATATCTTTAACAGGTATTAAAAAACAAAAAAAAACAAACACTTTAACATTGTGTAACAGGTGTCTGAAGTTAAGTTTATGCATGAACGCATATTTTTATTTTTGATTTCGATTACTGCCGAAATGTTGCTTTCTCTTTGGAAAAGATAATGAAAAATATTGGAGAATGTCTTGAGGTTGCGCAAGGATGATAAATTTTACTTAAATTTTCAAATTTACTGGCATTTTAACGCTTTTTTAAAGAGAAGACAAAAGACCAAAAAAATATTAAAATTAATAGAATATACTTTAAGGTGCCAATAAAATTTCTTAATTCGCAGTTTACACCACATTTTAATGATTAAGGAGCAAATATTGCTTTTTAATTTTAAATGTCTAAAAAAACCTATTAAAAAGGTATTTAGAGTATAACAAGTTTTTAGAGGAACCAAATACCTGTAATCCTCTATATTTTAATATAGCAAAATATTTGTTGTTACACACTGCTACACCAAATAACGTCGAATTTTATTTTAAATGTGGTGGTCGTGGTAAATGTCATTTGAATTTGAACAAAATATTTAGATATTAATTTGTAAATAGGTCAAATGTGCATTAATACTTTAACTACATTTTCAGCCTCCATTTTGTGATAAAACACAAATATGCTGCAGCTTATCTAATTCCGGCTCTACGAATTTCGCTCAAAAATCATCGTTCCCCACCAGCATCAACGATTTGCTGGATAACACACGAAAATCTTCCCCCCAACAATCTACGTTCAAGTTTTCAGGTGGTGCTGGAACATCTCCCACTCATATTCAAATTTTAAATGAAGATGAATTCAAACCGCAGATTTCACATGCTGGAGAGAGCGGTTCTAGCTTCAAAGCTAATACTGCCAAGCCGACAAGAGATGTCACGCCTAGTGCAAATTCCATTTTTTCTTCGACGCCTGATTACTCTAATGTTCAATTTGACAGCGACGTTAGATTTTCCTCTACTATTAGAGGACCGGGGTATCTTCCTCCTTATGGTAAGACTTAGTAAAAGATACGTATTTTTTGTAAAACAATAAATATGTTTTAGAAACAACCACGAATCCTCCAATATCCACGTACGAACCGTGTCCTCCTGGTACTATCTTAACATCCAATGGTATATGTGAAACAAAAGAATCTTGTCCATTTGGTTTTGTAAGGCAACCTGACGGCAGTTGTCGAAAACTTCCTCCACCACCATGTCCCTTAGGAACTATAAGACAGTCAAACGGAAATTGCGAGCCCCCACCTCCACCACCTTGTCCCTCAGGAACAATAAGACAGTTTGATGGATCATGTAGTACACCATCATGTCCTCCTAACACAGTCCGATTACCAAATGGAAAGTGCGATATTATAGCGGAACCTACTTGCCCATTTGGAACAGCGGTTAAACCTGGCCAAAAATGTAAATGTCCTGAAGGAACTGTAAAACAATCTGATGGTAGCTGTCAACGTCCTTGTCCATTTGGCTTTGTAAGGCAAGCCGATGGCAGTTGTCGAACACCACCTACTAAGCCTTGCCCTCCTGGACAAACTAGGCAGTCTGATGGAATATGCCAAGACATTGCAGTGTGTCCAACAGGTACTGTTAAACAACCAAATAGTTTTTGTCAACGATTATTAAACCATATTTTCCAGGCACCATTAAACAATCCGATGGAACATGTGGATCAAGACCAAAACCACCACCCACTATTTATTGTCCTCCAGGAACTGTTAAACAAGATGATGGATCATGTGAACCTACACCAGAAGCTTGTCCATTTGGTTTTGTAAGGCAACCCGATGGCAGTTGTCAAAAGCTTCCTCCACCACCTTGTCCCTCGGGAACTATCAGACAATTTGATGGATCATGTAGTACACCATGTCCTCCTGGCACAGCCCGATTGCCAAATGGAAAATGCGACAGACCGCCATGCCCACTGGGAACTACACGACAACCGAATGGATCTTGTAAACGGATAGAACATCAATGTCCACCTGGAACCGTAAGACGGCAAAACGGACTCTGCGAAAGGCTACCTCCACCACCATGCCCACCGGGAACCATAAGACAGTCAAACGGAAATTGCGAGTCTCCACCTCCACCACCTTGTCCCTCAGGAACTATAAGACAGTTTGATGGATCATGTAGTACACCATGTCCTCCTGACACAATTCGATTACCAAATGGAAAATGCGACAGGCCGCCATGCCCACTGGAAACTACACGACAACCGGATGGATCCTGTAAACGGATAGAACAACAATGTCCACCTGGAACCGTAAGACGGCAAAACGGACTCTGCCAAAGGCTACCTCCACCACCATGCCCATCAGGAACCATAAGACAGTCAAACGGAAATTGCGAGCCCCCACCTCCACCACCTTGTCCCTCAGGAACTATAAGACAGTTTGATGGATCATGTAGTACACCATCATGTCCTCCTAACACAGTTCGATTACCAAATGGAAAGTGCGATATTATAGCGGAACCTACTTGCCCATTTGGAACAGCGGTTAAACCTGGTCAAAAATGTAAATGTCCTGAAGGAACTGTAAAACAATCTGATGGTAGCTGTCAACGGCCTTGTCCATTTGGCTTTATAAGGCAAGCCGATGGCAGTTGTCGAACACCACCTCCTAAGCCTTGCCCTCCTGGACAAACTAGACAGTCTGATGGAATATGCCAAGACATTGCAGTGTGTCCACCAGGTACTGTTAAACAACCAAATAGTCTTTATCAACATTTATTAAACCATATTTTCCAGGCACCATCAAACAATCCGATGGGACATGTGGATCAAGACCAAAACCACCACCCACTATTTATTGTCCTCCAGGAACTAACAAACAAGATGATGGATCATGTGAACCTACTCCAGAAACTTGTCCATTTGGTTTTGTAAGGCAACCCGACGGCAGTTGTCGAAAGCTTCCTCCACCACCATGCCCAGCGGGAACCATAAGACAGTCAAACGGAAATTGCGAGCCCCCACCTCCACCACCTTGTCCCTCAGGAACAATAAGACAGTTTGATGGATCATGTAGTACACCATCATGTCCTCCTAACACAGTCCGATTACCAAATGGAAAATGCGACAGACCGCCATGCCCACTGGGAACTACACGACAACCAGATGGATCTTGTAAACGGATAGAACAGCAATGTCCACCTGGAACCGTAAGACGGCAAAACGGACTCTGCGAAAGGCTACCTCCACCACCATGTCCACCTGGAACCATAAGGCAGTCAAACGGAAATTGCGGGCCCCCACCTCCACCACCTTGTCCCTCAGGAACTATAAGACAGTTTGATGGATCATGTAGTACACCATGTCCTCCTGGTACAGCCCGATTACCAAATGGAAAATGCGACAGACCGCCATGCCCACTGGGAACTACACGACAATCGGATGGATCTTGTAAACGGATAGAACAGCAATGTCCACCTGGAACCGTAAGACGGCAAAACGGACTCTGTGAAAGGCTACCTCCACCACCTTGTCCCTCAGGAACAATACGACAGTTTGATGGATCATGTAGTACACCATCATGTCCTCCTAACACAGTGCGATTACCAAATGGAAAGTGCGATATTATAGCGGAACCTACTTGCCCATTTGGAACAGCGGTTAAACCTGGTCAAAAATGTAAATGTCCTCAAGGAACTGCAAAACAATCTGATGGTAGTTGTCAACCTCCTTGTCCATTTGGTTTTGTAAGGCAAGCCGATGGCAGTTGTAGAACGCCACCTCCTAAGCCTTGCCCTCCTGGGCAAACTAGACAGTTTAATGGAATATGTCAAGACACTGCAGTGTGTCCACCAGGTACTATTAAATAACCAAATGGTTTTTGTCAACGATTTATTAAACCTTGTATTCTAGGCACAATTAAACAATCCGATGGTACATGTGGATCAATACCAAAACCGCCCCCAACTCTTTACTGTCCTCCAGGAACTAACAAACAAGTTGATGGATCATGTGAACCTACTCCTGAACCTTGTCCATCTGGAACAACAAGACAACCGGATGGATCCTGTAAACGGATAGAACAACAATGTCCACCTGGAACTGTAAGACGGCAAAACGGACTCTGCGAAAGGCTACCTCCACAACCATGCCCACCGGGAACTATAAGACAGTCAAATGGAAATTGCGTGCCCCCACCTCCACCACCTTGTCCCTCAGGAACTATAAGACAGTTTGATGGCTCATGTAGTATACCATGTCCTCCTGGCACAGCCCGATTACCAAATGGAAAATGCGACAGGCCGCCATGCCCACTGGGAACTACACGACAACCGGATGGATCCTGTAAACGGATAGAACAACAATGTCCACCTGGAACTGTAAGACGGCAAAACGGACTTTGCGAAAGGCTACCTCCACCACCATGCCCATCGGGAACTATAAGACAGTCAAACGGAAATTGCGAGCCCCCACCTCCACCACCTTGTGCCTCAGGAACTATAAGACAGTTTGATGGATCATGTAGTACACCATGTCCTCCTGGCACAGCCCGATTACCAAATGGAAAATGCGACAGGCCGCCATGCCCTCTGGGAACTACACGACAACCGGATGGATCCTGTAAACGGATAGAACAACAATGTCCACCTGGAACTGTAAGACGGCAAAACGGACTTTGCGAAAGGCTACCTCCACCACCATGCCCATCGGGAACTATAAGACAGTCAAACGGAAATTGCGAGCCCCCACCTCCACCACCTTGTCCCTCAGGAACTATAAGACAGTTTGATGGATCATGTAGTACACCATGTCCTCCTGGCACAACCCGATTGCCAAATGGAAAATGCGACAGACCGCCATGCCCACTGGGAACTACACGACAACCGGATGGGTCCTGTAAACGGATAGAGCAGCAATGTCCACCTGGAACCGTAAGACAGCAAAACGGACTCTGTGAAAGGTTACCTCCACAACCATGCCCACCGGGAACTATAAGACAGTCAAATGGAAATTGCGTGCCCCCACCTCCACCACCTTGTCCCTCAGGAACTATAAGACAGTTTGATGGATCATGTAGTACACCATCATGTCCTCCTAACACAGTCCGATTACCAAATGGAAAGTGCGATATTATAGCGGAACCTACTTGCCCATTTGGAACAGCGGTTAAACCTGGTCAAAAATGTAAATGTCCTGAAGGAACTGTAAAACAAATTGACGGTATCTGTCAAGCTGTTTGTCCTCCAGGAACTATAAGACAACCAAACGGAAAGTGTGAAAGGCAATGCCCTCCAGATACGATTAGACAGCCAAACGGAAATTGTGAAAGATTGCCACCATATTGCCCTTCGGGAAGTGAACGACAACCCGATGGAAGTTGCCGAAGACCCATAATTGAGCCGTGTCCTACTGGAACAGAGAGACAACCAGATGGTTTCTGTGGATCCTCAAAATGTCCACCAGGAACCATTAGACTTCCAAACGGAGTTTGCGGAACGCCACCTCCAAAACCATGTGCCCCAGGAACAATCAGACAACCAAACGGAAATTGCGGCATAGAACCTTGTCCACTCGGAACCATTAGACTTCCAAACGGAAATTGTGGTACACCACCTCCAAGACCATGTCCCCCAGGAACAATCAGACAACCAAACGGAAATTGCGACATAGAACCTTGTCCACCAAGAGCCATTAGACTTCCAAACGGAAATTGCGGAACGCTACCTCCAAGACCATGTCCCCCAGGAACAATCAGACAACCAAACGGAAATTGCGGCATAGAACCTTGTTCACCAGGAACCATTAGACAACCTGATGGTTCTTGTTCAACAATACCAGAACCATATTGTCCTTCCGGAAGTGTACGACAACCCGATGGAAGTTGCCGAAGACCCATAATTGAGCCCTGTCCTAGTGGAACAGAGAGACAACCAGATGGTTTCTGTGGATCCCCAAAATGTCCACCAGGAACCATTAGACTTCCGAACGGAGTTTGCGGAACGCCACCTCCAAAACCATGTCCCCCAGGAACAATCAGGCAACCAAACGGAAAATGCGACATAGAACCTTGTCCACCAGGAACCATTAGACTTCCAAACGGAAATTGTGGAACGCCACCTCCAAAACCATGTCCCAAAGGAACAATCAGGCAACCAAACGGAAATTGCGGCATTGAACCTTGTCCACCAGGAACCATTAGACTTCCAAATGGAAATTGTGGAACACCACCTCCAAAACCATGTCCCCCAGGAACAATCAGGCAACTAAACGGAAATTGCGGCATAGAACCTTGTCCACTCGGAACCATTAGACTTCCAAACGGAAATTGTGGTACACCACCTCCAAGACCATGTCCCCCAGGAACAATCAGACAACCAAACGGAAATTGCGACATTGAACCTTGTTCACCAGGAACCATTAGACTTCCAAATGGAAATTGTGGAACACCACCTCCAAAACCATGTCCCCCAGGAACAATCAGGCAACCAAACGGAAATTGCGGCATAGAACCTTGTCCACTCGGAACCATTAGACTTCCAAACGGAAATTGTGGTACACCACCTCCAAGACCATGTCCCCCAGGAACAATCAGACAACCAAACGGAAATTGCGACATTGAACCTTGTTCACCAGGAACCATTAGACAACCTGATGGTTCTTGTTCAACAATACCAGAACCATATTGTCCTTCCGGAAGTGTACGACAACCCGATGGAAGTTGCCGAAGACCCATAATTGAGCCCTGTCCTAGTGGAACAGAGAGACAACCAGATGGTTTCTGTGGATCCCCAAAATGTCCACCAGGAACCATTAGACTTCCAAACGGAGTTTGCGGAACGCCACCTCCAAAACCATGTCCCCCAGGAACAATCAGGCAACCAAACGGAAATTGCGGCATTGAACCTTGTCCACCAGGAACCATTAGACTTCCAAACGGAAATTGTGGAACACCACCTCCAAAACCATGTCCCCCAGGAACAATCAGGCAACCAAATGGAAATTGCGACATAGAACCTTGTCCACCAGGAACCATTAGACTTTCAAACGGAAATTGCGGAACGCCACCACCAAAACCATGTCCCCCAGGAACAATCAGGCAACCAAATGGAAATTGCGACATAGAACCTTGTCCACCAGGAACCATTAGACTTTCAAACGGAAATTGCGGAACGCCACCTCCAAAACCATGTCCCCCAGGAACAATCAGGCAACCAAATGGAAATTGCGACATAGAACCTTGTCCACCAGGAGCCATTAGACTTCCAAACGGAAATTGCGGAACGCCACCTCCAAAACCATGTCCCCCAGGAACAATCAGACAACCAAACGGAAATTGCGACGTAGAGCCTTGTCCACCAGGAGCCATTAGACTTCCAAACGGAAATTGCGGAACACCATCTCCAAAACCATGTCCCCCAGGAACCATTAGACTTCCAAACGGAAATTGCGGAACACCACCTCCAAAACCATGTCTACCGGGAACAATCAGGCAATCTGATGGTTCTTGTTCAACAATACAAGAACCATATTGTCCTTCTGGAACTGTACGACAACCCGATGGAACTTGCCGAAGACCCATAATTGAGCCGTGTCCTAGTGGAACAGAGAGAAAACCAGACGGATTCTGTAGTCCAACAACACCACAGTATGTACCAAACGTCACTAGAAAACCATTTCAACCATCAGTAACACCTGGCAAACCATTATCACCTTTGGTCACAATACAAAAACCTCGAGTTACACCATATAGAACATCTCAACCATCAACTTCTTATAAACCATTCCAGCCATTTACAAGTCCACAACCGCCATTAACTAGTGTAAAACCATATCAACCATCAACCAATACACACAGGCCTTACCAACCTCTTGTGCCTACCCCGACTATTCCAAAGCCACATTGTTCTCCTGGCCAAATTCTAAGTGAATTTGGTTCTTGTACTTATCCTAAACAGCCTAGACCCCAATGTGCACCAGGACAAATACTATCTGTTGGTGGTACAGGATGCGAATATCCTAAAACTCCTAAACCAACTGTACCACCAATAATTACAAAAATACCAATAACCTGTCTTCCAGGACAAATTAAAGCATCGACTGGGGTATGCATATATCCTCAAGTAACAACGTCTAAACCTTCTTGCAGCCCAGGCCAAATATTAACAAGTTCTGGAGCTTGTATTTATCCCGGCCAAACTTCACCGAAGCCTCTTCCTGTTTGTAAACCGGGGCAAATTTTAGGACCAGCAGATACTTGCTATTTTCCATCACAATCTACACCTTCACCAATTCCTAATCCTAACGAACCTTCTACTAATTATCTAAGTACTACACAACGCCCCAAATACTGTTCATTTGGAACCAAATTATCTCCACAAAGTAATGATTGTATTCCGATTAACAATTACCCCTTCTCTACAATACCTTCAAAATCTTGTAAACCTGGTCAAACTTTATCAAATACCGGAGTTTGTACATATGGTTCTCAATCAAATCCACCTACCATACCTTTATGTAAACCAGGTCAAAGTATTTCTCCATTTGGGGAATGTGTATACCCAACAAAATCAACATTTAAACCTTCAAAAACGTGTGCGGTAGGACAGATATTGACTAAAACAGGAATCTGTGAGAATCCTCCATTAAAATCCGAAATTTCCTGCAAGCAAGGACAAATTTTGTCACCCTCAGGAATCTGTATTTATCCTACCACGACTACATCAAATCCAATTGTAACATGTAGCCCTGAACAAATTCCTTCATCCTTCGGATCAGGCTGTGAATATCCTAAAACAATTATACCAACCTTTACCGAGTTTACTACTATACGACCAAAAAATTGTCCCTTTGGTAGTAAACTCTCACCAGATACGAATAACTGTATACCACTTCAATCTTTTGATGTAAAGATAAGTTGTAGGCCTGGTCAAAGTATATCACCAACAGGTGAATGTGTTTATCCCACAAAATCAACGCTTAAACCATCACAAATATCTTGTTCATCGGGTCTTATTTTCAACAATCAAGGTATTTGCGAATATCCGACAACTAAACCTACCCCCAATTGTAGACCTGGCCAAATTGTGTCTTCTACAGGATTTTGTATATATCCTACTCAAAAGCCTCAACCTAAGTGCAGACCTGCACAAAGTTTATCACCTTCTGGATCGTGTGTGTTTCCTAAAACCATGAAGCCTTTTTGCCCACCAGGTCAAGTCCTTCTAGCTTCTGGAAATGATTGTGGTTTTCCACCTTCAGATGGATACGATTATCGAAAACCTTCTACGAGTTTTACTTTACCTACTTTTAATACAAGTTCACCTCGTCCAACACCACCTTCAACTTTTACTACTAAAATCAATTGTCAACGAGGACAAATTCTATTACCATCAGGCGAGTGTTCATATCAAACAACAACTGCTGTACAAAAGTCTACATGCAGGCCTGGACTTATCTTATCAGCGTCAGGTGTGTGCATATACCCTAGTAGTATATCCACAACTCCTAAATCCATCTGTGGTCCTGATGAAGTACGAAATATCTTTGGAGATTGTGTTTATCCAAGCTCCTCAGTAATTGATCACAAAGTTAATTGTCCGACAGGTAAAATTCTTGTTAAAGGAAGCTGTGAAAATTCTCCGCCAGCAAGATCCACTTATTCTCTCACAACTAGTAAACCCGACGCAGAACCTTGTCCAATTGGTGGTTGTCGAAAACCATCTCCACCACCATGTCCACCAGGAACTATTAGAGACCCAGACGGATCTTGTAGTAGACCATCTCCACCACCATGTCCACCAGGAACTATTAGACAGCCAAACGGAGATTGTGAAAAACCATCTCCATCCCCATGTCCACCAGGAACCATTAAACAGCTAAACGGATATTGTAGTAGACCATCTCCGTCACTATGTCCTCCAGGAACCATTAGACAGTCAAACGGAGATTGTGGCAAGCCATCTCCATCACCATGTCTCCCAGGAACAGTCAGGCAACCAAACGGAAATTGCGAGAGAGTACCTTGTCCACCCGAAACAGTTAGACAATTTGATGGTTCTTGTTCTAGAAAACAAGAACCTTATTGTCCCTCGGGAACTGAACAACAACCAGATGGAAGTTGCCGAAGACCCATAATCAGGTGTCCAAATGGAACAGTGAGACAATTAGACGGGTTCTGTAGCCCAACAACACCTAGTAAACCAGTACGACCTTCGGTCACGACACAAAAACCTACAACAGTAAAACCACAAATAACCTATAAACCATCCTGCAGGCCAAATCAAATTTTATCGGACACTGGAATCTGTATTTATCCACAGGTAACTACTATAAGGCCTACACCTCCTGAAAGTTTTAGACCCACTTGTAGATCAGATCAGATTTTATCTGACACTGGAGTATGTATTTATCCACGCATAACTACTTCCAGACCTAGACCAACTTGTAGACCAGATCAGATTTTATCTGATACTGGGGTATGTATTTATCCAAGTATAACGACTACGAGACCTATTCCGCCTAAAACTTTTAGGGCAACTTGTAGACCAGATCAGATTTTATCAGACACAGGAGAATGCATTTATTCACGACCTAAGCCATCTTGTAGACCAGATCAGATTTTATCAGAAACTGGAGTATGTATTTATCCACCTGTAACTACTAGAAGACCTAAACCTATTTGTAGACCAGATCAGATTTTATCAGATACTGGTGTATGTATTTATCCACGAATAACGACTACTAGCCCTATTCCATCTAAAACTTTTAGGGCAACTTGTAGACCAGATCAGATTTTATCAGACACAGGAGAATGCATTTATTCACGACCTAAGCCATCTTGTAGACCAGATCAGATTTTATCAGAAACTGGAGTATGTATTTATCCACCTGTAACTACTAGAAGACCTAAACCTATTTGTAGACCAGATCAGATTTTATCAGATACTGGTGTATGTATTTATCCACGAATAACGACTACTAGCCCTATTCCATCTAAAACTTTTAGGCCGACTTGTAGGCCAGATCAGATTTTATCAGACACAGGAGAATGCATTTATTCACGACCTAAGCCATCTTGTAGACCAGATCAGATTTTATCAGAAACTCGAGTATGTATTTATCCACCTGTAACTACTAGAAGACCTGAACCTATTTGTAGACCAGATCAGATTTTATCAGATACTATTGTATGTATTTATCCACGTATAACCACTACTAGACCTATTCCTCCTAAAACTTTTAGACCAACTTGTAGGGCAGATCAGATTTTATCAGACACAGGAGAATGCATTTATTCACGACCTAAGCCATCTTGTAAACCAGATCAGATTTTATCAGAAACTGGAGTATGTATTTATCCACCTATAACTACTAGAAGACCTAAACCTATTTGTAGACCAGATCAGATTTTATCAGATACTGGAATATGTATTTATCCAGTTGTAACCACTGCAAGACCTATACCTCCTAGAACTAATTGCAGACCTGGACAAAGCTTATCTCCGTCTGGTGAATGCGTATATCCTACACGAAGGCCACAACCTCAGCCTACACCTGCTTGTGGTCCTGGTGAAGTTTTATCAGTATCTGGGTCTTGCGTATTATCAACAAAACCGACACATAAACCTAGTCTATATCCAACAAAAACTGTCACCACTACAGTACCAGAAGGATACTTCTATCCAAAACCAAATATAACGTTTAAACCAAAGCCACAGTGTCCGTTCGGTACTCGTATTGGTGCTACAGGAAAATGCGAAAATCCTTCTCAAGAATGTCCTATAGGAACTATAAGAAATTCTTTAGGTATCTGCGAACGTTCTTTAAGCTCGTCACCAAATACCCCGGGGACTCAACAAGTTTGTCCTCCTGGAACTACTAGAAGTCCCACGGGTATTTGTGAACGACGATGTTCTCCGGGAACAGTAAAAACTGTTACTGGTAATTGTGTACGTCCTTCTTCCTGTCCTTCTGGAACCTCCCTTTCGCCAACAGGTGAATGCGTCTTTCCTAAACCCACAGGCCGACCTACAGACACAAACACCCAAGTTACTCCATTTTATTCCTCTAAAAAACCTTACAGGCCTACAACTGATGATGGTTACCATTACGACAAGCCTGGCACGACCTTCAGATATCCCAATACATTCACTGAACATGGCAATGAAAACGAACCAGGACCAACCACAGAACATGATTGTAAGTAATAAAGTTATTCAGTTTTTCCTCTATTCTAAATTCATTTTTTTAGATGGTGGCTCCAATATCCATAACGAGGTATTGAAACCGGATCACGAAGGAGAACCTGCGAATGAAAACAACGTTTTCATTTCGACTAAGTCTCCAGCTAAAACTCCACGTCCCCCACCGCCTTTTAATATAGATGAAGGTATAATTCCATCAGGATGTGCGGCAGCCTTGAAATGTGTCCAAGAAATATATTGTACTGCTGAAGGCGTTGTTTCTCCTGTGCCCGTCGTTCTCACAAAAGAACAAGAGTTGTTGAGGGTTCCAACTACAGTAAGAATATAAATTATGAATTAATTAATCATTTGTTATTAATTTAAACTGCACCGCTTTATTTTTTAACCTTCTTAGGCTTGTAGAGATACAGAAACTGGAATCACTGGTAAATGTTGTCGAGATCCCAATTACAAAGATCCATGGCCCTCAGCGAACTTAGTTGATGGTGTCGACGATGGTCAATACAAAGAAGACAACTTCTATGGTCAACACGATGTTATAAATGGAAATAGACTAACGAGACAGTCTTATGGAACTTGTGGAGTAACCAATGAGGTAAGATAAAATCAATGAAAAGTGAAATATAATATTAGGATTAATTACATTTTTAGAACACTAACCCTGTAGGTCCAGGACCGTTAGATGCAAACTTTGCAGAATACCCATGGCAAGCAATGATTTTGAGAGACACTAATCGCAGCTTGCTTTGTGGAGGTGCAATTATTAGTAAAGATGCTGTTCTTACTGCTGCCCACTGTGTTGAAGGGTAATAACGTAACAACAATAGTTATCTCCTCCAAAGGAGCGACTAAAATTAAATTAATTGTTTCAACTCTTACTTTATGGAAATTATTCATAATATATATGGAAAGATAAATAATATTTATCTTGAATTTTCACAGTCTTTCAAAGCATTTTAATATGTATTTAGGTCTACCTAGGTTTCGGTATCTGACCATTTTCCAAGACAGATAGAAGTTTACCTTGGAAAATGGTATTCTCACATACCGAAACCTAGGTAGACTAGAATACATATTAAAACGCTTTGGAAGACTGTGAAAATTCAAGATAAGTATTATTTATCTTTTCACATTTATTATGAATAATTTCCATAAAGTAAGAGTTGAAACAATTAACAGTTATCTTTATATCTTAACGTCTTTTTTTCTAGACTCCAAACTAGTGACGTGTTAGTTAAAGGTGGCGAATGGAAACTGGGAATAGACGATGAACCACTGCCATTCCAAATAGTCAAGGTGGCTGCCATTATCAGGCATCCCAATTATAAGTCTGATGGCTACGATTTAGCCGTGCTTAAACTTGCCGAAAAATTCAGATGGGCCAGAAACGTGGGTCCTATCTGTTTACCCGATCCAAAATCACAACCTAATAACTGTAAGGTAACTGGATGGGGAAAACGCATTTTACAATGTAAGTTAAAAAGTTTACATAATTTTGCTTTTGTGTACAATCCATACTTAGACTAAGGGTAGTAATAATTTTCAATAAAATTGAGTATATTTTGCTTTTTTTGTAGTACATGCAAGAGGGGCAATAATGCACCAAATTGACGCGAAAGTAATCGATAGCAAGAAATGTCAAAACAATCTAAATGAGAAATTCCAAGAATCATTGCCAAACTTTAAGGAGCACACTATTTGCGCATCTTCAGAAATTGACCAATGCAAAGTAAGTAATTTGAAATAAATAAGAGATTACCAGGTCTTTTTAAATTAGTCGTTAATCTAAATAAGTCAAGAAAGAATACTAATAAACTGACAAAAAATTTTACAGGTTGACATTGGAAGTACTTTAGCTTGTACAAATGGGCAAGGAAGATACGTGGCTTCGGGAATATTTGCGTGGGATACAGGATGCAAGCAGGATGAACAAATTGGAGGATACGTTGCGACAGACACTCCTTGGGTGGAAGAAATATTGAACAAATCCATGAAGGAATTAAAAAAACTAGATAAAGAATATTTGCTCAGTAGCATAACATAGACAAGAACGAGTTATTTATAAACAACCTTTAATAGTCCTTTGTAGAAGTAAAATTTGCTAAAATTGAACGGGACCTAAATTTAAGATATTATCTCTAAGGATCACAAGAAATTATTTCCAGAGTTTAACAACCTGAAACAAGACAGTACAAATATGTCAAAAATACAATAAAACAATCATTTAGAGAATTTTTCTTATGTTATTGTCTCTGTCGTTGTAAATTTTTGTTATTGATGTAAATACTTATTACATGTGATAAATCTAACAAACTTCTGACTATTATTTTATTTATTAAAGAGTTACTTAGATTGCCAGTAATTTTTGTATATTTTTTGTATTTAATGTTAACAAAAACTGCCATATGTAAATTTCTCGCTATATTAAGTTTGTAACGTGTCAGAATGAAAGACAGTTATGCAATACTCATTTTCTATTACTGTTCTAAAAGAATTTAGCTTAATGTAAAAAAATAAGATGTTAAAGTGTAAAATAAAATAAGAGGTACCTATAATCGTTGCGTTTATTTATTTCAGATTCTCTCCTAAACAGGGTAACTAACCCAACTCCAAAATTTCAAACTGCAACCCCTATCATGAGAGACCTATACGTCTTTGTATACTGCGTACAAAAAATATTGTTTATGTACTGGAAATCGGGCGAAATGTTTGGAGGGAATTTTGTTATTTTTATTAAGCCGCCCAGAGAATAATCTTTTAAGATGCTAGCACATCTGAGCTAAGTTTTGAACAGTTTTGATAATTTCTAAGAATGAATGCTTAGTTTCGAACTTAGTAGTTTAGCTTAATTTAAAGGTAAGAAAAATATCAAAAGATAATAGATACAACCAAATTTTACCAAGAAAATAATACACTTGGTAGATATATAGTATAAGACGTAATTTTAATCTTTGTAAGAGAGCTCAACTCATCCAAGTGTTTTGTTTAGTGTTGGGTTTCAAAAAAATACTTAATGAGATATTCACTAAATTTATCGCATTCAGTGTTAGGGCTTGGGCTTCATGCTCGATTAGGACATAGCACAGTTCGGTAGGGGAAATTAACAGAGAAGTATAGCTCACCATCTCTTTGTTTCCTGATAAATCATTCTGTATTAAGTAGACAGTAAGTCAAAAGCACTGATATAGCAGTTTTCCTCAACGTATCAAAATAGGTCAGAATATGGATTTCAGATCTCAATTTTCTTGAATGATGATAAAGTATGCTTTCAAATGAAGTGTCACTTTGGAATACTTAACAGTCGAATGTAAAGTAAAGAACAATCATATTACTGAATTACCCATAAAATTACCTTTTCAATGTGTCGTACTTAGTACTTTCCCTATTTAAATTGTATTGGTTAACGTGATTGACGGGAGGGGAGTGACGTATTACAGTTGAAGTCATATTAGATAATTGTCCTTCTTGATATAAAATGGGACTTTTTTTTTATTTGTGTGTGGCATCAACCTCTAAGGGTTATTAGCCCTCGTGTTCTGTGTAGGCTTTGTTACTTTTTCCCGGTGCCACTTTAGGAACAGCACTGTTAATTTGAAGTCTACAGTCAATGCTGGAGTGGGAATCACCTTTATTGACGAGAAAAAATTCTCGCCCCTGTCGGTATTGAAAACTGGGATGTACTTTTTTTTTCTTAAATTTAAGTAAAATCAAAAGTTATTCTTTTAGTATTATATCCGTTTAAGTTTCGATAGTCAACCAGAAACGATCAAAGAAGGGGAAAAAACTGTTACTAAAAACCATCGTTTTATTTTACAATACTTACAAACAATAAAAACAAAAAACTCATTACATCTTAACGTTGTTTCTACGTCAACAATTTGATTTTTGTTTTCAAAATAAGTTGCATCTCCTTGTTTGAGATCGCATAACTATGTAAAATTTTTTCGAAGATATTCTCGCTGACAGCCAATTTGAGGTTGTCGAATTTCTTATAAAGCTCTTCTTCCGGATTAGAATCGACCCAGTCTTGTAAAATATCACAAAAAGAGTTCATTTCCGATTTCAGCCTGTCCGCTATTCTTTGAATATGATCCTTGCCTTTTGGTTCCGCTTGTTTTCTCCTGCCCTTTTTTACTTGAAGCGGTTTTATTAGATCCTTGCACAGGAGACATATTACTGACGATATACTTATTATCTAAAATAAAAACATAATTATACTTTTATGATTTCTAAATTAACAAATTTCAAACCTCAACACAATTCACAGCGATTTCCATTGATTTTCGTTTATCGAAGAAATCATTTGGTTTTTTCAATGTGTTTTCTCGTAGTATTTCAGTTAATTTGCTAAGCTCATCCTCAATGCATTTGGTACAACTATCTATTTGATCGTTATCATCACTGGTAAGACTTATAATAAATTGGAAAAATGAATTGAATACGCTAAAATATGGAGCTACCAGTGCCCCGTGCAACCTTGAAGGCAATGGTAAAGGTAAAAAACCCTAAAAAACGTCAAATGTAACATTCGAAAAAACCTTAAATGTCAAATTAAACATCAAAGGCAAAGAAAATCCTAAATGTCAATATCATATAAGTCGTCAAATGTTTCAAGATTCAGTCTTTCAGATTTAACAATACATTGACACGAAACGGTGATTTTGTTAAAAAATTCTGACAATTAAATTGGAAAAATAAATGAAAATTACAAGAATAGACTTTGGAATAAATATTAAATGTTAACGTCGAACAATAAGTTTATGTAAAAATCGAATAAAACATCAAATTTCAAACCTGCCTAAAACGTCAAATGTTAAACATTAGTTTGACTCTTAAAAAAGTTAAATACCAAACAACGATATCAAACGTTAAACATCAACACTAAAACTTACCTGTTCAATAGGAATAAAATTATCGTTTATAGTTTGATCATACAAACTTTTCCAGTCATCTAGCAACTTTTTCAAAGTTTGGATATGTTCCTGTCTAATCCCGTCCAACGATTTAACGATTTCGATACTAGATGCCATGGAGAATAATACGAAACTCCTCAGTTTTAAAAACCGAATGTTTTGTTCAAACAAGTTTTTGGTATCTATCCAATCTTCTGGCGGAATACCTATCCTCTCAGCGTCCCATGATATATTTACACTAAGATCATGATTGTCTCTATGGAAAAAAAGTTTATCAGTGTATGAAGTTGCTTCAACAGAGAATCTATTTACCTGAGTAAATCCCAGCTAATGTTATTATCTTTTGGTGATATGGATAAAGAAAATAATATTTCTAATGACATACATTCGACTAAATTTAGCATAATTCTATCAACGGCTACAGTTGTGTAATGTAAACTATTATTCAGTCTTTCCCTGAAATCCATAAATTCGTCGATTTTCATGAATGAACCGAATTTATATGAAAAAGTCAAATGGTCCGAACTCTAAAAATATCCAAAATTATTACAGAACCGATTTATGGACAGATTTAAAAAGAAGTCTTGGCTCATTATGGATTAAAGGAGTGACGGCTTGTCCGAACTATTTTTGAGTGTTCGGCGCGCTGAGCTTATTGACACATCGTTCTTGGAAATTGGCAAAAAATGAGGAAGTTAGTTTAAAATATCATTTTGACAAATGACATATGCTAAATTTTATTACGTTTACTGACAACTTTTTTCATATAAGTATTATAAATAAGGAAATTAACAGAAGACGTGTGTCAAATGTTAATCGCTAAGTTAAATAAACTCATTGTTCAAAGAATGAGGTACAAACAGAAGTGGAAAATCAGTAAATGTATCATTTTTGGTTATTCTGCAGCTCTGCTGTACTTAAAGACAAACCGCCACTACATAAAATATGATATGGATGTATTCTTACATCTTTGTAATTGCTAGAAAAAAATTTTAACGTCGTGTCAAAAAGATTTGTACATAGGGTGAATAAACCAGTTGTTGGTAACCGGGCGCAATGAATATATCCTAAAGAATCTAACTGCAAGTGTTTTATATCCAAACTAGTGTACATTTCGTGAGCACTTAGGCCACCACCTTAAAAAGAATCGTGAAATTTAATTATTTATTATTCATTTTTCTAAACAGATCTTACCTAAAAGATGATACAGTTTGACAGCTAATAACTTAGCATGGAAATTACTGGGAGAATTTTTCAATAAACTCTCCAACAACATAAGAGCGACTACAACGCAATTTGAACTATTTTCAGCTAGAGACAAATCGTAAAGCACATGAGCAGCCATTAGAGCATAGGGATCAGAAGGGCCCATATCTGTTGATAATAAATCCCTTCCAAAAGTCTGATAGCCATGTTGGTAGTGAAGAGAGAGTGCAGTGATTAGAGCCTTGAGGTGCTCTGACGAGAGGTTCTGGTGACCACCACACAACCTCGAAAGTTGCAGAGCACAGATATGTTTCTGCATTTGTCGCTCCTAAAATACATTTATTATAAAAATTTACTATGTCTTTTAAATACGTACTGATTTTGGTACACTGGTTGCACTGATTCCAACATCTTGGATCAGTCTGGAAGCTAGATCCGTCTTTTTCTCGGGTTCTAAGAGATTTAAATACACCCTTAAATCTGAAACGCAGCACTGCTTGTGTCCGAATTTTCGAAAATATTCGATAAAAAGTTCAGTCAAATCGCCAAGGATATCAGTAAAGTCCATATTGCTTTCATGCATCTTTAAACACAGCTCAAATCTCGCAAGGTACGGGCCGCGAAGTAAATACCCTAAAATAAATTCAATGGCGTGAGCCAATCCAACAAAAAAACATTATGATATACAAAAGACTTACCACTTCCTGTTGTTCCATTTTCTACAATACCACAGATAAATTCGTGAACTTTTTCCGGTGTATCATCAGGAACTTCTATATCATCTCCACCAGCGTCTGTATCTACTGCACCTGTTGAAACTGAATCAGGTTTCAATTGAAACACTGAATTGATGTATTGCTTCCAAATATCCCACCTATCAACACTAAAACAAGAAAAAAGACAACTGGAAGAAATACAAAATATTTGCAAGAAAGGAGGAAAGTATACAAGTCACTGTATTCCTAACAAAACAGCTGAGGGATTGTCTATATATGGTAAATTAAACAAGAATTTAAAAAAATAATTTTAGAGAACAATTAGTGACAAGACTTACGCCATTTTTGTTAGCATTATTAATTCATTTATTAATTACTAACCAAACGACATTCAACATACCATACAAAGTTCAATCAGATGTACAGCGGCCTTCTTATTCTCAACGCTACTCGCATGGTTATTAAATCACTAAATTTAACGAGTTTTTTTGCAAGTAGCGGTTAATGAACTGTCCCTAATCATAACAGAAAATGTAAGTAACTGGTCATTCATAAATTCGCTTTATTTTGAATTTGAAAAAAATATTAAAAAAATAAAGAAACTGCTTGCAGAACTCAGATAATTTAATAAATAAATAAACAAAATAACGTTTCCCAGTCACAATTATTTATAAACATGAAGCAGAGCCTGTTAAAAAAATCCGAAAAAATTGCCTTTCACTTTTTATCAAAAAACCTCGATTCAAAAGATAAAAATACACTAAATGATCGATAAAAGTGACCCAGTCTCATACACCCTTAATAATACAGCTTGCAACATTTAAGAAAATTTAATAAGACCTTATTTTTTGTCTATTACTTAAATTATGTTAGTTATCGTATCAGTTTTATTTATTTTTTAATCCTTTAAGAATATAACTTTGGCATCAAGTCAACAATTTTTCTTCAACTAGAAATGAGAAATTATAACGCTCAATAAGAAAAAATATTCAGGATTGAGAAATGAAATAAAGTTGATTTTCATAAACTGTCTTACTTGTAAACTAAAATCCCCTTGCAAATAATATTGACCTCGCTCCATTTTTTTAGCTTGATTAAATATTCTAATTTACTTTGAGGTATATTAGTACATTGGAGCTTTGCACCTAAGGAACCATTTAAAATATTGAGAATATCTTCATATTTCTTCAAGAGTGTTAAAATAATAATATACAATTGGACCTCCTGTTCGGCGTCCACTTTGTTTTCATTTAGTAGTTTATTGAACATTCTTTCTGCTAGGCTCAGAAGTAGTTGGCGTTTTTGAGGATCTGTTGAACCCTCCCCTAACAAAAATAGAAATTTAAGCAATTTAAAGTTTTATTTTATTTAATATTTGCTTACCTCTAGTTGCTTGTAAGATAACAGACATGATAGCCCAGCAGTAGTACGGATTCTTAGGCTTTGATTTGTATAAAGACATGGCGGTTTGTTGCTGGGCTTTGAAGTCAGAAACTCTGACATAAGACATAAAGAGATGGGTGTGCAGTTCCTCATTATTCGAGTTCTTTTGAACGACAGTTTCATATAGTTTGCAAATTTTTTCCACTAAAAGAATCAATTAACATAATTTCAGCGTAAAAAAATAAACAATAATAAATCTATTAAATTTTTTTTTAAGTTGTAATACAGCCGTTCAAATAAACACACTATAAACGCCAAACTTAAAAATGTGCATCAGGAAGAAAAATGTGGCAAATGAGTTTTAAACAAACATAGTTTCTAATGAATAAAATATGAGTATTATATTAAATAGTAAATAAATGGAGCATATTAAGTGTTTTGATCCTTCTAGATAAAAAAAGAAGAAAATCTGGCAAAGCGAGTGTAACAAGAGTTTCAAGCTACCACAAAGTCTGTACCGTAGATGCCTACTATTTTCAAATACAAAGTATTTGGACCTTCAAATTCTCAAAACTTTTCACTGACCTTAAAACCAAATATTTTATGAAAAGTTGCTATACAAATAATGTTAAAAATCATTATTTAATGAGACTTGTTTGAGAAGTTAAATAAAAATTTTTAATCAAGAAAATTTTTTTTGGATACCTCTTACGTGAGTCCTAAGCGGGGATGGGAGCTAAAAATAAGGGTTGTAATAAAATTTCATTTAATAAAATCTTTGGCAACGTTTCAATTTTTAAAATCAAGTTTCCTCGAAAGTCAAAATTGGTTATTATTCTTGTATTTTCCCTGTAAGCTTCATTTGTATTACATATTGATTTAATTTGAAGTTAGGAAAATGATGTATCTATGAGCTTAGGATACTACCACTGTCTACTTTCTGCGTGATTTAGTAAGTATATGAAGTATTCTGTCAATGAAATATTGGTTATTCTACTTTCATACATCGGAAGTAATCAACAATATATATCCATCCAAACATGAAATAAAACGTTTTTTAACAATAGTGTCGTTTAGTGTTTATACTTGGTAGGGCCAAATAACGAACTGAAACTTACATTCATGCATTTCTCTGTAACAGAGTGCCATAGCCTGTAATGTAGCATCGTCAGAAGGGATTTCTTTAGTTAGAGCATCTAGAATAACGTTACAGTCATTTTCTTTGCCCATACGATGTAGTGTAAGAGCTTTCAAAGCTTTTGCACATTGTAAATTTGGAGTCTTCTTAAGAACTTTATCACATTCTTGCAATGCTTTTTTATTATTCCCGCTGTCCAACCAATCTAAAAAAAATAAAACTTGTAAAAATAATACAATTTCATGTAAGACATAACCTCAAAACGAGACACACCACCCGGTATTTTTATTCTTTTTTTATATAAAATAATTAGAAATAATAAAAATCATAATTTAAATTTACCATAAATTGGCCTCAATCTTCTTTCTACTACTGAATTATCCTGATGCACGTGAGAATTTGGTTGAGCTCTAGACATTTTTGTGTTTGAAAATAGGTTATGTTAAAAAACTTATAATTTTTGAAAGAATGGTATTAACTACGAAATTTACTGAAAAAAAGATTATTGGGTTTCATAAACCGCACTAATTTTCAACGTGAAAATTAATTATATATATTAATTTTAATGTTTACTCAGGATAAGCGCCATGATCCTTAACAAAGATAGAGGTGTAACTTTATAAACTTGTAACTGTTCCTTGTAACAAATTGAACTATTTTACTATTTCACTCTAAATAAGTAAATGGACAATTTGTATATATTTAAATATCAAAAAAACTGTAATAAAATGAATATGACTTAGATTATATTATATCGAATCAATTGTGACTTGTTTTATAAATACAGTAAATTATATTTCATCTCTAAAACAACACTAATAATTTATGCACAGGGACGAACTCGCCTAATTTGAACTCTGATTTAATACCATAATTAATTAAATATGAACGAAAAAATCCTTTGATTTTCATAAAAAAAAACGAAATAAATTACGAATACAAAAAAAAATAATTTATTAAATTTATATAACAAGGAAACAAAAAACAATATGAAAAGGAACTAATATATTAACATTTCTTTTATAGTAAGCTAAGTTTGACTTTGTGAATGTTATTGTGAATTTTGATTCAATACAAACTTATAAAAAAATATAAACGAAAAAGTCCATTGGATTTATATAAGAAAACAAAACGAAACTAAAAAATTAGTGTATTTTTTATGGGCAAAAATTTAACTTTGTCACTGAATTTTAATTCCATACAGATAAAAAAATTTGAACGAAAAAATCCATTGGATTTTTATAAAAAAGGCAAAAGAAAACGAATCGTTTATTAAATTTGACTACGTGAATATGAACGTGAATTTTGATTCAATACTAAAAAAATTTTAAATTTGAAAATAAAAATCTATTGGTTTTTTATAAAATACGAACATTACGATAGCAAGGAAAACAAATCATTTATTAAACTTACAGAACAAGTAAAGAAACGAAACATTAGCAAAACAACATAAAACAAAAAAGAAACTAAAAAATTAGTGTATTTTTTTATGGTGAGATAAGTTTGACTTTGCAGCAAAATTCTTGCCACATATTTGGCACGAAAACGGTTTCTCTCCAGTATGCAATCTTGTATGATCATTCAAAGTTTGTTTTTTCAGAAATCTCTTTCCACAAACTTCGCAACCGAAGGGTTTTTGTCCACTATGAATCTTAAGATGTTGGGTTAGGTAATCTTTGGAAGCAAAATTTGCTTTACACATGTGACACTTGAATGGTTTTCCTGGCATATGGCTAATCAGGTGGCGTTGTACGTGTGCTTTGGTGATAAATGTTTTTAGACATATGGCACAGCGATGGTACCGTTCTTTGGAGTGGTACTGTAGGTGAGATGCCAAAGCTGATTTAGAGAAATAGTTTTTTTCGCATTTGGCACACTGATAACTTTTTTCTCTTTCTTTGAGGTGGATTTTTTTGTGAGATAGTAGAACGTTTCTTTGGGAGAACTTTCTTTGACAGATAGAGCACTGAAATGGTTTTTCGTTGGAGTGGGTATACATGTGGTTCTTTAGGATCGTAGCATTTGAAAAGCACTTTATGCATTTAGTGCAACTGAATGGACGTTCTCCTGTGTGGGATCTATTGTGAGTGTTAAGTTCCTTTCGGGAATAAAAACTCTTTGAACAATAATTGCAGCGGTAATTTTTTTGTAAGCTATGTCTTTGGATGTGACTGCGAAGAACCGTTTTATCTGCAAAAGATTTTAAACAAATTGCACACGTAAACACATTTTTGTTAGAATGTCTGTCAAGGTGTCTTCTTAAGTCTGATTTCGCGTAAAAACTGCTGGGACACAACGTGCATTTAAAATCTTTAGTGCTAGAATGAGTAATGGCATGATTTTTTAGATCATTTTTACGAAAATATTTTCTTTTGCATACATTACACTCAAAAGACTTTTCTGTGGTGTGAACGATCATGTGATTTTTTAAATACAGTTCTAATTTGAAGTCTTTAGAACATATTGTGCATCTGAAAGCCTTCTGAATTATATGGGTAGAAATATGGGCTATGAGAGAATCATGGTACGCAAATCGTTTGGGACATTTTGGACATATGTATGGTTTTTCTCCAGAGTGGATTCTAAAATGACAATTGAGGCTTTTTTTAGCAGAAAAAGTTTTAAAACAAAGCTGACATTGGTACGGTTTTTTGCCTTCGTGAGTTACTATATGACTCTGAAGATATTTCTTTTTAGCAAATCTTTTCGGACAAAGAGTACATAAAAATGGTTTTTCTTTTCCTCTGTGAGATTCTTCAAAATGTTGCTCTAAATCCGTCAAAGCTTGAAAAGATTTACGGCAATTGCTGCATTTAGATTTTTGTTGATTTATAGTGAGGGCACCTAATTGGTCGTCAGTTTTTAGTGTCATCTTATTTTTTTTCACTAATTTTAAGAAATGGATGAAATAATGGGAAATGTATTCGTCTATCCTTGCAAATAATTTTCCGCATTTTTGACAAGATATTATATGTTTTCCTGAATGAGAAAGAAAATGGTTTTTTCTTAATGCTTTTTCAACACCTGCAAAATTATTTAAATTAATACACTTAGACATATATATATATATATATATACACGAAATAATTTAAAATTCGAGTGCCAAACTTATACCACTGATTGTTCTATTAAAATAGTAAATATTACGTCAATATACTTTAACAAATACACAGGTTTTCCTTGTACAATCCTTTGAATGAAAAATAAAAATCCTTTCTTGGCTATAAATCAATAACTTTAACTTTGATTTCCTAACTGTTATTTTTATAAAGTTACCTTGTATCCCTGTAGCATGACACTGGAGAAAATTACTAAAGTATTTTGTCCATGAAAATTTAAGGTTTTGCGACAGAAATTCCTGTCTCAGCTTAAAAAGAAATGTTTTTTTAATAAAAGTTACGAAAATATTTATAATTTCTTGAGAGCAATCAGTGGTATAGTTTTGATATCTAAATTTTAAATTACTCTTTATATACATTAAATTTTGTTTTATTAAACGGTTTCTGTAGGGAAAAATAACAATATTTTAAAAAATACAAATAATTTGAAAAATATTGTACTCTTATAAAATTTAATAAAATTATATTTGTCTTATTTAAATATAATTAAATTAATTATTAATTATTAAAATTAGATTTTTTTTAAAGTTTATCATTACAATTGTTGCTTGCAACCTGTAGCTCTAAAGAAGTTCTAAAATTATGGTTAAAATGAAACTGGAATTGATAGGAGAGGAAAAGATTGGACATAGATCTGAAGAAGATATAAAACAATAAGGAGTAAGACAAGAAATAAGAAAACCAAATTTGGAAGAAACTATTAGAAAATAAAAAGAATAAATATAATAAAAATAGCAACTTTAGAAACTGAACTACTAAAAAAGGAAATTAAGTTAGAAGATGTAATGAAAATATTTGTGCAAATTATATATTTTGTTTTGTTTTGAGCATTTATAAAAAATAAAATAAAAATTATTAGTAGTAAAGAAAATAATTGTTCTTAGAAAAATGAGAAATAAAGAATAAACAAGAATGCATTTTATTGAAAGAAAGATATTGTAATATACAATGATGTAATAAATGTAAAAAAAGAACAAGAAATGAAATGAGATATCAATAACCTATAAAAAAATTACCCTTATTACAAATTTGGCATTTCCATAATTTTTGTATCCTCTGCTTCTTTTTTATGAATTTTTCTTGTCTTCTTATCATGTTTCTATTTTTAGAAAAATACGATAAAATATATCTTCTCAAACTCAGAATAATATAATTAATATTATTTATTAAAATACAATTTGTTTGTATACTACTAAAAATTTCTTGAGAGTTAAATCCTTCGAAATATTCATATTCTTCTGCTTTTATATTTTCCACATCAATTTTGCTTTCTTCGGCTTCAATTTTGATTTCAGGCAAAAATTCTTCTTTCATTTCTTCAGTTTAATTATAATATGTTGAGTAATTCTGTACCGACTTGTATTCAAATAACTTCATTTAAACTAATAGAAGTTGTTTTTTTTGGATATTAGAGAATATTGAAGTACACATTAATATTAATTGTCAAAAATTTACTTTTCAAAATGTTTTATTTGACAAATTGTTACTATAGTCACTAAGCGTGATATTTTCGCGACCACTATTTCTATTCGTCGGACACGTAACGTATAATTCGATGATAGAAACTTCAAAAAATACTTCAAGGCTACAACTTCCCCTAAAGACAAAGAATATTCTGCCCTAGAATTCCGCAATCTGGAATTTGCGTTTATTGCATGTTGTATTGCCTACACTTATGGATTATTTCACTATTGCACACGCCGATGAAAATAAGGCATTAGAATTAACAAAACCTTTCATTATAATTATTACATGTAATTTTTGGAAGTTTCAAATGAACAAATTTTGCAATTTTGCAGTTGCTTGTTCATAAGAAATTTAGGTTGACTATGCTAGTTGCGGATCTTGGGCAAAAATGACAATGTTGTTTTTCAAATTATATTTTCAACTTATTCCAAATTAAATGACATTCCTTTTTCCAAAGATTATTAAAACTAAAACAATCATAATCATAGTAATTATATCAACATACACCCCTAATCTATGGGGATAGGTAAATACAACAAACAACAATTATTAAATGGCTACTAAAATTAATTTGTCGCTAAAAATGGAAAATTTATTTAATGGTAGCACCTTGGTCAAAATATCAGCAACTTGTTTATCTATTGGCTAATACAGGGTGTTTGAAAGATGGGTGCAAAGCTTTAAGAGGAAGCTAACATAGACCATTTAGAACCATTTTAGCTACGGTTGTCTTAGACGAAGTCTGACTACTATTTTTTTAATTTTAAAGTTATTTGGCAAAAATCCCAATATTTTACGATTAATTGCTGATAATTACCAGCTTGAATGATGAGTGAATTTTAGAGTTTAACTCAGTTATTATTTCGAGTATAAAAAGCAACTATTTTGAGCAGAAGAAGAAGGCTTAATGAAGGATATGAACGGATATGATTAATTGTTCTTCATGATGGTTCTGAGAAAGAATTTATTGAAGCCGCCAAATTGCTATTTTCTTCGAAATCCATCAGATTACCAAGGAGAAATAAGCTGTGTACTTAGTGGATCACTACATAATTAATTCCAAATTTGGAACACACACACACACACAGTTGCATTCTGAACCCGGGTCTCCTATCTTCCATATCGCGTTTACTGATATAGAAGATGCGGAACCCATTCCACCACCCCTTGTCACCAGACAAGACCTCTGGCATTCATTCTGTGGTACATTCGTCCACATTCTCCTCTCAACATATCACCCCAAGGGCTAAGTGGGGTGATACAATCTGTCCTACCTTTCGTTGTCTTGGGGTAGCGGCCAGCGCTTTTCTCCCTTGGTCTTCCCTCGTTGTCACCTCGCGCACTTTTTCTTCTTTTGGTTGTATCCTCATCTTGGCGGTGTGTGTTTGGTTCCTCGTATGTTGTCCTCTTGGTTGAGTTTACTTACCTTATACTGATTTTGGTCCTGTTCTTCGTCCTCTTCTATTTGTTTCTTGGGCCTTGCGTGCCTTCTGTAATCCTCTCTGGTGTAGTTCACTAGCTCCCTTAGTTCCTGGTTTGGATGGTTTTGCAACTCTTCGAAGAGCTTTCTCGCTCTGTCCGTCGTCACCTCTAGCAGTGGTGTGGCCTCCGTTTCCCTGTATATTTGGTTGTTCCGAACATACCAGGGGGCGTTTACTGCCATTCTTAGGGTGATGTTTTGTTGCCTCTGGAGTTTTTCCTTGTGAGTCTTTGCCATGTGTCCCCATGCTACCGATGCGTATGTCATAATCGGGATGATTATGGAGCGTGTCAGTAGCAACTTGGTCCTCAGGTTCAGCTTACTTCGTCTTCCTAGTAGCAAGTTCATCCTGGTTCTTGTTTGCTTCACACGATATCTCACTTTCTCTACGTGTTGTTGGAACGTCAGCCTCTTATCCATTGTTACACCAAGGTACTTAGCACTGTTGGACCATCCGATGTCTGTTCCATCTAGCTCTATTTCCTCTTCTGGTTGGTGTGTCCTCTTCGTATAGAAAACCGCGTGGGTTTTCTCGACGTTTACAGCTATCTTCCATTTGATGCAGCATTTGTGGATGGAGTCCATGGATATACCTGGTAACTAGGTGTGGCTGGATGCTTCTGGCCGCTATGGCGGTGTCGTCCGCGTAGAGACTCGTGAGAGTGTGGGCCGTCTTCGGCATGTCTGCTATATAGATGTTGTACAGCAGTGGGGATAGAACTGCTCAAATTTAGAAGAGCCAGGCTTTAATATTTATAGATAATGCAACATCTCATAGTGAAATAAAGAATAAACAGTCTACCACTAATAAGTTAAAAGCAAAAATAATAAATTGGTTGAATGAAAAATAATTTTACTTTTGATGCACATTTCTCCAAACCAGAATTGTACAATTGGTTAAAAAAATCTCGAAAGGACAATATACAGGGTGAGATTTTTTCATGTTTTCAACAGGGATCTTCGAAACTAGCAGAGTTAGAAAGATGGTTAAATGAGGAAAGATTTGCTGTTTTGCGAGTCCAATTAAATGACATTTTTACTTTTTCGAAAATTTGCTTAGCATACTAGATAACTACGAAAAAAAGTTTTATTTTCTTTAAATGCGTTTAGTTATAGGATTTTTAGTACAAATACCGTTGCACGTCAGCAGTGACGTACCTCTTTCGTCATAGTACTGCCAACTAATTAAAATTTCCCTAACTAAGATAAATCATACGAAACATCACGAAAATTCACGAGGACTCATGAACGTAGTCACAGTACTAAAAAACCGAAAAAGTAATCGTAATTATTTTGATAATTTTAGAATTATTTCAATTATATTGGCTTATATACGTCTTATTCTTTATAATATAAAGTTTATAAATCATTATTATATGTTTAGTACTCAAAAAACCATAATTTACATTAAATAATTTTGAAATTTTCTACGCCCATGAGACTCGTATTTATGATGAAGAAATGACATTGTAGCGATTGGCATGCCTTGATGCGACGTTGTCGAGTATTTAGATTGAAATATTTCAACGATTTCTGACGTCCGGCCGTCAACCAGTTGTGTGTTTTCACCGGTAACGTTTTCGGTAATTTTATAATATTGTCTTTATTTTTTTGCTTTGCTAGATAGTTAACTTATAAAAAAAACTGTTTTTTTCAAAACAAACATAGTGTGAATAAGCTGATTATTGACGTTTATTTCTACAAAATGCCAAAAAAACTAAATAGTCGTTGTAAAGAGCTTGTATATTCATTAATACAGTACTTTGAACGGGAGCGTGACAACATAACCTAACCTTATATTTTTGAAACTTCCTACATTCCTCGACAATTTAGACAAGCCGACAACACTGCAGGGTCGTGATCTCATAATTGATATATGACGTGCAACGGGATTTATATTAAAAATCCTATATCTTAGTGTTGGTTTAACAAGCAAATTATAATGACAAAATTTGTAGATTAACAAAATCTACAATTAATGGTTTATTCAATTTCTCAAATCTGTCATTTTTGATACAAACTTACAATTTTTTAAATGGAGACCCTAGTTGGTTGTGGTCTTATTAAAAAGGTGTTTTTAAAACTCACTCTGTATATATTACAGACGATTTGATACGAGAACATGGTCACGAAGTTCTGAGATTACCACTTTATCATCCGGACTTTAACACCTGAAGAATTTTATGTGTGGAATAAGTGCATTTTACTAAAAAATGGATTGTATTTTTAAGTGAATACAAAGAATTATCCGCACATAAATCCTATGTGATTGTCTTTTTAAACAAATCAATTCCATCCAATGAAATAACTGATAAACTATTTTATTTTTTAACAATTTTAATCAAAATAATTAAGATCAAAATTTACACTTTACCAATAACTTTGATGCGAGTTCTTGACTGGTTTACATAATAGTTTATACAAATTTTTAGTGATTCACTGATCAGAACTTAGACTAAATTTCATTTTAGTTATGTGATCTGAAGAGTCAATAAACTTTTAAACTTAAACTTTGGGTGACAATTTATATTTTAAATTATCTGAAAGGCGATAAACAACTTGAGAGAATCTATTTTTGAGCGAAGAGTGATTGTGTGCAGTGCTCAGTGACTTCTTTGCGACTCTTTCTTTTTGGAACTGGAGTGACTGTGACTGTGACTTTGGGGATGATTTACTGATTACAGTTACAATTGGTTAAGTGTGTGCTCAAAGGGCAGTTTTCATTGGGTAATCTTTGCAGCACATATTAGAGTAATGTTGATTGGTTGAAGTAAAAAATTGCGGACGTGGCAATTTACAAGCATAAAATTATTTTGGAGAATATACAGGGTGTAGTAAGTTGAATTAATTTGGGCAGGTTGCAAGACATATTATAAGACACATATTGGCAGAAATGGAAATAAACATGTGTTAAATATGTGAAAAAAGCATGACAAATCAACTGATAAATTAATTGAGAAATGGTTTCTTGGAAATCAAAGTTTTTGTGACATAAATATTGAATCTTTAAATATAAATGCGTTATTTCATTTTTAAATAAATTTTTTGTGACATTTCTTTTTTTAATATCTGTGGAAAGTAAACTATTGTGTTTTATACAACTTATTAAAGTTAATTGAAACGTAGAATTAGAGCTCTTTCAAAAAATACTGTCTTTTTACCATAAGTAGCCAGATTATTTGTGCTTTTGAATTAGACGCAAAAATATCTCGACTTACTTCATGTGTATTTAATTGATAAGATATCAGCAAATTCTTGTATACCCAAATATAATTACACTAATTATGTTTCTGCGAGGATTTGTATTATTGAAGAAAACAGATATAAAAAAAAATTGCCGAAACCCGGGATCGAACCAGGGACCTTTAGATCTTCAGTCTAACGCTCTCCCAACTGAGCTATTTCGGCTGATATATACAACAGTCTAACATTTTATGAAAAACCACATTAATATTAATACTGTAACCCAATATTAGAGACAGCTTTGGACTGAGATCTCAGTGAAGCTGGCAGGACCAAATGGGCAAAATCGAAACCTGTCGTTTACAGTATTTTTGTCCTATTTTGTGCTAATTTGTATGACAAATTAAAATTTCGTACGTCTTGAAAAAATTAGCAGGACCACAACAAAAAAGTAATTAAAAAATAAGAACAAGTACATAAATAAAACTTAAATAATTTGTTGTAGTTTGTAGCAATAATACTTTTTTTTGTTTTTATAAAAAAGCGTGGCTTTACCAGCTTTATATGAAGTTAGCAGAACCACAAATTAATTGAAAAACGAAAACAAGTACATAAATAAAACGAATAATTTGTGCTAATTTTACCACGAATTAAACTAAAAACTTAAATTGTTAAGCTTAATTGTTAATAAATGAAAATACTCTTTTTGAAAAATTTTTACTTTCTTGGTCGTTCTGTTTATTGTTTCGTAATTTAAGTTTAATCGCAACCACCAGAGTTTAAAAAAATGCGAAAAGTAGATCTAAATTGACATTAAATCTGTCAGGACATTCAAAAGTTATAGGAGTGGCTCATAATCCATCTACACCCCATATATCCATCAAAAATTATTATATCTTTAATCTTAAAATTTTCCAATAAATAAGCCTACTTGGGCTTGGGCTATTTTGTGTGGGGCTACTTTGTCGGGGCTATTTTGTCTGGAGCTGTTTTGTATGGGTCTATTTAGTCGGGGCTATGTTATTGGAGCTATTCTGTTGGGGCTATTTTGTCTGGAACTATTTTCTCTGGGACTAGTTTGTTAAGGCTATTTTGTCTGAGGCTATTTTGTCTGGGGCTATTTTGTCTGGGGCTATTTTGTCTGGTGCTATGTTGTCAGGGCTATTTTGTCGGAGCTATTCTGTTGAGGTTATTTTGTCTGAGGTTGTTTTGTCTGGAACCATTTTCTCTGGGGCTACTATTTTGTCGGGGCTAATTTGTTGAGGCTATTTTATCTGGAGCTACTTTGTCGGTGCTATTCTGTTGAGGCTATTTTGTCTGAGGCTATGTTGTCGGGGCTATTTTGTCTGAAGTTTTTTTTCTGGGGCTATTTTGTATGGGGCTATTTTGTATGGGGCTATTTTGTCTGGGGCTATTTTGACTGGGCCTATTTTGTCTGGGGCTATTTTGTTGAGACTCTTTTGTCTGGGGTTATTTAGTCGGAGCTATTCTGTCGGGCCTATTTTGTTTGGGGCTGGTTTGTCTGGGGCTATTTTGTCTGGGGCTATTTTGTCTGGGGCTATTTTGTCTGTGGCTATTTTGTCTGGGGCTATTTTGTCTGGGGCTATTTTGTCTGGGGCTATTTTGTCAGTGGCTATTTTGTCTGGGGCTATGTTGTCGGGGCTACTTTGTCGTAGCAATTTTGTCAGAGGTTGTTTTGTCTGGGGCTATTTTATCAGAGGTTGTTTTGCCTGGGGCTATTTTATCATGCTATTTTGTCTGGGCTATTTTGTCTGGGGCTATTTTGTATGAGGCTATTTTGTCTGGGGCTATTTTGTCTGGGGCTATTTTGTCTGGGGCTATTTTGTCTGGGGCTATTTTGTCTGGGGCTATTTTGATGAGGCTATTTTGTCTGGGGCTATTTTGTCGGAGCTATTCTGTTGGGACTATTAGACTATTAGAATTAATAGTACAAATTCACAATAAAATGTATTCATTCTTTTAAGTGTGAATCTCGAAGCCTCAATACGTCATGAGTTTCCGACGAATGTATATCATTCACTTAAAAGGTATGAATAAAATTAATAAGTAAAAAATCACGTAAAACTTAGAAGTATCTTGGGTCAATAACACTTTCTTATTGCTTTAAAATATTAGTCGGAAATTTGTTTCAAAGTTAAGTCCCAAATCCTACAATACTGGAGACATTTATTCATGCAACCATATTGTATTGAATTTTATTATTCTTGTTCTATCTTTATTTCCTAAATATTTTTCGTCAATGCATTTGACAGATCATATTACGTTTTGGATTATGAACTGCAAAATTTTAACATAAATGTAGGCTACAGTATGAACTATCACGAACGATGAAGAATCGTGGAGTGGTACTGGTTACCTTTCAACGGCTAGACACAAGAAACAAGAAATTTACAAACACTACAAGGCTGTCAGCCAGCCGGTCACGCAGCTGAAGACTTTGCATTTCACTATTTGTAGTACCGTTGAGGAACAATCGGCCGTATTTATATTATTTCCCTTGTACGTTTTATTTATTGACAAAAACCTGTTTTTAGTTATCTAAATGAGTGAAAATTTGTGGGACGATTGGTGGATTTACGATAACACTGACTCGTTAATGTGATCGGAAACAGTGTAATACTTTTTTCATTTTTGCTCCACTTTGAAGATCATGTGTGCTGCTTGAAGAGTTAAAACGAGAACAATACCAGAATTTAAGGTAAGACTTTCCGTTGTTAGTAGCACAGAGGGTTACAAATGTACTCTTTTGAATAATTTATTTATCTGTTCGAAAAGGTCATAACAGAAGGTTGCCCTGGCAGTTGTTTTGAAAATATGATGAACGACCCTGTTTTGAAGGAATATCAATTATTGAACACTTTATTGTTAAAGATTGTTCTCAGATAATAACTTTCTATTGCAGTAAATTATGCATCTCATATAATGTATTCATTAATGGAAAATGAAATCGTAGGAAAGATATATCTGCAGTACAAAAAAAAGTTATAATTCACCAGTGGTGTAGCCACTAAAATAAATTACAATACTGTATTTAATTTATTGTACTTTCCTCTTCTAGTCTTGTGTTTCTTCTTAAGATATTGATATTAAATTTAATAAATTATAACATCTTTTTCCATGTATGTATCTAATATCGTTTTAGAGAGTTGGGTTTTTGGAAAAATCTTCGCCGCTGATTGTGTCTAACCTGATATTGATTACAAAATGTATTTCCTGTGTGAACCTTCAATAAGCGCACTTTTGCAATATATTATAGTTTTTAGATCAAAATCATTATAAACACAATAGAATTAGTGCGTAATATTCCGTTCAGTTTTACAAAATCATACTAAAAACAAGATAAATAGTTTTTCTCAATTTTTTTCACATAATTCGATGTTTACAAAAGACCAAACTGTATAATAATTACTTTGGAAATAGAGTAAATAAATAATGAGCTTTTAGTCAATTATTTTCATTAGTACATAATTTAGTATAGTGATTCTAAGCAGATATATTCCAAAAGTGTGGAACCTCTTTGGACTGGTACAAAATCTTTAATTCAATAATATTTTTTAAATAAATAATCACAATCACTCTTAGCAAAGAATATTCTTGCATGTTTACTATATAAATAGTTACATGCTAAATTTGTCAAAACTTCACAAGTGATGACATACAATTTTGCAATATTTATTTCAAAACAAACCCTATTTTTACTGTTAGTGAAGCTAATAATAAAGCCAATTAAATCTGTAAACAACTATTGCGAGTACTGAAAGCTGAAACCTTGAACTGGCGGTACTAAAAATAGTTTGGTGCCCATACAAATGATGGGTTTATTGCTTAATAACTTCAAGCAACATTTTGAAATAAACTGAAAATAAAAACAAATTTTGGAGTAATGGTTTGTTTCAAATTCTGTCCAGGTATTTCATGAACATGCATTACTTAATAGAAAGTATGATATATTTAAAATATATTCCATTAATTATAGTAATATAATGATTAATTAAATAAAAAAAAGAAATTTTAAAGATATATTTAATTGTTAAGTTGCGGTTGTAAAAAGAAAATAAATAATCACGGTGAGTGATTCCAATTGTTTACGGTTTTATACCTTTGACATTGTACTTTACCAACGCGGTTTACCGTATAATCATTTATTTTTGATTGAGTTGCTTTTTGTCACAATCTGAATTGAATACAAATATTAACCTGTGACAATTAACAACAATTCTTAATAGAACGTTATTTAGAATACCAACAAAAGGAGACATTTTTTTATGTAGAATAAATATTTGTTTTCGAAATTATGTAATAAAGTTAATCGGAAGTATTTATGAGCCTACATGAGAAAATCCCACATAAAATATTTCAAATTCCATTTCATCTGTTCATAAATAATTATCGATAAACTATTTTTTTCACATTATTGTTAATGTTTGTTCTTGATAACCGGGCAAACGTATTCTTTATTTTTTTATATTGGTACTAATTATTAAAAGTAGTCAGTTATTGAAAGTAATAGATGTGGCTTGTAAATATGAATTAAAAAAATTAATGTGATAGAACTTTGATTTCCCCACTACAGTTATTATTGATTGTGCAAATTAAGTAAAAGGCAAACTACAAATCGATAACATTTAGTTCAAGTGCAACCTACTTAACCATTTAAATACAGTTGTTGAACCCACACTAACACTAGTGAAATTTTTAAAACAACGTAAAATTTCAACATCGAAATTTTGTTTTTACTTTTAGCTTCTATCGTATACTGATGTTTGATACTATTTAAATGTTAAACAGAATGGAAAGCTTGTTCTTTAGCTATATAATCAGAAATTAATATGTACACAATGTTAACCTTTGACTTGAGCTTTCTTCCAGACGAAAGTGAGTTGGTTTTTATAATTTTCACACGATAAACTAATTTAAATGACCGCTTTCTGTATTAAAATAATTGATATATATTTTATTTGAATTAATAATGTGTTTCTAAGAGCCCCATGATGGTGGAGCCAATTGTAATTGAATTAATAATGTAAATTTTGGTTTTTTATTTTAAAAAATGTTTCGGAGTTCGTATTCTTACAGCTTATTAATTGAAATGAAATATTTTGGTTGAGCGCCAACTTTTTAAAACAAAAAAAAAATGATCAATAAACAAATAAATAAGTAAATCCTAGTGTCGTTCAGGGTATTAAAACTGTCTTTAAATGTTTGTCAGTTCAGTAAACGAACGCCAATGTGTTAAGTAAGTTTAAAACCATTTGTTTATCGTCTATAAATAGCAAAACATAAATTAGGTAAATAGTTCTTTTCTTTTAACTAGGCTTCGGCCTAATTGGTGGTAAATGTTTTTTTTTAGAAATGGATTCACATAGACTAGTTTTGTTGATGCATAATATTCACCGAAGTGATTTATCTTTTCTGAAAAATTCTTATCTTTTTGTTATCTCAAGTTGTCCCAAACAAACGTTGAAACACAGCATAAAAACAAATCTTTAAGAAACCACACAAAGTTTTAATTCACTTTCTCTTTTTTAGTGAAATTTAAGGTTATATTACAACTGACACAAACAATAAACTTTTTGAGTCTAAAGAGGCCGAGATTGAACCATTAAAAAAGGTGAATGCTAGAACGTCCAAAAATGAAAAGAGTGTCAAAATTCTGACATCTCTTATAAATTTTGGAAATCACAAAAAACTACATTTAAAATTTGTGATTTAATTTTCTACAAAATGAATTAATAAATAATCCGGTTTTTTCAGTATAACATGTTTCAGCATTAAATAATTATAAAAATGAAAATCTATACTTCATTCTTTAATGTGATATCCATAATTCCCATTTATATTTTAAATTATTTATAATTGAGAATTTTTCAATTTTATGGAGACATACTTTTGTTGTAGTTTTTACTATTTCTTTTTATAAAATTTGCTTTATATTATAATAAAATTAGCATTACGATTATATAAATCAATTAATTCATCCTTTATCAATGTATATTCTGTTCCAAAACCACTATTTACAATAAAAACTAGTGGTCATTTTGAAATTAACAACCTCATATGATGCTAGACTTGAAATTCTAAGTTTAATTAAATTCTAGTTAATGAATTTATTGCCATATATTAAAAACTAACAAATCATATGAATTTATTAATCTAGATTTACAAGCAAACTGCTTTTAAATGAATATTTCAGAAACACTCGAAAATATTCTAAATTTCTTCTACATCTTGGTATAATTTAAATAAAAATCAATTATTGCCGTAGTAATTTGTTTTATAGTTTAAAATGCTTATCATATTTATACAGGGAAATATTTACATATAGGGTGTGTCAATAGTGTCATTTATTTTCTGGAGCTCCAAAAAGTTTCTTAAAAGTTTAAGAAAAATATTAATAATAATAAATAATATTCATAAATTTTAAAATGCTCAGTTTTATTTTTTATTTAGATAAGAGACATATTAAAACTAAATACTAATAAATACCCAGTGTCTTTTCTTCATATATACCGAGGTCAACGTGTTTGTTTTTATTTCAATAATTAGTTAAAATTATCTATCATTCTATTATGAATAAGGGAAGTGAGATTTCATCTAATGTTTATTTCAAATGTGTGTCTAAATATTCTTAGTAGAACTCTATCTCTCTTCTCATATATGTACATACAGAGTGGACCAAAAGTCTGTAAACGGCCAATTATCTCGTAAATTGTTGGTTTTATTTCTGCTTAAAATTCTAAATAGTACAAATTTTAGACTTATTATAACAATTTTTATGCATACGAGTATACAGGATTAGGGCCCAACCAGCACTTAATCCATATATAATACCTTTTGTAGAAGTTAAAAAGAGAATATAACACTAATAACAGATATATAAAACAGATTTTGATACACAAGGGTTTTATTTATGAATTAGCATTGTATTTTCTCAATTTTATTACCATTATAACTAATTATGTAAATCGAGTCTAACGTAATTTCAGTTGGGCGACGGACGTTCAGACCAATTTTAGATCTACCAGGAAAATTTCTAGAATGAGCCGGAAAAAGCAACATTTTTTGAGAAAATTTTTCTACGTGATCTACTCGCAGCTTTAAACACTTAGTCCAAAGACTCTTAAAAAATTTGGAAATACCGAAACCTTCGCAATATCCATCTACAGCTTCAATGATTTCAGTATTCGATGAGAATTTCTTTCCAGCCAATCATTTTTTAAGATTTAGGAAAAAGAAGAAATTTCGGTGAATATGAGGCATATTCAATTATCTGGAATTGTAATTTATCCAATTTTACCATCACAATTGCTAACTTGTGGGACGAGGCATCATTTTGGTGGCACAAAACTCATTTCTTCGCCAGATGAGGTTTTTTAGATTTGATTTCTCCGTTTAATCTTTCTAATAAAGAAGTATAATATTCACCTCGTATTGCAAATAATCAAAGAAAAATCCTCCTTTTCCAGCAGAAGGAATCGTCCTGGTCTTGTTTGGAGTTGGTTCACCACGGTTGGTCCGCTGTTTTGATAGCTCTTTAATTTTCGAAGTGTAATCATGTATCCACGTTTCAGTTACAGTTACAAAAAAGTTTTTTAATGCCTTTAAACAAACATGTTTAGATATTTCTGAGACATGGTCACCCATCTACCACTAAGCTTTTTTGTCTAAATGCACGTCATATGAAAGTGTTTCTTCTGCATCTTTTGCATACGAAGAAGAAGATATACCATGAACTTCGTCGAACTCAGTTTTTATTTGTTTAGCCTTTAAGCCTTTCAAACATTTGTATACAACTGTTTAAAAATGTAATAGCAATTGTACGAACAATGGCTCTTTCAAAACAAGTAAAGAGGAGATGTACACGGCTCCATCTTCTGGTTCATTATAAAAGAATCCGATATATTCTCGTAGTTACTGTTAAAAAAACTTTCTAGAACAATTACTTATTTATATTTTATTAGGAGTTGGGTGTCAGAATCAATTGAAGATATTCTAACAGTAATAGAGCAACCCTACTCATGGTATCTGAGCAAAAGAAAGTGGAGGATAACGAGTAAACCAACACTATCGAAAAAAAAGCAGGATCCGAGTTTCATGGATCGGAACCATTTTTTGGCATTGCCAAAAGTAATGCCAAAGACACTATCTTGGTAAAGAGGAAAATCCTCCAACAATGGAAAGTTATTCCTGGTATAGCTCACTCTAAGACGTTTATAACCAAACTCTTAGGTGACACCATATAGCAGAACCTGGAATGCAGTAAAAAAGATCTGCACATTATATTTGAATTGATGACAGGACACCTTAAGAAAAGAGCCATGAGTCATACATCACAAATACGTTCCTTACAGCTGGAGCCTGATAACTTCAAAAAAACCTCACCAGAATCAACGATTGACGGCGTAAGAATTGTAAGAATTATATGCTGAATTGTAACTCTTAGGGTTGAGTCACAATGGGTCTCAGCTAGCCCACATGGGACCTAACCTAACCTAATATAAGTATTTACAGACATAGCAATAGGTGTTAGGTTGCTCTAAGGTCTATCTACACCCAACTGTTTTTATAAAATATTTTATATATTTATTATAAATAAATAAGAACCCATTTTTGATGACTCTGTATACCCAAAGGTGTTATTATTAAAAATTATGCATCAGCGTCTGCTGCCATTTTAATCTTCATCTTAACGGTAATCTAATTTAATAATCATTATACTAATTACAGATCAAGGATGAGTACCTGTGCGTTGCAACAGGTCGTTAATATCTAAAAGGAAACTATATTTTTATCATATTTATTATTTTTTACGTCTATTAAATAAATGTGGGAAATATTTTGAAGAAAAATGTACGGGTTTGGATTAAAATTTTTATTAAGGAAGTTAAAATTGATGTGAATGCAAGGCTAGCTAGTTCTTGTATCAATTACTAAGTGGAATGACCTGTTTAACGAACCAAATTAGGAAACAACAAAATGTAAATACATGCAGGCTTGCCAGAAGTTATTCCTATTTTAGATCATGACAGAACAAAAGTGATTCAATTTTAAATAAATGAAATTATGTTTACCACAATGCTGTTTAGATACTAACACGTTTTTAGGATGGTAGTTTGTAGTCTAAAATAAAAAAATCCAAGAAAAAGCAGTTGCTAAAATATTGAATGTACGATAAGAACAAATATATCTATGTAATTATAGTTAAGGCCTGTTAGAGAAAAATGATAATTATGAGCAATAATGTACATAGTGGACGTCACATGATTATTTTAAAAATTTGAATATTTTTCATTGTCTCAAAGAAGGTGAAGGTTGAAAATACCAACAAATATCAAAATAGTGACCACATTATTATCTGCCTGCATTCAAAACAAAAAACCCAGAGACAAATTCGGAACCGTCCGGAAATATCACGTAAAGGTTGACTAAATTTACAGGTGCGTTGACTCATTGTTTCTACCTCTCCCTGCTTAGTATCTTTCCACGAAAAACACTGAGTAACATTATGGTAACTAATTAAAAACATTTTTTAATTGTATCTAAATATTCTGAAACAAAGAAGGGAATATCGAAGTTAAGATAGATAATTAGTTGGTTTGTAAATTGCAGTGAAGTTATTGGTATGTTAGCATTGTTGTTGTTGTTTTTGGATTATTTTTCAAGAAACTGAGAAATGGTTGAAGTACGTATATACAAATTTTGTGTTTATTTCCATTTTGGTATTTACTACTTAGAGTTTTTATAGTTCCTCTTTGGCTCTTTTCTTTCAATGTTTCCTGTGTATTATGGTTCCAGGTATCACTTTCGATATCCTTCCATTTTCCCTGCCTCTGATTCTCTCTATGTTTTTGTTTTCCCCTGAATGCCTTTTTAATACTCTTCACAGAAATTTGGGTGAGTGATTCTTTTAAGCATTAGTTTGTACAAATTCCCTTCTATTGGTACCTTCACTTTTGGTCTCCTTTCCAGTCTTCTGACATTTATTCAAGCTACAATTATTAACATTAGAATATTTACGGTCATTATTTACACCCCTTCATCTGCTTTAACATATTTAGATATTTTTTCACACCTCCCATGTTTTTTCAAAAACCTGTAGTACATTTTTCGTTTCCATTCTTTTATTAAGATATAACATTCGTCATTTTACATTTCTCATATTTCTTTTCATTTTTGTGTCAGTTTCTTAGTTAATAAATCTTTAAAACTTTTACTTTATTGTCGCTGGTTTAGCGAGAACTAAAATAAATTATCACTATCACCCGCAATCGATTAGTTTCAATAAATAAAGAGTAATGGATAGTTATTTTTTGCACAATTGAGTGAAAGTGGAATTAAAGTGATTCTCTTGTATCTAAATTGGACATGGGAATACCGTGATCAGAAAATGACCGAGGAAGAATCATTGTAATTGCGTATAATTTGTGAGACGAATTAAATTAGTGAGAAAATTTCGAGGCTGTAGATATTATCATATTTAAATAACATTATTAAGGAGTCAGTGTTTTGGTACAAGGGCGGGGCAAATGGTAAAACCTAAAAGTATACAGTGTGTCCATAAGTCACTCCTTTTCTCCGCTCCTATATTTGAAACGAGTTGGGATATCGATATATGATAAAAGTAAAATAAATTTGTATTAGAACCATGCCTTTTTAAATAACAAATACAGCGTTACGAGCCTAAATAATAATTTTAATATTATTCACTCACCAATACATGATTTTTCTGCAACCAAATTAATCTCTATTAATAATTAGGGCTTAGTTTTCGCAGCTAAAAATAATATCGAAAGGGAATTTTCAATTAATTATTTCTGGACTTTTTGTGAAATTCGACAGCAAAATGTCAATTCATTAGTTCTCTTGTACTAGATCAGATTTTTAATGTAATTAGATTAGTAATAATAATAACTGTCATAGGTTATTCTTCTCTTCATTTAACAATATCCTGAAAACCCCATTTTCAGAACATTCATGTGAATTGATAAATAAATTTACAAATGCGTGTCCAAGATGCAAAATAATCCAATTGGAATGTAGTTAGTGAGATGTTTGCATATCCCCAATAATCATTGCTGATATACTGCACATGGATATTGTAACACTCGTGTGGGTTTAACAAACTTTATGAGCAGGAAAGCTGGCTTTAATAATTTGAAATTAAACATTTTATAATAACATTTCTTCTTAAAAACTAGAATTGTAATAAAAACTAGTTTGAATCTACCATTTCCCAAAATGTTTGGAAAAGAAGTTCTAATGTGACATTTCTCTATAATTTTTTTATAACTACAAAAAATAATAAAAACTATGTCGAATATACGATTTTCTTAACTTTTTCAAATAACTAGTTCAAATGTAACATTTCTGTATAATTTTTCAATTAAAAACTAAAAGGGGAAAACGAAAGTAGTTCGAATGTACCACTTCCCAAAAGTTTAAAAGAAAATATTTAAAATCTATTATTTCTTTATAAGTATCATTTTAAAAATTTTAAAAAGAACGGAATATAATTCCAATTTTCACTTTTCAAAATTTTCGAAAAAGTAGTTCAAATGTGATATTTCTTTACAACCTGGACAGAATACGAAATTAGTTCGAATGTACCACTTCCGAAATTGTCAAAAGTGTAGTTCAAGTATGACTTTTGTATAGGTTTCCATTTAAAACTAAAAAAAATGAGAAAAAGTTGTTCCAATGAACTTTTTCAAACAAGTACAAATGTGTCATTTCTGTAGAATTTTCTTTTTAAAAACTTGAAAAAGAGTTCGAAATTAGCACTTCCCAAAATTTAGTTTAAATCCGACAATCAAATCTTCAATTTCTTTAAAGAGAAAGTACATCATGTGACGTCTCATTTTAAAAGTTTTAAAACAATAATTACAAAAAAGTTACCATTTTTGTTTTAATAATTTTATGGATTTAAATACGTAGTAGGAATATCCAAGGGTTAAAACTTTATGATGGTTTTAAAAATACAGGAAATAGTAGTATATCCGTTATGAATATTTATCGAATATTTGCTACACATACTCGTATAATATAACTATATATAAATATATCAAAAGTATGTCTCTGTGGATAATTGCAGATATAGAAATCTTTTTAAACATTCATACAGGAATTAAATTAAACTTACTCCTGAAAAGAAATATTTTTCAATTTGTGGATAAATATAAGCCTTAGTTAATTTTTATTCTCGGACAACATGTATGTATAATATAGTTTTTAATAACGTTATTGCTTTTTATATATTTAATTAGTGATCAACAACTTCCACTAGCGTTTATTACTTATTAATAATAACTGGTTTTGATACTTTTTCAACACTGTCAAGGAAAAGTCGCGCTATTATGAACAGGCGATTGTACCACAAACCTAAAATAACAGTTAACATGATGGAATTCAAAGGAAAGTGAACGTTAACATCGCTTCCGTTATTCGTGTTTGCAAGCATTAAATCTTTGTAAAAAGGTTTTTATGATTCATTACACTTATATTTTAATTTTAAACTAAAGCGTTTGAATTTTAATCGTCAAGTTCCGTACGTGACGGATTATATTTTAATAATTTCCTATTTGGATCATAAATTATTACAACCTCAATTAATGTAATATTCGTGTATCGTTAAAATCAGATAAACCATTCAGTATGCTGATATGTTCATAGACTATAGATAAAATTTAAGAAGCTCAGTTTATTCTTTTGATAAACCATTCAGTATGCTGATATGTTCATAGACTATAGATAAAATTTAAGAAGCTCAGTATATTCTTTTGATAAAATCTATTCTTTTTTTTCAGCATGATCCTTGGATTGTCATTTCTGCTCCTTCTAGTCATTTCGTCACTTATCTCATTAGCAAACGGACATGGAAGACTGATTGAACCACCCAGTAGGGCTTCAGCTTGGAGATACGGTTTCGACACCCCCCACAATTATAATGACCACGAGCTCTTTTGTGGAGGATTTACTAGACAATGGGTGAAAAATGAGGGAAAATGTGGGGTCTGTGGAGATCCATGGGATTCAAAGTAAATATTACTCATTTCCATTTCTTCTTCTTTTAATCCTTCTAACTTAGTTTTTTAAATCCAATCATGAATGTTTTATTTATTATCCTAAGTCGCCCTCTAACTTGGTTGTTTACCTATTGAATCCTTTTTTATCTAGGACCATTTTGTTTCAGTTTATTTTGAATAATTTTCTTTCTGGAATTGTTCCATTTCTTTGACGTTATTTTCTTTTTGAAGGATTCCACGTGCCCATGAATATGGAGGAACTTATGGCAAAGGAATCGTAGTTCGAAAGTACCAGCCAGCAAGCATTATCGTCATTAGGGTGGAGATCACTGCCAACCATTGGGGCTATTTTGAATTCTCAATATGTCCTAACTTTAAGAATCCTACCCAAGAGTGTTTGGATAACAGCATTTTGAAATTGGTCAAGCCCCAAGACAATGTAGAGCACAAGGGAGTTAGATATTTTCCTAAAGATGGCAATAAGGTTTATGAAATGAAGTATAGGCTGCCAAAGAAGACTTGCGAGCACTGTGTTTTGCAATGGAGATACATTGCTGGTAAATTTTGATCCAACAGGTTTTAAACTGGTATTTAAATTCATATTTTAGGTAATAATTGGGGTCTTTGTCCTAACAACACTGGTGCGGTAGGTTGCGGTCCTCAAGAAGAATTCCGTGCATGTGCGGACATAGCAATATCAGGTAGAGCCGACCAACCAAGTATACCAGAAATCGAAGAACCTCCGACAACCTCCCCACTGCCTGCACCAACAAGTACCGTTTCGGTACCAACACCAGAATATACCTACAATCCTCTTTCAGCTCTGCTTATTTCTTTCGTTTCTTTTTTAGTAGCGTTTTCGATATTATTCCTGCTCTATTTTCATTTTTACCATCTTGGTAGCCAGATTAAGGTCTGGATTAAAGGCCCTAAAGAGAAAGTGGGATTGACTACACCCCCACAACCGCCACCAAGGACGAGGAGGAAGAGTCCTTTAAGAAAGGTTAGCGCAGACGGAATGCAAGAAATTGACCTAAGAAATGAAAGTTTAGCATAAAAATTAAACGAAAAATGTAATTGTGTATAAATGGATTTTAAAACAACCAGTGAAATTTCATTTATTAATTTACTTCATTTGAATAATATTTATTCCATAATTTTATCACTTTTTAATTTTGTGACTACTGTGCAATTTATTTCGTGTTTTATTTGGTTAGTTATGTGTATTTATTAATTTTGATATTGTAAATAAAAAATATATTTATATGTATATTGTGTCTATTTTAAAAAAGTTTTATTTAATTACCAACTAATTATCCAATAAATAAAAATCTTATTTTTTTTTAATTTAATAACAATATTTTTATCAAAATACGACAAAATATTATTATAGCTTATAAAAATAAGGATCAATATAATTTAAACAATTTTATTGCTAAAAATGGCAAAATTATTACTTAATTTCTTAATTAATATACAGCTAAATAATCACAATTAAATAAAATAATTATGGACTCTACTCCATAGCAGTCTTAATCCAATCTAAAAACTTGGCAACATCACAAAACACTGAATATTGTTTTGATAAATCACAAGTACCATTATTACTTGAAATGGCTGAGGCTATTCCTCTTAAATAATAAGCTCCATTTAATTTGATGAAAAAACCAGCACCGCTGTCTCCTATACAAGGTCCAGTTGGGATTTCACCACTTTCTAGAAACAAAAACAAATTGTAAATACCATAAAGGATAATTAAGGCATTATTAACGTCCGTAAAAATAATTTAAAACTTACTAGTACAAAATGTTCTATCAGAAGTAAGATCATTAAATCCTACAGGGCTAGTCCAACATTCTCCTTGAGGAACGATGGGCATGTTGGCTCTTTTAAGTCTAACAGCATGTAATAGCCCTTGTCTATAAGCGTCTTCATCTTGTCCATAACCAGCTAAAACTCCCATTTTATTGGTGAAGGGATACAGATCTGTATTGCCCTTCCAAAGACATACTGGGGCTAATACTTTCGAAAATTGAACAGGTCGTTCTGAAAAAGCTATTTATTAAGAAACGCAGCACAAAATGCTAAAAATTCTAAGGTTTATTGTTTGTATCTCTCTACAGATATAAGATTTACCTATTGTTATTAAAAGAAGATATATACAATTATAATCTTCAGGAGGATAAATAAAATGCTATTAATGTCAAACTTATGTCGTATTTTTAGAGCTTTTATAACTTGGAGACACTTACCAGAGGCAAGTTCGATAAAACTTTGGAAAGGTTTATCAATAGAATAACAAGAAATTACTAGTGACAAAAAACCTCCCATTGACATACCAGTCCGATAAATCCACAGAGTTTGCATTTGATGATCTTAAAAGGCCAATATCGAAGTCAATAGAGGACAAGGAAATAGCCAAACCATCATGAGCTCTTAACAATGCCTCCACAAAATGTATGTTATACACACTAATCTAAAGTGGTTAATAATCTCTTCGGGTGAAGACACATTTACCATCTCCAACGTAAGGGGTGTTAAAAGGTAAAGAATCAATCAGCAAAATAGTAAAGTGTTCCATCATCTAAGATTCTAGAGTATACTGATGACATGGAAAAACTAATAAAAAACTCTGAAAAAACTACTAAACTGTAGTATTTAGACAGTATGAAGACTAATCTACCTTATATAATGTCTTAATCTCTTTGGTAATTTCTGGATATATTGTAATATGTAGGAGCGACAAAATCAAAACCTATTTACTAATTCTGTATACACATAGTTTTTGGGTCTATTACTTTTATTTTTAGTAACTAGCAAATATTATTGGCCAATAGGAAATTTTAGTGTTAGTCAAAATAGAAATTAATCTGCATCTACTTAAATCTGGTTCCTCAAGAAGTAAAATACTTGGGATTTATCTTTGACTATTACATGAACCAACAAATTCAAAAAGCAAAAGCTTCCACTAAAAGTGTACAAGGCTATGCGCAAAAAAATTGAGGATTACTGCCCAAAACGATTACGAGGCCCATTATAACTAAAAGATAACTGTGAGATAGTGGCTAAAGGTCCATCAGATTGGGACTGACAAAATACTCAAAACCTAGCGCCTACAGAAGTCATAGAGGTTCTACTGAACCTTCCACCATTACAGATCTTTCTTCAAAATAAAACCAAAGTTGTCATTAGCACATTTATCTTTGAATAAACTGAATAAAGGTATGAACACTATAGAGTTGATAAAAGATAACATATTTATTTACTACTGTATACAAAGGAATCTTTTTCCAAATTGTGTGTCTGGTAATAAAGAAGGTAAACTTAAGAAGATGACCACAATAAATCTACACAGGTCGACAGGTGCAACAGGTATTGTAACAATTGTATGCGACAAGGCAAATCTAATACTGTTTTCACCTCCATACAGAAAAAAATTGGTTTAGCAAAAAAGTCCAATACTATTTTGATATAAAAGAAAAAGGATATGAAAAAAAAAATGTAAACTTACAAAAAAAACGAGTGTTTTTTTAAAATATACCTATATACATTGACACTTTCAACATTTTTCTTTCTTTCCGTATTTTTGTAAGGAATAATAATTTGATCTAATCTTTCAAACTACTACTGTTTTTCGCTAAACTAGATTTTTTCCAGTATGATCCTTAAAAAAACGGTTTGACTTGTTATCGTACTCTAACATAGGGATATAAGAGAGAGGAGATTGGTTTATTAAGACAAAAGTTTTATACTTAGAAACCAAGAAACCTGATGTAATTAAATGTCGCATTGTAAATGCAAGATGTTTCAACAATATAAAAATATAACATTTTGAAAACAAATGATAAAATCATTACAAAAGTATGCTTGGGTTCATTTTTATTATTTTAACCATAGCAATTCTCCAAGAATATTAATGAAACTTTCAAATATTATAACTAGCATAAAATATTGACATAGTGACTATTTGCACTTTTTTGCATATTAGGAACATAACGTGTTTTTGATTTACAATAGAAGAATTCAAAAATATGTATATACTTATAGCAAATCTTAAGATGCATGTAATCATTAACTCTAGTTGACATAGAAATCACTATCTGAAATAGTAGTAGCAGTGTAAATAGTTACCCATAGTTAATACAGCCAGATCTCCATGCGCCGATTTCGAGTTTTCCTTAAAGTAGGGGTGAATGTTAACTTTCTTTACTGTTCTTGATACCGCACCACTAGACTGCCAGTTACTTAAACTATTCGTACCCATTACTAATAGAATGTCTTCAGTTTCTACTATTTGAGCCCCGAAATATTGAATACACCGAGCAGCTTTGAAACAAAATAATATATTCTAAATTTAAAATGCATGCGAAGTGTTTATCTATACATATAAAGATTACTGAGAAATATCATCACAAATATACAAAGACCAAAATGTGTATGACATGTCTCAGATTTGTTGGCAAAACTTACCTGTGATCACATGTTTGTCTGATACCAAATTCCCTGAACATTTGTATTCATATTCAGGTGTGCGTATTTTTTTGGACATGAAAGCAACTAACCATGGGTACTCTCCAATGTCAGTAGTCACGCCATTGTAAATTAATGGTACGATATAATTCTTGGGTGGTTGGTTACTAGATACTCCACACTTGAATTCACTATTAGCAGTAACGCTAGGAGACGTAAATGTAGCAGGAGCAGGTGTAGTTGTTGTAGGTGTTGTGAAAATACTGTCAATATCGATAGGACTGAAATTAAAAAATTAAAAACAGTATTAGTAATATTAATTACATTGGTGACTAAAACTTTGAATGTTTCGTAACTTCGTAAGAGTCTTGACCTATTTCACCGAACCAAAACACTAAATTTATTCAGAATTATCTCCTGATCTCTTAAATGTAATATTTTGGTACGAAGAAGTGGTTCTAAAACGCAGTTAGTAACAATAATGAAGACAGAAAGTTAAAATTAAAACTTTGAAGATTATTTTATAGGACTTACTATGGATCAAGAGGAAATCTTTCTGGTCCATTATCCACAGGTTTGGCAGGAGTCACAGGTCTCTCAGGAGGCAGAGGTTTCTCAGGAGGCAGTTCATTAGCGGGTGTCTCTTCGTATACTTGCGGTCCCAGTAGAGGTTTCTGGGGTCGAGAAGATATGACTGGTTTTGGAATTTCTTGTGGCCTTTGCCATCCTTGAGGACGTTCTCCCGGATTTTTAGTCGGCAGATCGGTATCAGATCTATCGGGATTCGGATCCGGTTTATATGATCCAATTGTCCTTCTGCTAAATTGGAAAGAATATTTGTTCCATACGTTAGTAATTCCAGGACCTCCTGGTACCACTAAAATATAAATGGGGTTTTTAATGAGTTCTAAAATGATTATAGTAGGATCGTGTTAGTTATTTAATAATAGTAATAATAGTAATTACCGGGTTCTTGAGGACCTCTACAAAACGAATTTCCATTGTACGTAACTCCTGTAATTTTCGGTATAATGTTGTTAAATGGGAAGAAGATATCGTAAACTACGGTAGGTGTGAAATCGTTGAGTTCATGTATTGCTGTTACCATTTTTAATTTTAACTCCTAAAAATATTTTATCGCTTTAATAGCTATGTTTAAATACTGCGGAAAGTAGAGTTCAAATAAAACTAGCCTGGCAATGGATAAAAAAAGGGTTCTATACAATTAATTTATTTTTGTATTATTAAGATATATTGCACTTACTGCTTTTTTGAAAATACCAACTAAGGAGGCATTAACTGTAAATTCCATAAAAGTTGCATTATCATAAGGCACCACAGCTTCTCCATAAATCTGACCATTTGCATCTTTATAATATTGAAATACTTCTGGACAAGGGTTTGGTGGTATTCTAAGTCCTAATGTCATTTGTAGGAAGAGTAGGAATGTACTTGGTAAGAATTTGTATCGCATTTTACGAGTTTGCTTAAAAAACAAATATATGAGAATAGGTTTCAATTTTTGTATAGCAACAAAAGCTTAAAAAAGTTAGCGAAATATTTAGTATATTTCAAGATATTTTAAAATTCCTCGCATGGAATTACCAACTAATTTCAGGATTTTAAAGATTCTAGAATATTGTGCTCATTTGGTGAAAAAAAAATTAACTAGGAATTTTTTTGCTTTACTAATATAATAGTTTAGGAATTCATACATCTCCAGAAAAATTTCGTTTTATAGGAAGTTAAACTGATGCAGTGGGAGTTTTGGTAAGAATATGAATTTTTAAAGGACCAAAACCAAAAATATTGTGTATGGGCTACCCCGCTACCCTATATATTTTTAATTATTTAAGTTTTTAATTCTGTCAAATTGTTTTGTACAGCACAGACAATTGAAAATTGCATATTTTGGACTTTAAATTAATGCTGTATTAGAACTATTAAAAATAAAGAAAAAGTCCAAGTAACTTCCATTGAAGAAATTTGTATACAGGGTGGTCGAGAATTTTTACTTTGTGACCAACTTATATAATATAATATATATAAATAAAATACATCTCAGATGTTTTATACATACACGTTTATATTTTAATAAATTGACTACTGTGTGCTAATTATTGTTTATATAATAATCGAATTAATCTTACTGACGCTAGTTTTCTAAGAATAGCGCGAAATAGAATAAAAAATATATTCTCTATTAATGTCAAATAAAAAACTCGTCGTGTATTAAAACGCAAAAAATATATTGAAATATAAAATAAATTATCAAATAATTATATTTAATAATTCCGTGATTTTTAAATGCCAATATAAGCACCTGGGAATTATATTAGAAAAGGCGTAAAAGTTTAATATGAGTGATTAATATATTTAAAATTATTCCACAAAATAGTGGATGTATTTATTTATAATATTTTAATTATTTATATCTGTTATAATCAATATTATGCAGCTAATATTGGTTTTCTTCTGACCTTTTAATACAAGAATTATGAAAAGAATTAGCAATAATTCTTAAAGGATATACAGGGTGGCCAAACGAAAACGAAACAGAGCCATTATCAGGAACTGCGTCAACAATTTAGAAAATTCACAGGGACCCGTTGATTTTTGATCAAAGGAGGACACTTTTTTCCGGTATTTTCGACTTCACCGAAATGTAATTTTTTTAAAAGTATCAGGATGAGTGTTAAAATTTAAAGATTGTTATAAAGATAACTGAAACCGCTTTAAAATGATGCCTTACTCGACCCCTAATGCAATTTAAATATTTTGGGGTGATTGTTACCCTCGCTTGGAGGTGTAAGCAGCGAAGTCGAAAATACCGGAAAAAAGTGTTTTGATCAAAAATCGACGGGTCTCTGCGTTTTTTTAAAACGTTGACGCATTTCCTGATAATGGCTCTGTTTCGTTTTCGTTTGGCCACCCTGTTTATATTTTATCAATTTATTCTTAGTTTTAATTGGAACATGTGTTTACAAGAGCCATCAAATTTCCACCTTATATTTATATAGGTCTGAAGTATCCATTGATTAAGATTTTAACAGTATTTTTTTGCTGACGCAATCAAAATGACTTTATCAACTCAAAGAAACTATGTAAAAAATACTTTCAAAAATTTGTGGCACTTTTATAAATTTTTAACAAATTTCAACGAATTTTGATATATTTCCTACCATACTTTTATATTACTTATATATAAATAAAAATGCTGTCTTTAACTTAATTGTAACGTTAGCTTTTTTAACGAACATTTATAAAACTATCTTACCTTTAATTCTTTGAACGAAACATAAATACGACTATCAAAATAAATCGCGCAAGGAAACCTCACTATACCGTAATATTTGTTTATAGAATCTCTTAGCGTCGCAACCGTTCACAAAAATAAACAACCTCTAACCTCTTCGTTGGAGATGGCTAGACTTTCATTCACAGCAAAACGTTACCACTGGCAGTTAAAACGCAGTAATATCTGCTTGCGAGATGAAGCGGTTTCAGTTTTAACGAAGTGGATAATTATAAGTCAGGTTTTCCCATTTAGTACATTAATGGGATCTGGTTTGTGAAATTAATTGCGATCTCTATCGGTACTCGAGTAACTGAGATTGTTCCCAGAATTACGAGAATACGTCTTTGTTCATTACAAATGACGGTGGTTGGTAGTTTTTTAAAAAGCGGTGCATTTTAATGTTTAATGTTTTCTACGGGGGTCGTTCTTGCAAGTCAAGTAAAAGTTAAAAATAAGGGGTATAAGTCCTACACTGCAATAAAAATACAAAAACTTTTGTGAGAAGGACTATTTATTTTTTATTAATTTACCAAATCGTGCCACTGTTTTTGAGACGCAAGTAACCCAAACATTTTTTAGCTGGAGCTTATTTCTTTTGTTAGTTTTTATGTTCACCATTGAAAAGAACGTTAGTTCACATAGATTGAATTTGGTAAATGGGCCAAAGAAGTTACTATAGATCATACAATAAAAAGAAACATAACTTATTGGAGTTACTAATTTCAAAACGTTTCTTGGTAGCTTTAGATGTTCTTTTATCTTAATCCGACATGCAACCAGCACCAAAATCTATTAGATTTTTTTCGTTTTCTTGGTCAAATAATCTAGAAATACTGACATATCCAATAAAGGATTTGGTATTCATTTTTGCTTCTTGTCAGTTTCAGAGTCGAGTTCTGGAAAGTAAGTCAATGGTTTTTATTCCAATTTAGGCACATTCTGTATCATGGAAGGAAAATGAGAATTTACTACCAATGATTGGTCCATTGCAATTTCCTCGATATTCTTCTGAACGATAGAGAAAGACTCAGACATCAGTTTTTGTCGCCATATTTTTTTTACTTGTAAAGAAGTCGCATATTCAACAATGTTGAAAAATACTGTTATAAGAAGCATTCAGGCAGTTTAGGTCAGTATTATTGAGATATGCTGGTGAAGTTATAATGAAGATCATCTAAAATATTAAATTTAAACTTTTTTTTTCCATAACTTGTAAACTAGATGTGAATGTCTTAAATGGGTAAATATATCAAATACGAAAATTTAAATTCAAAAATGTTGAGAAAACGCTTGCAGAGATGTGAGAATTAATCGCAGTTCCGCAAGATAGTGTTTTGATTCCAATCTTATACTTATTATGCAAGGCTAATATTAGTGACATTGAAATTTTTGTGAACCCCCAAGTAGTAAATATTGCTTATGAATCTTTAAAAAAAGTGAGTGGACGTTTATGTAACTGTATATGAAACGTTAACAGAATCATAATGATTGTTTCTATCATTACTTGGTGAAATCTATTCATTATAAATATAAAAGATACATTGGTATACATTTAGATGTAATGATTTTGAAAAACATACTACTAACATTAATTGGAACAAATTTTGTGTTTTCTTTTAATTTATGTGTATTTAAGTTTATGAATCAATTCTAAAGATTTTTTGATAAGTAATTGTAATTAGTTAAAGCCGTATTGAACATTTCTGCTAATTTATTATTGAGTATATTGACATAACACACCACAGGTCTAATTGGTAATTTAATCATAACACATAATTTTGGTGCCTGAGGATTTTTTTGAATTATTTGTTTTTTATCATACTCATTAAAAAGGGAATTTAATTGATTAACTAGTTCTCTAACATTATCTGAAAGCTTTTTAGTTGGATCTTTACCAAAAATTTTCAAGTCGTTTGAATGGATATATTCGTTTATTTTTGATTTGTAGTCATTTGTGTTTAAAATGACTGTCACACCTACATTTTCTGATTTTGTTGTTGTTAGCTCATTTTTTTCGACTTGCTTTCAATCTTTTTTAAAGCTAAAATATCCGTATTAGTTTCTTTGTCAATTTTGACAGCTTCCATATTTTAATTTAGTTACAAGTTTGTAGGTTTTCGTAATAAAAATTATTTGAGAGCTACTCGTATTTCCGAGTCGGTTGTTAAAATTAGTTGAATATATTTTGTGAATTTAGGGGATATATTTTATTCAAGTCCCTTGTTAAGAAATTCTATTTCAGTGTTAGTGAATTGAGTCCCAGATAAATTTTAGAAACCTGATTAATATGTGTATGTGTCGTTATATGTTTTGTTGTACTTAGTTTGAGTGTTCTCCAAATTCTTTAAATTATTTGATTGTTTTTAAAATTTTTGGTATTTCATTTTACTAATATCCCCTCGAATCTGTTCATATAGAATATCAAATTTAACTTGGTGTAAACTGTAAGTTATTTCTGAATGTATTGTTTATATATATATATATCTATCTCATTTTAAACTAATTCTTAGAATCTTTTTATAACCAAATTATCGTTGCTTTTCAGTTCGTGGCGTTTTAGTCGATATCTTAAATTTAAATTTTAGTGTTAATTTCCTTCTCAAACATTCTTCTTCAATCTAAATATTTTGAGAATTTCATTGAGGTTCATCTGCGATTTTGCAATTTCTTATAAGGATGGGGTCAGTCTTTTCTCGAAGATTCTTTAATTATAATGGTTTATCTACCCTTACTTTGTTTCACCTTTTGTTATCGTCAGATAAGACTAAAGAAATTGACAGACATTTATAATACAAAATCAGGTCTATATGTTAAATGTATATAAATTTCTTTAATTTTATCTGACGATGCCAAAAGTTTTGAAAAATATAGAGTTTTAAGATAAGTGTATTTTTTTAAATTTATTTTTGGGTTAACAGAATGCCTGCCAAACGTTAGAATATCCCAAAAATAACACGTAACCATTTAACGTTTGATAAGCGTCAAATATATAATTCAAGTTGGCCATTATCAGCAATTAGCTGTAAAATTTTTGTTAAACATTTTAAAAATTAGATAAAAAAAATATAGTCAGACTTCGTCTAAGACAACCATAGCTAAAATGGTTCTTAATGGTCTGTGCTAGCTTCTCTTTAAAGCTTTGCACCCATCTTCCAAACACCCTGTATAATGCCATGTTCCATGTGTATCCAAATCGAGTTAATTTAATTTATATGGACCTGTCAAAATATATATGAACACAGAATAATAACGGAAAAATTACTTTAGAAAAACCTTAATTCCTAATCATGGAATGGTATGGTTTAGTAAACGATATTTTTAAGTTTTTAATATTAGAACTATACAAACGTACTTTTTATATTTTTAATTTAATTTAAATTTTTCGAATAAAAATCCACTAAAACCGTTTCAATCCTCTTATTAAATGTGATATTATAAAACGATTAGTTGTAGTATTTTTACGCAACCCAATCCAATGTCGATCTTCCAAATAAACAAAAGGTTATGTAAATAGCTATTCAGTTCAATTTTAAGGTCAAGGAGATAAATATCCGTCAGTCTAATGGTAATTACGATAAATGACATTAGTGCTAAGTTGATTTGATAAGGATTCGGTATTTTTTTGTATACAAAACGGTTGAAAGTGTTCAAATTCCTATTAGTGGCGGAAAATTAAAATTTTTGAAAGATGAATAAATTAAATTTATACAACAATTAGACAAAAAAGAAAAAGTCATTTTCCCGCGTAGCATTAGAGGGTTTCTTGTTCCTTATTGATTGGTCAATTATTATATCATGTTAGACAATTCACGTTTATAATGTTACTATGAGCTGACGCTTCTAACATGTCAGTTTGTGATGTGCATTGCTTTATTTCCTACTATTTTTCCTGTTTTAGCAATCTTGGCTATTGACTAATGCCTAGTAAAGCTTAGTTGAGAGAATAAGGAAAGATGACAAAAACAAGGAAGATAAAAGTATATAATAATAACATCGACAAACATAAAAAATTCTCAAAATATATTTTTAAAAATGAAAATATGACAAGAACCACATTAAAATTATTTAAAGAATTATTTAAGAACCGGATCAACTATAAATAAGTTTTGTATAACAAGTATATTGTCATCATCGTCAATATAATATGTAAAACTGGTTACCTAGTTCATTGCATATTATAATTTTATAGAACTTTTTTTCCGGGACTTTCAATTATTAACGTCAAATAAGACAAGTCAATTTCTTTAATTTTATTTGAGAAAGGACAGTAACCAATTAATATATTTACTAGCATCACAGAATACGACGTAATTAGATAAATCACAAATATTCATCGTCGATTCGGATATGGATATTGATACAATTCCCCTTAATACCCATCGGTCGTTCTCTTTCACGACAAATCCTCCGCCACTGTCTCCGTTGCAGGGCCCAGTGCCGTTCCTAAAACCTAAAAAAGCAGCATAACCTGAATTTCGAATTCGCGATTTATTATATTAGCATAATTAGACGACATTTCACAAATGAAAATGCTTACCTGCACAAAAAGTTCTATTAGATGTGATGTAATGGAAACGATAATTGCTTGCCAGGCATTTTTCTTGGCTCACTATTGGCAAATTCACCTGCTTGGGTTCTTCAGTCATAAGGATCCCTTTTTCGTCCTTACCCCAACCAACCACGGTGCCCAAATTTCCTGAAGTACAAACACATAGTTAAAATCTAAATCTTATAGAAGTGAGACAATTACTTACCGACAATATGATCTAAATCTGTATTTCCTCTCCAAAGACAAACCGGCCTTATATACTTGGTGAACTGGAGGCGCTCACTAAGTACAAGAACTGCTATATCTGCATCGCTAGTCATACTTTCATAATCGGAATGGACATGAATAGAAGCAGGTTCAACTATTTTCTCCCCATTTGACGGTATCCACTTTTGAATATTTAGTTTGCCTAAAATTAACAACAGTTCTTCTGCATTGACTATTTTCTGGTCATTTTTGACGCAATGCGCAGCTAAAAAAAAGATTAGTATATAAACTCGTGTTCCCGAGACGTACAGAAGAAAACTTGCATAATACTGGTAAAAACAACATAGTAGTTGCTTGTTTATCAAAACTTTAAGTAGAATATAGGGTATGCTTAATTTAAAATTATAGATAATAGTTATTGTCTTACCTGTTACTACATGTCTATCAGAAATAAGCGATCCGCTACAAATATAGTTCAATCCATTACGTTTAACGTGAAATATAGCCACCAACCACGGGAAGGCTCCCCTTGGTACCACGTTTCCATTAAAAATGAGGTGATTTGTAGTTATAGATTGTCCACAAACGTTTTCATATGGTCTGACGGGTTGACTACTATCTTTAGACACAAAATCAAGCTCTTCATCTGAAAAATTTATTGATGTCTCCATATCGTCTCTTGAATTAAGGTTTGGTGAAGGTGGTTGGTTTTGAACAGGTTTAGGGGAGTTTTGAACTAAAATGAATAGAAGGATTTTTGATAGAATAAAATAATTATTAATTAACTGAACACTCACTATTTGTCGAATCTACAGCACCATTGGGTACGTTTTGGAAAAATGGATTCCCTCTGTATACATTTGCAGGGTTCTGTCCGCTATTTCCTTCGTTTCTATTCGGTTTACTTGGAGCGTAAGTAGGGTAAAAATTAAACCTATTTTTCTCTCCTGAAAGTCCATTTTGTCTGGTAGGAATCGTTGGGCTAAAATTGAACCTATTTCTTTCCGGAGGTTCCGGAGGAGGTGTGTCATAGAAGTTGAATCTTCCACCAGGAAGTTCTTCAATTGGCGGCTTGTTTTCTGGTATTGGGAATTTCTGTCCTAGCACGAGGATGTTATTGTCAGGTGGGATGTCTGATGATGATAAAGGAACATTTATCGTTAAGGTGTGTTGGAGGTTTATTGTTGTTACTATTCGCACTAGAGTCACTGAAAAAAGTGTTTGTATTAAAGTAAATAAGGAAAAAATAGAATATCTTAATTTTTTTTATATACCGGTTTGCTTGTCAAATGTACAAATACACAAAAAATAAAAATTCGAAAACAGGCACGAATAAAAATAGCAATTATCGATTTGACTAGACTCCATCAGTACTTCTGTTAAATATAATTTGCATATTAATTATTGGAACATATTGGACTTTAATCACATTTTCATTCAATAACATTTCTCTAAATGATATATACATGTATATGTCCTATAAATTGAAATTTCTGTCTTTTTAACAGTTTATTTCAATTTATTTCACCAAGATGAAGAATAATATTGAAAATTTTTACACACTATAATTAATATCTAGTAAAAAAACTTACATAAAACTATCACAAACATATCGCTTTTAACAGGTCCATTCCATCACAACATTAGAATCATAACTAACTAATAAGCTAATAAAAATTACCCACTAGAAAATAATTAATTGCCTTCATAGAACAACAAAAACTCGAATAGGTTACGAAGGTGAGTTTCAAATAGGAGAATTATGGGATTGTTCGGGTGTATTGCACTGGTTAAATTGCTTTAGGAAATTACCCCAGACAGATATTCTTAGGATTATCAGATTAAAAAGAATGTTTTAAAATTGGATATGGAGATATTGCACTTAACGGTTTTATAATTGTTCTTTAGAAATTAAAAATTGATTATCTAGGTAAATATGTAATAAATATGTAAATATATAATAATAATATTATTGAAATTTTGAATAGAAATGTTTTATTAAATCTTTTTAATTCAACTTACAGATCAAAGTAAATTAACCCTTTTAATAATTAATTACTTAAGTCAAACAAACTTAACTTAAACATATCTTTATATTAAATACTGTGAAAATAATGAGCATATTTATGGATCTAAGAGATTTCTACCACTATTTTTTTTAGGTATTACACTTCATTTTCCAATCATCTTTGATATTCCGATACAAAACATCGCGGATTAGATTAATTAACATGTCGTGTTATTCTCGATTTCAATAAAATGCCATTTTACACTAAATTATTGAAACTGCTACCAAACGATAAACTTAAAACGATTCAACGATCCGAATCGTCTACAAACTAATACAATTTTATAATTCATCAGATAGATATTCTTTGGATAAATAACACATATTTTTATTAAAAGTGCGGGGTGTTGCCACGTACAAATTTTCGAGTAAATGTTTAAAGTGAATTTTTATATAAACTAATAATGTTATAAAACAAATGATTAGAATATTGTGTTGCAAATGATGCCTTCTTCATACTATTTAAAAATATGCATTATTATCGCGGACACCCTGTATAATACGTATGTATGTCAGATCAATTGACGCATTAAAAATACGTAATTAAATGGTTTTTCTAACTACGGCTTAAATATTAAATGACCGTTTCAATAAAAAATCAGTCGATTTGGTTCTAAATCTTCTTTGAAAGTATGGAAATCAGTGAAATGTAATAATTTAAATAAACAGCGGAAATTTTGAATTAAAACATGTTTTTATTCTGAACTAATTTCAATTACTCAAAGTAACACGGAAAGTTCTTTCAGTTATTTCTGCAGAGTAATATATTTCCATTACGAGTTTTTAATGAGAGTAGTCAAAATATTTAAGAGAGTACAGCATGCATCATTTTTAATAATCCCCCATTAGTAATTGGAAGTTTATTTAGAAAGTTTATTAGGACCTATTATAAAAAATAAAATATTTCCTTGGTGGTTACCTACTTTTATTCTTTTTTCATGCATTGGACTTTTAATAATTCTGTCATACAATTTTTTTTAAAATCGGTGAATTATGTATTGACGACCAGTGCAGTTTGCTTCGCCTTGTGCCAAACAACAATCTACCTGTTCTTAATTTGAATATAATGTAATAATAAAGTGTTAATACGATCTCTTACTTGGAATTTTGGATCCGCTACAAATAAGATTGCCATTGGCAAGGATCTGTGTGATTTTGGGAGGTATGCCATTCCAAACTGGAAAATATACATGGTAGGAAATGGGCCGACGGTGCAGGATGTTGTCAATTGCTTCTTTTGGCTTAATTAGTTCTAAGTTTCCCTTGCCCTAAACAAAAAGTTGTGCATTTATGAATAAAACTTGGATATGTGGAATTGAACCATTACAATGCAGCAAAGGAAAGAATTTGTTAAGGTAATTAATTCTTAATTACATGAAGACAAAAATCACAATAATAAAGGTAACTAGACGTTTATAAACATTTTTTGGAAATGATTTCATATTATTTTTATTGTCTTTGGCTAAGTAACGGAATTACCTTGAAAAATAAAAAGTCTCCTATTCAATGACGTCTTTTTTAATTAACAATTTCACGATATCGACAATCCAATCAAATATTAGATCAACTCATCGAATCAGTATCCGTCTTCATTTAAATATCAACCATTGTTGTGGTTTAGATTAAATTATCGACTTCGTAGCAAACAGCGAGTTTATTGTTATTTGTTTCATTAGAAAAAATATCACATTTTTTCCAAACAAAAAAATGGTGCCAATAATAAAATTGGAATGAAAATTCTTAGAATAATTCGTTATTTTAGTTCGAAACTCGGGGACACAGAATTCGCGGTTTTTTAAAAAAGGTAGAGCCTTACAACATAATATTGACAAAATAGAAAATTTAAATACATTATGCAACATTTATGATTTGGGATTAAATTATCAAATTCCAAAATATTGACGCTCATCATAAATATTAAAAAAAATAATTATAAATTTTGATCAAGTCAATTATTTAATAATATTTTTATATCTTATTAACACAATTACAGGGTGTTCCAATCATAAGATAATGTTTAATAACCCCCTTGTATTATTAATATAAACAAAATGTAAATCAAAATGGTTAAGTTAAGATACACAATTTAAAATTATTTTGAGTTATACAGAGTCTTTCGTAATGTTGGTACGAATCAAACATGTGTTTTTTCAAAGAAGAACCCTTTGCATATTATTTTAAATTCAGAAAATTCCCATTTTCATTATTCTCTTAATATGTATAAAATTTTACTACAAATTATAAGTTATTTCATAAATATGGATATTTTTTGTATTAAAATCGTATGTATATCAACGTTTTGTTTGGTTATTTGAGTTTTGGAATAATTTAATATCATTTTCTTTCGTTATTGATTTATTATCTTGTGGTTTGAATATAGGGCAATTTGAATTTTCTTCCTTATTGTATATGAAACACCCAATATTTTTTATAATTACAAATTCCTAAATTAAGCATTTATAGATATTTTAAATTTTTATTAATTTTAAAGTGTGCATATTAACTTCTTCTACGACTATTTTTTGAAAACAAAAGTTGATGCAATAATAACAAGATATTTATTAAACTTTGTCGTAAGATTGGTTCACCCTGTATAATGGTTTATCTAAATACCGGCGAAAAATAAAACAATGTAATCTACAGTTACCTAATTTCGAAGTTAGCAGGCATCTAAGTTAAAACAACTATATTTTTAAAAAATGACTGATATGCTTTTATTTTGTGGTGAACCATAAATTTGGTTACAAAAGGAAATTAAATAGTGATGATTCTAAAAAAATTGAATAACCTTATTTTTAAACGTATAGTTATATTTAGTAGTTTTAATATTAATAAATATTTTATTTAAAATACCACATAAGAATTTTGGGGCTATTTTTATTATTCTTATTCAAAATTTAATGAGTATAATGCATTCTGAGAAATATATATAAAACTGATGAATAATTCTCTTGTTATACGACCAGTGGCGTAACCATAAAAAAATGTTACTAAATTTTTTGTACAATTGCCATCAATTATAAGGATATATTAAAAAACAATCGCCATATTTGAAAAAATCTAGGACAAACACTGAAATACTTAACAATTGAGTTACAACTTCAAAATACTCAATGTGATTTAAAAACATTTTGAGCAAAAATTGTGGTATTAATGTATGCAGATGTCACAGTGTTAATAGCAGATTCAAAGAGAAAAAATAATGATAATAGTTGGAAAAGAAGAGAATAGCGCAAAAGTAACATAAGTATAGACAGAACTTGAAATTGATAACACATAGAATCAGAGCTAGCAAATAGAGCAAAAACAAGTTACACTATGCATTAAGCATCATTCTGGGAAAAAGGGAGCTAATGAAGAAAACGAAGCTAAGGGTATAAAACACAATAGTTGCACCGACAATATTATGTGCTAGAGAGAACTGAACAATACAGAAAAAACACATTAGCATGATAGACACAACGGAAAATATATGTGGAGAGTATAGATAAAAGGACCAAGTGGCATCGAAATAATTCGAGACACGAATAAACAAATATCAATAACTAGCAAAATAATAAAGATACAATTAAATTGGTATGGGCACATCATGAAGATGGAACCAAGCACACTAACAAGAAAAATACATGGAAATAGAAGGGGAAAGGTAGGCCACGAAATAATAGATATAGTCAAAAGTAGAAGCCTGAATGAGAAGAGATGAAGAAGATGACAAAGAGTAGACAAGTATAGAAAAGGTGAATAGACAAAAACGAATGACTAACCCAAGGGTACAAGGAAGGAAAGAAAGAAAGAGTAAGGTGGATTAAAGCTGTATACACATTTATTTAAGATTATAAATTGTATTTACCTCTACTGCACCTCCTATTGATATTTGAAGATTTATCTGCACAAAATTGGTGGGGTCCACAATAATACTGATTTCTCCATAGAGACCGATTTGTTGGTCATATCTGTATTGAAAAACTGTAGGGCAAGGGCTGTCCAATTTTTGACTTCTTGATATAACCATTAATAAATATAATACGTATACAATTTTTTCCATTTTTAATTAACTATTTAATATTATATATCACAAGTACAAATAAATAAATAAATAAAAAAGGTGTAAATAAATTAGTTCTACTTCTATAGTAATACTTGGTTGAAGCGGTAGATTTTGGATTAGTTTCTGAAAAAAAGTAAATATGTAAACAAATATTTTATACCCAAATACATTTTTATATAATAAATAACTGTAACTTCATTTATATTTAATTTATCAAAAAAAATAATTAAAATTAATTTAAAATTGTTATTTCACATTTTTTAGGAAATTAAAAAAAAATGTTATTTTCATTTTTCGTCGAATCAAAAAATTTTATTTATGTTTTTTATTATGTATTCGTCTTGTATTTTGATATTTACTTATTCTATTTAAATGGAAATTCATAGGGATTTAATAATTTAACATATAATATTAATTACACTTGATTTAAATGTCAAGTAGAACATGTTCGATCATTAATAGTACCTAAATATGTACATAATAATTCATAATAATAATTAATAATGATAATACTTTTTTTTTGACAATGATTATGTTTAAAATTTTCAATTTTACCACGTATATTTATATTTAATAGTTTTAATAATAATAAATATTTTATTTAAAATATCACATAAGAATTTTAGGGCTATTATTATTATTATTATAATTTTTATTCAAAACATAATTTTCCTCACAATAAATTTCAATTCTATTTAAAAGAGCATAAAAGGGGAAAACCGAAAGAAAATAAAAAGAAGAGGTTGAGAAAATTGAAACCAACCAAAGGCCTCCCTCAGATTTTCACAAGAAAATTCCAAAATAATATTATAATATAAAAAATAGCGAAGAAGAAGAAAATATGATACAAATAAGACAATTTGAAGGCGATTGAATTCGGGTTAATTTCTGAAAAAAAGGAAATATGTAAAATGATATTTTATACCAAAATAAATAATTATAGAATAAAATAACTAACATTTATCAGACATTTCAATAAACCATAATATTTCTTCTATCATTATAGGGCTAAAATATTGTTTCTCGGATTACATGAAATTATATTTATGTGCAAAAATTAATATTTTTATCTTTAAATTTAATTCAGCAAAAAATTATTGAAAGGAATATTTCATTTAAATTAGGGATTCACGGGAGGAGATGCCAAAAAGGGAAAAGACGAACAGTGAATTATATTATATTGGACAATTATCAATTTTACGATGGGGAAAAACTCTCCGTCATTTATTAAATTTTTTGAAAGATTACAAGCATAAAGGGGAAAAATCTAAAAGGTTAAGAAAATCGAGACAATTCGATATTTTCACCCAAATTTAACACACTTTAAAACAATGAATAAAGATTAAAGTTTAATAAAAAAAAATCACGAAAGAACAACAACAAGAAAATGTGATATAAATACGACAATTTTAATGAAAAACAATTTCCGTAACTCCCTGATCTTACTGTAAATTAACTCTTGCAATATTTTATAATTATCAATGCAGTTACATAATTTTATTGCTAACTACTTAATTATGCATTAATTTTCATTACGTATTAGAATAAAATGATGTAATAAATATTTATTGTAACTTTACTACCGGTAGAATCGATATTGTTCTTCACAGAGTTGTCCTAATTGAAGATAGATTAAAGGTTAGAAATAAATACATTTCTAGCTCTATATATCTTTTCTGATTGGATTATCCTCTTAACTAAATATATTCTTTGTATCCGTTCAATTTTGTTGTATTCTCCAAATTGCTCTATTTATTTTCTTTATTTTGTTACTATGTACCCCTATCAATTTACTTTTTTCTTCTAATTTTATGTTTAGTATAACCAAAAATACATTTAATTAGCATAAATATCCTCAGCTAGGTAATTTCTTAAACCACAAAGTTGTGTCTTAAATTAATTTATTTTGATAGAGGTAATTTTCTAAATGATCTACATAAACTTTAAGCTTTTAATATTTTAATTTGTGTCAGAGTTACAAAAGAATGACGGTTTAATAAAAATATGAAATGATCCAATTTTATAAGAAATATTTTCAAGGACAATTCATTATTTCAACATGTCCTTCAAATTAAATATCCTTTAAAAAAATATTTTACATCGTTATTTCAAATTCCTATTCAATAACCTACCTAAATTATAAAAAATTCTTCAAAATACTCCTTAAAATATTATTATCACAATAAAAAATCACAGCACTCCTATAATTCCTGCAATTAGTTACGATAATCTTTTTAACACTGAGTGTTTATAAATATTGTTAGCACCTTCACTGGTCGACACCTTTGCACGGTGATAGATAAAAACATCAATTCTATTCAAAAATCTTCGTTCAACTCTGACCGCGCAATGTCATTTTTTTCAAGTTCAAGTGGAAACAATTGGGAAATGTGAGCCTGTGAATAAATACTAGATATAGTTCCTTAGGTTCATGGTTATTTACTACGTGAGTGAAGGAATGGTACTACTTTTTTGCATTATCACAAAATATTCAGCGTCTCATTGTGCCATTCCGGGTCTTTGGGAAATCCTGCGAGGCACGCCTATTACGATCGCGAGAGAGGGGAATAATAAAATAAAAATAAATAACTCAGTGGCGGGCGTGCGGTATAATTGACAATTAATTGATTTATTAATAATTTAATTACCATAATCATATAATATGAAATTACAATAATCCCATATCTGTATTCAGTATTTACACCTTATTCCAAGCGTGAAATTGTGGAAAAATTATCATATTCGTTATTAAAGAGGAGATATTATTATTGTTGAAATAAAGCAAAGGTCTTAAAAATGTCAATAGTTAAATTTGAATTGATTATAGGATAAACGTTGTAATATTATATTTTGTTTTCAAAGAAAAACATTTATTTTTAATATTTCATACCAATTATCAAGAATAAAAGAAAATTTTGTTTGAGCATTTTTTAAATTTTCTATTAGATTCATGGTGGTTCAAGCATGATCTTAAGGTTTGTTCAGATTTAATTTAATTATAATAATGATATTTACAATCCAATATATTTCTTGTATATAATTTTTTACTTTTAATATCTCTTACAACTAATCATTCAAAAAACATTAAACTTATCAAAAGAAATGAAAATAAAAACTTGGCATTTTCTAAACGCTAACGCTAAAAATTGTCTTAATTTTAAGATATGCGGGAAAATTATTCACCTTGAAGTCCTTCCTTACAATGATGCTTATGGACCAGCATCAGCGTGAAGACTTGAAAATATTATTTTCCTATCACTCAAGAAAATCCATTCATGTCACAATTAAATATTTTAACTAATTTTATGTCACTATTATTTGTTACTATGTTTTTATAACACTTTAGGTATTTAAAAATTGTTTGCCCTTTTTTAAGGTTATACAAGTTTAATACAAATAATTTAATTAATGACAATGAAAGGTTTCTTCAAACACCAGGAACAACTTATATAAAATACATTTTTACAACTTCCTTTTTTTGTTTGCCATTAATTTTACTACTCTCTTTAAATTTTGTATAACAAAATCTTTGAGAGCATGTTTTCGAAATTTCTTGGTAAAATTATCAAATATCAATTTTCTTTCCAAAAATTATTGATATCTGTGTAATTTTAATCAAATTTGTTTATTTATTGATCATTTCTATTTATTTATTGATAATTACTATTATATTATTTTATTCAATGATTTGAACCTTCCTGCTATATATTTTCAATGTTTTTAATCTATAATATTACAACATTTAATATCCATGATGTTAAATTTGCAGATTTCCTAGATTAATTATTGTTAATAAAAAAAGTCCTTTTTTGAGTCTTGTAGTTCATTTTATTTGTGAATTTTGCTAAAAGTTAATATCATGATGATATGTATAAATAATAGCATGTTAAATATTTTTTGGACGACCTCTTGTTTATTTTTTAAAGCAACTCAAAAATTAATCGTTGGAAGTGATTTTTAATTAAAGTATATTTTAAATCGATGTTATACATGTAGATCAAGCTTATATTACCATTTCTAATAATTTCAAGCAATTTTTACATTTTGCGCCATCATAATAGATAAACATACGAGGTCTTATCCAAACGTTTTGAGAATAAAACACACATTATATTATTAAATTTTTTATTCTAATTTCTATTTTAAAGAAACAATTTTTTTCAGACCGCACTAGAGCTCTAATCCATTTCTACCCTTTAAATTCAATAAACCGGGGATTTATTAATTGTGGTGACCATATCTGTGTCATTATTAAAAATACAGCAATATTTTTAAGAACGGTTCAAGGTTTCACACCTGGATTAAAAAAAAATATGTGAGAATAAATCAATAGTTTGTGACAGCTTATTAAAATTTTTAAAATGTCACACTATACATATTTTTATATTTTTAAGCTGTTCTTAAATGAGTTCAAAAAAGTATATCACTTACGGTCTAAGATGTGTACTTTGCTCAAAAAAGACAATTTAAAATCGTATATTTTGGATTTTGAAGGCCTGCTGTTTGAAACCAATGAAGAAAAAGGAAAAGCATTTTTACATATTCCTATTTTTAAACTTTATAAGTGATTTCCTGTGGTGCTAAGCAAATTTGTTCATAGAAGAATACCATTTGAATCAACCAGTAAAAAAACTCCAAAGAAAACTACATAAAAGTTGAAGATAAGATAAGGGTATAAAAAGATTTTATCTTCAATGGTTTTCAAACAGAAAGCGTTTAAAATCCAAAAATTATTGTTGTTATCTGAGTGATATAGTTTTTTAGACTAATTATGAAAACAAATCAAAAAATGATATTAAAATGACCTTCTCTACCCTTACTTTGTTTCAATATACCTTATTATAAATAAAAATTATACTTATCTTAAACTGCCACATTTTTTCAAAGCTATTTATTAAAAATCATATATGGCAAGTTTCGCTTTCTAGCATCATCAGATATATGACAGAAATTTTTATCATTAAGTTGTCACAAGCATTTGATCTCAGTATAATTCTTTTTTGAAATTTTATAACAAAATATATTGAGCTTTATATCTTCTGTGGAAAAATCGCCCATAACACTTAATAAATCACTCGGTACAAAGATAAAAAAATATATTTACTAGAAAGAAAAAAAGAATCAGCAAGATAGATTCTAATTTTTAAAATAATATTACTATAAAAAAAATTAAGAATATCTACGAAGAGAGATTTTTTGAAACCTACTGTTACTTATTTTAAAACTAATTACTAAAAGTTTTAAAAATATTGTATAAATAACTTCATTTTCTCTTCTTTCCTTACTTGCATTTTACTAGTAAGTATCTCAACATACACGAACTATACATAAAATTTAATCGACTACCCTTTCATTTTTATTATTGCTCCTTTTCCCGATTTTTAGTAGAATTTTTTAACGATTTTTTGAAGCTCCACACTTATCATCAATAATACTCCTAAATTGTAAATCATTCTTTAACATTCTTTGTATAAATTCCTTGACACTGTCATTATTAATTTCAGCCCCATATTCCATAATTGCCACCCGTTTTTTTGGTAAGTCTATAGCGACTAAAAGAGGAAAAACGTCATCCAGTCCCACGATATCTCTGAGGATGTCCGATGTTTCACTGTCAGTGGCGATGAGGAATTGAAGACACGGCTCCTCTTCTAAACTGAGGAAGAAGTCTTCTTGGGCTGAATTGAAATTGATGTTGTTGGTTTTGTAGTAGTCTTCGGCAGCAGGACTGAGGACGGATTCTGCAAACTGGACTTCGGTGTCTTCACCGTCTGAAATTTAAAAAATATTATATCTAAAGTAACAAATTAAATACAGTTTTGAGGTTTCCCTATAATTTAAAATAAAAACTTTGCACAATTTCTAGATGTATATTTGTTGGATATGAATAATGAAAATGCTTACCAACAAAAAGAACTATTGCAGGAAAATCGTAGAGCTTAGTTAGGTAACGTTCTGTTAAAATATTTATTGGCCTGGGTTTCCATGGAAAATACTGAAAACAAGAAATATTTTTATGCGCTTTACTCATAATTCGTTTATAAGAATCATTATGTTACTGCATATCATTATTTGTATGTGTCATTTATCATATTTACAAAATGAAATAATTGTTGATTATTATCTAGACATATAATAAATTAAACAAACTAGAAACCTCCTACTCATTATAATATCCGGGAAGCTATTTTTATCTTCCTTCTACATATTTATTCAAAGAGACAAACCCCCCATCGAGAATCAGATTTTATTTAATATCTATTTATATTCCTATTTATATTTATTCCTGCCAACCTGAGCTGAAGGATCATCAGCTAACTCAGTCCTGGCGTCCATTGTAATAACATGACCGTTACTGTCTAAGAGCAGTAATGTGGGGATCCCTCGGATACCGTATATCTGGGCCAACTCTGCTCGTACTGCGGTTTGCTGGAATGGTATTGCCACCCAAGGCATGTTTTCCACGTAGGCACGGAATGATTCAGCGCTTCTACAAACAATTAAACAAATAAATAATTGTACAGCAGCAGTATTTAGTAGATTAGAAAATTATAAAATCGTTTAAATTGGTAATCTTTTATCTGGTGATATTTCAATGTGCAGATCATGTCGTGATATTAAGGGAAAAATGAGGGAGATTTTTATGGACCACTAAAAAGAGAAGAATATTATCCACCACCATATACCAATTTAGCGAAGTGTGTTTTATATCAAGGCAATACGGTATCATCACAATACTTAATTTACTAAATCGTGATTCCCCTCGTGTTTTGTGAATATCAAATTTCTCATTTATCCTTAATTAAACTTTATACGTCTATTAGGGACCAAATGCGAACAGAATTAATGCCTGGGGTCCGCTTCTAGTTTGCAGTTACTTTGAAAACTGATGAACGTGACGTCAACTTTTCATACAACATGTTTCTACGTATTTATTAGCCTTTTTGCTAATCTAGAAGGGCACATGTAAATTTCAAAACAGTAATTCCGTATATATTTACAGATTTTTATTATTATTCAGAGATGGGCTTTGTTGAACGAATCATTAAAAACCCATTAAATGAGAAATCGGGAGGTCGTTAAAATATCACTAAGGAGTCTCATATTTAACACCAGAAAAAACGCTGATCAACTATTTTATTTTTAATTGTAGAAAACCTAAAAAATCACATGGTGCCAAATCAGGCCTCCGAATTGACGTTTGTACTTTTCAAATAATTGACTGTTGAGGGTACAATGTGGGATTGTCATGATGCAAAATAATTGCATGATTACGATTTTTTCGCCACTAATCAATCACTTCGTAAGTAAACTATTATATACCAAGCAACTGAAGCTACGTGACCGCCTTTGGCTTCGTGATTGCACAATTTTTATTGGAAAAAGTTCATTTTGAAACACCCAAATTGTTGATTGTTGCTTTGTGTACCAGTTTGTCATAGACAGGATAAACCCATAAACGTATCCACTACATTAATACAATAATAGTACAATTACAATTAAAAGTTCGATAGACTGAAATAAGTAAATAAAACAATATATATCAAAACAAGATTAGGTTTCTAAGAAATTATTCTTCAATAGTTTTTTAATGAAATATGTGCTGTGGAAGAATATATCTATTTCCACAATGCTTGACTTACACAGTAATGGGAAAAATTGAATTCTGTCATTAGAACATGAAATAGAATGATATATTTTTAAATCATTAGTGTGCATAATAAATTTCGCAAATTTAAAGCAGGTAGAAATGTCCTTAACATATAGATTAAAAAGTAGTGGGCCTAAATAGGACCCTTGAGATACTCCTGATGTGGTAACTACAGCATTAAATTTGAAAGCTCCCAAAGTTACTTGTTGCGATCTATTTCTTATGTATGAGTTAAATAAATTACAAACCTCAATTTGTGTACGGGTCTTATCTCCATAACCAATCATTATCAAAATTTCCATTTTTATTTTTTACAATTATTTGACAATTAATTATTTTTTTGAAGTTTAATGAGTGTAAATGACACATGTTCTAGAACATTTAAACAAAAAATGTAAACCAATAAAAAGGAGATTCAAAAAAGTATTTACGTACATTCAGTGTGTTTTTTTACGGTACTAAACTTTATACATTTCTCATTGGCTAAATAAAGCTTTAAACGGATTTGTTCCAATCTTTACGTGGTCATTGCATAAATATGTTACCCTTTAAACCAAATAATTTAAAAATCTTTAAAATATTTGTTTTACTTTTTTTACGATTATGACTTCGGTATAAATTGAAAGAAAAATTAATAAAAAGAAAAAAGAAAAAAGAAAAAAATGTTTGTTTAGAAGTAGAACTATCAATAGGAAAAAATAATATTGTTTATATTTCTCAGATAAAAGTTATATGAAATATGATGCTTCCTTGTGAATGGTACTTGGTAATGTTTAGTTACATAAATAAATTCCATAGTTATTTCATGTTTCTAATATTTATTAACTTAAGGGCAGCCTGTGGGAAGATAGACAGAGACATCATAAGAAAATTAGTCAAACATAAGGCAACTGGTATACCAAAAAGAAGGGATAAATAAAAAATGGAAACTATACAGTTAAAATAGATTGGGAATTTATCTAGAATAAATGAAATAAACTTGCTTAAAAGAGTAATAGAATTAAGAAAGGGCAGAACCAGGAAAAGTTGGAAGGCTAAAATGAAAGAAATAAGAGAGCAAAGAGACAACACGATGGAAGAATCAAGAAAATCAAAATGAATGGAATGTTGGTTAAAGAATTAGAGTTTGTGATGTATAAATCCGAGACTCTAAGAGGGTATAGAGGATTGGAGAAAAAGAAGAATAAGAAAACCACATCAATAGAATTGATTTATCATTCACTTCCTCTGTAGATCAAATCATATTAAGGAACTAATGAAAAGTTAATATATTTTCCTTAAAAATATGCTTTTTGAAATTTCTAGTCGCTTAAATCAGCAACTTCAGCCTCTGGAATTTCATTGTCTGTCAAATAGTTTTTCAACATGACGTTTGGTTTATTGCCTTATTCGTCCATTCTATATCTCCAATTTTTATTTTTACGTTAAGAATATTTTTCTAAACAATAAAATGTTTCTTAATTTTTTTCAAAAAGAATGGAAACACTGCCACTATCAATCAATGAATAATCTTATTAAGTATTAAATGTAATCTTAATGTAATAGCAAAAATAAATAAATAAATTAATATTGAATATATTTAATAATTAAATTGATGACATAAAATATTTGAAGTAAAAAATATTCAAAACTATTTTATATACAGGGTGATTCATAACTATTAGGACATAGGCTAAGGGTAGGTTATTTGGATCAAAATATGGCGATAGGACCAAATATACCTTAATAAAATATTTCTGTGGAATAAGATATAGGGCGTTAAAGTAGAAATTTTTTTTTCTGATAATGACACGGTATATTTATCAATTGTTATCGAAATTGGCACATAAATCACCCTGTATATATATAAAATTTGTATTCATATATATTAGTTAAATATTACAAAAAAAATAGGTATAATCGATTACATGCTTTATTAGAACTGTTTTTGTTCTTCATTCTTTGCATGCTTATCGATTGTTATTAACCATCGAATTTTCAATTCGTTAATCTCAAATGTGATCCATGATTTTGTTGAAGGAAAATGATAAAAATACAAAATCTTCCAGGAATTTAAGCAAAAGTAGTTATTCTAGAAGGTTTCTTACAAGAAAATTGTCAATTCCAACTTCCTCAATTCCTGTATTATCCATGTTGAAAGGTTGGTTTTCAAATATCGTTTATTTTTACTTTAATTACTACATTTATAAAGAGTTACATTCTGTTGTTATATTGAGATAAATGCGGTACCAGTATCTCGATGACTGTTTTACTACCAGAAAATCATTCAGTAGCTTGAAAGTTTTGAATTTTAATGAGACAACGTTGGTGTTTGTAACTTGATTTCACGTGAGTCGTTTATATATATAGGAAATTGTCTGAAACAATCTCATCCGCAATGTATTGTAAATTATTCAAATTCATAATTCGATATTGAGTCTATTGTAGGGGTCGAGAAGCATATGATGTTCAGAGCAGGGAACGTCAAAATGTTGGTTCAAGTTGATTAATCACTTTTGTTACCGAGTTTTGCATCAGTTTCTTTTTACTTGTTTTATATCCAAATAGAGAAAAAAATGAACAAGTTATATTTTTCAATAGTGAAAAGGTAAAATGTAACCTACCTTTTTCCTTATTATTGCTCAGATATATCAACACTATTACTTTTTAGTTTTATAGTTAGGTACAATGTACTTTTCTTACAAATTGATTTTTTATGCAACAAGGAAACTATCTTTTAAATTAATTATTAGAGTATCAAGTTTGCCCCTATATATTCTGTTCCCTATTTGTCACGATATGTCTTACTATAATTTATAATAAAAAAATTTTAATTTCGAACCCTAATTGCGTGATAAACCGCAATAAGGCGTTCTGCTTTTATATGTAATGTAACTTTTGCTATCAGCTTAGTCATAAAAACGTAATAAATTCAAGTAAAAGTAGTTTGATATCGTGTGAGTCACTGTAGTTAAATATTAATTTCCATTTTTCGTCGAGGTGATAATTGTGTTGTTGATGATTAGTGTGTTATTAAATTAGCGACAAATATGGACTCACTGAAAGAATAAAAACTAATGAATACATTATTTATATTAGTTCAATTGAAATTATAATAGGATAAATTTAATGTCAATAGATAGGACAAGAACTACAAAACAGAAGCCTAGATGTTTTTCATAAGGAAATTACCTTACGAACAGTATCAAAAATATTTTGTTTGTAAACTTTCCTATAGTTACAACCCTGAAAGTCTGCTGTAACTACACATATGTTTCATTTACGAGCTTCTTATCCAACAAAAATGAGTTTCTTATTTCCCCGAGTAGTTTCCTGTCGAAGCAAACCGGTGGCAAACCTAATCTTACACAATCGCTTAATTAAATGAGTGTTTGGGAAAAAACAGTTGAACACCCACATCTCCCGGAGGCGGTGAGACCCCTAACACTTTCGTCGCCATAGCAACGCCGTCCCCGCGGCGTTTCGACACCATCCATATGTATGAGAGGTACTAAAAAGTTTTGGGGCATACAGATTTAGTTTAAAAAGTGAACTTATTTTAAAGCTGCGTTTCCAAGATAAATTACAAAGGACGTCAAATTAATATACATTGATATGATAGAGTTTGGAACCAGCTTTTAATTCAATTTTGCTACGTGTTTAAGAAAATTCCTCGGACAGGTCAATTTCATTTTTTAAATGACACTATTTTGGTATTGAGGTAAAATTTAAGTTTTTTTTAGTTTTTGCATGGTGACGTTATTTTATTTTTTTTTTCAATGGCAATTCCCAATTATTCCTCTGGTTTTGATAGGGAGACTTACCACTTGAATGACATTTACAAAAAAATAATATCTTGCAAAACATTTTTGTTGAGAATAGTCATGTTTTTCAGGAAATTTAATATTTGACGCAACGAATTTTCACTGATGAGTTGTTATACCTACTTATTGAGAGCAGAGAGTGAGAAATAAAGACAAATTGAGCAATGTCGATTAATTAAATATTTTTTCGCTTGACCGAGAGAAGTGGTGACTGGCAATCACGATTTTTCGAGTTCCAATTTACTTAAAAGGCCATAAAGTTATTAATTGTTGATTGGTTCATTTTTATGATGTGATTTTGATTTAGATTTTTAATGGGTTTGCTTTGAAAATGCAGTTACACTAAGAGATGGTCATATGAGTATATGAAATTTAATTATTTTAAGCAACAGTGGTTTATTCGGCTGTTTTTTTTTTCGTTTTACCCCGTTCAACAAAGCTTTTGTATTTACCTCGGATACAATACGGCGCATTAATGGTTACGCCACAAGCCGTGACAACCATATTTGTTAATATACACCCTTAGGCCGAATTGGATGACTCTGACGTCATTGATGCCCAATATGCTTAATTGATGTCATTTAGTCGAATGATAAATCAGTTCCCATATCAAGCGATTATATTTCGTAACCGAAAAATTTCGAATCTCGACAGAAATCAAGAAAACTGTATTTTCAAATTTCGATTTCGAATGACTTGTGAATCCGTATGCGATTTTTTTTATTCTACTTGCATCGTGATCCCTACCAATCGAGAATGTATTCTTATTTGTCTCTAGATGTTATTACTTAAGTATATGTATTTTTATTTTCTGTTTTGTATTGACTTTTTTGTAAATATTTGTTATTCATATTTCTTTGTGTTAATATCATATAGTAGTAAACGACTTGGTATATTTAGGAGTCCTCGAGGCTTTAGAGCAAGCAAAAAATGTTAACTAATAGACCAGTGTTCAAATTTACAGATTAAGTAAACCTATTCACCCCTTCGTTGAATGGTCATTTTGGGTCGTTAGTTTCTCAGTGGCCTCGATTGTTTTATCTAAATGAAGAACATCTACTTTTTGTAGTTCTGGTTTTTCTCCTATTTTAATTGCATTATAATAATGATTTGCATTGTTAGACACTCTTTAGTGATTTCTACATTACTAACGAATATAACTTGTGACTCAAAAATCCCAGGGTGTTTTTACTAGGAGCAACTCCTACTATGGTGAGTACAGCTTCTTCATCAGCTATCAAGCTACTGGTGCTGGATGGTCCATCACCTGTTTTTTTAATTGTATAATTTTCCTTGATTTTGTTTGAACCCTTATAATTTTCTCAATTGTTTCAGGTTCCCGGGACAGCATTTAATATGTTGGCAAGCTGTGTCCAACACTCTTGTGCTTTTTTAAATGTAAATTCGGCATTAAATTTTCCGTTCTGTGAGACTTCATGGGTTTACATGAATTATCATTAAGCGTTTTTGTTTAACACCAACTTACATCATAAAACACAATCATTTAATAGGTGTTCTCTGTTACAAACTATTCCTCTCAGAACCTAATAATGATAATTCTTTTCTCTCTCAGTTTTTCAGTTATTTTAAATTTTAAGTTGCATTCCTGCCTCGCATACAAAATGTTGCCATTTCAAAATAGCATGATGTTTGAGAATACCTATTTTCATATGTGGAAACATTCGTATACGAGTACCCATATTCGAAATGAAATCGAATAATCTGAGAATAGTCGTCCAGTACGACGTCACCAGTTAAATTAATGACATCAGTCATCCAATTCTGCTTCTTATAGAATGTATAAATAAATATGACTTGTGACGTCAGACTAATGCGTCGCATTATTTCTATTGTAGTACTTCCTTTTTTTTATGATTTAAATTTCTTTATTTGGATTCAGATTAAATGAAAAATTTTTCTGACCTACGATAAGTTTGTTTTTACGCACTTTTGCTATTAATTCTTTATTTAGTAGAAAGAAAGAAAAAACTGTCTCTTTCGTATCAAAATTGGCAGTTTATTTGCAAATTCCGATTACAAAAATAAGATGCAATGCCCTATTAATATCTTTCACTAGGGCCGAAAGGTTCTAATCACATCTAATTTTTGGGACCCTTTTATTAACAATTTAAATAAACACTCTACAAAAAAATAATCACCTAAATTCTTATTTAAAAAAATAAAATGGAATCCCTCAGCATCGGTTTCCACCTATTTATTCATTTTATTAGAAATGGAAGCAAATTTCAATTGCGAGGTCCCTTAATTTAGCTGGGGCACTAAGTACTTGCTTACATTGTGTTTGCTTTAATCCTGTTCTGTCGTATCTGTCTTTATAGACCACATCATCGTATTTTGCAATAATTGAGCTTTTCTACATCGGTGTAAAATTCTCCCTCTTTAATTATGATACAAAAAAGCGACCATTCTTTCATCTCTTAATATTAAAAATATATTTCATTTTTTCTATATCTGCGCCCATTATAGATTTTACAACTGTTATATCTTCATCTAACACTGATTTTACATACTTCGGTTTTATTCCATAAATCAAAACCCTTTACCGATTAAATTTTACTTTCCACTCTATTAATTTTAAAATTTTCACTGTGCTGTTCAGTTATTCTATCCTCCACCTTAAGGGAATTTGGTGTGTGTTTTTGTTCTTTTTTTAGACGCAGGTTATTAAAACTCACCCGTCTCTTCCAAGCTATGAAATAACCTTTCCGTCCTTTATTAATTTCCCAAATCGCCGATAAATCTAGCTCTGCCCCCGGATATAAGAATCGCTCGAATGGAAGAGCCGAAATGTGGTAAGTGCCATTCTGTATAATGATTCGGTTAAATAATTAAACTCCGGAACCCCGGAATAAGTCTGACCGGAATGGCCTAAGGCTATGGATAAATAGGGAGACTTAAGGAAATAGCGGGCGAAAGCGAATATACGGAAAAAGGATTAATGTCTTAAAGTTTTATCTTTGGTTTCTTATTCCAGTAAGTATAAATTTTGCATTAAAGTTGAAATAGGGTTTTATAATGACTTACCTATCACTACTGACGAATATAATTTCGAAATTTGGTTCTTTTTTTCTTATTAACCTGTATATTTCTGCTAATTGTGGAGTAAACGCCCGACACGGAGGGCACTAAAATAATAACCATAATAATATACAGAAATATATTTCTAGTTAATCAGAAATTACCCAATTTGCCGAAAAATAAAACCCTTTTATTCCATCTGACAAATTTTCAAACCGGATATCTTCTTTGGTAAAATTTTTATGTTCTGAATAAAAAGCACCACCTGGATGCAGTACTACATCTTTTAAAACCTAAAATAATTTTATAAAAATTTTAATTCTTTAATTTTGATTTTTATAATTCACCTGGTCTACAGGACGAGGTCTCCAGGGAAAATTAACACCACAAGGATCTTCCAGAAGTTTCTCTTGAGCCGACACACTAACAGTAGTACCGTCTCGTCCAAGTAAAACTAATGTTGGTACTCCTGATTTTATTCGATATCTCCTAGAAAGCCTCGTCTGCAACAAATAACATTTTTCAAATTGATGACAAAACAATTTTTGGTATATAGATTTAGAAAGTATCCAAAATTTTGAGGAGCGGGCAGCGATGTGTCCACTGCCAACCAAACTAGAGGTACGACCACGACTGCCAGTACGTTACTACCGAATTGACTGGAACGATGTTCCCACCTCGATGTATCCCTACTTCAACATATTAGTAATAAGTTTTCTCTCTTTCTTTATCACTCGCATGGATTCGTGTATGCCCTCAAATATTCAGGCCAAATCTGTATAAGTTGATTGAACAAAGAGTTCGGCGGTAATTTCAGAATTTTATTACAATGTAAATTTAACGGAATTAAACTGAAAAAATTGACTCAATAAACATAGCGGTTCAGAAAAAGTTTTTTTTAAGTAATCATAAAGAGGAATATTAACAAAACTAGAATCGTTCAAAATAATTGTGTCCTTTAAGAAACAGAATATTTCTTTTTTCTTGTAATCGTAAAATAATATTCTACAAAAATTCACACAGAAATATCTACCTACTTAAAACCCAACCGTAGTTTGTTTACTTAGGAAGTGGTAAAGCATGCAGAGATTGTAAACATGCACGGTACACCTACCAGATGATATTCCATTAGATAAACAAATCTTTATTCCATTTAAAACGCAGAAAACTTTCAAAAAGGCCGGCGACAAAAACTTTTTCATTGGAATTCCTTCGTCGCATGTACTGTGCAAGAGTTTCATTTCTCATTTGCATGCTGTTTAGTCGATAGTGTAAATGTTATGGTTATTTTTACAAAGAATCCTCGAATTAATTATTGATTGAGATAATGAAATATTAAAAGCCATCATGATAAATAAATAAATTAAAAATCCTCTTTGACAGATATAGATATGTATATTTTTATTATAATTTAATGTAAGTAAAAATATTATTTTCCATTATCAAAATTCGGAATTGGTGTTCATAATTTAATTAAGATATTTTTGACAAAAAGAAAGTGTAAACATTGAGTTCTGTTAAAGTTATTGTGAAAAGTGAAAACAAAAAATGTATACTTGGAATGTTGATTAACAACTTTAGACAGATTTTTTGCTTCAGATATAAAATAGTCAATAAAAGAAAATATCATGGATAAAATGGAGTAAAGATGATAATGAGAACTTATAGAATATTGTAAAAAAGCCAGAAAACTGATTAATTGGATGGAAAATTGTTGAACAGCCGTGATGCAAATCGTAAACCTTGAAAAGATGATTTTAAGGAATGTATTTCAAATGTTCCCTATAAAAGAAGAAAGCAAACTAGCATATTGTACTAATGTGAAACAAATCAACGAGTGAATGAGGCGTTAAAAATTAAAGAGAACATTAGACTATCATCAGCTCATTATAAGTACATAATTTGATTCTGCGATTAGCAAATACTTAATAGAAAATAAAGAAAACAGTGTAATTGCATTAGATAATACTATGTGATTCCCAAAAGATAAGAAAAATTCTTATAAAATATTAAATAAAGGCTAATATTGAGAAGCAGAATATCTCTAAAACGATTATCACTAAACCAAAGCTCTATTATTACAAGTTATGAACATAAAAATAGTTGTAAAAAAGTGCATGGTCGATGAATTAGCCATTAAAAATAGTCATACCGTTTCCTTATTGTCATTTCGTAGTAAACCCCACATAATATAGAGTTTCTTAATTAAAGCAAGATGTAATAAGAAGTAAGACTAACTTTTGGGTAATACGAAAATAATATGAGGCTATCAACGCAACAGTGGCCTAAGTCCAACAATTTTGAGAAAATCGTGTTTAAAAATTAGCGGTATTTATTTTAATATGATATACTGAGATTAATTCAGATAATCTAGATTTTTTAAATATGATATATAACTCTATTAAGTACTACCAAAATAGGTCAATGAAATTTGTTTTTTTACATAAAAAACTGTGGGATAGGCCACTGTTCCTTTAAACAAAACAATCATTTTCCGTTTGATAGACTATTTACGAATAGTTCAACAATCAAATTTAAAATAAAGTCATAAAAATAATGTGAAAGTAAAAACAAAACTAACTAAAATTAATAGATATTTTTAATGTATTTCGAAGTTTAGTTTCCTACTTCTTCGTCTTCTGAGTAAACGCGTTCTAGTGGATTTTCTGTAGTCTTCAAATTTTGGTATAAACTATGGTGAATAAGGGGTATAAACGGAGTCAGTTCCAAAAGATCCTTTTTCATTTTAGTATCAATTTTGTGCCCATTAGGGTACAAGATACTCAGTTGATCATCTCTATTTGCAGATTTTCTTTTGGCAATATTAACGAATTCAAATAAAACATCATCGTTGTTCGAGTATTTGTAAAAAATTACAAAATAGTTCGGAGTTTTTATAATGCAGCCACTGTATTTTCAGCCACTCTACTTTGGATTTATTCGCAGATATTTTTCGTTTTGTTAAATTTTTTTCCAAAGTAGCGGTCGAATAAAAGACGTCGGAAGACATTTTAATTAATTTAAAAGGGGACCTTTTTCTAGATGACTCTACCACTTTGTTCCAATCATCTGGGACAAAAATATTTTAAAAAAACTCCATATTTTTCTCTACCAACCCGAAATCTTGGTCACAAGGTAGAAAAAAATGTCCACTGACTAAAAATTTGTGATGAATTTCTTTTACCACGTTTAAATTAGACGACACAATGTAGTTGCTTAAAGCTGGATATGAATCGGGTTATGAATGAATAAGAAACCAAAACAGAATTGCAAGAAACAAGAGGACCAACACCTAAGAAGAGAAAACCACTACATGAAGAACAAACAGGTAAGTTCTTACTTACTGCTCAAGTAGGAAAAATCAGGGTTCAAGACCACAAAATGAAAATTGATCAGAAGAAATTAGGGGCTGGGGGGGGTATGAATTCAGTTATAAAAAGAAAGGAAAGTCGAAAGCAGGAGACCCAAAATCTAATGTGTGAATAAATAATAAAAAATTAAGAATCTTAGTGCTCAGAAGTGGACAAAAGCAAATAAATAAAAATTAAGAGTTTTCCATTTTTACAGACGTAATTTATACAAATAACAGTGATTTTGAATTTGATGAAAAAACAGCAAAAATTGTCAGTAAACAAGAAATTTTGTAGGGATTTTTTATTAGACAAAATAGACATATCTCGGAAAAAATGGCAAAAGCAAGAAAACAAATTTACTAACTAAAAAATAGGACAGGAAATCGATCTATGCCTGGTGTGGCATTTTTTAGGGTTAAATTACAATTATCTATCACTATTTTTTTCTCACTATCACCAGGTCTAGTAGGATGTGAATTTAAATATTATTCGTTATTTAATTATGAAGAAGAGGGAAGAAATAAAAAATACTAGATGTTCGATTTAATTTGCAAACTTATAATGAATGAAGCCTACGTGAAACAAAAACAATTGGGAAAACTGTGCGAGTCAGGTATTGGGAAACTTAATACAGTTAGAAGGGAATCACTAAAAAATCCATTTAAAAAAATCGTAGTGGATATTCTATTTACCTTAAGCAAGTATGTACTTAGTAAAGAAGTAACGGTCAAATAATAGCCAAACAATAATAATAACACCGTACATAAAAATTAAGTTTACCTTAAAGAGCTTATCGATATTATATTTTTTTAGTTTCGTTGTTTACGCACTTTTTAAGAGTAGATAAAAATCGATGAACAAAAAAATAACTTAAAAAATATCTGTAGTTTATTCAAACTGAGGTAGGTTTATTGTTTTATTGGTAACAATTGCTAGAATCCAAAAATAAATCTTTGTGTTGAATGTAAAAACCGTCTAGCTAACTTTTTTGTTTTTTTTATGGATTTGTCATTGTTGTTCCGAGTAAGGCACTTTCAAGCTTTGAGTTCGTTTTCATTTAATCGATTTTACGCTTTAGTTATCTAAATTTGAAACCCTAAACGCGACTCGAGTTTGAAAGTTCCAGAGGGCTCAAACGGAACGATAATTGCTGCTATAAAAATTTATATGTTTTCGTTTTTTATCAGATTTTCGAAGCTTACGTGGAGTTTGGGGACATAAAAAAGAATTTATGAGAAGAATTTAAAGTATTTTGATAATACGTAAACGGAGATTCTATTGATTTTATTGAATGGAAACGATCTGTCTTCATCTGGTTTTTGCTGATTTTGATAGTTTTGCCTTCGTCTGGTTTTTTACTACTACAACGTTGAACCAAATAAGAATTTAAAATAGTGCTTTCATATATAAATTTAAAAGTTTTCATATAAAACCAATTTGATGGCATAAAGGAATTTTTAAATAGGTATTTACTGAATTTTTAAGTGAATACAAAAATACAAAACAAACATATTAAAAATTTTTAAATGGGAAATTTATCTTAGAAACCGTAGGTGAAAACATTAAAAATCTGCGTACTTGTCTTTGTAAACATACAAATTTATTCACAGTTCTCAATCAATTTGCGGAAATAAGTGAAGATAAAATCACTATTATCATTTGGTGCTTACTGCATTTTTTAGAAGTACTTTTTTATTTAGTTTTCTTTTTATTCATTTTGTATAGAATTTTTTTTTAATTTATCACTGAGATGAACAAAAAGTAGATAGTTTTGCTCATACAACAATAAGAGAACCTAAGTATTTTTAGGAAAGTTAGACACAGTAAACCAGTATTATGAATCAGATTGCAACGAGTACATATTTTAATAGTTGGTATCTTCAGAAATAAAATTGCTTTTGTTAAATCAGCAAATAATAAACAGTAATTTATTCATAAAGAGTTTAATGCTCAAGAAGATCTTAGAATATAATGGCATTTAAAATGTTACATCAACCTGCCAAAAGAGGAGATGCAATAACGAAGTATGCAAAACATCTTGCGGAGAGGCTAAATCAATTTGATTCACCAGCGAAATCAATTAAAATACATAAATTAAACTATTTAATTTTTGAAGTTGAATTAAACATTCATTCACTAATTTCACAATCTCCTACTACTCAAATCTTTAATCAACAAGTTCTCTTATTCAATTCTGTTCTACAAGTACTTCTATTTTTAATTGTGGTTATAAATTTCCTCGTAATTTATTTCCTCACCTCCTTTCCAGTGTTAGTCTTAGACCAACCTGCCTTCATCTTCTATGTTCACTGAAGCCTCAAAAAATATTTTGCTAAATTTGACGATTTGACAATTATAACAATAAAATTAATAAGATGTTTGTTTTATAAAAATATTGGTATACTTTTGCTTAGCTTAATATAAACCTTTCAATTTTTAGCTGGGATAATAATAGAAATGCTTTGTTTCAATATTTTGGTGCTAGAAATCTTAACGTCATCGTCAACGCCAATTTTTTCCTCACAGATAAATATTTAGAATGCTGTTTTGCAACTTTTGGTCCAATCAAGTTAATAGAAATATTATACAGATACATTTAAAAATGTTTTAAAATTACTTCTAGTTTCATCTGCAACAAAAAAACTTATCAACAAGCAATCGCTATCTTCATGCCTTCTGTGCTTATACAGATTTGTACATCCTTTTTTGTTTGTTTGTTTCTGATTAAATAAATTGCACAATACGATAAAAATGTCCCACTTTTTCCTCATTAACTCAGACGTGATCAATACAAGTCGCAAAACCAGAAAAATTGAGTGTAGATTACAGTTCAAATGAGTTTTTCATTTCTTCACCGGAAGCGAAAATTTCTTTGATATTCGTGTGCGTTGAATAGGACATAATTCTTGTAATATTTTCGCCGGACTCATGCGGCAAAAACATTTGTATGTGTTAAGCCGACTTGAGATTTGTGTAAATTCGATCCTTAATTTTTATTGGCTTACTAATCGAATGATGCTCAATATATTATTAAAGGTTGAATCCGATGTACAGCTGGTGTGCACTGCACACATGTTAATTGATTAAATAACGTTAACAAGTTTTGTTGCACTCGGCTGTAACGATTAGTAAAATCTTTAGAATTAAATTGTTCGTTGGTTATCACGACCACGCTGCAATATGGGTAGAGTTTTACACATACAAAAGAAATCAATAAATTGATTTCAACCAATTGTCGCTGATCAAAAGGATAATTTAGAATCTGAGGATTATATTTTACAACCCGACAAATTTATCTTTTTTTTTCTATGGTTGAGAATTTCTGGAATTCTGCTTATTGGAAAAATAACCCGTCTCGTGAAAAAAGTAATTTCAACAGGTCGTAAGTACAAAAGGGAACAGAAAAAAGCAGAAACTAACCTTCAAATCAATCTCACTAAAAGGCATAGCGAACCAGGGTAATCCCATCAAGCTCTCACGATGACTGCTTTCAATGTCTCCATAATTATCGTTGTGAGCCCACATTACAACCTAAAACAAAAATTAAGACATGCATTTTCACTAACAGAAAATCAAAAACATTTACAAACATTATTCAAAAACTTATAATTATTTTTTTTTGGGGTTTTAAAACATACTACTATAGACCAAAATACCTTTGAAATGCGCACAACGAAATTTAAAAACTAACGTAAAGTAAAACATAATTAAACATTTAATTTAAAAATGTTAAAAATGTTAAAAATGTTCTCCCAGTATGTACTTTACAAAATACACGTTGCAACACTAAGCATGAAAATGAGCCCCCGCCTGTTATCATCCGATTTGCCTAATCTGATCTTTAGATCAGAAGGATTCCTACAATTGGTTTGCAGAAAGTTATTAAATTTTGAGCATTGTGATATTAGTTAATAAGATTCATTATGAATTTAATCCCTTAACTGCGGTTATCGTAAATAAACGATACGTAATATCTCTTAAAAATTAAACGCAACGCCTATGTCTCGCTAATGTGTCAAATAATTTCAGCTCGTTCTGCAATAGAATAGACCATTTTGGACGTAATAAAAAAATACCTATTAGATTAACTAGCATCACTGGTAGACGCTACAAAATGTCTTTGCGGAGTTTATTTTTGACGTGATAAAAAAATGTGACACATTAGCCAAACATAGGCGTTGCGTTTAATTTTTAGAGATATTATGAATTGATTATTTACGATAGCCGCTGTTAAAGGTTTAAAAAAGCTAGTTGTCGAATGAAATAACAGACAATCAAAAAAATAAATAATATTACCTGACAAAAATGTTACTCGTTGTCGCGAAATGGATGAGTGCAAATATTAAGCTGATTATTGTTATAATAAGTCACATATAAATATTTTTTATACTCACCTGTATGACTTCAAACTTTTTTTCTTCAGAAAAATGTTCAGTTGTCAGTCTTTCGTATAAATCTTTTAGTTTATTAATAAATTCATCACTTTGAAGGTTGATATTTGCGAACGAAAAATAAATGCCTGTTATACTAGTATTGTCGATAACGTCACTTGTGGAAACCAGATCAAAATTATTGGAATTATTCACAGAATCACATTTGATCAGTTTTTTCCCAAAAAGACGATCGTACCACTTTGCTTTTTCCATTTTATTTGTTATACTAAGACGATGAAGTCTGACTACATTTCTGAAACAGATACACAAGATTTGACTTTCTAAATGTAAAATTATTTATATAACCGATATGATGATTATAGTTTAGATGGTAGTTTGAAGTATTTTCAAATAAGTAAAAATTTTCGTGCTATGCATATTAATTAACTTGAATTTTTAAATATGGAAAATATTTCACTTCACGTACACATAAAATGTGAAGTACCTATTTTTATAAATTAACATTTACAGTACAGAGTATTTTTTAAATGTGTGGTAAGTGTGGTTTCAACTCTTAACCGGATAGGTATTTGACTTATTTCAAAAAATAAAAATCTCTTGTATTGTCTTGACGAAGTGTTTGCATCTTGTTTTGTCTACTGTTGTGAGTTAGAAAAATGGGAAATTCAATATTTCTGATATTATTTCTAATTTATAGTAAAATCTGTCAAAACAAATGATTAACTTTTATTTTTTATGTTCAAATCTATTCACAACTCTCTCAAATACATCATCATATGAATAAGATAATTTTAAAATCCTTTTGTTGCATCCCAACATAATATCTCCGATGAACAGCTGCAACCGAGACTAATTTTAACCATTCTTGGAAAAAGTTTTGACTTATATAAATAATCCTTTACCTGGTATTTCTTTTTGTCTGAATATCCCACCAAAACCAATAATGTATTTATTTTAAGATGAATAACACAGAAACTACACGTAAGACAAGAAGTAGAGGATGATTCACGACGCCATGGTACAATGACTTTCTCGTAAAATCCCCATCAGCGAGGCGTCTTGCAGCGTCAGGTCAATAACTACAGAGCGTCGCGACGTCAACGATCCAACTGAATTCGAATGTTTCTCTTACGACTTCAAAGCGTGGAACGGATTTGATGCACCACATGCGCCCAGTTTTAATATACAGAGTCGGCCAAATATATTGAAATATTACCTACATAAAATCCAACAAATTTGACACTTTGTACAACAAGACAAAGTGTCTTTCCATATATACAGGTATAAAAGGTTGGTATAAAGTATGGAACCAAGTAAATATCTTTAAAACGAAAATGACGATATTTATCAATTTTGCAAGTAAGTGCAATGGGGAAAAATGCAGCTGATGTATATTTTTTTAATAATATACTTCCGGTTTAACAGAACATACCCTCAACTTTTTTCATTTAAATGGGACACCCGGTATATTTTTGAAGATTTTGAAAGATCTTGTATATACTTGGTTCAATACTTTATCCCAACCCTGTATTTTAAGTGAGCTCACGACGTTTTTTAAATTTTACATAGGTATACGCAGTTCATTCGCAAAAATATGACATTTGTTAATAATAATGCTATTATTGTACGAGAAAAAACTTACCTCGATATTACATAGAGACTCTTCTCGTTCAAACCATTTTTTTAATGATTACATCAATATGTTCAACCTAATTCGCCCAGTCTTCAGCATTACATTTTTATATAGCTTCATTCCAATACTTAATAAATTTCCATCAGTATATCCATCTCTGCTAATATATTTGTTGTAATATGTTTTACAGTTAACCCAAATTAATTGAAGCGCATTTAAATCTGGATGACAAGGTAAATATCACGTGCCCGTATTCTCTTACCGATTCATCTATAATATACATTTTGTCTTTTCTATTCCTCTTGGCCAATTGACACAATTTACCTCTTGAACTGTTGATAATAGTACCAAAGTGCCCCCATTTGTTGTCTCCAGTTCAAAATACTAGCATTTAAAAGTAATTCATGTGCTGTGATTTTAAAGTTTTTCCAGGCATAATCTGAAAATAAGTAACAAGTTTTCAAAAAATTATTTTGCAGCTTTGTATTTGTCTAACATGTTTCAATTAATCTTTGTTTTCCTCATAAATAACGTTTATAAACACAAATTTTTGTTGTCTAAATATCGTGGTTACAAGGAATCTTAGACACAGCAATTTATGTACTGATTGAAATGTCAGTGAGAGGTAAGGAATATTTTATAGTAAAATACAAATTAAATGTGCACTTACCGTTTTGATGACAGATACGCTCATTTTCAAAAAATGCTGCTTATTATTCAGTGGAATACCTGCTGGAAGTCATCTAAACACAATCACTATTATTGCGAGTATTTCCAGTTGGTTAGTCAGAGTCAGAAGACTTCTAACAGATAGACGACAAAATATAAACCACTAAAAATGAAAATCATAAAAAGTACCTTCCAAGTCCATTCTTTCGAAAATACAAACAACTGTATATTAAATAAAATCGAAAGAAGAACTCGTAGCGGGAAACAGCAGTGTTCAGATTCTCGACCGTTTTTATCACCAAAACGACCTTTTTACTAAAATTTCGACAAACCGAGCAAACCCCAATCTACTAAAAATTTGACACCCGTATGTCAACAAAACAAATGATCATCAAAACAACATACTTGATTTATTAAAGGACAAATTTAAATATTTGGTATGCATTTTTTGAAGTTGATAGAAATAGATGCTACATAAATGACGTACGTTCAATGATTTACTGGAAGAACTGTAAATAAATATAGTCAGAGGAGAAAATAATTTAACTGAAAAGTGTTGTTTATTTTATCATTTTAACCCTTTGTGTACTGGTGTTCATATCCTTGGGACACATTTTAAATAATGTTTATGCTGTAGAGTGCTGTCCTCAACGACTAGACACAGTCAGTAAGTGGGTTGTCTAGATTCCCTCCAATGACTCCCAATTCAATTTATGTTTGGGTAGATGGCAGGTAAATTTTTTAAAAAGATGGTGTATATGGAGCAGATATTTGCCACAATGAAACGAAATCTCAATGGGCGTTTGAAAATGTTTATTCAAATAATGAAAGTGTTTTTCCGGAAATAAATCCGTAATGAAAATGAACAAAATAAAACATCGACCATAGGTGAAAATTTCGTATTTGGTCTTTCTTCTAATTTTTCTGATTAAAAATAAAGAAAGTTTCGATACAGTTATCAGTTTGTCATTACATTTATACACGTGTGTCATCGAAAGTATTATTCTTAAAAACAATATTTTTTATATTAATTTTTGGAAATTGTATTCCAATTTTGGCAATACGAAATTCGTTACCTGTGGTGTACCATAAGGGGAGTTGCTAGAACCTTTAGTTGTTAGTTACCGTTCACAATATGTCTAAATAATCTATTCCCTGTCGGATATCTAATCAGTATAAGTTTCATGGACGATACAATCGTATCATATGAAAATAACATATGGTCTAACCAAATGCTAAAAATAGAAAGTAAATTTCTAAAATGTAATACTTAGAGTTATAATATTTTAATGTCCTAAAACAATAAAAAAGCTTTTTATTTACCATTTTCTAGCTATACTTCACATCAGCCTATTTACGAAAATTTATTTTTTACAAAATGTAAAATTTCATCTACCGATTTTATAAAATACTTAGATGAGATCAACATAAAGTCTTTTAAAAGAACTACGATGTGTAGCATACAAACCAAAATCATTGACATCGATGTTTGAAGAAACCCTTTTAAAAATGTAGCACTTTTTGAGCCACTCCTCCCATTAGGAAACATTGCCTGAAGAGGAGCAACATATTCACATCTCTATAAAGAGTAGAAATCAGTTAAAAACTGTTAATAACAATGTAAAGATTCTACCGACAGTCTTTATTTAGGTAGGCACTGCAATATTTCATACAAAATAGCTATTTTTCATTTATCTTGCTTTACATATATTAATTCGTCAATATAAAGTACACATACACAATACTAGAACACAAAAAGCAATATCTCGTACATTTTATTCATAAAGCCATGAGAGAGTTATCTTTTTTTTTCTTGATGGTTTACAAAATAAGTCTGGTGTAAACATTACGGTCCATATACGTTTGTTGATCCCCAAATATAAGCATCAAATATTTTCTTAAAGAAAAAACAAATTATACTTACTTTACATAAAATTTGAAAATAGTCATTCGTATGTCGTCTTACATATTTTATTTTTATTTCTAAACTAAAATTTTATTAAAGTGCTTCCGCTTACATTTTTCAACCAAATTATAATTTATCAATGTACCATTTTAAATATTTATTTCTATACGAGTACATGTATATATAACATTTTCACGGACTAAATTCGCTATAAAAACTTATTTTAGGCATTTTTGTGCTTTATTTTTATAATCGTAACGAAAATAAAATGAGGAATAAATGTAATTCTCAAAAAATAAGCTTATCTTAAGATATTTGAATGAAACGAATTGAATAGAGTTGTATAAAAGAGGTTCTACTAATCAACCTAATTATCACTCAAAAGAATACATATTTTACATATTATTTTTATTGTATTTCATACAAAGTTTTTCGTGTTTTATAAACGGATACACAATGAGGTATATGTGGAACTATATGTTTAATATTAAATCGTAGATTTACAAAAAAATTGATAAAACAAAAGCCAGATGTTGAATTTAAAACAATAATCTTAAGACAAATTTACAGTTTTAATCAATAACAGCATGTTACGGGTTTAATTCTTATCCGAATTATTTTTTAAATAAACCTACGTCCACTATTTCATTTTAATTTACTAAATCCAAATCTGATTTCATAAATATTATTTAGCAAAGAGGGATGGAAGAGGAGGACAAACAGGAGCACCAGGAGGTGAACAAGTAGGAACAACAATTGGTGGGCCAACAGGTGGAAATTTCGGTGCTTTAGGTGGCTGAAGTAGAGAAACAGGTGGTGGACAAGGCACAGGCATCGGAGGTTGTGGCACAAAGGGTACAATCTGTCCCACTGGTACAAGAGTAGGCGGTGTGGGACGTACAATCGGTGGACAGGGTGGTTTAGCGACTAATGGAACACAAGGCGGTGGACAAACAGGAGTAGGACAAGGACCAGGGCTGCAAGGACCACAACAAGAAGGTCCGAAACAACCACCCGGAGGACATGATGGGCCACATGGAGGACAAGGTCCACCAGGACACTGTCCACCAGGGCGAGGACAAGGAAGACCTGGATACGGAGAACAAGGACCTCCAGGACATGTGGGACAAGGACCACCAGGACACGGAGGACAGGGTCCACTAGGCGGACAACAACCTGGTCCAAAGGGAAATGGTGGGTACGGTCCGCATGGTGGGCAAGTAGGCAATCTTATATAAGCTGGGTAACACTGATATTCTTCCAAATCTTTTATTCTCCTTGAAAGGCGACCATGAGTATAAAGGCTTGGTCCGCACATTGGCCCTTCTGTACAATTACATTCTGGAGCTCCTTTACATTCCTTTCTTGGACAGCGATCCTATTAAGGACAAATAAATTCTATATAGATCGAAAGAATTCAGAACATTTTCTCAAAAATCAGTGCATTATGATCTATACTAACCTGCAAACCATTATTCTTTAGACAATAACAACCATAAATGAGAACGCCTCCCCTAAGCTCCCTCGATCGAGGCCTTTTGCCACATATAATTCTTTCTTTAGGTCTCCTATAGCATACCATCATTTTAGGGGGATTACAAGGAACACAGGGTTGTTCTCCTAGACAGGGGTCGCAGAGGGGTACACAGGGTGGAACCGTGGGTTGACAAATCGGCAAAATCGGAGGAACCATCACCGGGCCACATGGTTTTACGCAACAAGAGGGGGCTGGTGGATAAGGGGGAAAACCTAAAACATATTTATTAAATTTTCATAACTAGCTCATATTCAACGGTTTACACAAGATCTATTAATAAAATTTATTAAATAATGGTTGTAAATGAATACTAACATGGTGGACACGGTCCACAAGGCGGGCCGCAAGGAGGGCCGCAAGGAGGGCCACAAGGCGGTCCGCAAGGCCCACATGGATCAGATGGGGGAATAATAGGCGTACAAATTGGGACACATGGTTTTGGTAGAGGGTCATAAATTTCTATAACAGGTCCGACGGGAGATTTATTATCATCTCCTCTAGCAGGGCAGGTTATTGGCGAGCAATAGGTTCCATCAATTTGACACACCAAATTTTTAAGGGAGTTCAAGAGAGTCCTCCTTCGTTCCTGCTTCTCTGGACTGGCAGCCATTGTTTTAAACACTTGTTAGAATTTTGAATATGGGAAAAATGGTGTAAATTTAAATTTCAATCATAATTTAGATTAAAAATATATAATTTTGAAATATAGAACTAGGACTGTCATAAAAATTTTGATAAATATATTGATATAATTTCCATAGTAATTTGGTATTTTGTTAATACTGTGTTTTGAAAGGTGAAGTATTTAATGAAAATTCTGAGATCGTTTTTCTAATTCCAATTAAAGCTGAATTTCGTTATTTTTATTGAAAGACTCCATATGTGTTTCATGGTTTTGAATACTTAAGATATTTTGAAACACTCCTCTTAATACTGCCTGTTCCTATGAATTTAGTTTTTGCAAAAATAACACTTTAATACCATAAAAGAAACAAACAATACCGATGTGTCTTTTATATTCCAGTTTCTGTACAGTAGGGTCATATCAAAATTGGAATAAAAAGTACCCAAAAAATTCCAATAACTCATTTTTTCCAAAAGAATCATAACCTATGTGATTAATTATTTTAGAATAATGTAGTTATGACCTATTTTTAGTAAGAGTCTCTATGGATAAAGCAGGCGAATTGTTTGTTCTATGGGTTTATATGTCAATAAACAAAAAGATTTTAAATAAACAAATCAGTTTAAACCAAAAATAAATAATAAATAGGATAAAATAATTGTATTAGGTTTTAAATGATTTATGATGAACTGGTAAACAAGAACTGGAAAAACAAGATTTATTCCTTAAGTCTAGATAACAGTTTTCTAATCATGAATCAAAAGTCAAACTAAATTAAATGAAGCTGCAAAATATATGGAACACAAAATAGGATGTATCAAAATGATGTAATGTAAAAATCTAGTTCTATGATAAGATATTGATTTGCTATTACTCTTTTCCAAAAATAAGGTAATATCACTCATCTATAAGACTTTTGTCCTGTCTTTTACAGAATAAAGCAAATACAAAATAATCACTTATTTTTATTGTTTAAGAATTAGAATTACCTACAGCTAGTAAATGCAATATTGAAACTATTTTAAAAGCATTGAAGATTGCTAACCATTCAGAGAGAACGGAAGGAAGGTTAAGCAGTTATTTTTTTTTTCTCAGAAGCAGGGCTCTTCAATTGGATCATCCCAAAGTCTATTGAAAAACAAGCTGGGAAATTGTATCAAAAGAATAATCGCTCCGAAAAACTTATCCCTTCTCTGGCCAAAATAACCACAGGAGGCAATACCAATTTGCCAAACAGAAGCAGGCTACAGATTACCAATGTCCATCATGCCGCTTGGAACAAACTGAAACCGGCAAACGAACATAAGAGTCTAAATAGAAGTGCTTATTAATCTCTACAATCTTTGGGTTCAATCTAACTACAAATGAAAGTCTATGTCAACAAATTTATGAATCTTTCCTAAAAATTGATTGCAATAAATAAGCTCGTTTGTGATGCTTTACTTGGTGCAATGATTTTGCAAGATTTGCTACTAATTTATTAACCAGTGGTAATGGCAACATTCTGGTGTAGTTATTACTAATCATTTTGTTAAATTCAAATTACACAAGGCACAAAGAGGAATAATAATATTTATGGTCGAAGCAACATGACTCGATGGTGAACCAATATAAAAAGCTTTGGGGTTAAAATTGTCATGTGGTAGGTACGAGTAACTACAAAATTAATTAAGAAAATCTTGATAAATCTTATCAAACAGTGTAAAGAGCATAATTTTAATATTACGAGTATTTTAAAAGTTTATTTTATATTTTCAATAGATTAACTTTATTTATGTAAAATTGGTGATTTGTAAATAAATAAAAAGAAGTATTTTGCTCTATTAAATAAACTATAAACACTTTATAAACACAATTTAAATTTGCTGGTTTTGAGCCCGTTTATTGCAAAATGTTTCTTAGGATTTAATCTCTATTATTTTAAAATGCTAACTAAATTAATAGGTTGTTAGTAAACATGTATCTTTGTAAATGAAATAATATTATTGTTTGTATCTGTTCACTTTAAATAGAAAAAATTTAATTAGATTAAATTATTAAGTTATTTTGATATAGAAAGTGAGAATAATAGTTTTATATTTCTAATAAAAATTCCATATATACACGTACACAATAAGTACTAAAATAAAGAAAATGAAACGTCAATGAAAAACAGGAAAAAGGATAGAAAAGTTTACACAAAAAGACACATTTTCAAATTTCCCAATAAGCTGTGTCTGTTTTCCGATATTTTCAAGGATATCAGAATTAAATACAATAATAATTATATTTATTAAGATACTCGTAATGATATGAACTGAAAAAGTGCATGCAAGATAAAACTTTATAGGTCATATTTATTGATAACAATTTTACGAAGAGTATAAATTTTATCATTCACAATATTTAAGTTAATAGTTTCTTGAAAAGTATAAAATGTTCTCGTTATATGTTTTCAAATATATTCTCGTGGGTAAGGGTCAATTTTTTTAATTAGAAAAAAATGGGAGTAGAAGAAAAAATATATATAAAATTCGTTACTAAATTTTTTTTCCAGGATTCTCCCACTTGGCTATGTTACACACTCCCGATTTTATTAACCCTACAACTGACAAACCATGTTTAGATGCTGCGTTGAATGTAAGTACACCCTGTATACAAACAGCAAACTTGGTGGACACTTTAATTAATTTAATTAAACTTGCAACTTAAGCTACACGGCCATTTTGATACACAAACAAAATCCACCTAAATAATATAATTTATGTTTATCCCTATACATAAATGTAGGTACATGGGTCTTGCAAAGATTTTGTCAACTCAAAAATTGGAAAACAAATTTAATAATTGTTTTGATTAACAATTTACTCCTATAGTGCATATACCCAAAGACTATGAAAATGTGTTAGTGTATGAAAAATGACAAAATAAATGTAAAGTATCATATGCTTTTCGATAAAACAAATAAAATCAAATTTCAAAATTTTTGCACCAAGAGTAAAGTTTTGTAGTCATATTTCAAACATCAAAATAAACTAAATGAAAAGCTTGAAAATGTATGCAACTTAAAATAACAGGCTTTACCTTCTTCTCATAAAATACTAAGTTTGTGTTTCTTTAGGAATCAGTTCGTGTGTTAAACAGTTGCATGAGTCAAAAATCTGGAGCACTGGACTTTTTTCGCTCAATTGAAACAACTAGAGAAAGCTTCACTCGATTTATTCAACTTCGGTGTTCTTACACACCTCATATTGATAATTGTGTAGACCAAGGGTTGAATGTTTCAAAACATTGCTTCAATGAAACTCAGTTACAAGGTATAGATGTTTGGGGAAAAATTGACAAAGAAAACGTTGAATACGTTTGTAACAATATAGACGAAATTTTCAGTAAGTAGAGAAATATATTCCATATTTGAATTGATGTCTCTTTTCCAGCTATACTTCGTTTTTGCCTGTCTTCTTTGTTTTTGTAATGTACAGTTCATCAACTTTAGGAATATTTCAGACTCCAAAATGCTCGTGGGCAAATCGGGCGAGAACAGGCGGGTGCTCATTTTTTGTCTGCATTTCTTTAAGTACACTCTGAGAAAAAATTTTATTGAATATTATTTTTTATACCTACTTTTTACGTTAGTTTTTAATACTCCGTTGTGATTATTTTAGAGGCATTCCTGCAATTAGTGAGCTCACAACTTTCACACTTATATTTTCTGCATAGTTACAAGTACTCACATAAATGTTTTTTTTTTTATAGAACAATGACTCAAAAATTATACATACGCGATTATTTATATTTAAGCAACAGAATTTCTTTTAGGACTTTTAAACTCTGCAGATAAAAGATGTAGCGATGCAGGTGTCTCAAGGGTAATGATGGATTGCTATGTTCCTAGTACGACAAGAGTACCATTGCATAATATACCAAGAGTTCGGGAACATTGTAGGTCAGTAAAACCATTGAATACAGTATTGCCCATAAAGTACAGAGATATACCTTAGTTCCTTAGTATCTTTTGATTAAACAACTGTTTAGAAAAAGGCTTTAACAGTTGGACTTTTAATGTTACTTTCTAACCACTCATCCTATATACAGAGATAGATCAGTCGTAATTTTTAATGATTAATTTTTTTCTATGAATTTAGCAACACGCTGTACCTTGATGAATAATTATTACAGATTTCACAAAAGGGGTATTAATAAGCATAAAACGGCAATTTTTCATTGTTGATAAAAAATAACTATTACATTAAAAAAATATGTCATCGATATTTTTTTTATTAAAAAGGGATAACATTAAAATTAGAAATCGACTTGTTAGATATTTTTTTAAACTATTACTAATTAATTTATTAGTTAATGTCATAATTTATTTGTTTACATTCAAATAGGCTTGAAGTCTATTTACATTTATGAATAAAAATAATACAATTTAATATTTAAAAAGAGATCATTCAGAAGACACTAAAGCACTTAGGTCAATAATTTAAGCGCCCTCCGTATACATATATAAAATAGTAGAGCAGTCCTAATTATCTTAGGTTTAAAATGGACTGTATGGGGATTAGAGTACTTCAAAATAACCTGTGCATAAATCATTTAGGCATAATTTTCTAAAACAATCTCTTCCAGCTAAAAATAAATGGTAAACTGAGTAATTTTTAGTAATTTTAAGGAAAATGACTAGAAAAACATACGAATGTACAAATATTTACAAGATAAATCCTGTAATATCGTTTTTCTTAAATTTCGATTCATGGTGATTCTGGGCTTAAACCCGACGAAATAATTTAGGTGGAAAATTAAGTGACAAAATTTATGATGATCCCCATAGCCATGTACGTTTATTTAAATTTGTTCTATTATATCTTTATATAAATTCAATGATGAAACTATGAAAGCATTTTAGGTCATTTTTGTTACATATTTATCATTTTTTACAGCGAAATTGAAAACATGATGGCATGTACTGAGAAGATACTGACACAATATTGTCCCAAAGAAATCGTAAAAATATGTACTACTGTAACGAACAACGTAAAAAATAATCTTTGTCCTGGTAAATAAATTTTATTGTAAACAAATTTGTTATGTAATGAAAAAATCTAAATTATACTTTTAAATAAAAAATTAAACAAAAAATTCTATATGTGAGATTTCTTTTAGCACATGTGATATTCGGTTAGGTGTCAAAAATAATAAACATTGTTCAGTTTAAAGATGATTATTAGTTATTTCAGTTTAATAAATTTTAACCATAGCAGAACTTATGAACTACTTGCATATTAAATAAATTTAATTCATTATTTAAAAAAACAAAATTGATTTGTAATTGTAATTATTTTGTAATTTTATAGTAGTTATTCTACTTTGTCCAAAAAAATGAATAACTAATTTCAGTAAACTAAAGCGCGCAATATGCAAAATTCTTATTTAACAATGAAAAATTAGACAAATTAACAATTTTTAAGAAAATAATGTTTATTGGGATGTACTGATTAGTGTATCATTGGTACGCAAGGTCCGATACAAGGTCCACAGGGCCTCGATGGACAAGGTGCACACAGAGGACACGGTCCTGGTGGCGAAGGACCACAAGGAGCGACCGTTGGAACAGAAGGAGCCATAGGACAAGGTAAGGAACCGCATGGAGCAGGACCGCACGGTGGACAAGGTCCACATGGAATGGGTCCACAAGGAACTCCGCAAGGTGGACTAGACGGAGGGCAATACGGTGGACAGAATGATGGACAGTTTGAAGTAGAAGGTACTGTTCCAGGACCACATGAAGGAGGACATGGACCACATGGAGGACAAGGACCACATGGGGGACAAGGACCAAACGGAGGACAAGGACCACATGGAGGACAAGGACCACATGGAGGACAAGGACCGCAAGGGGGACAAGGGGGACAAGGACCAAATGGAGGGCAAGGACCAGATGGAGGGCACGGACCACATGGGGGACAAGGACCACATGGGGGACAAGGACCACAAGGGGGACATGGACCACAAGGGGGACATGGACCGCAAGGCGATGATGGACCAGGTCCGGCACACGGACCGAATGGTGAGGTTGGTCCAGGACTGCAAGGCGGACAAGGTGGCATTCTTATAAATGCTGGATAACATATAGACTCTTCTATTCCTTCGTCTTTATATCTTATCGGGAAATGTTGGGCATTGGCGTACATGCTTGGTCCGCAACAGGCGTAAGGTTTGGTCATACATTCTGGTGCTCCTAAGCATTGCATTCTTCTGCATGCATCCTAAAAATATTCGAAATTTAATTGAAAGAAAAAAGTACATATAAACATTTTGATTACTTGTAATCCATTTCGTTTTTCACAATGACAGCCCCACATCATAACACCGCCTCGAATTTCTCGAGATCTAGGACGTTTCCCACATATAATCTTGACTTTAGGCCTTCTGTAGCACACTACCATCTTTGGTGGGATACAAGGGATGCATGGATTTTTACAGGGGCCGTAAAGTGGTAAAGACGGAGGAGGGCATGGTGGAACACAACATGGACCTGGAGGACCACATGGTCCTGGAGGGCAACATGGAGGTGTACAACCCGTTCCCCCAATTTGACATACTAAATCCTTAAGGCCGCTTAATAACGATTGTCTTCGTTCTTGATCTCCAGAAGGAGGCATTTTGAATAACACTTAATAATTTAGAGAACAAACACTGAATTATACTAAAAATTTTGTTAATCGGAATTTATATGTTAAGATTCATGTCAAAAAATTTTGACAACTAATGTTTATTTATACAAAGGTTAGGTAACTATAATTTTGGTAAAGTGAAAAAATAATCGATTTCATTCTATAAAGATTGTAATTTCCCTAAACGTTTATTTTAAACATTAAAAGAACTACATATAAAATAAAACAGTGGATATTGGAGAAAATTAATTTTTTTTAAACGTAAAGTAGGCAATAATAATGAATAAATATATTTTTTTATTAATAACTTTGAGCATAAATGTATAGTACTTAGATGCAAGATTTAGGTGGTCATTATTACGTTTCAATGGGGTAGAGAATTTACACATAATCCATATTCATAGTTTTCATAGACAGTACCATGACGCTTTAAAAGAGTATTTATTTATAAAATGATTTAAAGTTGTTTGCAAAATTTTACTCGACTGACATATCTATTTAATTTTCCTAAGAACGGCTATGCATTTAAATTACTTAAATGTCCCCTACCTGTACATAACAATGACAATCAAAATGCTACCCCTTTACAGATATATATATATATATGCTCCAATAATAAAATAATTAAGGTATATGTTTTAAAAGGGTTAAGTTTGAAACGAACAGTTTTTACTGACGTTTTATTTTTCCACAAGATTTTCTAATCATGAATAACATTCGTTTATTCTAACAGAATGTTTATGTTCTATACAATTTTGAAGTTCGAACAGTTTTTACTGACGTTTTATTTTTCCACAAGATTTTCTAATCTTGAATAACATTCGTTTATTCTAACAGAATGTTTATGTTCTATACAATTTGGAAGTTCGATTTAAAAAAATTATTTCAAGTTAAAAAATGGTCATTTTTGAAATCCAGTCTGTACAAATAATACAAAATTTTGGTAGAGATGAATAAATCGTATAGCAACAAAAACATTTAATTGAAAAAGTTGCTATTTTTATTTATTTATTTACTTACAATACCCAACAGGGTTTCCCCCAATTATAGGATAAGGTAATACAATACTTGTACCGAGACAGATTCACAAAATAAGAAATACATAGATATAAAACATATATACAAATATAAAGAAGAAATAGACAGTAATGGGTGCATCCTGAGAAAAAAAAATTTCAAAAAAGAAAAAAAAAGTTGCACCCATTGGAGAAATATTTAAAATAAATACTATTTATATTTCAATTGGACAAATATATTCGCTTAATAGATGCAACAGAACTATTAAAAATGTCAAGATTATTTTCAACCTTTGAATAATTATGAATCATTTGGTATATATTAGATGATTTGTATATGTTGATCTTATGTGGTCGTTGGTAAAAAAATATAATTAGTTCGAGAATTAATTCGCGGAACGTTAAAGTCTAACAATTCCATTAGTGAAATACAGTCAACAGTATTATTCAGAAGTTTAAATAACGATACTGTTGAATGCATCATTTGTCTTTTCATAAGAGTGTTTGTGCTAAAACGATCAAGGTAGTGAGATTGAGGAAGTCCCCTTATGGGATAAATACCATCGATTGCGAAACAAGCCGATTTAAAAAAGATACGCTGGACCCGTTCAAGTTTGGAAATATCATTTAAATATATTGGATTCCAAATTATATTGGCATACTCCAATTTAGATAAAACAAAAGCAAAAAAAAGTATATTCATGGTTGAAAAATCATTGAACAATCTTATATTCCTCACAACAAAGCCTAATACTCAATATGTAGACGAAGTTGTTTTTTAAATGTGAGGCATAAACGTTAGTTTCGGATCAAAGTAAACCCCAAGATCTTTTATTAAATCCGGTAGTGTGGCATTGCCCAAACTGTAATTATAAAGGAGTATAGAATGTTTGCGACTAAACGACATTACGTTACATTTTTTTATATTTAAAGGTAACTTCTTATTTATACACCATTCATTTAAATTACATAAATTCTCCTGCAGTTTGACACAATCAGAAATTTTTTTTTAAAAGTATTTGTTAAAATGTGTAAAAATATATTGCTAGAACAGCCACTACTATGATCATTTTAAGTCCTATGGAAATTAAGGATTTGTTCTCGTACGAAATGAAAATTGTTTTAAAAAATATTTATTACGTTTACAAACTTCTTACAAAACAGATCAAAAGTTACATTGAGCAAAAAAAAATATACAAACAACTAAAAAAAATATTTTTTTATAGTAGATGGATGGTCTGCTATAAATCACCTACTTTACATTTTCATTAATGAAAAAGTAGCCCGTAACAAAAACGTGAGTTTTGTAGCTCTTTTCATTTGATATTTTTCCTATTACATCGAGACTTTTCATAAAAACTTTATAAATAACAAGCCACGGGAGGAGGACTGGGCACGGGCATCGGAGGTTGGGGAACAATGGGAATAATCTGCCCTACAGGTACCAAAGTTGGAGGAACTGGAATAATTGGTGGAGGACAAGGCGGTTTAGCAATAAGTGGAACACACGGCGGGGGTAACACTGGGCTGGGAATCGGACTTGGCACACAAGGACCACAACAAGGCGCTATTGGGGGACAAAAAGGTGGGCAGGGACCGCAGGGACCACAGGGACCACATGGAGGTCCACCACACGGCGGACAGGGACCGCAAGGATTTCCACATGGTGCTATGTAGGGCGTACATATAGGTATACACGGTTTCGGTAACGGATCGTATATTTCGATCACAGGACCAACTGGAGAAACCGGAAGCGCCCCCTGAGGAGGTCGGGTTGGAGTTGGCGAACAAAATGTTCCATCAATTTGGCATAATAAATCTTTGATGCTCTGCAAGAACGTCGTTTTTCTGTCGGACATTTTCTATATGAACACTATAATTTTGAAAAGAACTGTATCACTTTAAATTTTAAAAATATATTAGCATAATTTCATTAAAAATTTGGAAGAGTCTATTTTGAAACTATTGACATTACAATTAAGGGAATTTTGACATGTTTATTAAATTTTTGTTTAAGTAGTTTCAACTCAATGGTAATATAGTTGCAACTTGATTTGTAATGTATCTGATTTTTTAATCTCATTCGAAACTAACGATGAGGAAAAATATATAATAGAAAATATCAAATATAACAAATACAAATAAATTACAGATAATTTAAGAAGTGCTCGAAATGTTTTCCTTGCACGTTTTGGCAACACCCCAATCTTAAATAAAAGTATTTACAAAGATAAAATCACACAATTTGGATCAAATCAAATAAAGGAATTGCAAAGAGCAACTTATGCAACCCAAATTACATTTAAGTAGATTATATCAATCGATATATTCTATGATCGATTACCTATTCGAATCGAATCGGTTAAACTAGAGCTAGTTGTTAACATTTCAAATAACAAGAAAAAGAGAAGAAAAGTTTATACATAACCCTAAAGATTGTCTTGTTTTTAAACTTTAATAATTATTGAATAATAAAAGTTTATTTTATTTTAAAATGTTAGCTCATAGTATAGATGATAGTGCAAGGACTGAAGATGTTGTTGTAGTGGAAAATGTTACGTTTGAATCTTTTCTATTATCAGATAACACATTTAAAGGTTTAAAGGAAAACGGTTTTAAGAAGCCTTCCCCTATTCAGTTAAAAGCTATACCTGTTGGAAGATGCGGATTCGGTATGTATTTTCATTTATAAGCACAAATATCTGTTGCTTTAAAGTTTTAACTTATATATTGCATATATTTTAGATTTAATCGTCAAGTCTAAATCTGGTACAGGAAAAACTTTAGTATTTTCTATAATTGCGTTAGAGTGTCTCAGTTTTAAACAGAAAAAGATACAAGCCCTTATTTTGTCTCCTACTAGAGAGATTGCAGTTCAATCTCAGGACGTTATAAAGCGTATAGGATGTTTTTATAAAGGTGAGCATTTAGTATATTAATAAACTTGCTAAAGCTCAACGTTATTTATGTTTTTAGACTTGAAGGTTGAATCTTTTATTGGAGGTCTTTCATTAGCTGAAGATAAAGAAACATGTAAAGCATGTCACATTGCTGTTGGCACTCCAGGCAGAATAAAACAACTTATTACTGAAAAATGTTTAAATACTGATTCAGTTCGTCTTTTTGTCCTTGATGAGGTTGACAAATTAATGGAACAGAGTTTCAGAAATGATCTTAATGAAATTTATAACAGTTTACCAGTAAAAAAACAAATGATCACCACAAGTGCTACTTATCCACACCAACTAGATGAATTTCTATCCAAATACATGCTGACACCTACTCACATAACTGCCGAATTGGATAGCCCTCTACTATTAGGTAAGGTTTAACTGTATGCCTAAAGTCTCTGTTATTAAAAAAAGTGTTATTTAGGTTTAAAACAATTCGTGGTCATCACTAAACCAGCCCCGACAGCTGTTCAGCTAATGAAGCTAAAAAATGAAGAACTTGTAAACATAATAACAAATATATCATTCACCCAGTGTCTTATATTTTCAAATTACCAAACTAGAGCCGAAAGTTTGAGTAATTTTTTAAATCAAAAGGGGTGGCATTCTACTTTTATTTCTGCGGCCCAAAACCAGATTCAGAGATTAGAAGCTATCAATAAACTGAAAGATTTAAAGTGTAGAATTTTAATTTCTACAGATTTAACAGCTAGGGGTATAGATGCTGCTAATGTGGATTTAATAGTGAATTATGACATCCCAATAGACGCCATGACTTATCTACATCGAATGGGAAGAGCTGGTCGATATGGATCCACAGGCGTTTGCATAAATATAGCATCTGAAGGATCTGATTTATCACATCTTCAAGAAATTTTGGGATTCATTGGAGGAACTGCACTTTCTATAGCTAAATTGCCGAAATTTAATGGTACAATTCTAGGATTATTAAAATTAAAAGTACCTGTAGATGAATATATTTATGGTTTAATAAATGATGAGAACAAAGATAAAAGTGTTAGTAAAGTATTCGAAATGATGAAAAAAGAAAATAAGGATGATAAAAATATTGAAATTTTAAATATTTTAAACGAATCTAAAAGTGAAGTAGAAAAAATTAAACAACAAATATCTGAGATGGATGCAAGCGAAATTTTGACATCATTACTTGACCAAAAGTTTGATATGGAACAAACTAGTGACAAAAATAGTAGAACTCTTCAAGTATTCGAAGTTAATGCTGTCTTGAAAACCCTAACGGATAATTCTCCAAAATCTTCAATTTCTGAAGAGCAGAAACCTGCAAAAATTCAAATATCCGATGCAGAGATTCAAGAAAAAAACAGAAAAACTTTGTTAACAAAAAACAAAGCTTTATTAAATGTTTCCAAAATTCTTAGTGGTTCAAATATAGATGAAGATAAAACTTCAATTGAAGAGCACCTAAAACTTATCAAATTTCAAGAAAAAAACCTCATTACAGAATTATCAAAGAAAGACGCAAACGAATTAGTGAATATTCTCAGCCAAACCAAAGAAGAAATAATTCAAACACCAAATGTTTCTACTTCAAAAACGAGTGGTTCAAAAAGCAATTCTGAAGATGATTCTAAGAAATTTTGTAAAGAAGTAATTCAAACACCATTTGCTTCTACTTCGAAAATGAGTGGTTCAGAAAGCAGTCCTGAAAATGATTTTAAGAAATTTGAAACTTTTGAAGAAAACGAAAAAGAAACAGACGTTAACCAATTTGATATTCAGAAATTATTTCAATTTGGCTACAAAAACATTGTAAAATCCGAAAATAAAAACTGGAGGAGTATTTTATCTGAAATGATGAAAACTCCATTTAAAATAAGCGACAATGAAGAAGAACAAGAAGAAGATGATGATGATGATCATATGGAAGGCGAAACTTCTGACTCAGAAAATATATCAGATCAAGAAATCATTGAGTCTAAGCAGAAAAAATTAAAACAAGAAGATGTAGGGGTTGAAGTGGAAGAAAAAAGCACCAAGAAAAATGAAGGAAAAACAGAAGAGGAAGATATAAATAACAGTACCGACAAATCTTTACAGAAAGTTCGTTTAGGAAATAAAAAAAGGAGGAAGAATAAAAAAATGGCTAAAACCACTGAAGGAAATGGAGATGGAAGGGAAACAAACATTATGAAGTGGGTACCAGTGGAAAGCGGTGAAAAAGAATGTGATACCATCAAACCAAATTGTCTTCTAGAACCAAGTACTAATGATGAAGGTACTGAAGAATATAATCACTATTTTCAAGAATGTAGTAATAATTTATGGCAAAATGGATTGAGTTTTGATAGTGTAGAAGCTTTTGATGAATGGTTTTATTATGAATGGGAGGCGCAATTATATTCTATAAGAAATTATGTACAACAAAATGTTTATGTTAATGAAATGGCTAAATATCAGAATTTCAAAAAGGATTGTAAAAATAGTTAAGAAATAAATTAATGGATGTTAACTAAAAATTTTTGTATGTAATAAAATTAAATTAAAATAATTTATATAATTGATATTTCTCTAATTCCGACCCGTAAAACTAACGTTAAATTATCGAAATAAGCTAAAAATGGGAAATTTGATAATTACTTAATTAAAAAAGAAAAATTTTCGTATTTTTAGCACAGTATTATTTTTTACTATAATGACGAAACTGTCTGCTAAATATGAAATGTTTATTCCGGGCGATTTTTAAGTTTTAACTAAATAAAAATTGAGGTAAACCGGTAAAATATGTATCTCAGTAACGAATTATCAGAGAGAGACAAAATAATGGATAATTATGAATTATAGAAGTGACTCGCACCTACAGTAATAAAAATCTTTAATAATCAGTGCCGGTCCAAAGCTATGACCAATTTCATAAAATTAAGTATCTTTATATAAAACTTCTATAACTAGAATTTTTCTAAGCCTTCTTGAAGATATTAAAAAAAAACATTTTTTATACAACTTTAGAGGCCTGTTTCTCCTTTATTATTGAGCTTTCCAAAAAAAATTATTTATAAAGGTACCTTTAGTTTTTGGTGAATTATCACCCCTAGAAGTATTGCTCGACAATTTGGGACCACCTTTTATATATCAAACGCAAATTTACGCTATTAGGAAATTTATCTAGTTCTGCTTGGAGTAATACTATCGAATACAAGAAAGTATTATCAGGTAGTATAACCAAGCTGCATTAAAGATCTGATCTGTAGTATTTTCGTATTTGTTTCGGGACAGTCTAAAGTTCATTAATAGAACCAGTGGCATTTGAAATGAAATAGACTACAATTAGAAATCTGGGGATACCTTTAAGAGCTCAAACAAGCTCAAGATATTTTACGAAACTATAACCAAAAATAGATCGAGCCTTTGTTATTTTAAGTAATAATAAGTTTTTGTATTGTACATCTTAGCTAGGAAGCTTCCTGGCTTAGATGAAGAAAAGGTATGTTGGTTTTGTAGCAATGAAAAACCTCAATGGGCACTGGTAGAGGGTGTTATGTAAAGGTTTGAAATTGCGGTTTTTATTAGATTAAAAAATAACAGTTCATATTTATTTATTTCCAAGATATCTACATCAGACAGTAGATAATAAGATAAAAGTAGCTATACATAATTTAACAAAATGTCCTCAAAATGATTTTAAAACTAAAAAACAAAACTTATTGCTGTACTCATTGACTTTTCATTTAATTCCTAGATCCAAAAACATAACCTGGTAGGCTAGACGAAATTTGTGGGAGCTCATTTTGCATTAAACAGTACATGAAAATGTGTACTGAAATATATTTCTGGAATTTAAATGATATAGAAGTTTTTTATTTATCAATATTTTACATTTTCACGAAGTTATTAATAAATCGTGAATGCCAATATATAAATATATATTTTTTACATATCTTATATTTGGCAATAGATTGACTTTATATTTAAATTATCAACCAGTCTAATAAACATATATTTACTTGTTATTTATTTCAATGGAATAAAAAAATGTCTGGAATTAAAATTCAATTTTGCTGGAATAATGAAATATTTTTATGTATTAATATTTTGTCTAGTCTACGGAAAATACAAATTTAACGTGTTCGATATAACAATAATTTTATATTGTACATTATTTATAAACTTTGCAAAAATCACTATAAAATAAAGTCTAAATATCTCTCAGCGCGCCTAACACCTTGTTCATACTTTCGCAAACAGTTTCTTACACTGTTTAACATTTTAGACGAATCAATGTATTTACAAGAAGCAACGGAATTGACTAATTTAATGCCATTCGGGTTCGTTAAAAAAACTGTACCTACCTACTGCTAATAAAGATAAAAATTAATAAAAAGATAAAAATTAATAAAAAAATGACAAATTATTTTCTTAAATAATTTTTGAAAATACTATAAAAGAATCTACTGAATGGCATATATTTTCTGAAATATTATTTTTTTAAATATTTTTAATTTATTAATTTCTAAAAAAATATCATATATAAGAATATATTAAAAAGTATAAATAAAAAACATGTATCTATATTCTCTATAGACACTCACATAAATATACTATCTACAGTACTATTTAGGCAATATAGACGAGATAAAAGATACGTTAAACTTTTGATAAACAATTCTATTTTCTATTTTTTTTAAACGAAAAACGATTAGTACCGAAAAACCAAAAATTGCCATGCTTGGTCGCAAATAGTAAATACCGTCGACAACCAAAACACTTTGGTAGATCGCTTGGAACCGATTATTATTTTCTAAATTGATTCGTCTAATTTTTTCTTCAATTCCTTCAATAAAGTGAGTGGTAGCTTTAGAATATAACATTGTTGCAAAAACTAACTAATTTATTTAGGTAAGTTATTTTATTTCTAACTTCTTCAACGAACGCTCAAAAATATTTTCAAAACAACAAAGCACTTAAATTGCACCAATTGTTAAAACCTTTCGCGAAAAAACATTTACACTTTGTTGCAGCAGCTTTTTAAATAGTTAATGAGTAGTTGTCTCCATGCGTGATATTCTATGTGACTGCTGATAGATGATCCAAGTTTCTGCAAAAAAAGATGGAAAACTTCAACATAACTAACTTTTAACTAAATTGATTATACCGGTTGAGCAATAATATATAGAGCTACGAATCCATGCAAGCATAATATAACGCACTATGAAGAAGCGAGAATGTTTTACAATTTCTCTAATATCCCGAAGTGGAGATATCGAGGTATAGGAACATCATTCCAGTCAAATAGGAATTCCTATGATCTCAAGATACGCATAGACAAATGGGAGATACCGGAGCTCATTGCGTATTGCAGCGTTAGGTTCATATAGATTTCTGCTCATACCCTCGATTTTTTATTTCACAACCGGTATAACTTTCTGGTAAAAATATGACTTAACGGAGCTTGCTACCTTTAACTGCTACGAGGACGGATTGTGTCCCTTAGATATGGAATTGTTGATTTGCCGGGTGAGCGGCGGGTGCGACGCGGAAGGGGCTGTCACCGTAGAACAGAAGAGCAACCTGGTTTCTTCTGTCGGCGAATTGTCCAGCGGTGGCGGCGGAGGGCAGATATACAGGGGAACTTCACTCACGTTGTCACCACACAATTTCAGCTTGTTCGAGTCCATCATTGGCATGTCGTTGCATGATTGCTTTTCCTTTAGTATATCGTCCAGTAGGAATAACTGCGATTTCAACAAGCGTGTCCTTTCCAGTTCCTTTCAAATTAAAAAAAATGTAAAAGAGGTTTGTGACTACGTTAAAATCATACCTGCTGATAAGTAGCGAGGTTTTTCGATGCCGATTTTTGACTGGCCGATCTTCTAGCTGCAGGAGGCGAGGACATTCTTTTATTTGGAGAATAATCGCTGCTGAATCCGACATCCGAACCTGACATGCTGTCGGATATCAGTCGTTCGCTTTCAGGATCGGCATTTCGATTGCTGCTACTGTCTGATTTCTTGAGAATAGACTTGGAACGGCGGTGTAGCTCTAATTGGGGACTGGTGCGACTGTCGATTGACTCTACTGAGAGTGAGGATTTGCTTCCACTATTTTTACCTAGAAAAATATTCCAAACTGAAGGCAAGTGCGACATTTTATAGATTTTTTAATGTATCGTGAAAACCACCCCAACCCTAAGATAATGGGTGTAATTCGTAGTCTCATTTGATATCTAAATCCAAAAATGACTCAAGATGCACCATATACTTCAAGTCCTTTACACAAAACATCTGCAAAAGACACAACCAGAAGAAATATCTTTGTCTATAACTTACATATCCTAAGCTCATAGACAAGCACTGTATATTATATTATTATACAAAGTTGACCTAGGTGGATAAAGGCATAACATCCAAAGGAAACCCCGTTGCTGACTCTTTAACTTTGCAGCATAAGAATAAAATCAAAAACATAACTACCATAACTTACCAGTTTTAGTTGTTAAATTTTGTAAACCAAACAGATGCTGATTGATGATTCGTGTAGCCGATGCCAGACCTCTAGAAGACATAAAAGAAGGTTTTTTCTTCTTTTCCAAGCTTTCTTGAGAATCATTGTCGCCAAAATATTCTCCTCGAGATTCACCAAAGCGCGTTCGCGGGCGACCCTGTGTATATTAACGAATATAACGTTTTTTATTGAAATTTGGCAATAAGATTTACCTGAAACCTAGTTTTTCTGTTTTTCGTCCGCGGTGAATCGTTCAAACTAACCCTACTTCCTCTCTCCAGCAATCCGAAGCCTTTGAAACTTTCGTCCATGGGTGAAGTGCCCAAACTCCTAAGAGCGGTGTCTCCAGATGCTGATTTTTTGACCCCACTTCCTCTGATTACTCCTGTAGGAATAACAGGGCTGTTGTCACCACTTTTATCCATTGGATTTACATATAAATTGCTATCGATAATGTTAGAATCGACCACATCTGAAGTTAGATCGCCTTGAAAAAACAATAAATTAGTGTGGTAATAAATTGAATAAAATCCTGTTAAGAAGGATCATTTTTTTTGTACCTTGGGAGTTGAACGGGTGCGTGGTGCAGCTTGCAAAAGTGTCAGAACTATCCATGCTATTCAATTCGCCGCTGTTGACGTTATTCTTCTTCTCAACATCGAGTTCCGTGAAACCGAAGTGGTTAATGTACTGTTCAGCGGATTCCTTTAGGAGCCTCATTTCAAGACATACAGGGTTTCGGAAATCGCTGGTGGTGAGCGGCATTAGGTTTTCAGCATCCACGAATTCCTTAAAGTCCTGTTGGAAAGAGGATAGAAAAAAATTTAGATATGTGAAAAATTGGTGTTTTCATGATGTTGTAATTAGAAAAGAATATCCATACGTTATAGAATTAAAGATAATATTTCTAACGAATTACATTGCGAATTGTTCCATTAAGGGTTCAAATTTTGTTACTTCTGTTTGAAGTTCATCTGGAACAGCATCTTGTAAATGTAATAAAAAATCTAAGACATTATTAGGAAACGAGGTGATCTTTGAGTACATACAACCAAATTATGTTAAGGATATAAAATGTTAAAAGTTTCTGGTATAGTGGTAAAGAAAGGCTACTTTATTCAACTTATGAAATATTCAAGCAGTGTAAGGAGCATGACAAACACGTCAATAAAAACATTATAGATAAACCATTCTAAATTTCCTTCTATTGCTCATATGAATAAAGGAAAAACAAAAATTGAATTGTACCGATTACAAAACTACTGAGAAATATAAATAGGATGCAACAATATCAAAAAAGTTGTTGATCATGCTACATTGGAAATAGGGACCAACCACATGACAACTAAGATTGTCCCCATGATGGTTTTTTAAGTAGACATATTATTAGGGAAGACAAAAAGCTGGTTCTTCAAGAAAAAATTTGGTACACATGTAGTTGAAAATAGAAGAATGATCTGTAAATAAAAAATAATTAGGTACAAGGTGAGTCACTAGGAACTTTTCATACTTGAACCATATATAGAGAATATGAAATATCTCACATTATAATAATATACGTTAACTAGAATGACAAAAAATATAATGAAATAATAACTATTGAAGAAACGGGAACAAACTTTGACTTTACATTTCTTAACAATCAATTCTGTTGTAAAGTTACTTATTTTACTTTTCTTGTGTGAACAAATCATCATCAGGACAGTAGATTAATACAAATTTCTAGAAGATGTAGAATTCCATTCTAGGTTTCCAATTTTTCTATCAGTTTTTTCTTTTTTAAGTCTTTATATTTCTTACTTTTTCAATAAAGCTATATGAAAAACACGTATGTTTTACTAAAGATTACACATATGTAAATCCGAAAAAGTTTTTAATTTTATTATTAAAAAAAATGTTCTCAAAGTTACGTTTTTCTACTCGTAAGAAACATATTTAAACTTTCTTCACAATTAACCCTGTATCTTCTACAAAATTTCAAAGTAAATAAAAATGTAACAAAACTGTTACAAAAAACATATTTTTACTAAAATTGTGCAAGTAAAGCATGAATTACCAGAAATTGCATAACCTTTGATCAATCGAAAAAAATGAGACAAAAATTTTAATTATATCTCTACCAGTAACTGAACAAATTCATTGAAAAATTGATGGCTTCTAGTACCTTTTCTCAGTAAATAATTTGTTTTGATATTAAAATTTTAGGATAATTTGTGTGTAAAGTAACTTTGTTCACTTATTAGATTTCAAAAATTGCAACAATGTCTCACTTTATGTACCTGTTGTGCAAATGTGATTATACGAAGTGCAATCGATGCATCAATGTTAATTAAAGGCATTAAGAGGGATTTTGTTGATATCTAATTGTTAGTAATAATTAAATTTTCTATAATCAGTTGTAATAAAAAATTTCTTTGCTTAATGTATAATATTTTCGTGTTATTACTCTCTGCGCCAGTTCTGAGCGTCGAGTGCCACAAGATTTTTTGTTTTAACCTTCTGTTTAATAACTTATAAATGGGTTAATGAAAATTCATAACTTGTGGGACTTAAAAAAAGCTTCTTGAATATGATTTGAATGTATTGAGTAATGTACACTGCGTTAGATTTGAAAAATAACATTTTTTGCACTTACAATTACGAAAAATATTAGCAATTTAAATGTATAAAAAATCTGTGACCCCTTATATGGTATGTACCTAAAGTTCCTAATAGATCACTATTTACAAAACTCTATTATTAATAATAAATTACATATTATATAAATTAAAAAATTTTCGAATGGATATTCTTTTGACATACCTGAAAATAATATTAAGTGTAGGGTCTTAAATAAATCAAAGTCATTTTCTAAAGAATTTTATTACTACTACTACAATAAAATTTAAAAATCTACTATTTTTAACTATCTAGAAAGTGCAGTATTTCGTTCAAAGCAATATAAATTTTCTTAGCTATCTTTTATGATTTTGTATGAAAAAAAAAAAAAAATATATATAAGCTTTTTATTGTTGCATTATTTAAAATAAAACTATCAAGGGTATCTCCTTTAGTAAAACCTAAAAAATCAAATAAAAATAAATTATTGCTGTAGATATTCTACACCTTTAAATAGTTGTAAGATTTTGTGAATTGATTTTTTTGTTGCGTGTATAAAGTGTGTAAAAAACTACCAGTGCATTAACAAGTAAATAGCAAAATCAAACTAGAGTGATATAAATGAATTGCAAGAGAACTCATCGAAGTTATTCAAGATTATTAAAAAAAATATAATAAAGCATTTATAAATATAATAAAAAATATTATTCACATCTTTTCCTTCATACTGACACTGCTACTATTATTATAAAATAAATCAATAAAAATGCTATTTCCGTTAAAAATTTAACTTGAACCTAAACAATTATAAATAGAAAATATTTGATTCCATCTATCAAAACTTAATTTTTCTCCATTTCTTGAAAATACAATGATAATAATAATCGCCCGAAAAAATGTTAAGAGGTGTAAAATAAACGTTAGATTTTAAGTAAATATATCAATCAAATAATGGAAATGTTTATATTCAAGTGAAAGTAAATCGAAGTTGTTTATTTATCCTGACATTTTTAATTTACAATTTGGATGTTTAAGTGTTTAACATGTTTAAAAATCGATAAAAAAATCGGTTTGTTTTAATATGTATATTTTTATTTTAATAATTAATACAAAAAAATATTTTTATATAAATCTCGTTGAGATTTTAATGTCGTTTTTTATATCCTATACAGGGCCCTACGAAAAAAGTTATGGAACTTGTTTTTATGTGCTATTTCTGAATCCGGGAGATTGCCCACATATTCTGGGACAGCCCCTATATATTAAAATATAACAATATTTTGTAATTAAAAATTAAGTAGTTATTTTCACACAAAAGCCTAAACTATACTTTCCTATATTTTATTAAATTTAAATTTCAGTCAATTGAGAAACGTTACTTTGAACATATTTATCATCTCATTTGACATATAGGATTTTTAATACAAATCCCGTTGCACGTCATATATCAATTATGAGATCACGACCCTTCAGTGTTGTCGGCTTGTCTAAATTGTCGAGTAATGTAGGAAGTTTCAAAATTGTAAGGTTAGGTTATGTCAATAATCAGCTTATTCACACTATGTTTGTTTTGAAAAAAACAGTTTTTTTTATAAGTTAACTATCTAGCAAAGCAAAAAAATAAAGACAATATTATAAAATTACCGAAAACGTAGTGAAAACACACAACTGGTTGACGGCCGGACGTCAGAAATCGTTGAAATATTTCAATCTAAATACTCGACAACGTCGCATCAAGGCATGCCAATCGCTACAATGTCATTTCTTCATCATAAATACGAGTCTGATGGGCGTAGAATATTTCAAAATTATTTAATGTAAATTATGGTTTTTTGAGTACTAAACATATAATAATGATTTATAAACTTTATATTATAAAGAATAAGACGTATATAAGCCAATATAATTGAAATAATTCTAAAATTATCAAAATAATTACGATTACTTTTTCGGTTTTTTAGTACTGTGACTACGTTCATGAGTCCTCGTGAATTTTCGTGATGTTTCGTATGATTTATCTTAGTTAGGGAAATTTTAATTAGTTGGCAGTACTATGACGAAAGAGGTACGTCACTCCTGACGTGCAACGGTATTTGTACTAAATATCCTATATAAAAAATTATTTTAAAGTTAAACGTCAATTGATTGATATAATGAAACGTCATTTTTCATTAAGGATAACGACGGCGGCACAGATAGAGAATAACAAAGATATTATTATTGCGATACACTCACCTGCTATAAATAAAAGTAAAGAAGTTCTAACTTAATCTCTAAATGATATTGGTACGTAGTGGAATGCATTCTCCTTGACAGCTCCCATTACAATCCTGTAACGTAGCATCAGCTTTCGTTACTTTAATCAATTACTTTATTAGACCAGTTTTTAACCACACAAAAACAAAAAGGAAAGAAACGAAAACGTTAGAATTTTAGTAAAGCACATATTGAGATTCGACGGGTTTTGGATAGTATTAAAAATAAGTTGTTAATATCCTAGTAAAGTGTATCTAAGTCTAATTGGATAAAGTTTTGGTCTGTTGTGATGGAAAAATATTGTGGCATGTGCGATCTGCTAGTTCTTGACTAGGAGGAAGTCTAAAATTGTGTAAACCATGGGTAACTATAGGATTAAGCCAGATGTGATCAATAAGTATTTGATGAACACTCTGTTTGTGTAATCCTCTGGCAAAATCTTGAATGTACATAGAAAATTGTGGTATTTGTATAAATAAGTAGATCTAGTCTATTTCATTTATTTTGTTTTTGTATAATTAGAAGAGATATGTGTTTAAAAATTATTAACAACATTTCTTTTGTTAACAGTCGATTTAAATGTGGTGACTCGATTTTGGAAGCAAAACCTATCATCTTATTTCGAAACACAATAATTCTTTTCTAATACCTTTTTCTGTTTACGTTAAAACCTCTGGCAATGGGTGAGAACTAGAAACAAAGCCAAGTGTGGTCCACTAAAGATAAAAAGTTTTACACCACAGTTATTTTATAGTTGTTCCTTATCTTCATCATTGAATATTGTCCCGACTAGGTATTATCAACATTGGTTGCTTTTTGCTCTCTTTGACTCAAAGGCAAAAGGAAAAAAATGTTTTTTTGATATTAATTTTAATAAATAAAGTACTTAAAAGTTTCTGAAGTAGAAATTAATTCACAAATGTAAAAAACCACAATTACATTCGGCATCCGAGAAGGTATAAAACTACAATTGGTTTCCGAAGTGAGATACAATTACGACTGGTGTTCGAAAAGGGATAAAATAACACGTAGTACTGCCACCAAGTATTATTTTTATATACCACGTCAGATAGGTTTTCCAGAAAAGTAACTAATAATCGTGGGTTATTATATAGAGTGTCCAAAAAGTCACTGTGCCTAATCAAATTGCCTGATTAGAGCGCCATCTTTAAAGAGCTCTAGCTCCCTTAGCGATCATATTTGGATAAGGTAATTTGCGTAAAATCGACATAAAATGAATTCTAGATTGTGCATGTTTTTTTCAGTGTAGCGAGTTTCTTGTATGGGTAAATACCGGGATAAAAAAAATTATTAGGGAAAATACGATAAAACCAATCGATATTATGTGTCACAAATAAGTATAATTAGAAAGATGAAAGTCAACAAATATTGATAGTTTCCCCAAACTTTTCCAGTCTTTCCTTGTAAACAATAACAAAGTATTGTAGTTTTGAACATATTTCTAACGGGATTTTGTCATCTTTTTTTTTGAAAATGTAATTATTTTATAATCAATGAGAACGTAAAGTCTTTACTTCACTCACCTCTCCCCCACTAACTTCTGTATTACAAATTATTTTAAGGAAATCCTCGAAAATTTCGATTTTGATATCTAATGACTCTGATTATAAAAATAACATTCCAAATATCAACACCAGCTGAGGGTAGCTGCTCCCTTACAAATTATAGCATATAAATAGCAATAGGAGTCTAGTGATATCTTGTTTGAATAGGTTTTTCATTCTTTATCCAAGGTATTATTATTGTTAAATTTATAGAAAATATTACATACTGCCTATATGAAATAGTACCACTCTCACCAACCCCCGTACGATAAAATATTTGAGGAAGTGCTTGGACATGGCGATTTATTTATGCTAGAGTGAGGCCAGACTTATGGTATTCGGCAAGTACCGAACACAGTTAATACTCGATAATTCTTATTCCAATGTTTTTAGACCCTATTTTTTATGAAACCACTTTTAATTCTGCTATGAGGAATTTGATTGGATACATGTTTTGGACAGGATCTTAAGAGAGAGATTTTTTAAAATAGCTAAAATATTGTACGAAGTTGAACTCGGCCGATCAAAAAGAATTTAAAAATCTACAGTATGATCTACTTACCAAAAGTTACCTATTTATTATTGCAATAAGGTATACTCCTATGAATCGAATTATATGTTCCAATTTCGAATTTAAAGAAGTAAGTAAGACTAAAAATTGACTAGTCTGAACATTTTTCACGATTCCCTGAAATACTATTAAAATAATTTTATTCTATAAGTGGTATCTTCCTCTGTATTAAAATAAGGACGAATTTAACTGGCCTAATAAAATTACCGTATGTTATTTCATTTTGTTATGAGTTCTGTAAACATTAAAATAGTCTATTATGCTTTATCCCGGAAAACAAAAATGTTAACTGTTAGTGTCGATGTTAGCGAAACATAATTTATCCATCAAAATATTGGAAAATTGCAGACATTAGCAAAAATTACCGCGAAACATTCTCATTCAAAAAACTCAACAATGCATGAAGCGTGAAAAATGTCAGCAAGTCAGTTGCGGTTTCAGGCTAAGATCACACACAAACAAAAGCCTATTTATTTTAAATCAGCCAAAAAACGTTAAAGACTTTTAATTTTTTAGCTATGATAGTAAATATTTGCTACTAGTAACAGAGTAAAAACATTTTTTTAATTACTATTAGAACATGATGAAGTAAAAAAACATCGCATTTTTTGATAATTGTCTTAGCTATAGATAATAACTTTTAATTTGTAATGTGGTCTATATATTATTGGGATTGCGAGTAGTTAGTACAGAGTTGTGTGCAAGGATTCCGGTCAAAGAAAAACTGTTATGGTCATTCGCTTTCTATGATCTAAGACATCATAGACCCATATTGTATCCACAGCTCATTTATTTTCTTCCAGAGTTATTGCATTAGATTTAAACCTTAGTTTAATCTATAGATTAGTAAGCATACAGGCCTCTTCTATTGTAGTGGTGGAAGGTGAAGTTAAAGCTATCGAAAATTGAATCAAAAACTGGTGTCCAAGTTCGTAATAGTTTACAACATATTACCTTGTGGTACCGTAACTTAAAGTACTTTCATTTCTGAGTAGTTTTGGTCTTTTTCTATGTACATTGATGAATAGATATAATAAATATGTACCTGAATTGATAATTTGTTCTAATCTTAAGGTTAACACTTGCAACCATAAATATATGAGGGGAAGTCAAATGAAAACACCCTTTACAAAAGACGTTCTGGCAAAAGTTTGCAGCACTGTTGTTAATTATCGATGCTTCCATTTCTGGGGTAGGAGAAATGCGTAATGAAAACACACAAGTACACAGTTGTTTGTTTATTTCTATGTAGGTGGGTGTAATGTAAAGTGTGTTCTTCCAACATTAAAAATGAAGGCAAATAAAAAAGAATAGAGAGATGTAGTTCGGTTTTGGGAGGTTTAGGGTACTGGAGCACGCAAAATTCGTCCACAATAAATGCGAACAGATTCATCCTTTTTCATGGTGATTCACGTTCCCATACTGCCAATATGGACATACGATTTAAAGATATGGCTGGGAAACACTTCAACATCCTCTGTACAGCGCCGATTATTCCTATTGCGGTTTTCACAATTTTAAAGAAGACATTCATAGGCGTGACTGGGTGAGGTTGTGGATCCGTCAGCGACACAAATTTATTCCAGAAGATTGGAACTGATCGTCTCTTCTTCCAGTGGGATTAACACTTTTGAATAAAAAATATTCCATTGTCAGTTTTTAACGTATGTTCGGTTTTCATTTGACTGCCTATCATATTAACAGAAGCTGAGCCTTTTTAGTTTTATAGTACTGCGCAATGTAAAGTTAATAATACAGCACACTAGAGCTAAAGCAGACATTTTAAATTCTTGAAATATTAATAAAACATTTAATATATACTTGTAAGCTGACTGATCATTTTTTACTGCGCAGATGCAAGGAAGCTATTCAATGATTTACTGTCCAGCAAGAGTAGGTACGCCTCTAATTTCAAGATGCGCGTGGACAAATCAGTCGATAACAGACCGGAGCACATTTTCTGGCTGCGTGTTGCAGCATGTATTTCACTCTGAAATACTTTTCACGTAGATTTTGCCTTTTGTCGTGTTCTATTCGGGTTTCATTCGTTGTGCGCATTTCAGGGGTATTCCTACTCTTGCTGGATATAAAAATACTTGCGTTTAAGTAGATACCTTAAGAACTCCTGCATCAAAGTATCTAAGATAAGCCTGAAATGGTGGTACTAGCCATATCCAAATTATTTCTAGGGTTAGTGTTAGATGTAAGTGTCTAGCAAATGCTGAGTGGGAAGGTTCTTGTCAAATTATAGTCTTTACTGTGACCTGGACAACACAAATAGGCTTAATAATTGTTAAATAAAAAATAATCCATAGTTATTTATTAAAAACATAAATAAAATATTTAAATACATTTCCCGGAGTTTTTTTTTATATTTGTTACAGTTTAAAACCAATGTTTGTTTTAATAAATAAATAAAGTGAAGCTCACATAAGCTCGAGTACCACAAGGAAATTAAACCCTAGTGTTAAAGTTAGTTCAAATAATAGAAAAATTGAAGATAGTATATTGATCGTTAATAAATAGCCGATTTTATTTTTTATTGCATTTTGTGTATTTCTTTACCATTTGACAATGGTTTTATTTGAAGTTACAAAATTGAGATCGAAACTGTCAAGTTAGAATTTTTGAGTATTTGTTGTCACATCTCAAAGATAATTTTATTTTGAATTTCAAATATTTCTATAACGTTTTTTGACTTTTATGTTTAAAAACGCCATTTTTTTTTCTAATAAAAATAGTTCTCATGATATTGTACAACTTTGAACATAAAAATATTAATTAGTTAACTTTTGAAATTTAATCAGTGATTTTAATAAAAGATCGTAGACTTTAGAATACAAATATTTTAAACTAATATGAACACGTTAAATATTTGTATTTTTTAATAATCCAGGAAAGTCAAAGATGTTTGGAAAAATTCCTCTAGTCTACAGATATGATTAAAGCAATGATTATAATGAGTTTAGAATATTCGTGAAAATAAATTAATGATCAAATTTCTTTTGGCGTCCTTTTATATCTTTATTGTTATATATATATATTCGGACAAATATTCTAAACTATGTATTGAGATTTCCAGAAAGCAGAAGCAAATAACACAAACTCTGAACTCCGACAAAGTGTACAACAAAGGGTTTAATATTACCTTTGACGTACAGAAACAACATTCGAATTCGCTAGGTAGTATTTCTTCAATTTTTTCAGTCTTCTTCAGCGTATCAGATTTTTTACTGTCGGCCTATAATACAAATAGAGTACAATCCGTACAAGTCTTAAGCTACTTAAAACGCAATTTGTAAACAGAAGTTGAATATAAAAAATTAATAAACAATAAAAAACTTCAAATGAATCTTAAGAGTTGGACGAATTTACTAATAAAAAGCAAAATCTGATTTTTTTATGTATTCGCTTAAGCACTTAGAAGTAAAAAATTAGTCACATTCAAAGAATTTCTAAAATAAAGCTTTTTTGCTTTTATATTCAGGTTGTAGAAAAAAGATTCTATTTTGGCTATGAAACTAATTACAGCAAAAGTGTTAGGGATAGAGCTACCCTAAAAAGCATCTTATCATATGTATTAAATGCATTTACCTCGTAAGTCCTAAAAATAAATCTGTATATTTGATTTGTAAACAATATCTGAACCATGTTAATATCTAAAAATTCGTCTGATAGCTGCGCTGAATGTTACAAACTTATATACTCTCAGATGTTTAAAGGCTCTGACTTGAGCCAGTAGAAACGAATGGCTGATTAATACTCTAACAACATTGGTACATACAGTTTGTTCCAACAAGAATAACAAAACAACAATATCACTACCCTTGCTATAGTAATACTAATAACCTTGAATATTACTACTGATTTACTATTTTGTTACTTTTGTAAGAATAAAAAAATTATAAGCAATTGACGCACTGCGGTAGAGATAGTCGGAGATTTTCTCTCTGTAGTCGTTAGCCTTGTTTAGAACATTCACTGTAACAAGCTGGACGTAAATTATTAACAATGTTACTCACTGAGGGTGATATGCACTCCTTGGGGGTACTAGGAATGAGTTGCGTTTCATCCTGGGCCAGTGGCGCTATAGCAGGAGCGTTTTGATAAGTTTCATCAGTATAGTTGAATCTTCTTTGGGAAGAAGGCGAAGCTGGTTGGGGAGGACCCTCGTTGGTTGGAAGACAAGGCAGGGTGGAAGAGTTACTGCGTCGGTGCCGGTTTGGGAAATGGTCGAAATTTCGGTAACATCCAGTACCGGTTTGACTTTGATTCCGACCGCCCGCGATCGATTCCCCTTCGGTGCTGTTCCCGTCGGCGTGAGACATATTGTGGCCTAGTGACATATCTGGCTTGTCAGCATTTTCTTCGAATCGACATATCGGGCCATGCGTGAATTCAGACCAACGAATAAGTGGTAACCACCAACGCGTCTTGGCAGAATATTTTCTTAATTTTCAATAAAAACACTAATCTACAATTCAGATTTGTGTGAGAATATAAACTACTTCATTGCCACTCCAATATTACTAATTGGAAAAAATAAGCTCCTACATTGAAACTTAAAGCGTTGGGATGTGAAAAACAGAAGGTGTATTAGTTGAAAGAACTTTGAAGGTTAATTTGAAAAAATTCTGCCAATATGGTTGGGGAAACCTGGAGCGAGCAATGACGGTAAAGCTGAGTTGAAGGAAAAACGTTCAAGAAATAATGAAAACAAGAGTGCTTATTCTATTTGTTGTACGTATATGCGTTACAAAATGGAACACAAGCGAAAGTCATGCTTTTCTTCGATATACGAACTTAAGGGTGTTTATGAATGTCTGCGAGTGTCCTCGTTTTCACCAATAAGGGCGCACTTTTCACCTGTTGAGAAGACAGTAGTCTTAGCACAGGTGCCAACCAAAGACGTGCACATCAAAAGCAAACACATTTACAGTTCTTTGAATTATTTCAACAAAAAATAATATTTTTATACATAATTTTTAACAAATATTATTATCATTAATATTACTAGCTTGTAAGGTAAAAGAGAATAGAAAATTTTACTACTAAAACCGATGCATGTCATACACGATATTTCTGTTTCCTAATAGTACTACCAACTATTTTAATTTTTCTGAAATAAACTAACGAAGCGAACCTAACCGAAACCTACACGAACGTTCACTACTATTTATGTACGTGCACAAATTGCAATGAAATAATATAAAGGTACTTATTTGTATATATTTTTAACTATTTCAATACATCTGACTTAAAACACATCTTTATAAACTTTATGGGCAAAATATTGAAAATTTGGTAATCTATACTTTATTTCAAAATTATTCTGAAAATAAGTACGACCATGAAGCATGTTTTACAGTAAAGTTCAACTTTTGGTGAAACTGATCATGATGTTGTCACTTCCACGTCAATATTTATATTATACCGACATTTTTTACATTATTAAATTACAAATCGCAGTATAAAATCATAATGTTTAATAAGCTGTTTTCAAATAGTATGAAAAGTAAAGACTTTCAAAATTCAAACAATAATGCCTTTTTATTTATAAACATTTAAACGATTACAATAATCTTACCTTTTCTCTAATTTGGTGTCGATTAGACAATAATATAATGTATGACGTGCATCGATTTTTGTAGTAAAAATTTTATATATGTATTATATTAACAATATGTAAGAATATAGTAAATTAAAATATTTTGTTAGTTTCTAAGGACGTATTATATACATTTATCTACCTATAACTCATAATATAGATTAGTTACAAACCGTTAGTATTTTTACAGAATTTATGAATGTAATATAATCTGTCAGTAAATATATCACATTCGAGAGTTTTTATTAATACCAAAGGCTACATAAGTGAAAATCCTTATAATGTATTATTTTGCATTTAAAATAAGAACTGTCAATGTATATTTATCATCGCACAGTGAAATCCACATTTGAACTCAATAAAGTAAAGCCAGATTTAAAAATAACAAAAATTGGAAATAAATATTTGCATAATAAATATATCAATTATAAGTATACCAATAATAACGAATATTAAAACAATAATAGTAAACATTATTAAGTCATAATAATTCTTTGGGAATGTATCTTAAAGCTATCGATAAACTTTCAAATATATCAATACAGTAACATGAATAGCAAATTGTAAACCTGCACAAAGTTATTTAATTAACAAAGGTATAATTATAATTGATATCTGTGCACGTGACTTCATGCTTTCATACCTGTATCCACTATCACATCAATGAGATCCATGCTCTTGGCGAAGGCGTCCCTGAGGTTGATATGATGGAACGAAACAATGCTGCCTTCTCTTTTAGCTCGTTCCATGGCTTCTCTCCTCTTCAAGGCTTTCTCTCTTCTCATTTGGTTCTTATAGAACTCAGCAAAATTATTAACTATGATAGGAATGGGCAACGCAATTACCAATACTCCACAAATACAACATACGCTTCCTATTACTTTTCCTAGGGGAGTTGTTGGGTAAATATCACCGTAACCAACGGTAGTCATGGTTATACCTGCCCACCAGAACGTTTCTGGAATGCTTATGAATTTAGTACCGGGCTCCTCTTTTTCAGCGAAATAGCAAAGGCTGGAGAATATCAGCACCCCCATTGCCAGGAATAGCATTAGCAGTCCCAGTTCTTTGTACGAGTTCCTTAAGGTGAACCCTAAGGACTGGAGACCGGTGGAATGTCGGGCAAGTTTGAGGATACGCAAAATTCGCATTATTCTAAATACTTGAACCACTCTCCGGACATCTTGAAACTGATCGGTAGCGTTTTTGTTAGTCTCCAATAAAAACAACGAAACGAAATACGGAAGAATAGCTAGCAAATCTATGATATTAAGTCCACCTTTGAAAAATTTCCATTTATTCGGAGAAGCACTAAACCGGAGTATATATTCTAAGGAGAACCACGTGATACATACGGCTTCTACCATCGCTAACTGAGGGTTGTCTTGAAAATTACCCTTCTCATCGTTTACTTGCATGCTGGGAATGGTGTTCAAAGTCAGTGCGATTGTCGATAGTATTATGAATAAGATCGATACGATGGCTATCACCTGGAAGACAGTCAACAATTGAACCGCTTGTTTTTAAGCAAACGTTAACACATACATTCAATATATGAAATTATTCGCTTCTAGTCTTTATATTTCTTTATAGAGTATAATTACTAATAGCAGATAGACTTTACATTGGTCCTTCCAGCTGAATAATTTAATTAAATATTTAATTTGCTCCCTTGAAAACAGAATGTCGTTACATTAAAATTAATCTATTAATAATTTATTTTTATAATATTTTAGGGATCAACATTGATCTAGTATAAAAATAGTTTTAAAAATAAGCGACTCAATTATTATTGAAGTAAATATGCTCTAATGAGAGTGTTCTTGTTGATAAATCAATTGTGTTTTAGCAATAGATGAAGTAGCTTACTTATTACAATAGCTGCTCAGGATTTGGAGGTGCGTAAGCGTAAATAATTTTACATATAGACACTGGTGTACAGGCATTTGTAGAATGTGTTTTTGTAGTAAAAAAAAATTCAAATTTACATAAGGTATTTCATTGGTAAATGGTAATACTTTAATGGTGAATGGAGGTCACTAATATGGTTCCCCTTTACGGATGTTACAGATTTTATAACTGTACATAGGTCAGTTATCATCCATCATAAGAACCTACGCGCCTTCTAAGAGGAATAAAAGTAATCACTCACATTTTTTACGATTTTAAAGATAATCATCTAAAGACGCACTCTCCTAAGAACGAACCATTGGTATGTTCGTTATTAATGCACGTAATAAAGATAATCCACAGTAATGATTCATTACTGATCATTAACGTGGAAAGTGTTTTGTGTTAACAATAAGAATAATTGCATATATTTTGTTCAGATCATTAGTAAACCATTAGGAAATCTATTGTTATATGTTGCTGTTTGGCTTTCACCAAAAAGTTGCACTGTTCCCATTCTAGTTATTATTTATTTTTTGTTCCCGAGTTCTATATTACTTACAGACCTGGAATATTATTATTCTTGTTTTACATTACAATTTAAATTCTACTTTATCCCCTCAATAAATCTTTTCGCGTGGGGACTATCCTAGGCAATACTGGTGCTGATTACTGGAAACAGTACAGTCCCCTGAAATCACAAACCAGTAATTTTACATCCAGAAATTCTCTCCTGCCAAACGAAAACCCAAGATACTAGACACGATTTTATGTCAATAGAGCATTTTGAAGGTGAGGCTTTCACATTATTTTTTTTAAGTCTTAAAAACGCACTTAATTAAAAAGTACAAAACGTTTCATTGCCATCAGCAGAGTTTTACTTAGACAGAGGAAAACAGACATTTTGGTACTGTTTTTTATTTAAACCGGTTTTTATGGAAAATGGAAAATGGAAAAATCACGTGTAGACAACATCTTCAAAGGTCCTTATCGTTCCGGATATATTACTGGATAAGCTTAATTTATGTTAAAGAAATATTTCTGAATAATTATACCTCTACCAGTATTCATATATGTACAGTTTGTAAGTGAGACATGGAAACTCAAAGAGAAACGTGAAAGAAATATCATAGTAGCAGAAATGAAATTCAAACATAAAAAAAATAAACTGGACAATTTAAATTCGATTCGTAACGCATTTAATGTTTTTTCTTCTCTCACCGAAAAACCTTCGAGAAACTGTTTGTCACTGAGAGGTTTCTCTATAATAATAAGTCCACATTCGACTAATGTAGTTTAGTAAAGTTTATATTATATCATTTTCATGATTTATTAAAAACTCAAACTTTTCGTAATAAAATTGTATGTGGAATAATAAAAAGCAGCCGGTATAATTTACTTTTTGTGCTCTTTTAAAATATGTGAACGAATTCTGTAATTTATGATATATAAGGAATAGTTTTGAATGATATGGGTTTTTATTTCTAGTTAGTAAGTTACTCGTTCGCGCACTGGAGGAATAACATGTGTGTATCAAATATCGCAAAATTGTACTATGTTGCTGTTTTTATTTATACCCCTAGAAAAATGTTAAGTTATAAAGGCTGTAACACCCATTAGATGTATATTTAGAACTACTTCGATGTCCTCCTTTCATCGTTAAAGTATTTTTTCCGTTTTCCAATGAAACATCTTGTATAAAAATAACATTTTTACAGTATAACATAAAAGGCTATTTGGTCATGCCAATTTTAAACAGAATAAAGCATAGATTAAGTAAAAAAGCATTATAACAAAATACATTTTAAATAATAAAAGTTTAAAATAATTGCTATATAAAAACTTTTTTGTATTAGTCAAGTATTATGTGAGTAGTGAGTAGGGAAGCATTATATTATTTTGTAGCAGAAGAAAGATAGGAAGCTTATGTACACTGAACTCGAACCCTATATCAATCATAATCAGTCTAATTGGTTTTCTGCTACCCGTTTTAAATTTTTATTTTTCTATTTATAAGCTTAAAAAAGGGTTTAATAACAGTGGGATTATGATGTTAGTAACTACTATTAGACAAACCTTGGTTACGGTTAATAAAATCACAAATATGCTTACTAGGGAACTAAAACTACATTACCACTACTTTATACAGTGTCACCCATCCAAATTGGAAACACCACCATAGTATTTGAATAATAAATAATAACAACCGATTTCAAGATTTTTTTGTTTCTGAAATATTGTGCAACAAAAACTTTATTTGAAAACACGGTTTAATAGAGTTTCATAGTCAAAATATCAGAAATCTTATTAGAGATTTTTTCTCAAAAAAATAAGTATGTCACTGGATTTAGATGACCTCCAAATAGATGTGGCCCAACTTTTATTAAAATATGTTATATTAATAAAAAAGTTATGGTATGGTAAATTTCAACAATATACCATGTAAAAGTTTGCAAAATGTTAACCAGCGACTTTTTTACCAAAAAAACGAGTACGTGACTGGATTTAAATCGCACCCAATATATGTAACGAGATATTTAATTAAAATATATTTATTAAAAAAAAAGTTAATTTTAAGATAAAATTTTGTAAACTGTTAACTGAGGTATTCTGAAAATTTAATTATCCACAACTTATTAATTAATAAACATATTTTAATAAAACTTTGGTCACATCTATTTAAGGAATATCTGAAGCCAGTGGCGTACTCGTTTTTTTATAGAAAAATCCCTGTTAAGGTTTCTGGATTTTTGACTATGTTAGTGTGCCTTAGAAATAACTCTTTGAAACCTTGTCTCCAAATAAAATATTTGACGCCCAACATTTAAAAAAAAATGGTTGAAATCGATTAATAACTTCAAACACTACGGTGGTGCTTCCAAATTAGATGGGTCACCCTGTATAAAACAACCATCCTGTATTTGTTGATGAATCGAAAATATACCTCCGTTTTATGATGGATAATTTATATTCCGTGGGGATTTATTATTTATCACGTTTAAAATACTTCGAAGATAAAAATCATATTTAGTGTTGAAATACTTAAATTTCTGTAATCTGCTTGAAATAATCTGTTAGTCATTTCAGATTATCGGATTGCTGAAAACCTCTCGTAAAGCACTCACTAAACCTGTCAAGTCAATAAAACTCTTTGAAAAGGCCGAAAAGCCTCCAAAAACACTGATTATGATGGACATGACAATGAGGGAATCGAAAAATGAGCAGTAATTGGTCGTCGCGTATACCCATCACCATCAATATTTTTAAATTAGAAGAAAAATAATAAAAAAAGCTATAAACAATTAATAAAAAAATAGCATTTCCTTCTTCTGTATATCGCTCTCTGAAAAATGTATAGCATAAAAAAAGTAGCATTGAAAAGGAACAATATGTTCATTTACCCAGTAAATATGAATGAAGTAAAGGTAACTAAAAAATTATAAAAGTTGTTGAAAACAGAAGATTCAAAAATTAAATACGTTTATACTTTTCAAAATTTAAAATTCATGTTTTATAAAATATAAGGCTATAACTATATTCATATTCAAAGGGGTATAAAACACAAAACACGTTGATTGATTTGTATTTGTACATGTGTAAATTAAAAAAAATCAATAATATTTAAGAGTATATTTAATTTATTTTTCAACACTCTGGTTTTAACAATATTATAAAAAATAAGACTCTGATATCTAGTGGCTATCCTGTATTATCCAAATAATGCCTTGTATTGTTTGAGATCACTTAAGGAATGGAGGCAAGTCTCCTATTTATGGATGTTTGGTGAAATGATATTTGCCATATGGTGTCAAAGCAAGTAATAAAAATTGTTTATGTGTACAATCAACGTGTTTTCAAAGCAATTTGATGACATTTACGAGGTAAGATCGGTATTTAAGTGCGATCATAAAAATGTACGTTATGTTTTTATGTTATTTAAATTGATCATCAATTGATTTTAAATATATATATGAAGATTGTTTGATAAGTCTGGTAAATTTCTAAGAGATGGCGTCGCAATCTATTTGGCCACGTGGCGACTTGAAAGTTCGACTCTTCAAACCCCCCAACACCAAATTTTAGTCGGAAGCGACTCGTAGTTCAAGACTGACAGTCGATGATTTCTGGATAAACGAATTTAAACATGGCCTAATCAGCACTGAAGGTGAAGCACGTTCCGGGTGCCCAGTTGAGATCACCACGCCGAATATGGTGCAAAAAATCCATGATATGATTATGAATGATCGCCGACTGAAGGTCCATGAAAAATTGGATACAAAAAAGCTGTTGTCACGATAGGTGCCGTGATTGTTGACTCTCAATCAAAAAAGCACGCGAAAGGACGTTTCAACGCAGTGTTTATCGATGCTTAAGCGCAATCCGAACGATTTTTGGTATCGATTCGTGACTGTGAACGAAACTTGGATCCACCCCTACACTCTAGAGTCGAAGGAGCAGTCAAAACAACAGTTAATTCCTAGTGAAAGTGCGCCGAAGAAGGCGAAGACTGTTGTGTCGCTGGATAGGTGATAGTCCTGTTCTTTGGGATTCCCAAGGGATTATCCCAATTAACTACTTGCAAAATGGTAAGACAATAACAAAAGAGTACTATTGGACCGTTTGAAAGAAGAGCTGAAAAATAAACGGCCAAAATTGGCGCGCAAAAAGTGTGATTTTGTCCCGTATGACTTCTTCCTGTTCCCAAATTTTAAAATTTGACTCGGTGGGAACAAATTCTCGTCGAATGAGGAAGTCATCGTAGTCGTTAATGAATATTTCGAAGGCTTTGAGAAAACCTACTTTTCCTACGGTATAAAAAAAATGGAAACTCGTTGGACCAAGTGTATCGTCCTCAATTATGTTGAAATATAAAAGCGATTTTATTCAAAAAAATATGTTTTATTTGCTTTTTAACCAGACTTATCAAACTACCCTCGTTTCAAATGTTGTCTATCGTTAATACCAATCTTTAAGTTATCTTCCAACAGACTTTTAACATATTTGACCAAATAATAACTTCCAGAATAATTAATTGAACTGTAGTTCAACATTTAACTTTAAGCAAAAAAATATTTTGTAAGAAGATACTTTTTATTCATTGCATTTAGGTTTATACACTTTTTTAATTCAACTAAATTTGCAACCTTTTTTGTTTTACTACATTTTTACACGCTATTTTCATTTCTCTAAATAACAAACTAATTCTAGATCTAAATTCATCTATAATTCTAATCAATATATTTCTAACTTATTCAAAAACTATATATATATATAGGTAATGTATCTATTTTAATCTAAAACTTTACAATATATTCACAGTAAGGCTGCAAATTTGCTGAATGCTTTACGAAAAATGTTTAATGCGGAATTAGAACAAAAAGCTTATTAGCAAATTCCGTTTAGCTTTTACAACTTTAAATATAAGAAAGCAAATGTTACACAACAAAACAACTTCAAAAAGTTATTCAATTTAGAATAAATTAAAACGCAGTTTTTTATTCATGTAAAAAAACAGTATATGACTAGTTTAACAACATCGTAAAGCTGAACAAGTTTGCATTAATGAAATATTTCATTTTTTGTTTCCAGAGTTCGTTTAATGAGATTTTTCTTGTTCAGAGAAAAGAAATTAATGTACATTCATCTTTTCTGCTCCTTAATTGCAGTGATTCGCAAAGCAAAAAATTTATTGTATTCTATATTAGACTATAGATCTTTGATAAACTTTTAATAAGGCATTTAAATATTAAATAAAAAATGTGTAAAATTCCCCATTTTTGCTTAGAACAAAAATTTCATCTATTTGATTAGTATATAATATAATAAAGATATGAGTAATTTTATAAAAACCGCAAATAAAAAATATTTTCACGATTGGATACATGTTTTATGATTTTCAAAAATAAATATGTAGTAAATATTTTATAATTGTTATCAATTTGTTACTAAATTCAATAGTTATTTTAAAACTCAAAAGCACAATTATTTCTGGTTTAGGGCGTTTATTGTAATTATATTTTCAATAACACTTACTACTGGTATTACCTAAATCTCTACATTAAATCAATAGTTGAACTAAATTCTGACTTTAATCTCACGTCTTTAAAGTGAAAAACTTTATTCGGAGGCTAAATCAGGAGATAACTTTATACTCACTAATTAAACTCACCAGTTGAAGAAAATTTTGAATTCAAATTACCAGTTGAAACTAATTATGTTTTCAAATTTGACCGTTAAACTCAATTTATTAAAAATAAGAATCATTTTAATTCTACCTTTAAACCACCTGTCAAACCAAAATCTTATTTCAAATCACTCCTTGAACTAAATTTTGTTTTTAAGATCACTGCTTTTATTTGATTCTGATTTCAAATCATTAGCTAAACTAACTAATGATTTTAACTATTCGGTTAAACTCAATTTTCAATTTTCTAGTTCAATTAGATTTAAATTTCAAATGCATACAACACAAGTTGAAGAAAATCCTACTTCTAATCAATTATTAAACTAAATTCTAGTTTTAAAATCAACGGTTAAACTTAATTCTGGCTTTAATTTTAACTAACTTAGACTTCAAATTACTGGTTGAAAAAAATTAAGATTTAAAATTTGGTAATTAAATTCAATTCTGACTTTAAAGTCATAAGTTGAACTAAACGTTGTCTTTAAACATAAAAATTGATCTTAATTCTAACGTTAAAGCACCAACTAAAACAAAAATCTTATTTCAGATCATTCACTGGTTAAACTTAATTCGGACTTTCCTGATTTAGTTAAATTTTAATTAAAATGTACGTTTCAGCTAATTTTTTACTTAAGAAATGCTACAACTAGTCAGTAATTAAACTAATATCTGATTTTAAGATGAACTATTAAACTTTATTCTCTTTTTAATGCCAACTAAATTCTGACTTTAAATTCAAGAAATGTTCTTAATTTTGACACCAAGAATAGAGACATTGAAAGTAATATGCTGACAAATAAGCAATACTTCTTTTTTAACACCAAAAAAACACCCTAAACGACATTATTACCAACACCTTGCACCACATCAATACAATAACACCACCACTCTTACCCTTGCTGCAATTGACGTAGTAGGTTTCTCCAACATATCCCACAACCATTTTTGATACTGCGAACATTTGTCCTCCCCAAACTCTTCTTCGTCCCTTTGTCGAAGGGACTCTGCTTCTTTTCGCATTTCTTCGTGCACGTGCTCTTTCCTTTGATGATATTTGTGCTGGCAGCACGATTCGAGGTAGAGTTCATCGACGCCCCAGTACTCCAAGTCGTCGCTAAAGGCTAAAACACACATTTCGTCGACTAAGTGAAGTTTACCGGTGCGGTAGAAGTTGAGAATGGAGGAAAAGGATTTCGGATGGCGATCGAAGAAGTATTCGTTGTCTATGAGTGAATAGTCGTCACAAAGTTCGCTGAGGGCTTCGTGGGTGTTACAGTCTCGAAGGCGGCCGAGTCTACGGGAGAAATCCAGCTTTATATCTGAATTACTTCATAAGATAGACTATTTTCGGTTACCTTGTGTGTGGTAGACGATCCAAAGTCCTCCAGAGCACTTCATGTTTCACTCCACCTACGTTTATCACAACTCTTTTATTCAGTGCTTTCGATCTCATGATCATGAATGGTTCCGGAGGCAATGAAGACATGGACCTGGAAAGGTGGGAGTAAATTTTGTCTGTAGAAGTTATTGTTTGATCAATAACGTGTGAAGAAAAAATCACAAATGCCCATTTCTATTTAAACTCACTAAACCATGGTAGAAACAATGCCTTGCATTTCCACACAAGTAGGTGTCTATATTTTAAGCGTGATTACTTTGCGGTTAAATTTAGGTAATTGAATAATTGTCAATATTGAAGTGTGGAATACCAGCAATATAGATAATTTTAGTAGTACTATAAAATGGATTAATCGATTATTTACAATGACATCAGTCAATATAAACCTAATCAATAAGAACAATCTACTGATATTAGAAAATATACTATTCGCCTTATTTTTGAAAAAAATTAAGGCATTGCATAATATTGGTATTTATCGATTACCTGGAATAGGGTCGTTGTAATTGTAGCGGTAAAGGAGGCGGGGGTGGCGGAGGCGGGGGCGGAATGTGAGACGGCATTTGCTGTGGTAGCGGCATTGAGATCTGAGGAATGGAAGAGTACCGCAACTGATCCTTGTTGTCCAATGCCATGGTTAAGTCGGCCAGGGGCCCGCTCGGCTCCCAGCGTCGAACAGTCAGTGCCTAGAACATAAAACTACCATTTAAGAACCATTTTTAGCATTAATGGGATTTAGTATTTCTATTCTAAATGGCAAAACTTAAATTTTAACTCCATTTGCGGTTCATCCTATATTGGATGTACTTGTAAATGTTAAGAATTTAAAAAAAAATGAGCATTTAAATATTCTATATACCAAATATAACCACTTGATATCTGAGGTAGGGAAGTTCAGTTGGCCAAGTCAAGTCGTCTCAATTAACCACACACGCATTTATAAGTATTTGACTGAGTTTCTGTGGTTGTAAATCATTTCCCTTCTAAGTTCTCAGGGAAAATGGCGTCTGAGTGATTGTTTTATTAAAACTTTAATTTTTTTTTTCTATAAAAATATGGCTTAGCTAAATAGTGAAATATCGCAAGGTCATAAAATTCCACAAGCAACTAATGACAATTATGTACGCAAAAATAAAGATTTACACATAAAAACGGACCAAGTCGTTTTAGATATGTTCGAGGGTTTAAAAAAGAAAATAGTGTCAAATCGGACAATGAAATAATGAAAAGAATTTCAAAACTGACAAAAATAAATGAGCATGTTATAAAAAAAAAGGTGAGTATATTGTGTTACAATATGTACAGGGTCCATGAAATTTTTTGTTATTTACATGAATGCTTTTTTTTGAGGTTTTGCATTTTAGAATAGAGTTACTATAATCGTTAATTACCTCATTGCCGCTAGTGGTTGTAGTTCCGCCCCCACCACCCGCCTCCCGGTCGCCCACCATAGACATGGGGGGCTGGCTGGGGGTCGTGGTGGTGCTAGCCGTGCTGGTAACCCACTGCCCTGGTCGCCCTCACCCGCCACTGTCGTTGGCACACCGACCAACGTGTATCCGAGTCTGAAACAACAAAAAACAAATTTAAAAATATAAATATTCTAGGACTGAAAAATAATTGTTATTAACTTATTATTCATCGGTGCTTCAAATTTTACCAAGTATAACTCTACTTTTAATAGATTTATACAAATAAATTTTCGAGTGTCTGGATTTGACGGAATTTGTACGCAAGTAATTATTTTTAACAGCCGATAAATGTTGGGAATCAATAAACATTATTTGGCGTATTATTAACTGCATGTGAATCAAAATTTTATGTTTACCCCCTAAAACTAAGCTTTACGACACATTAAAAACAAATTTGAATGTTTAAAATGTTAGTTAAATTACAGGATCCGGGAAATTAAATTGTAAAAGTATAAAATGTACATTTGATTTATACTAACGAATAAAGTAACCGTATCCATTAACGAAACATAAAAAAAAATCAAGATTTATTTAAACAAAAGATTAGACCTACGACAAATTTGTATAAACGAAAATACTAGCAATATATTAGACAAATGAATATTAAAAATAAAGCTGAAGGATCACAAAACTCACACAAAATGAGAAGAAACTACAAATCAAGAGAGTTCAAGAAGGTATTTTCCAAACCAATTTAGATTTTCTTCTAAATATTTTACTAGTTTTTAATAAATTTGGTGAAAAAAAGTAAAGTAAGTTTACATTTCAACAATGAAAGCGATCTATTTTTACATAAAATTATTCGCACCCATATCAACAGGGCTATTGTTTTGATGTAAAAACAATGTGATTCTAAATTTAGGACTTTTTAGTCACTTTTGGAATGAATCCAACGAATAGTTCTAACAACCGTATTATCAGATAGTAACAAACAGTTCGTAAATAAAATTAAATAATATGGCAAATCAAATATTGTAATGTTTATCGATTAGCAAATTTGATCGGCTAATAAAATTAACAACACTGGTTCATGGGAACATCTTTTTATATGGGAAAATAATGAACTATAGAAAAATATTGATATACTGTAAAAATTATTAGAGATATAATAATAGTGAAATCAGTTATGATCTTTGTTGTGAAAATTATTGTTAACAGGGAAAAACATAATATTCATTCAATGATAGCCAGTAATTTATAAACTGAAAATCATAGCATACAACAAGATTAATCCAGTAAACAAAGAACCACCCTTAAGTAAGATTTTTAACTGGTACTATTTGTTATAAACAAACTTCCTGACTAAAAACTATATAAATTCAAATGGATCGAATTTTTTTTTCACAATTTGCAATATTTGCAATATTATACCATAGATTCCGATTACAGAAAGGTAACTTTTTAAACACCGATTATTATTTTATACCTGTATTATCCTTGTTAGGTCCTGTTCTACTCAAAAATTCCTAGAATTATTCTCTTTGGGAACAGATAAATTTGGGTCAAAACCTGCCATTTGGCTTTAGCTCATCTTTAATAATTCCCTTTCTGGCACATACAGCAAACTTCCTATGGAACATTAAGTAGAATTCGACTGAAAAAAGTATGAGATGGATCTTGAATGCAGCCAAAACATATCCGAGAGTAAACATGAAATTTGTTGCGACCTGAGTAACCCACTAGAAATTCCTAATATTTCAGATATTTCCTGGCACACTGAGCAGGTCATACGGTATAGGAGTAGCGAAAATGAGCAACACATTTTAAGAGGGTAAATTTAAAATTATTAATCATGATTCGTATTTGTTATTGCAGGAAATCGCCTAGAAGAGTTCTATTTTTGAATAGTACAATCATATTTTTTTGTACAGTGTAGTGTGAATAGTGAAAAATAATAAACCATATACTAACAGCCAATATTTAATTAATAAATTAATGAAATTTTGTAATTGAGAATACACTGTACGAAAGAAGAACCTTAGTGAAAAGTTTGAATTGAACCATTAATTTTATTTTGTTTATTACATATTTTCTAAGAAGTTTAATACACTATTAAATTTCAATTTATAAATTTTACAATCAAAAAAGCGTTCGAAAAACCTGAATCTCTTTTTAGGTCCTGTAGAATTTTATGCATAGCATATAAAAATGGACTGTAGAGACTGGTTTAGAATCATAATATGCATAAAATCTATGTACTTAGTTTCGTAAATAAATCCATTCCATCCAATAAATAACTGATAAATTGCTTTATTATTCAACAACTTAATGAAGATAACTATTTTCAAACATTTAAACTTTAATAATAACAGTTGCGAGTTTTTCAAATAGTGTTCATAATGTTTGACACAAACTTTCACTGATCATTAAATACTTGAACTTAAACGTAGGGTGACAACTTATATTTTTAAATATACATTTTTTTATTGGGCTATTTAATTAGAGTTCTTTCAGTGATTTACAATATTTGACAAACAATTACTCATTCACTAATCACAACTTAAACTAACTTAATTTTAGACATGTGATCTGAAGAGTCATTGAACTTTTAAACTTAAACTTATGGTGACAATTTATATTTTAAATAATGTGAAGGGCGACAAACAACTTGAGAGAATCTATTTTTGAACGGAGAGTGAGTGTGTGCATTGCTCAGCAACTTCTTAGTGACTCTTTTCTTTTGGAATTGGAGTAACTATGACTGTGACTTTGGAAGTGAGTACAATTAGAATTAGTTAAATGTGATCTAAGAGAGGGCAGTTTTCATTGGTCAATTTTTATGGAGTATATTAGCGAAATGTTGATGGGTTGAAGTAAAAATTGTGGACGTGACAAATCGCATGAATAAAATTATTTTGGAGAATGTGCAGGATGTACTAATGAGAGTGGAATATTATTTTAACTTGTTTTAAATTAGCGAATTTTAATCAAGTCCTATTTAGTAAGATTGTTTATGAAGCCTTTAAGTTCAAATTTAAATACTTAACAATCAAATGAAAATTGATTTATAAAACCTTAGATATAAAAAACCCTGAATAATCGTTGATTATTAAAATAGTACCGCTGTCCGAGGATGACTCGTTAATATTTTTCCTAATGAAATAAAAAGGAGGTCTTTTAAAGGCCCGAAAACTTATTTTGTTTATACTATTTTCCATTTTTTAATTTTTGTTTTTTATTAAGTAGTTCGTTATTTTTCAATTATTAATATACGAAATCGGATTATTAATGAGACCGGCAAAAGAAAACTATTTCGTAAATTATTATTCCAATTCAGTAATTTTATTAATTTTAATTTCTTGATCATTTAAAATGTTATTCTTGTTATGTAAATCACAATTTTCGCCCAAATAAACTGTTGAGAAAACATATCGCTTTTTATTGATAATTAAGTAGAGTAATCCTCAGTTTTTCCTGCTAGTATCCTTTTCTTGTTTTCTCGAAGGTTCCAGAAAATTCTAGAACTTTACCAGAATATTCTTGACGGTTTCGAGAATGTTCGGAAAACTGTCATAGGTTAGTTCCGGGTCTTGGCAACTGAATCTTATAAATATTAAATTTATTTATTTATAGTTATAGTATGACTACTTGATAAATTATTTATACCTGATATTCGTCTAATAATTTATATCATCTTCTTTCGTCCACATGAAAAAACTTTCACATTCTTTCGTCAGACGTGAAAAGACTGTGTTATTTCTGGATATAAAATAATCGGTCTGTTACGGTACCTAGTTCTACAATTATTATTCTACATCCAATAATTTAATTATTATTTTCATGACGGCAAATTTCCCAAGGTTTCCGACGGTATCATATTACTTTTTAATGGATTACTCTTTCCATCTTGTACAAAAAAAGCCGGTTCACTCACGCAGTTGCTGTAAATGGGTAAATGTTTATTCATTAGATCAATTAAACGGGACAATTTCACCCTCTTACTCCAATTAGGGTTTAATTACGACAGTAGCACACTAAAGTTCCCATTTGTTCCCCTAGACTTGATTATCAAGAGTTCATTACATCATTACTGTCATTACACGTTATTGTGAAACGAGTGTTCCGAGCCATTTGGGTTATTAGCTTAGTTAGGAAGTGTAACAGGAGCAGTGTGATGAAAAAATATGGAATAAAATAAAAATAATAGAACTTATGCTTAGATTAGCCACCAAGAAAAGGAACGGGGAAATAAATCAAACGAATTTATCTATGATAGCCTGGATATAAATCTATCATCAAATTTGAGTTAGGTATTGAACGTTATTATCTGAGTAGATAATGAATCCATTATCTAACTCGTTTGGTTAATGAAATCAGTACCAAAATTTAATTATTTTTTAATAAAATTTGAAAAAGAAAACAATCACTTATGGATGTTGATAACAATATTCTTGAATTTAAACAAGTTAATTCCAGGCCAACACCGTACTCCAATTTTTCACTTTGTTTCCCTCACAACATTTGCTCAAACATACATAACCTTATTAGTATTTTATTCTCTATATTTGTGAAATTAGTAACGAAATTGCTTTCTTTGCAAAATCTTCAATATGCGATGCATGACTTTCAGATTCAGATTTCAGAGTCATATTAACGCGTTTTCTAAGAGAAATTAAAAATAGTTGACGTTGTTGTAACAAACTGACAAGTTTCAATATCAATAAATAACTGCTATTACAAAATCGCTGCTTCAATTTTAAATAAAATATTCACCAATTGTCAAGTAAATTAAATCGAAATGTTATTCATATTTATGAATATTTGAAGTTGTCGATAATTCTGGGCTTTGGTCTTGCAACGTACACATTCTTATGTTAATTATGACTTTATTCCATTAATAAAATAAATAAACTATTATCTTCTCCTATTAAAAAAACTACAATAAATAAATATAACCTAATCTATCTAACACTATTTTAATCAAACTTAACAGTTGGTATTTTCGTGCCATTTTAAATACGAAAATTAAAAATTGAAATCACTTGTTTTAATTCGGTGGCATCTAATACATTCCGGGAGATAATGTTTTTATTATAAATTGAATGTAATATTAATTGATTTATCTTGTATTTAATTACAACGGCTTGTAATATAATCTTCAGAATCCCTCAGAGTATTGAAGTAACTAAACAAACAAGATGTTAACGATTAGACGAATCTGTCAAATGCTTTTAGCAAAAAATTAATTTTGCTTCTGCTGTACAGAAAGCTAAAGTAAATAAGTAGTAAACTTACAATCGAAATTAAAATTAAAAAATTATTTTAGTAGTTAATTTAAATACTTAAAATTTAAAAATGGCCAAAAGTGAGTCAAAGCCTTTAGTGCAAGTCTGCATTGTTATAGTTAATAATTATATATATATATATTGTAAATAGAAAGTATTAACCCTGATTACCCTTATTTTCATTCTTGCTAAAAAAATATAAAAGCGAAATATAAAAAAACACGTAAAAATAATTCATTATATACAATATATAAATATTTTATTATATTTGTTATTTAGTTTATAGATGATATAAAATAAAATTTATTTCAATAGAAATGCATTACTACAATCATAGAATTTGGTGAAACTAAAAAGAAATGGTCTTTAAAATTATTTTAATCAAAATTCTATCCAAACTAGTTGGCAATTTTACATACTTTAAGGAGAATGTGAAGTATTAGTAAACATTATTCATAGCCTATAACAATAATTTAACAAAAATCTATCGAAAATTGGTTTCATGCTGGAACTTAATAATACTAGTTACGTAAGTAATTAAAAGATTATATGAATTTCCTTAACTACTATCTATATTTCGTATTAGAATTAACTAAACAAATTTCTAAATTTTCGAACTTAAATTTGTTTGGCTAACTCTTATACTATGACACTTAGCGGCCGTATCTGATTTATACGAAGCAGAATGGCATTAAAGACGAAAACATAATGGAAAAATTCTTTGTTAATCTCAGTGAGCACCCACTAAATCTGATTTGGACATGTATAAATGGAATAACATTGAAGAAATCCTTTTTGTGTACTATTAGGATTTACGCTTTCTAGATGACTACGTATTTCGTAAGTTAGTAGTAAGTAAAGAGCCTGGCTCAAGATGTTTATGTTGAAAATAAATTGATTTTAATCAATATGTTGTCAAAATATTAGGGTTATCTTTCTACAGAATTGATGGACTACATTATATATTAATTTGATTTAGTATTAACTGATACATGTCAAATATTCACTAAAAAATGAATTCGAATGAAGATGTATTGGCTGTTATTTTGTATTAATCCTTGGTATTTATATTTTTTTCTGGTAAATCTTGGTAACCCATAAACAAAAACACAAATAAATGGTTTTCAGATTTGCCATTTTTGCTGTCAAACAATTTTAAATATTGTATTCAAAATGTATGTGTAAAATTTTATGCACACCATAATTGATTTTTACATAACAGTGGACTGTATTTTTACGGAGATATTGGCTTAGAATTATCTAGGCATAAATCCTATGTGATAATCTTTTTAAACAAATCAATTCCATCCAATAAATAACTAATAAACTATTTATATTTTAACAACTTTAATGAAGATAACGAAGTTAAAACTTTACACTTAACAAAAACTTTAATGAGAGTACTTTGAGTGTTTTAGATAATATTTGGCACAAACTTTTCACTGATTAACTTAACTTAAAACTAAACTCATTTTTATATATGTGGTCTGAAAAGTCATTAAATATTTAAACTTAAACTTTTGGGTGATGAATCTATTTTTGAGCGGAGAGTGAGTGTGTGCATCGCTCAGTGACTTCTTAGCGACTCTTGCGTTCTGGAACTGTAGATGTGATGGTGATGGTGATCACGTTTTATTGGTTAACCGGGAGCTTAAAGAGGACAGTTTTCATTGGCCAATTTTGTAGTGTATATTATCGAAATGTTGATTGGTTGAAATAAAAATTGGGGACGTGACAAATTGTACGGATAAATTTATTTTGGAGAATATATAGGTAGTACTAATCTCACTAAAATATTATTTTAACGTGTTTAAAATGAGTGAATTATAAAAATTGTTTATGTGATAATAATTAGAAAATTAAAGCAGATTCATCCTAGAAAAGAACACAATGATTTTCCATAAATATTTGCATACTTAGAACATATCGTCTATCTTTTCCGATCCTTACAAGAATCGTTTCAACTATTTTAGCAATAAGTATAGTTAACAGAGTGATAATTTATCATCTTTAATAGGGAGACACTCAATATCCAGAAATAAATAAATTTTATTCCGGTAATCTCTCCAAATGGCGAAAAAACAATTCTTTTGAACCAGGGCCTGTTAGGAAAGTTTCGAAACCAATATTTTACATGGCAGAGAGGAAACACTTCATGATAGTATGGATAACGTGATGCAAAATATAAAAAAAAGATATTTGGTTAAAAAATCAAATAAAAGATCCGCGAATCAACTGTCTAACAACCCAATCCAACCAAAATTTTAAAATTTGCGAGTGAGTCCTCTAACTGGAAGATACAATTCTGCTTGGTAATTTAGTTTTTATTTGTATTCTATTTGAAGAAATAAATGTCAATGTTCAATAGTTAACTTTTAACATTAGCTCTTATTGTGTTCTCTAATTCCTGTAGAGATTGGGGCAAGTCTTTAAAAACTACACATTTCAAATTATACCAATGAGGATTTCAGGTACTGCCTCATTCCATTTTAATGAGGCGTAGCACAACTCAAATATTGATATTTTTTAGAACTAATTAATGTGTCACAGAAGCTATATATTTCTTAAATTTTATACAAACCTCTCGAAGATCATCTCAAAAATATTTGAGAATACGAACAGTTCGTTTATACCGTTCTCTTTATATATTGAATTTTAAATGTTATTTTGACGTTATTGCAACCGCATATTTCTGTAGTTTTAGTATCTCTCTATTTACAGCTTACTATTAAAATATATTGTAATATACATGAACTCTTTTGTAATTGTAATTATAGTATGAATATAAATAATCATATAATTATTTGGAAATTTAAAAGATAAAATTACATCTTCGGAAAAATATATATGAAATTAGTCAAGAAACGTTATTCAATATTTTTTAATTAAAATTTTTGTAAATAATTAAGAAGCATTAACTACAAATACACTGGAATAAAAATAAATGATAGTCATGATTTATTAATGTGTTTGATTATATTTGTCTCGAGAACTATATCGACTTTTCCGTCGTACTTTGTTGTTATTGTCTAAAATAAATTGAAAACGTTCGAATTTGCTTTTTGTTGTTTGGTGTTCAAGCTTTCCTTTGTTTTTATTTCGAAAAGAAATATTTTGTATTGGTGTTCACCGACCCGAATCAGCTTACAAAAAAAAAGTTATTATAAACACCATAATGTAGTAGTGTATATTATCTTCAAAGTTTATTTTTGAAAAATGAATAATGCGATCTCTCATGTGCAAATATTGTCAGTTCGATCTAAAATTAAATTTCGGTATCCGCAGTATCCGAAAGCAATATGTTTCGAATTTTTATCGATATTTATCGGTCTTGTAGATCTCCAGTAACAAATTAAGAGTATTGCAAATTTTACTAATTTCACTTGACAGCTATTTGACATCTGATTGACAACTCGTTGATAGTTATTTGACAGATCAATCACGTGAATTCAATTGGATAGCCTAATAAAATATAGAATTGTATGCATAGCATAATTAATTATTTCTCAAAAATGGACGGTATTTTTAAGTGGTTACTAAGACTTAATTATCTATACATAAATCATATGTGGTTATCTTCTCAAACATGTGAATTGCATCCAATAAAATCTGATAAACTGGTTTATTCTTTAACAGCTTTAATGAAGATAACGAAGTTCAACACTTACACTTAACAATAATTTTAGTTAGAGTTCTTTCAGTGATTTTCAAAATATTTACTGATTCACTAATCACAACTTAAACTAACTTAATTTTAGACAAGTGATCTGAAGAGTTATTGAACATTTAAACTTAAACTTGTGGTGACAATTTATATTTGAAATAATATGAAGTGCGATAAACGACTTGAGAGAATCTAGTTTTGAGCGGAGAGTGAGTGTGTGCATTGGTCAGGAACTTTTTTTAGCGACTCTTTTGTTCTGGAATTGGAGCGACTGTGACGTTAGGGGTAATCACCACTGATTGGTTAATTGTGTGGTCAGAGAGCAGTTTTCATTGGTCAATTTTATATATATTAGCGAAATATTGATTGGCTGAACTAAAAATTGCGGACGTAACAAATTGCTTGCATAAAATTATTTTTTATGAGCGAATTTTAAACAAAAAATATATTTATTTTTTCTTAAGCTGGTTTTTCTGTCTCCAGTCTTTTGAGTATTCTGTTTTCAGAATGTCCAAACGTTCTCAATTGTACTTTTGTTATTTTGTTAATAATCAGCTTGATCTTTAGGTTTTAATTTCGAATCCTATCTTTTTTTGCTTCTTTTCGATTTTCTTCAGGAAATTTATTTCCGTTGACTACTCTCTATAATATTTCAGTTTTAATGTGTTTTGGTGCTTCTTTTTCGTATAGGATTGTAGTTTTTATTGTATTAAACATTATACCTGCTTTTTCATGCAAGTTTACCATTATTTTCTATTACATTTCTTAAATATTTGCAATTTACTTAATTGTTTATTTTGTTTCCTTGTATTTGGATGCTGTGCATTTGCTTTTTTCTGGATATTTTCATACTTCTAGTTTTGCTTATATTTATTTTCATATTTTTTTTATTCATTACTTCTGAAACATGTGGTAAGTCTTCTTCTGAATCTGCTATTAGGATCATATAATCCGCGAATATTAGTTCTGTTAGGTGCGTTAATTCCATCTTACAATACCCTGGATAAACTCTTTGAATTTCGTTTCTGCTATTTTTACTCATCCATCACATTTTATAAAAATATCTCAATAAAGTACTCGGGTTTTTTAAAATTTACAAAATCAATCGGAAAAAGTAATAGTGATATTTGTACTTACTTTAAAAGTAGTTAATATTGGAATATTTCTGGAAAGTACAAATTGACCCTTTAAACGGTGATTAAATAATTAATTTATTCTTGCAATTTGTTTAAAATATAGGCCCATTTGGAAAACCGGACGATGGAGACGGAGGTTTTTTGGGATTTTCTTCCTGTTAAAAGCTTCTCGCTTGGGATTGTAACCCCTTAATAAATTCTTCATTTTGTCAGATTTTTAAAAAGCACAAAATTCATTAATAACCCAATAAAGTAATAAAAGCACTTATATCCAAATCCGTCTTCTAAGGATTTGGTTAAATTATAAATAAAAAATACTAATGACGCTAACCAATAAGAACATCGCGTCGGGCAAGCAAAAAATGATCAATGGTCATTTTTTTAACCAGTAGAAGTTTAACCCTCATCCCAAAATATTTAGTTACTAAACTAATATTACGTTAATGTTTATTTTAGTAAGTAACAGTATCAAATCTGATTAATAATGAGCTCGGCGAGGTTTAGTAATCTAGTCCAGTGAGTACATGAAACAGGTAAGTGCGAATTTTCTTAAAATTAACACTGTACGACTATAGTCTGAATAATCCCCCATGCTTGATATTTATTAAGTCACTTGCTACCGCTCGGTATATAATAATTCAATCCATCTTTGAGTTCAATATCGTATTACCAACTTGTAGGAAAGAGACCAAGTACATGGAACTAATAAGAAGCGCCGTGGCGATACACGCGATTCAATTTGGAGTCATGCAAACATATTACATTGTCTTTATCTTGTTTTTTACGAGTTTCCCATATATCTTCTCTTTTAATGTGGTCGAAAACTTAACCTAAATTGATGAGGCGTAATTAAATGTCTCTATCCTTTAATTTATTAAATTCTCGCCGGTTGTTTAATAGAAATAGCAGTTCATTTGTGCTTCTTCGAATTACGTTATATTCTCCTGACGTGTTTGCCAACTTTAACATCTTTATTGCTTCTACTACTTCTACTTCTCTTAGGTACTCAAATTCTTCTGCTTTATGTACTTCTATCTGGTCTCCTATGATTTCAGCTTCTATGAGTTCTTTAAAGTATATTGTTTCCATCTTTCATTATTTATCTCTCGTCTACAATTATATATTTTTATTTTTATTTTTATTTTATATTCTTTATATTATATTCCTTCTTTTTCCTTAGTAGTTTTAGTGTTTAATAGATTCACTTTTGATTTCCTTATTGATTTTCTGGAAATTCATATTTAAATTTTGTCCATTTGCAAGATGTCAGAAATGAAAAAAGAAAACTTGTTATTTATATGTAACCATTTCTAAGTTTAATATTTGCTGCTACCTCCGTATGTGTAAAAAAAATTTAATATTATCTATTCTGGACATTTGTAAAAATAGGTAAGGATATTATTTTTATGTAATAAACAAATACATCTACAAATTTTACAATTTAATACAATCTCTTCAAGTTAAGAAACTGTTTGAATCATATTTTATTAATACTTTTCAGCAACGTTTTTGTTTGTTTCGTCTAACTATATGATAATTGTATTGTATGTACATGTTCTACAAATACCTATATACCTACATGTGCTTTTCAGCCTATATATAACATCAAAAAGTCGGCATTTAAAAAAAAAAGAGCCTCCAGTGTTTTATTTTTATTTGATTCTATAATGTCAAAAAAATCGTTCTCTTAACTTACAGGCATGTAAAAACAAATATTTTTTATAACAAATTGCAAAATGCCATTTTAGCATATGATAATGAAAAATTAAATTAAATATAAAATAATAATTTATATTTATATCTGAATTTCCACAATATTACAAAGCTTTTTCAATTTTTTTTCCTCGACCAAGATTTCGCCAATCTAGCACTGTCAAGAGGGACGTAAGTGATAATGCTAGATAGGCCAAACCTTGAAACCTTGGTCAAGAAAATATAATTTAAAAATGTTTGTAATACTGTGGAAATTCAAATAAGTATGATTTATCTTTTTATATTTATTATGAATTAATTTCACAAAGTAGGGGTTGAAACAATTAATTAAAAAAAAATATTCGAGAATGCAAAAGAATTTCGGAATCGAATAACATTTTTTTCAAATCTGCATCCTGCAGTTTAAAAATTACTAAAATTGTCAAGAGAAAATTTTTACATTTATCATTAATTTATTTGACATAATTATCATCTTCAATTTGCTGCCCACATTTTTATAGGTGGATGTAAAAGTATTTTATATCCTGACTTTTATGTTGTGTAGACAAAAGCTGGTGCGTCTCCACTTAATAAATATCATGTGAAAGTCAACATTTAATAAGAGTTTTCAAAAAAATCATTCTACGAAAATTTCACATTATTTAAAAAATATAAAAAACTTCTCCATTTCAACAGTTATCAATTAAAAGTATACTCCTTGATCTTTTTTATTGGGTTTTAATCATTAATAAAAGTAAATAAACAATAGCGCGATAAAAATTCCAATTTCTATAATATAAACTAACATCAATTTGATTGTTTTCCCAAAAATCAATAACAAGTTTAAAATATTTTAAGAATTGGAAATCTTAAACTTGAAATTTGATGTTATAACATTGACACGTTTAATGTGAGGTCACCCATAAGTTTATTTATACACTCAGATCACTCATATTTTTCGTACCCGAATCGCTATTTAACAGTGGATGTTGTATCAAAATTGTTTACTATATTTCTCCAAAGGCTTCGCTATAAATTTTAATCATTTTCTATAGTTTAATTTACCCGATATTTCTAAAATAATTATCCAAACTTGAAATGACGCCATTACACTTTGTTCCAAATTCAAAAGTAGGCAAGAGTTGTTTGTCTGAAAGTTTTCTTAAGTTCGAACTAAAAAAAGGGGACAATGAAAATATACTCTCATTAAATTTTTAAATGCGCGTGAATAGGGATCGATAAAGAGCAGAAAGAGTGAAGGACTAAAGGAGTAGAAAGGGATGTTTTACAATCGGAATCGTTTCAGTAAAGGACAACTCGGTGACATTTGGATGTTTTTATTCCTGTATTGGAAAATTAAATTGGAATACGAAACTATATAGTTCTGGTTATTGAAAATTGAGTAAAAATAGTATTGTTTATAACCAATTTAATTCACGTCTCCATGATCTATGAGCAGGAAATTAAAATGTAAATTATTATCTTTGGCTGGCTATTTTTGAACCAAGATCTAATTTCCAAGTAGGTATATTGTTAAGTATTGGGTTGTTTTTCTTTCAAAAAATATATGAAAGGATCTAAATACTATTTTCAGGGAGTTTTAACCCGCTGCGTAACTTGGTTAATGGAAATTAGAGGCTGAGTGAAACAATAACAATTTATTTATTATTATATATTACGGCAACTTACACCTTAAAACAAATAACAGATTTAATCGCAGGGGTAGGCAATATCAACTCCTCGTTCATCCGAGAACAACTTCCAATCTCTTTTTATTTTTCCCAACCAAGAAGACCCCCAATGTTTATTAATTTTGATGACTCTAACAAAAATGTTTATTTATTATCCGATCGCGACCTTGCCTCAAAACTTTCTCTCGCGTAATACTAAATAAAAAGTGAATGGTCTAATTTAGAAAATATTAAATAAAAAATAAGTTCTATGTACAGGGCGGTATTTAACTAAATCCCTGTACATACTATCGTAACAATATTATTTGTTTACTCCATTTTCACCCATGACATGATTGAAGAACACCTTTCTAGGACAAGTAAGAAAGATAACCACCGTTTGTCCACTGAGGTCACGATTAGAGTAAATGGGAATATGTCACTCACACTATAAAGATTCTACTTTTGATTATTTAATCATCAACTACGTATCTCTAACGACTACTTCGTAATAAAGCACAATTAAATGTTTTCAACTGCACTAGGATTTAACTTCGTTAGTTTTATGATCGAAAGTGTTATTTTTGTATAAGAAATATATAGGTCACGGCAAAATTACTTTCCATTAATTCCCTGTGCTTAATTTCCCGGGTAAACAATAATTTTGCAAAACAACAACATTCTAAAACAAACAATTCGACTAATCGTCTAATTTATTAAATAGCTCATCATAGAATAACATCGACTCATGTTCAAATGAAAATCTGGAAACCTGTTGACGTCACGTATAAAAACTAATTCCGAATCTTTTCTACATTCAATATTTATGAGTTCTTTGTTTTCCTGCCACCGGAAACACTGATTAAAATGCGGTGTGAATAGTAAAAGAACAAAACTACTAAATAAAATGGGGCGTCTTGATTAATATCACTTTTAGCTTGATAGCTGTAGTTTTTCAGTGCACTTTCAACGGAACAAGATTAACTAAATTTGAAATAATTTAAGTGCATTCGTTCATTTATTTCTATTATGAAAAAAAATATGTTTCACTTTTAATAAAGAATTAATGCTGATAAAACCTCACATTCTAAACAAATAATTAATGGGATAAATAGAAATAGTTACAATCTGTAGACTTATTGTCAAAGCTGGTATATTTAGTTCATTAATGCAGACAGAATATCGTCATATGAATCAGAAAACCTCGATTTGGGTTTAGATGCTTTCTCTTGGTTAGAGGCTGAACTCACAACTTTCCTTAACCACCAACTCAGAATCTTTACAGCTTTTTAGTCAAAAAATTTTCAATCCATAAAACTAAAGGCAACAAAATGGGACAGATTTTCCACTCTTCTCGAAAAAACTAAAAGTAAAGTTACGAAATTTTCTGATTAGAGTCATGATTTAGAGCAAAAGTAAAATATTTGGCATCATTAATCATTTTTCTGGATTATTTTTAAACTAAGCAATAAAATAAGTTTTTTTATGTAGTAATATACTTACTAAATGTACTCCTTTACAATAAATGGAATAAATCTAATTATCAAGATCATAATTAATGTTAAGTAAATCCGAATTCGTTTGTCTTCATTCATAAACTCTATAATAATTATTAGTTAAAAGTTAAAATATAATGCCCTGAATACGAAAAATATAAAAATTTTAACAATGAAATTAAATTGTAGATTCATACTATTAAAATAAAAGCAAAAAAAATTTAGAAAATATCCAGTCTGGTTAAGCGGCTCAAAGAAGTCGGGGTCTAAAGACGCGAGTAGTCTGATCTAGAGACTCAAGTTGTCTTGTCCAAGGACTCAGATGAGACTAGGAGAAACTCCAAACAAGTTTCTTTTTTCGGTCTCCGGATAGTTTTGATTCACAACATGGGCATGTTTTCTTCAAAATTTGCCAAGTTAAAGTAAGTAGAACTTGCTTTTTTATATTAAGAGTTTTTGTTCACAGGTTAAGGATAGAGTTTACCTTAGCATTTTGGTTCTAATTATTAGAAAAGAGAGTTAGAGTTTGATCAGTCACTTTGTTTTTCTAACGACGAGTAAGGATAACTTTGAGTCAATAGCACCATCTACAGGGAGCAGATCATTATAGGTTTTTCCGGTCACTGAAAGTTAAGTTAAATCTTAGAATAAACTCACGGGTATTATTTCAACCTGACTTGCAAATTTTGTCTCAGTGTATTTATTTTAGCACAATCGGTGTAAGATAATTATCTCTTAAACGAAGGTAATTTTCCCCTTTTGAGAAATTGAGCGCGATAAAACTCTTTCACTCCTTACTTGTGGGGAGCATTTTAGTGATTTATTTAGCCAGAAGTATTATTTAACATTCCTTTAAAACACCTGTTCTGTTGTTTTGGGTCAATTTATAAGTGTTTTTTTTTTTAATTAACCTAAATAGAACGTTATTATTAAAAATGTGTTCATTTTACTTTAACGGATTTCCGATGGATAAGAGTCGGGAACGGAAATTAGTGAAGAGGAGATTTTATTTTTCATAGAGGCAAAGTACTGTGTTTTCCAGACGTTTTCACAAGGATAGCCTAAATTTTCTATAAAAATTGTATTTTTTTGGTAAATCTTCTGCTCGAACCTAGGAGAAACCTCCTTAGATATTTTTTGATACCTAAACTTTTTCTTACACAAATTGAATAACAAATCACTTAAAAAAAGGTTTATATTATGACTTGATTTTTTGTTTAATTTGTTTCATTTTGTTTATTTAATTTTTTTAATTGTATTATTGTATTGCATAAGGATTCAAAATTTTTTATTTTACAACGTTCCCTTAAAGTAAAGTGTCTAAACCCTCGTTTAAATTTATCGTTCTAAAGTCTTCAGAATATTGCGTGTTTTATGGGTGACAGTTGAAAATGCTGATAAGGTTTTTACCTAATTTTCACATTAGGGACCTACATTTTTATCTCAGCGTGATGTTTCATATTTTATTGGTGGTCACAGAGAAAAAGGATACCTCACGAATTAGATTTCTGCTCTTAGAGACTTGTAGTTTTACAATTTATGCTCCAAATTTTATTATTCCATTATTATGAATTAAAAAGAAAGTATCAAAATAAATTTTAAAACTTAAGACATTTCCCCTTATTTCTTTCCTTACTCGTTCATTTTAATGTCAGTTTATAATTAAAAATAATTTTAAAATGATTAGTTGTTCTGAGGTTATTAGTTGTCGATTTAATTTCACGAGAGTCTCCGTTTCTTTGAAAATACGTTCTAATTCGGATTATGAATTTGCTCCAGTGCAGCCAAAGTAATTGCCACTGTTATCCGACTCGACCTACTTTGTTGAAATTGGAACATTTGGAAATTTCTGATCCGAAGAAAATGTGTCTGAACTAGATAATTGGGATGTTCTCTTATATACGTGTTGATGAATAGGGAAGGAGATTCAGATTCAAATTTATATGTATATTGGTTAATTTCATGACCTAATTCTTTAAAAAAATTACAAAATGGGATTTGAATTCAGTTACAAGAACAATATGGATAGAAATGGATTAAAATATATAATTGTACTTGACCACTTGTAATTTCATCAATATTAAGACAAAATTCATTATTATCTGTCTTTGGGACATTCTGTATCCTTCAAAATAATTTAAAAATGTGGAACTTAGAGGTCTGGGACAGAACATATTTTTTTTAAAATGAGTAAATTCATTTCTAAAAAAAAAAACAGTACCGCCTAACAGAAATATATAAATAAAATTGCAATATAACCCACCATGAATTCCAGAATTTTATTTCATAAAAATTTTATATTTTTAATGTTACAGTAAATTGCTGGTTCACGATATCAGAAAATAGTTTTCGTGTTTTATTAATTTCATTAAGGAAAAGTTGCATGTTTCGTCTTTCTAGTTTAAAAATAAATATATTGTAAATTAAAAAGGCATTACAATTAGCAGACATTTGTTTCACGTAATTCCGCAGACATTAAATTTAATTGGTTCTAAAATAAAACATGAAGCCAATTTTATTATGGAAATTTCTAATTTCAATCAAGAATCATATTTTTGTACGAAAGTGAGTCTATACTTTCAAATTGATATTCCTCGAACAGATTTAGTAAATCCCAGGTATGAATTTCGATGCTATTCTAAAAACTCCGTGTAAAAAAGAAAAAAAGACCTTCGTTCCAATTTTTGCAATTATCTTATATCATATAACTCCGTGTATAAAGGAAAAAACACTCTGTTCTAATTATAACAATTATCTCATATCTATAAATCGGAAAATTGGAAACGCTCTTTATTAAATTAGAGGTAGCAAATTCTATTTACTTAATTAATCGATATTCCATTCGTAAATATAAATATTCAACAGTTATATTGTTACGATTTAACTATGTAGAAACTATCACATTGGGGAAACGTTAGAGCTACGAATATAGTTATCGATTAGCTCGTCTTGAACACGAACGAGTTTCTATAAAATTGTTATCACGATCATAGCTATTCCTGAAAATAAAAATATTGGTAAGTAATTTACTCAGAAGAACAATTACAAATTAATTGTGTGTTAAATTGTTTCTATAGATGTAACAAGTAGATTTTCAAATTACCTACCTGTCTATTAAAGCAAATTTTACTAATTCCTCCTTTATTATCCAAATCTTAAGATCGATTCAAAATTTAGTGAATGTTAAACAGAAATATTATGATTTAACAAAATGTCCTATCAGTTTCAATATCTTAAAGTATTGGTAACATCGTAAATTCCTGACAATAAAAAACTTTCACTTCGCACCTAAAAAACCTAACATATTCTCTATTTCATTTTTCCCGATCACAAATGATTAAACGCAACCTTGAATTGAGTTATTAGAAAAAACACTGAACATTTCGCTACATACATCTTATATTTAAGCTAAGCTCTATAATTTATATCAAAGGCATATTGTTGGTACAAAATCGGCAAGTAGCAACAAATAATATAACAACAATTCTAACCATTTATGAATTCATGGTTTAGAACCATTTTAGCTATTGTTGTCTTAGACGAAGTGTTTGGCAAAAAATCCCAAAATTTTACAGTTAATTGCTGAATGATAAATGAATTTCTAGCAAAAAAGTGATTTTTGAGAAAACATATTTTTATTAGCTTCCCTTTCAAACTTTGCACCTATCTTCCCAACACCCTGTATATATATTAAAGTGAAAAAGAATGTAAACTATTAAAAAACATTATTTGTCCATAAGGATGTGGAAATTGTAACTAGAACTTGTAAATATTTCAATTGTCAAATAAATCAATATTGAAGTAGAAGTTCTGGATTTTATTTTTTATCCTAACTGCATGACACTAATAGACACGGTAGTTTATTTTAACAAACACATGTCGAGTTCTACCATTTGCGTTCAAGACATGTTCTAACAGTGAAGTTAGTCTCCATTTTTAGTTAAGCAAGGAGGAATGTTATGTCTAAAAAAATAGTTATTTACGTAACCAGTTATGAAAAGATTTTTGTAACGTGTTAAGCACAAAATTTTAACTAACCCCCCTTTAAAATAGAGAGTTATGGGGTTAAAAATATAATAAAGCTTACAGATAAATTGAACTTCATTGCTTTACTTGGGCGTTGCTGTCAATGATGAATTTTTTATTGCAAATTAAACTGAAAGTCCTGTTGATATAAAGGAATTAGCTAATTTAGCAATAAATTCAATAATAGCCAGTAAATCAAGAAGAAGTATATAAGAAATTTGAAAAAGATGTCGAAAGAAAGGAGTAAAAAATGTTTGTGAAAAGGTTCTGTTGGCGTACTTCGAAGTGATAAAAAACTACAATATAGAGTACCTACTCAATGTTGAAAGCAGAATTAAATGTAAAAAAGAAATATTGACATCCAAGAATATTTTACTTTAGTATCATTTTTAATACCAGGGCTCTGAGGGTTATCACGCCAAAAAATCAGATTTTTTCAAAACTTTGAAATTTTTATTATAGTTACTATTCTGATTTGATACATTATACAGGTTTAGAAAGTATTTAAAAGGATATAAACGAAAATTGAGTGGAACGATGTTGCCACTTCGATGTATCCCTACTTCAAGATATTAGTAATACGTTCTCTCTCTTTCATAACACGTTCTTCATCACTCACAAGTATTTGTGTATAACCTCAAATATTCAGGCCAAATCTGTATATATTAATTTCCGTCAAAATTAATTATATAATTAGTGATTTAGTGAAACAGACAATTATAAAAAATCTGAGGTTTCAAAAGGTCAAAAATGCATATAAAATTTGACATTTAATAACGAAGTTAGATAAAAAATATTTCAAATTTCTGAGTTTTGCTTAAGAAAAGTACTCTACAAAAAAACAGGAACTCAATTATCGTTCTTACCTCTATGTAGGACTCAATATTATGTCACTTGTACACAAAAAGTTCTTTAATACGTTCTTGTGAAACCTTGTAAGAGAGTTATACAATAAAAAAAAACGCACTTAATTCACACCAAGCCTTTATTTAAAATTAAACATGAAAAACAAGTACGATAAGAGAAAAAGTGTGCATATGTATAAATTTAAACAAAGATTAGATATCAATGGGTCAGTGTAAATTACGATTATTATATATATACAGGGTGACCAAACGAAAACGAAACAGAGCCATTATCAGGAACTACGTCAGCGTTTGAAAAAAACGCAGAGACCCGTCGATTTTTGATCAAAGGAGGACACTTTTTTACGGTACCCAAGCGAGGGTAAGAATCGCCCCCGGGAAAAAAGTGTCCCCCTTGATCAAAAATCGACGGGTCCCTATGTTTTTCTAAAATGTTGACGCAGTTCCTGATAATGACTCTGTTTCGTTTTTGTTTGGTCAACCTGTATATGGACAGAAAAAGAATTATCAGAGAAATCCCGCAAAAGCAAGGTACTCTAAATAAAAATTCATAATAATATGGCTATTTTTACATAATTGGATACGCACATACCCTTCTATGTTAAAAAACCAAATAATAGTATTTTTGAAGTTATAAAAATATAAGAAAATAAACGGATAGGTATACATTAGTTAGAAACAAATATACCAAATACCAAAAGAGAAAATTTAATACTTGACTACCCACCTACAGTTGAAAGTTCCGAAAAAAATTGTACATGTAGATAGAATGTTGTGAAAGCCATACCTGTAAATATTAGTAATTTCAACCTGCAATCGTATACTAACAACAACAATTCTTTTATGGCAAATTAAAATAGTACACCAAATGTTACGAGTATTTACCCGAAAGACGTACAAACTATGAGTCCTATTTTTTTGTTCAAGGTCCGATCGCCAAATTTAAATTATATACAAAATCTGATGAAGCTTTGCAGTGTCTCTAGTATGCCCTTCGATCGCGACACGTCACACTTGTCAGTTCTGAGCGCGCAGTGAGCATGTAAACATACCTACAACGATAGAGTCTCCCGCTAAGTAAGAAGGGTGTACTGCAGTTTTTTAATGTTGAGGAGTGCAATACAGCCCAAATAAGCTGCAATAAAGACGTTCCTGCAACTGCAACAAATTCTCTCTAGCAGTGTTATTTAAATCACACCGACGACTATGTAGAGAAGTATTAAATGTAGCAAATAAAACATTTTTGGTTTTTGTTGATCGAACCTATCGAAAAAATATCCTTAGTAAAACATAACACACGACACAATCGTAAAACCAAAATAGTAAAAATATATGAGTTAGATAAAATGTATAATGAGTTTACAATAATTATGTTTACAACTTGATGTACTCAGTAAAGAAATACTAAAACCATAAATTTATTTTTTAGTTAAGTTTAAGTTAAGCATCGATTTAGTCCTTTCACCAAGTTCATTTTTATCCAAAGGTCTTGCCCAGTCCAGATCAGATAGATAATGTTTTGGAACATTCCAAATTTTTGGGCGATAAAGCCTATTGAACAAAGGTTGCCAATTGGATAATTGCAGGAATTTCATTTCCTATTTCTAATTAGACCAAAAGACGACAATATAATTTAAAAATGAATTCACCTATTCGAGGACCATAGGACAAGAAAGGTTTAAAGATGCCAGACTTGCACTGTAACATTTATAATTCAACTACCACCGATACATCTTCACATTCAAGAGACATTTGATGCCTCAGTACCTGTTGTAGAAATCAAAAGAGAGACTGGACCAAGATTCAAAACCATTGAAGTAAGAATAAGAAAACCACGCCAGCACACTCACACCAAAAGATGGGAGAAAATAACAAAAGCAACAATAGACAAGATTATCGCACACTAATCCAAATGGAAATATATCTACTATAAACTTTCCAATTCCTTTAAATGGCTTTCTGAGATGAAACATATAATAACGATTTCAGATGAAGAATAAGAAATAAAAAAAAAACCTAAAAAGTAAAGTATCAATAAAGGAGAAAAAATTACTAACCATCTATATCAACACGATTGACTCAAAATTTTCAGCAGACGATGAAAAGAGAATCTATCCAAGTTTCACTCAACAGACAAAAAGGATTTACATATTACAGCATTACATAAAAACTACAGCGTCCTTAAGCATTACAGATAATCTTAAAAAAAATACATCACTAAGACCAATCATCAGTCTTATTACACTTCACATACGAAATGTGTAAATTGTAATTAGACTGGTAACATAGTGTCCAAAATAACAGCACTAAAATTTGGTACTTGGAGGGTGGCATATAAACATGTGATACGCTTTCAATACAAGTTTTAACTTGCTAGGGTCCTTTGATTTTCCGCAGCTGTGTTTTACTGATATAGTATTTTCTAGTGTGTTCTAAAAATGAACTTCAGACTTGTACACAGTGTAACAGAAACTTTCAAACGTCTAGGTTGTTCGTTGGTTTAGGACATTTTCAGAAATAAGAGAGTTAATTAAAATTGAACCACGCAAAAAAAGCGCTTCGCCTTCAAGAACTTAAGAAAATGCCAACAGACTCCGGAATCTTATCAGTTCAGAATGTCGATTGACGATGAGATTGATTAGGAACAAGTTGAATTTGATCACACCAACGTTCATCAAATTTTGACTAATGAATTGCAAATGCAAAAATTCGTTCCAGGACCAAAAAATGGACAAGATTCCTTGATTTTTTTGTTATCAATTGAAAATTCTTTCCATTTTTTGGAACGTGTCAGTACTGGTGATGAGTTCTGGGTGTTTGAGAACAACCTAGTAACCAAGCGCCAAAGAATGAATGCTACACTTCAACTTCTAAGCAAAATTAGAAGATCAAATACATGGTGATTTGCCTTTTGGATAGCCAGGATATCATCATAAAGAGTATGTGCCTCAAGCCTTAAAAAATTATCAACAGCTTCACCGAGAAATGTTTGATAAACTTGTAAAAATGGGTCTTGATTGAGAGACCAAACATTAGGAACAATTGAGTATTGAATTAAATTAATTGTTTGGTCTCTTACTTTATGGAAATTATTCATAATAATAATGGAAAGGTAAATAATACTTATCTTGAATTTCCACAGTGTTCCAAAGCGTTTTAATATTTTAATATTAAGGTCTACTTAGGTTTCAATATCTGGCAATATACCATTTTTCAAGACAGATAGAAATTTGACAGATTTTGATTAAAAACGTAAATAAATTTCATGTCATAAACCTGACAACCTTCTATCTGTCTTGGAAAATGGTATATTGTCAGATACCGAAATCTAGGTATGCCCTAATACATGCTTTGGAAGACTGTGGAAATTCAAGATAAGTATTATTTATCTTTCCATATTTAATTGAGTATTGGATTACTATACTGCGCTCTGACGCACCTCAATTTCAATATACCAGTTTTTATCCAGTAAAAGCAGCTGTGGCTCCTCAGTCTACATAATCACCTAAATTGAATCCAAGTGACTTTTATCTCTTCCCGAGAGAGATTGAAAAATCACCTTAAGGGATCTTATTTCGGACATTAGAAAACATTAAAAAAAGACCATACCTTACTAGAAAATGAAATTAAAATACTTTTGTTAATAAAAATAAAAAGTAAGTATAGCGAATTAACTAGAACCAAATAAGAAACTGGAAACAGGCATTAACCATTTCAATCAATGGACAAACAAGTAAACTCCCAACCAATCCAGTCTTTTAGTCTACGGGATTAGTGAGGGTCAAGAGAACTAACCCTTTTTAGATGGTATAAAATTTCGCGTAGTTTATCTACATTTAATATAATCTAAAGGTTGCTGTCGAGTTAAAGTTAAGGTCAAACTCAACATTAGAAAATTAGGTTAAAAATAAAACCTTCACTGGTCTTTATAATTGCAATGTTTAAAATCCTTCAAGAGTGCACTTGTGCTTTTAATAAATATTACAATTTTCTCCTCTAAGACATTTTTTAATAACATTCCTTCCAAATACATTTATTTTTCTCACTTATCAAGGTTTCAAAATATCTGTTAACAGTTTACATCCACAATAAACTTCATAAAAGCACTGAAGCAGCTTTTACGAACTGTGAAATCATCTCAAATTAAAATTGGGAGGACATCTTTTCTGAGGTTTGTATATGAAATGAGAGTAGAAATATGGGCTGCATACAGATCATTCCGTTTAAAATAAGATTGTATAAATCTTATGCATTATCTAAATGTGTAGATATAACTTTAAGGTAGATAAGAGATATTCTAAAATCATGTGAAGTAGGTCGAATGTTAATGGTAACATAAACATTTACATACGTAAAGGGTATGTATGTTAATGGGATAGAAATCATGCCAAAATGTAGAGTGCATACGGATTATAGTGTATACAGAGTTATTTGTGCCAAGAAATTTTTAAAATGGTGCATCTAAAAATGTTAAAGAGAATGTCTGAGTATGACGCTATTTTTGATCTCGTATTTTTTTAATGTTTCTTTGGTAGATACTTAAAAGAAATAGCTGTTACAGTAAAATTGGAAGGCTGTATTTTAGGCCTATACAAATATCATTATTTCCTCTGAGTAGAATTTTTTGTTTGGGGCAATATCTAAGGTCACCAGCCTAGCCCAAGAGTTCTTAAAAACTGAAGTATTTTTTTAATATTATTTTTTGTACTCCACATCTTTCGTATCCTAAAAACTCGCATTCATGGCAAGTATTTGTATGTCATGGTACCAAATAATGTTGCAAAATGATGGAAACTAATTTTGATTTCCAGGTTTGTCTGTCTATCCCATTATAAAAAAAGAGATACTCATTTAATTTAGTCGGTTATAATCAATTTATTCGATACTAATAAAATGATATAAACCTAATGGATGTATCTGTTACAAATCGTACAAATGGTTTTTTATTCATTAATGTTCAATATGGGATTCTATTTTTATCTTTATTTTCGCTGTGTTATCTATAAATGACATTTATTCTGTTTACCTTTTCTAATGACCTCACCCATCGGTTTCAGATAATAAAATTTCATTAGACCGAGGTCTTAATATAACTGTCAAGTCACTGAAGGCCATTCTTTTTAGAGAAGCTTCCATGCAATATTCGTGAATACCAAGAATATATAAAGTTATGTTTCAAATAAATAGGCTTTTTTATTTAACAACATTAAACTCAGCTATCAAAAAGTCTGATACATATTGACTAATTTAAAAAACAAGTTCTACTATGCACAGTGGGAAAAATAGTAAACACACAAATGTAAGATTTTACGTAAAAATTTGTTAGTCAAATTTTCTTTTTACAATTCTGGATGGAACGGGGAGAGAACGTTTAAAATTGAAAGTATAGGTAACATAAAACCCTAAAAGTCTCCATCTGCCTTCAAAAAATTATATCTTTTTGCCGTTTTCTTGAAGAATATTCAAAAATTCCAATATATGAAATTTTAGGGGAGATTGAGAATCAATCATTTATTTTGTCGCATTAGATAACAATGTGAAATGATCTTTTATTAATAATAAAAGAAATAGGTTTTTATTCACTTTATTCATGTTTTAAAGATTTTTACTCATTTCTTTGACCTCTAAAGATATATTTAAAATAATCGATAACCAGTTTGTTTTCTTTGTTGATTCATAAGGTTTACATAAAGTAGGGTAACTTTATACCATTTTGTAAGTATAAAGACGAAAATTTGGACAAACATCGACCACTGTATCTGTTAGTAGAGTAGAAAATGTTACAAAATACGGAGACACAAAAAACATCTTCCTTTTTAATCGTGATGAATATTTACTAACTCTCTTATAACAAATGATGTGCCTGAGTCAAAAAGTACTAAGACTTTATTTTTGTGAATTTTTTCTTCTGAATAGAAATTTGTTTTGTACATAACAATATTATAAGCAATGTACACTTATGTCTAGTTTTTAGTAAAAAGCTCAGAGAAAATAGATATGTATATAAATCTTATTGGTATAATAAAAAAAAAACTGAATTATGCTACAAAAAATAAGATGAATTTAAAAAAATTATAATTGATTTTGTGATGAAACAATGCAAATAAAATATTTTGTTAGTTAGTTCACTATTTTAGATAAAACTAAACTGCACGAGTTCTGTGAGACTCTTTTTTCTTTGTAAAGATTACCTAAACTAAAAATTCTATAACTTTCACAATTTATGATGTAGTTTTTACCTGATGTTCAGAATCAGGACAACTAGGCAAAAGTCCTTGTAGTTCCTCGAAATCCATGTCTAAGAAGTTTTCATTTCAACAACAGTGATTTACCGGCAGCCTTAAAAAATTTTGCGGCTGTACAACATTATTAACAAGTACCTATTTCAAACTTAACTAACAATGATTATTGTCAATAATAAGTATTTTTGGTTGAATTCGTCACCGACCAATTTTACACATTTTCCGATCACAATGAGATAATGTTTAAAAAAAGCCAAAGTAAATTGAGCAAACTGTTTTTCCGGACATTGTAATAAACACTTTACGGCACCTTTAATTTAAAAGCAAAGAAAACCAGGTAAAATAAACGAGGAAACTCGAAATCGTTTTCAAATAGCGCGAGTACCTAAATTTTCGGTTGGTATTTCATTCACGGAATGAGGAAACTCCGGAAAACGAGCGATTTTTCTCAATTTTTATATTGAGAAATTTTCCTGACCGTGTTTATGGGTGATAGAGTTATGAGTTACACAAACGTACAGGATTTCCTCGGAAAAACTGCCGGAAAATTACGAACGCCGTTCGATCCAGAGCAACACATAGCAACGGCGGGTGCCGCCCTCCTACAAAACGCCACGCGACGTTGTCAGAGTACAATTAATTTCTTAATTTTCCATATAATTAAAGAACAAAGAAACTACAAATTAGCGTCATAGTGTATGTTCAAAAAGTACGAATCTACCACATCAACCTCCTTTATCAAAAATTCTTCGTGAGGTTTGATAAGAGAAATTCTCAATATTTTTGAACAAACTAGAAGTATTACTTCCCTAAAACTATTTAGACAAAATTGAACAATAACACAAGCTACATATGCCTTTCTATTATTGAAAATAAACAAATACGTCCAAGCCGGCAACGCCGCCGAGACATTTTTACAATTATATTGATAAAATATGTATAACCAGTAACACAAATGGATGCCTTAAACAATCGTTTGTACCCAAACACATCACCAAACATTCAATTGGCATTAATTAAGCATAAGGGATCCACCCCAGAATTTGTTTTTACCTTTAAAAATGTACGTTATTAGGAAAGCGTCTAAAGACAATGCAATAACTTTTAGTTCAAAGGATTCAGCTTGTTTTGTTTTTATAAATAATCTTATTTGAGAAGATGGTTTTTAGAAAAAGAACATTTAAATATTTAGTGCAATAAGTTTCAATTTTCGGGATACAGTAACGTATTCAAAAGTTTTTTGAGAGTGATTCTTACTATAAAAGAGATTTTTTTTTTCTTAAGAATGTGATTCTTAATAGGATATATTATTTATTTATGTACGAACAGAGATAGGAAGTTTTTAGAATAAACTAGGAGATGCTTTGTTTTGAAAGCACCATTCTTCATACAATTTCTGTAGAATTTGAAAGTATAAGCCGTTACCAACTAGTAATAAACGAATTTCGTAAGGTGATTTATTTTTTAATGGCTTAAATGCTAAACAAATAAAAACGAAGTTAGACGAAGTTCATGGTGAGTCTTCTCCTTCCACGCAACAGTTGCAAACTGGATTGTTCAATTTAAACGCGAGAGAACATCCACGTTTTGACGGATCAAAAACACCTACCAATGAAAAACAATTGGAAAAGTCTATGGAATCATGAAAAGAGAAAACTAAGAATAAATAAGTGTCAAGAGTCTCTAGAAAATTGACCAAGACCGAATTCGAATGACCACTTCTCAGCAAAGTCCAAACATGTTCAAACGCAGTAAAAAAAAATTTGCGACTGTACGTAGATAAAACATAGATATATCATTATGCTCAGAAAACCAATGAGCAGCCAAAGCAATGAACAAAACCTGGTGAGCTAACTCTAAAGAAGGCCAAGACGATACCATTTTTTTGTATTCCCGAGAGTACTTTTATTGATTACCTGCAACACAGAACCAGAAACTTACAAATTTAATTACAACCAAGTAACTTCCAAACAGGTAAATTTACAGACAGTAACATCAACTTACTGTTTCCCAAAACACAATAATATGGCACACCAGTTCAATTCTTTAAAACACTAAGAAATAAATTTATAACGGCGGAGATTACAATGCTAAAAACACCATATAGGCCTGACGCAATACAAACCCCAAAGGGCGTGAATTATTAGCAGCGACGTCCGACGATATTTTAAAATTTGCATCTACAGGAGAGCCGACATACTAGCCTTCGGACCGAAAAAAATTGCCAGACCTTCTCGACTTTTACAAACAAAATATCAATCAACTTAAAATAATATTAAATCTAGATATGTCCTCCTACCATACGTACTAAATATGTACACTGAAATAATAACTTCACCACAACAACCAAGATTATGCAATCACAACACAGTTGAATCTCTTCCAAAAAAATCCAGATGAGGTAGTAAATTTAAACACATCATTAAAAATGAAAATGAGATAGAAGAAGCTCTATCACAAATTAAAAAAATATTCTCCACCCATCGTAAAAGAAAAGATATTTTAAAGCCCAATCAACAGAAAGCACAAATGCTTCGACACTATATTTCACAAGTTTTCCAACCCTTTGAAATAGAATCAACAACAGAAGAAAAAAGTACAACATTTTCAATTGGATCTGCGTTTACAAAAATGTACACTAAAGGAACTAAAAATAGTTATCTTCAATGACATAGATACCAAGAAAGCTCCAATTTATGACCTTATAGCCATATAAAGAAACTCATATTCAGCTACCAATTTGGCTTTCGGCAAGACCGCCGAACAGGTTCACAGAGTTGTTAAACATATCAGCGACTTCCTTGAAAGTAAGACATAATGTTCCACCGTATCTATAGATATAAGCCAAACCCATGACAAAGTAAGTCAGGAGAGCTCTTGCACCACCATCTTTTTGCGGATTTGACTAAAAGATTATTTTTAGTTAACAACCAAACGAAGTATATCGAACTTTATCCTAATGAATGAAGATCCGCAGGTTCGCAATAACCACAGAGAGATATTACACTAATTTTGATTCCCGTTAATTAGGCATCCTTGTATTCACCAGACTTGGCACCGTCCAATTTCTTCGAGTTTCCAAGTGTTAAAAAATGGGTGGCTAGAAAAACTTCTCATACTAATATATAATACTAAAATTATCGAAATTTTAAATGGTTATTTCGAGGATTTTAATATTTCCCATTTTTTTAAGTGTTGAAAGGTGTTGGACTAAATGTGACTATGTAGAAAAATTAAAACGATTTTTCGCAAAAAGATGTTTCTTTTGTATCAATTTTCCGATCCATTTCCCTATTAAATGTGAAATCGTAACCAGCAAATATCAGAAAAAGAGAAAATGGAGACTATAACAGAATCTTGAGATATTCCGCTCCTAGAAATATTTTATAATAATTTTGGTATTTCTGTTGGTACAGGTTAATAATAACATTTGCATTTTAACGATATGGTAATAAAATACTTTACAAATTATTTGTTAAAGAAATAGGTTTTAATCAGATCACGCCTCTAAAATTAAAATAATCTTTTAGATTTAGAGTACTACATCATATGACATTAAATCTAAATCCATTTACTGTTGAGAGTTTTTTAGTTCTTCGGTCAATTGTGGTGTAACGTTATTTTTATTTAAATTTTCGTTGACGTTTTCGTTGCCATTTTCTTTACTATATTCCAGAGCGTTTCTATTTACGTTTACTTTTTCATTGTCATTTGTACCATCTAAGTTTGATTCATCTTTTCTCATTTTTTGAACTGAAGGATGATAACGTTTGGAAAATCTGCCGTAAAAACCAAAATCCCCTTCAACGGGTTTGACTGGCCTTTGAGGTAATTTCATTTCTTCTCCTTTAATGCTCTCTTTTTTAACTTTAGATGGTCTTTCACTTTTTACAGGTAAGTATTTTTGTTTCATTTTTTCTATTACCCATGGAGATATTAAAGACCTAATAATATAAAAAAGAAATCAATCTCTCGATCACGTTTGCTATATTTGAAAACTCTTCAGCATTACTATATTAGTAGTCAGTAGATGTACTTCATAGAGATAGCATCCTATAGGGTTTGTTGTGATACAGGGTGGTTTAGCAATTTGTTAATATTGCTAGCAAGATTTTACTCGATCGACTGCTTTATTTAAATTCAATATAAGATAGATGATGATATATCTAGCTCTAGGAAGTATATATGTTACTACCTGTGCATATTTTAAGTGTAGATGATATCAATAGCTGAAACTTAAACTAATTTACCTCCTATCTTCAAAACTTTTCGAATTTTCAGTTCTTATACTTCTACATCTGTGCTTGGCCCTTAGTTTATCTAACAGTGATTTGCGGATAGACAAACAAACTGAGCTACGCTCGGAATGTGATTGCGGTTCCAACATTTTTTGTATTTCTCGAAAATTTTCTAGAAAATAATCGCACAAAAAATGTTTTACTTGACCAACGGGACGTTCTAAGTCAACGGCTGTTAACAACATATTGATAAATAGCTTTATTTCAGGGTGTTCTTTGAGGTAGCTGGGAACAAAAATTAATGATATTGGCGTAATTTGGACTAAAATGAATTGTTGGTGTACCCATAATTTTCTCGAAGTATTTTTAGTTTGAATTGTTCTAATAGGTAGATTTGTTTCTCTTCCAAATATTGAAAGTTTTGTTCTTCAGCAATTTTTGTAAAAACATCTGATATATAAAATTCTTTGGTGCTGGGCTTGGAGGGTACTTCCAGAGACATTTTATATTCTATATATTGCTTAGTCTTGAAGACAAATATTTAGGTTAATATTTATCTGATAGTATTGGTTTAAAAAAATAAAATATAAAAAGAAAGAGTATATCAACACATTTGCAAAATAATTGTCAATCATTTCAATAAACTTTAACATTGACATATAGTTGTTAAAATGTAAAAATATAAATAAATATTAAGGCTGTGCTCAATAGTTTGGTCCAAATTGCTTTAGTATCTACAATTACAATTAAATCAGAATCTTCCTAATTTTTGATTGATGAAAAAGATAAAAATATGCAGAAGTTAAAATCAGAGCTTACGTAATTGTAGATACTAATGCAATTTGGACCAAACTATTGAACGTAGCCTTTATATTTATTTATATTATTATAGTTCAACAACTATATGTCACTGTTAACGTTTACTGAAAGGAATGACAATTATTTTGTCATTGTGCTGATATATTCTTACTTTTTTATATTTTATTATTTTAAAGCATTACTACCATACAGATATATATACTCGACAGTACAGTTAATGTAAAAAATTGCCTTTAAGGTTAAACAAAATACAGGATACAAAATGTCTCTGAAGATGATGGTCTGTGAGCCTTTAACACAAGGATTTTATAAGTCAGATTTTTATGTAGAAATTGTTGAAGAACAACCATTTGAATGTTTGGAAGAGGAACAAAACTGCCTGTTAGAACAATTCAAAATACAACTACTTCGAGAAAACTATGGGTATTCAACAATTCATTTTAATACAAATTGTCCTTATAACTTTAAATTTTGTCCTTAGATACCTCAAAGAACACCCTGAAATAAAACAATTCATCAATATGTTATTGACAGCCGTTGACTTCGAACGTCCCGTTGGCAAAGTAAAACATTTTTTGTGCGATTATTTTCTAGAAAATTTTCAAGATATACAAAAAATGTTGAAACCGCTATCACAATCCGAGCATAGCTCAGTTTGTTCGTTTATCCGTAAATCGCTGTTAGAAAAACTAAAGGCCAAGCACGGATGTAGAAAAACTGAAGATTCGAAAAGTTCTGGATATAAGTAAATTAATTTAAGTTTTAGTTATTATTGCCACCTACACTTAAATAATATACAGATAGTACCTTCGAGCATATATACTTCGTAGAGCTAAATATACAGTATGGTCCAAATGAAAAGAATAAATAAATAATTTCATAAATCAGAGATTTTAGGAGAAAATCCTGAAACCCGTCGAATTTAATTTTTAAATGAGCGCTACATCAGGTCACCTGTTCATTTTTGACGTCATCTCTGTGAGCGTGATGACGTCATCAATAAAAATTTTAAATAGAAAAGCGGGTCTTGCAATACATCAATTGAAAGGTCTTTTATATATCTATTCACCCATATCATGACTAAGTAATTAATTCTTGTATGTTGTCAAAAAAATGATTTCTTAAATTTTTAAAGTTACAATAAATACTTTATTGTAACATTGAGAGTGGAAAAATAACTCCGGAAGTTATAGCGAAAGTTCGAGAAGAGTTCCCTGCTCGTCTTTCGCATTGTATTTTAGCTGACGGTAAATAATTTGAGCACTTGCTTTAAATTTGGTTGTACTTTATTATAACATTTATTGTAAAATTGCCGATTTACAAAATAATGAACATATTCCTTTCATTTGGATCATACTGTATAGTCATCTATCTCATAGAGAATTTAAATAAAGTAGTCAGTCGAGTAAAATTTTTCTAGCAACATAAACAATTTGCTATATTTATGAAATATTAGTAGTCAAGCAGAACAGTTATTTTCAAATGCAGCAAACTTGATCGAGAGATGTTTGATTTCTTTTTTATATTATTAGGACTTTAATATCTCCATGGGTAATAGAAAAAATGAAACAAAAGTACTTACCTGCAAAAAGTGAAAAACCATCCAAAGCTAAGAAAGACAGCATTAAAGCAGAAGAACCAAAATTACCTCAAAGGCCAGTTAGACTCGTTGAAGGGGATTTTGGCTTTTACGGCCGATTTTCCAAACGTTATCATCCTTCAGTTCAAAAAATGAGAAAAGATGAATCAAACTTAAATGGTACAAATGAAAATAAAAAAGTAGACATAAATAAAAACGCTCTAGAATATAGTAAAGAAAATGACAATGAAAACGACAACGAAAATTTAAATAAAAATAATGTTACGCCACATTGGGCCGAAGAAACAAAAGACTTTTTTGACTCAAATGATTTAGATTTCTCATATGATATAGTAGTTTAGATCTAAAATGTTATTTTAATTTTGTAGACATGATCTGATTAAATATCTAATTTTAGACCTATTTTTTAATAAAGAATAGGGAAAGCATACTATTGCTTTATCGTTAAATCGCAAAATTTATTAAACTGTATCAATAAAAACACCAAAATTATAATAAAATATATCCTGGTGCCGCATACCTCAAGATCCTGTTTTAGTACCCATTCTCTTATTTTTGATTGTTTATCATAAGATTAAAATTTTAGTATTTAATAGCTATTTGCTAAATAAGGTTTCAAATTTAATAGGAAATTGGAATTGAAGAATTGTATTAATTTTTCTACATAGGTACATTTAGTAAAACGATTTTCAAGATTTTTCTATACTTTAAAAAATAGAAACTATTGAAACATTCGAAATATTGATTTACAATTTCGACAATTTCAGTATTCGATGAAAATATTTTGTACCCAACCGTTTCTTGAGAGTTGGAAACTAGAAAAAATCGGACAAAGCCAAGTTTGCTGAATTGACTGGAATCGTAATTTATGCAATTTCTCCAAAGCTATTGCGAATTTGTGGTACAATGCTTTTCTTTGTTAAATGAGGCATTTTCTTTCAATCCATGCAGTAACTAAGCATAATATATTCACTTGTAATTGCCCTTATATGTTGCAAGTTTTTTCTCCATTTATTTACAATCAATCTATTCAACCACTGAACAAATAATTTTTTTGAGTTGTGTTCAATGGCTTTATAAATTTTCTTCTTTGAGAAATGTTCTCTCTGGGATAAAAACACTTTGTTTACATGGACAAACATACTAGGTACTTATCTTAAATAACTAGTACTTATTATTAATGCTATTTGAACCTCATTTTAAGTCCGCCGGTTTAAAATATTTAAAATGATACACTTAATTTTCAGTAACGTTACACATTTACACTTTACTGTCTCCAATATTTTTGTTTTTGTAATTTACATTGTGACGACTAACTTCGGTTTACACTAATGGAATTTGAAGATATCGTTCAATTTTGAGAATTTATGATGCGAAGAATATTTTTTTGAAACCGATTCCAAGTTTTAATTACAGGCTGTACCCACATAATTGAATTCCGTAAATACCTCGATATCTGATAGCTTGTAGGCAGTATTTGTTCTCCCCAGAATATTTATCACTTGTATCCTGATTAAGTTCGCAATGATGTGGTGACAATTAAAGTATTGTTTTCCTGATGGTATTTTTAATCCTCTATTTATTTTCATCTATATAATAACTATGTTCATTATTACAACGAAACTATTTTATACCTTTCAAGCATAGTTTTCTCCAAAGAATAATGTATCTTTTTAAATCAACAATAATATTATTATATTGCTTTTTCCACCTAAAAATAATTTTCTTGAAACTTTGCCACTTATTTGGCAAATTTATTTATATATTTTCTATCCAATATGGGTAGTTTTTTATTAAAAAAATATTAATGAACAGTTTTTCTAATTGTCTCTAAATCGCATTTACCTAAAACTAGAAAGGCATAACTGATGAACTTTAAAGTCCATTTTTCACTTAATAATCCTTAGTTGGTCGATTTTCCGATATCCTTCATGTTTGAGAACATTTCATCAATATTGTCAACACTGGTTATAGCTTTTCGATGCTTAAGAGCATCATGTATCTATTCGTTTTGAGCTAACGTACACTTGATACGTGTTTGTTTTACCGGACTAAATACCTAAGCAGCACTTTTCTTTCAGAAAAAAATCACTATTCTTTGGAATTAGTGAGAAACTAATGCTCATTATGCTGTTTATTATTTGTAGTAGATTATTATTTACAAAGGATTTCTTAACAGATTTTCATTATAATGGTGGCTAATAGTAATACTGAAATTTACATTACATATCAAAATGATATGTATATTATTTTTTGGAAATTAAATAAGTTTTAAGTGTATGAGTTTGGACGATTGGACGATTAAAATAATATGTTTCCAAAATTTGGCTAGTCACCACTCTTAAAACACCAACCCTTTATTTAATTATTACTTTCTTTATACTTTTATGATTCAAGAAATAATTCATTAAGTCGCCCATTAAAAACCCTTTTCTTTGATTTGGGGTAGACGATATGTGGGTCAAAATATTTCGTAAGTTTGGCGTGCTATCGGATCATAAACGGGGGAAACAAAAACCAGGTGTACGCGACTACACGTGGAAGGCAATTTCCTTTTTCTTCAATCGATAGTAACCACAGAACGCCGGACACGACGCTTTTCCCCCTCAGAATCTAAACAGCCCTTAAGAGGCACCACTCAGAATACTAAATGTTCTATAAATACTTAGTGTTTTTAATGAAAGTTTACTTTTTTTAAATAGGATAGTAGCTTTGCTGGAGATTCATTACCCAGATTGTTGTTTTATATTATACATATACAAGTATATATTTGTATTAGCAATTCCATTTCATACTAGGGGTATTAAAATCGCCCTCTTTATCTAACATACGAGGGTTGTTAATTATATGTTGAGAATAGAAAGAACAATCAAATGAATTTTATCAAAAATATATTTATTGCTTTTCAAAATATTCGCCTTTAAGCTTTATACACTTTTGCATGCGATTGAACCACCCTTCAAAGCACTTTGTCCAGTCAAAAGATGATGGCTCTAAAACATGGTTTTTGAAGGCCTCAACCGCGATGAAAATCGTTGTCCACGCAGTTTATCTTTAATTTGTGGGAACAAGAATAAGTCATTAGGTGCCAAGTCAGGGCTGTAAGGCGGATGATCCATCAATTCGATCTTTTGTGTGTCCAAATACTCGCTTGTTTCACTTGATGTGTGTGAGCTCCCATTGTCGTGATTCGTCATTTTGGATTGATTTCTCTCAATTTACCGAAAACTTCTGGCAATCAAATGGTCGTATACTACGTTGAATTAACGGTCTTCTGATTTTCGAGAGTCACAGTTACCACATGACCGGTTTTCGAGAAGAAACACGCCACCATTTGCTTCTTAACACTTCGAGAACGAGTAACTTTTATTGGTTTTTCTTTACATTGAAACACCCAAACTGCCGACTGGCCTTTTCTTTCTGGCTCATATGCATAAATCCACAACTTGTCACTTATGACGATGGTGTATACGGCTTTGGATGCACCACAATTGTATTTTTTAATTATTATACGGTACTAATCAACACCAGCATTTTTTTGAGCATCTGTCAACAAATGTGGAATCCAACGCACAGGCAGCTTCCTAACACACAAATGTTCGTGCAAAACTTATGTATGCTCATCATACTAATGCTTAAACATGCCTCGATTTCACGGTATGTCAGATGACGATCTTCTTCAATTAGTTTTCTCATAGCATCGATGTTTTCCGGCACGACGACCGATTTTGGACGACCTTCTTTAACTTGGTCCGTGAGCGGACTACGGCCACGTTTGAATTCAGGGTACCAGCGATATGGATGGTGCTTCATCTCCAAAAGTTGAATTAAGTGGATTGATGCACTGTTCTTGAGTTACACCACGTCGAAAGTGATAATAAATCATAGCTCGAAAATGTTCACGAGTTAATTCCATTTTTTGGCCGAGATGAGATTTTCAACGTACTGTAAACAACACTAATAGTACTCGCACGTCAAAACGTTCTGAGTACGTATACTGTCAAAAATGTCAAACTTTAAGATGGCAATGACAGATTTCACCTGACAACACTAGTGTTGCCAGTTCTCAATACATAAATAGCAACCCTGGTATATTTCAAGTTTGCCTTTTTATCCTCTGTCGAAAGGCAGTTCCATTGTAAAATATTTAATTTATTTATGTTCGTAAAAGTTAAAAAAATGAAAGCACTGCCTAATATCAGCAGAAACACCCTTCATTCATATTCCTGTATCAAATAAATCCTTATTTACACTTATAACGATTTATGTTTTACTCACGACAGTTTATATCCCCAAGACAACTGGCAAATACAAAACCTCATTTTTCTTGAATCCGTTAGAAATTTGGCACCGATCCTCTTAATTATGTTGTGTATGTTGTCACTGGTAAAAATTGCTTACCTCGTCGGTCGCGACACGATAGCGACGCCGATCTGAGCCTCGTTTTGCCAGATAAAAGTAATAAGGAACCGAAAAATTCCCGGACATGCCACATTATTAATTTTGGCTCGCTGATAGCATTCGAAAGACCCATTATTGCGGTCGCACGAAGGAGGTCTACATTTAGCTGATATTAAAAAAGAACATGTTACTGTAATTAAAGTGTTTCCTATTTTCTGATTTCAGTGCATATTGTTACGTATTCGATTATTTTTTAAATACTTATATGAAAAAGTCTAAATATTAACTTAAGGGGGTTTTAACCCGCTAAGTAACTAATTAAAAGAAATTAAAGAGGCTGAGTGAAGCAATAACGATTTAATTATCTATGAGTAAAAACAAGTCTTATAAAAGATTAGAGCAACTTTCATCTTTAAAAAAACAATACATTTAATTGCAGGAATTAGCACTATCCACGTCTCAATCATCCGAGAACCCAAACTTGACTTCCAATCTCTTTTAATTCTCAAACTCCCAATGTTTATTAATTTTGAGGATTCTAACAAAATTGTTTATATATTATAATTTAGAAAATGTTAAATAAAAAATAAGGTCTATGTACAGAGCGATACTAAGTAAATCCATGTACATATTATCGTAACAATATATAGATTGTTCCAAATCGGCGTTACACCCCCTAATCCTAGTCATTAACTTAAATATTGATCCAAACTATTTCTTTGCTGAGATTTCAATATTTCTTCACACTTTAATGCTCTGAATTTTAAAAACCTTTATGACGTTTTGATTAATGTTGGATCTCGAGTGCCTTCGGGTGATAACTTATAATGACATTTAATTAGAAAATGTAATGGTAAAATTTCCTCGGACCTCCAATTGCAATTCCGACAACTTCCACGGCGTATTTACGCTATTACGTTTTATTATAAAAGAAAATGATCATTTATAAAAAACTAATTATCTATTGCCTGCAAAATTTATAACCAAATCTATTTTTGGAAATAAATTAAAATATTTATCTTCGATAATCCTTGTTTTATTGCATTTTTCAGTTCCCCTCATTAATTCTGTTTCAATAATCTCGAATTATCGTTATCACACTATAACTTGAATTTGATGAAACATTGTTATCGCGAATAGTAGTATCCCTGTAAAAAAAGTGACGGTAGTTTTCTATATGTCATGTACCATATATGTTTTTCCAAATTATTTGCCTCACTGACGTTTTAATATCCTTTGCAGGTAACAAAAGAGCACCTTTTTCTCCATTACCTACATATTCTTTAACCCCTACAGGGTGATACATTTGAAATACACTTTTTAGAACCATCCCTCCAATATTTTTTTACAATGTCGTGGGTATCAAACCTCGTTTCGTCTAAAAATGTATGGCTCTTCGTCTCGGAAACTACTAATTTGTCCAATGTAATAATTTCTCCACTTTATCAAGCTGCTTGATTCAGTTAAGGCACGGCCTTTATTTAATGTTTTAAATTTAAAACCACTTATAACTAGAAACCTCCACAGCGTACATATTATATTAGGGTGTCCCAAAAGTTTCTTTCCTAATATGAAATGAATACACAATATTTACTGTTTAAGATATTATTTATTTATACACAATATTTACTGTTTAAGATATTATTTATTTTGTTATATAATATAAGAACCCTTTTGCTCTAATACCTTCTTCCATCTCTTAGGAAGCCTCATTATGCATTTTTTCCAAAATTATTGTGTTTTGGACAAGAAATAATCTTCGAGGAGCGCTTTTATTTCGCTGGATGGATTTAAAGCGCTTATCTCGAAGATAATTTTTTAAGGACAAAAAGGAGTAATAATCAAATGGAGCGAGACCTGGAGAGTATGCAGGATGCGGTAAAACGTTCCAATCAAATTGTAAGAGCTTTTCTCTTTCGACTAATGCAATATGTGGTCTCGTGTTGTCATGATGAAAAACAACGCCTCTTCGGTTCATTAATTCTAGCCGTTTTTTTGCTATGGCAGCTTTCGATTGATCCAGTTGATCACAGTATTTCGTAGAATTTATTGCTTGACCCTGAGGAAGGAGCTCGTAGAAAATTGCGTCTTTCCAATCCCTCCAAATGGACAAAAGAAGTTTTTTGTGGTGTAGTTCCGGCTTTGTAACAGTTGAATGCCTACACCAAGTGCGTTTTCTTTGCACATTTTCATATAAAATCCAAGTCTCATCTCCAGTGACAGCTTCTTTAAAAATGGATAAGGCCATTCATAGCGCAATGAGAAAGAAACTTTTGGGACACTCTAATATATAGTATCTCATAGGATCTAGCAAATATTTTGGTATACTACAAGAAGAACCACTATCTTTACGGGTTGACCGAGGTCTGCACCAATTTGAAAAATTTTTTTGATACTTTCCAATGGAACATCAGTCAAAAATGGTGTTCTTTCGAGAGGTTTCTTCAGATGTGGCAATTCCAAACAAAGTTCTGAAAAAAATTAGTCAATTATTTGCTTCCATCAATTGAAAGATGGATGCGTTTCTTTTTCTTTACTTACGGCTCGTACACATCAGTATCGGGAATAAAATCTTGTCATGTCGATGCCCATCTTACGGTTATTGGGTATTTTCGTATTTTATATTTTACAATAAATAATTACAACACACAGACTTTTGACCTGAGCCCACTTGAAATAGTTACCACCCTGTTATAATGAGTTTGTGTGTGTCTTGTCGTTGTTTCGTAGTCAATGTCTTGATCGTCTAATGCTCTTTTTCGGGATTCTACTGTCTTATAATTTGAATTGTTCCATTTAAATCAGTTGTGTCCATTTGTGAGTTCGGTTAACAGTATCAGTTCCTGTAACAGTTTTTTCATTCGTTTTATTACTGGTTTCCACGATGAGTGTATTTTTTCACTTGGCTGACTGAAAACACGATGATGCAGCCGATTTTTTTTTAAATCAGTTTTCTCCCTTTTTAATGCATTCAAGAAGAAAATGTTGCTTGTAGATGCTAATTAATGGTAAAACAAATTTTGCCAGTAGACATGTTAAAGCTCTAAAACTGATCCTTGGTCTTTGGGACTTTATTTTTTTCGCATATTGTATGATATTTTTATTACTCACTTGGGTATCTTGTAAGTTGTGATTACCCCCTTCATTATTTTTTTTTGTTTCTGCTTACAAGATAATCGTGGTGTTATATCTGCTGATTAAAATTTTATCAGTATTCTTATAATAAAAAAGTGAGTGCTTTTCCTTATGTAATGTTATTTTTTGATTTTTTTTGTTTTTTACAATTTCCTTTATTCCTCATCTGAATGTGTCTGCTTTTTTTTCTGGATTGAAGTTTCCCAATGTTGATTCTACTACTGATACAATTTGTTATTAGGAAATTATTTTGAAACTATTACAAACTTAAGGCCTTTGCCTTCTGTTAGTGATAGTATTCGATGATTATTTTGCTAACTTGTTCCATTAGAGGCCGTGACTTTGTTAATGCAGATTTATCATTTTGGTACGTAACTTTTTTATTATTTTGGAAATTGATCTCTAATCCTCTGCTAGTAGTTCTTCTTTGATTTCTCCAAATCTTTCTATGGTCTTTGGTCAATAATTTTGTTGCTTGAACGTCTGCAAAAAGTGACTTTATTTAGAAATCATTATTAGAATGTGGATTTGTTTTAGAGATAAAAGACCTAAAATGTCCCAACAAAAATAATTTAAGTCTGGGAACTGAGGTGGCCAATCTATGGAACCTCTACATCTTATCCTGGAAAACATTACGTTCATTTTAAAGAATAATATGGGTCAGGTCCATCTTGTTGTTAATATATCTGGCCATTTAGTATTTCATTCAAGATTTGTATTAAACACGGTGTAATGTAAGCATGTATTCATTCTTCAAAAAACTGGAGATATCTAGTTATATTTACCTGGAAAAAAGTTCTACCAATTATATGTATATGAAAGATTCCACTCCATACTTCAATTTTTTAGGGCTCTTAGAAAAATGGAAGTGATTTTGATACCTTCAATATCGACAATTTTGTTAATTCAACAAGCCAATTAAGTAAAAACAATTTTCGTCACTAAAGCAAAATATTTCACAAGATGCTTTCTATTATTTAATTTCAATGTTTTATTGCAGGTTGTCTTTGCTATTCCCGAAATTTCAGAACTTTCTAACTGAAAGTTCTTGTTCCAAATATGAGACCAAAAATTACCGGTTTCAGTGCTTTACTTGTACACCATGATTATTCGTATAAAATTATTTTAGTATTTACGATTCGTTAATTTTGTCCAAGTGTGTATAATCTTAAATTATTTTTGAACTCCGAACTATACGTGCCCGAAAACAAATACTGTTATATTTTTTAGAGTTTGTCGACAAACTGACAGGAAATCAAGGTTAGCGCTCTTACATTAAAGGCCTAACTTGTAGATATAGTTGTAACACTATACACATACTTAAATTACAAGTTACATTATCTTTTATCTCTAAAGGATTACATCGCTTCAGACTTTTGGCTGTTGTCCAGGAAGTATAAAGCGAGGGAGTCGCGATAAATATTTCACAGTGCATTTTTTAACAAATAGTTTTATCACCTAGAGATGTAAATGAACTTTCCTCTTTCAAAATTCACTAAAAAACACATGGTGTAATTTAACATCCAAAATTGAATAAACAGTGCTTTCATTTCAAAACGAGCTAGTCAAAATAACTTTTGATTTTACATAAATTTATGAAAAATAAAGAACAGATCAAACTTTATATCAAGGAGGAAGTTTAAAAATATTATTCACCTAGTTCCAAGTTTCACCCGTTTAGCGCATCCTCACCTCTATTTAAAAAGTCAAATGACAACCCCTACCTTGTGATACATCAAATTAAAGCCTAAGAAAAATGCACCCAACCGTGTAAACAAAAATATATTCTGTTGATGTAATTTTCAGATAACATTAAATATAGTGAAATTATTTCAGAAACTGAAACAAAGTTATTTACCAAAACCTCCCAAAATGTATTTACAAAAACCATTTAAAGTGGGCTCCGTTATTCTATAAGCAATAATATAACCTATTTTCAAATTCTTCTCAAACTTTCTGCAACGTTTCTCTGGTAATTCGTTTACATTCTTTAGTTATCCTACGTCTTAGTTCTTGAATAATATCGGGAAGGGTTTTATAAACCAACGTTTTTAAATTGCCCCACCAAAAAAAGTCAAGTGGCGTTAGATCTGGAGATCTTGTCGTCCAATCAATAAAACCCTTTCTACCAATCCAGTGTCTCGGAAATCGGTCGTTTAACCATTGTTTTATTGCATTGCATAATATGATCTATCTCCAACATGCTGAAGGAATATATTCTGTTCGTCTAACACCATATTTCTTTGTTCATCAACTTGTCTTTCTAATGACTGAGTAATACGCGGATGAATTTCATCTTCTAATAATTGGACGTACAATTCTCCCGTCAGATTTTCCTCCAAAAAAGTGGTCCAATTATTTCATTTCCAAGAATACCAGCCCATACATTGATCTCCTGTCCAAATAGATGAGGGTTTTCGTTGTCCCAATACCTACAGTTATATTTATTAACAAAGCTATTTAAATAAAATGTTGACTCATCACTGAAACCAATATTTTTGACTAAATTTGCCTCAGCTTGTATCTTTTGGGTCATTATTTCCCAAAATTCAATTCTGAGGTCATAGTCGTCTTCACTAAGCTGCTGATGAATTTGTACTTTGTATAGGAAAAACTTATTCGTTTTTAATACTTTGTGTAGAATACCAAGAGAAATATTTGTAAATTTTGACACTTTTGGAATGGAATAGGTATGATCTACAGCAAAATGATAAAGTACTTCAATTTTGCATCTTCGTCGAGAACTTTGCTATTCTTATTTTTTTTTTTTATTACAAACTGACCTAGTTTCATTGAATTTGAACAGGGAAATCGGGACCTTAGGGTAGTAATATTCATAATTATAAGCGATATTCACAATATTATTTTATTATTCACCATTTATTTTGAGTGTAGACGTAGATTAGAATAAAATTAAGTGTTTATCGGTTCTTTCGAGACAAGTTGCCGATAAACTTTATCTTTGTTAGTAGAGATTGCACATTGCGATAAACTTTGAAGGTGTCCTAGAGAAAAGCCGTTCAACTTTTTTTTTGAAATAACATAAACATCTTTCAAAAATATAGATTCTTTAATCTTGGACGAATAATAAACGTTATAAATAATATAATTTTGCGCGCCAAGAATTTTTGGAACCATCCTTGTAATAAAAACCAAACTATTCGCTGTGGTAACACCTAAAACATTTTGAATATTAGCGCCTACTCACTTTTGCGAACATTGTATTGTAAAAAGAAGTTGGTCAAGAACTATTTATAGGAATTATGTATATTGCTATTATTGTTTTAATCCCAGTATCCCAAATTTTATACTATAACAATTATTTTATCATTAATTTTACTCTAAAAACAAGAATATATAGAGGTTTTATCCATTATTTTCCTACAAACGCATTATTTTAACGAATAAAAAACTGCCATAAATCCTGCTTACGATTTTTTCGCAAACGGGAAGAGATTCTTAATCACCAGGAAGGAAGCAGAAATTAATGGAAGCTTTGAGTATTTGCGTATACCATTTATCTCAGGAAATTAAAGGAAATATGAGCATGGACGTTTCATGGTTTTACGGTTTCATAAAATTGAATTTCGGATGGATGGCTATAAAAAGCGGTCTCGACAAAACGGTGGATTTTTTCATACCAACAGAGCACCAATTAAAACGCAAACTTTAAAAATTATCTTCGTAGGAAAAATAAACGGAAATAATTTCAAAGACAAAGAGGGTTTTAAGTGTCCGCGAAAATAAATCAATGTACGTGAGAAATAAAATAAGCCAAATATACATATGTAGAGATTTTTCTCAGGAGTATAAATATTTCACTTTGTCCATGAAGACCATTAATCGAAATTTAAATTATGAATTTGTCCGGGAAGCTGGTCGTTACTTTTCAAATTGCTTGATAAGACAGAAATTATTTTACAAATGACATCTATAAGTAAAATTTAAAAATAGCGTTTACATGCATTAATTATTATAATATTTCAATAAAAAGTGTGCAAGAGGCTTATCTTTGGATGGTCAGCAAGTCAATAATTTTGACTGTAGAGATGAAAGAAGCCTGTAACGCTATATTTATTTATTATAGGATTGTTATATTTTTCCATAATAAAGACAAGAATCTTAAAAAACAACTTTAATAAAATTATTATTAACTCTTCTGTTTAGATTCTGTTTAGGGTCAAGAAAAAACAATCTGAAATCTACAACGTACATTTTTAGTAAACAAGTTACATCGAATTGGGCCTAGATATGGACCTTGAGGATCCTCAAACTGTACACAAACAATTATTAAATGAATGCTATTCTATTGTATCTAATAGCTTTATCTAAAAATCATCTTAAAACTATCTTGTACCTTCAACCTACATTTAAATTGTAAAAATTTGTGACTTTTATCTTAACCTACTTAGCATCAGCTTTTATTCAAATGATTACCTGTTGATATGTTGCTAAAGTTGAAATTGCAAAGCAAGATCCTTAGCGACAACATAATCTAAAATATCACAGCACATGTAAGAACACACACAAACTTGACACAAAAATTTATAAATAATTTTCAAGAGAGCGATTCGGGATTGGAGTCCGACGTGATCAGAATTACACTAAACAGCCGGTGGCAGAAAGTTCGTCGCGACGATCCTAATCAGCTGACGGCGCTCGAGAGGATTCTACAGGGCAATTCAGAAAAAAATGCTACGTAGGTCGCATTCGAACTCTTGGTCTATCCACCGTTTAATGCAGAATATTTATTATTTTACAAATAAAAATTGCCTCAAAAACACCTGAGGTGTGATAAAAATGGATAACGTGAAAACGGGAAAGATTTGGTATGGTGGAAAATTTAAGTAGTGAAGGATAAGAAGAACATGGAAAACACAAAATAACACACGAAAGTCAGAAAAAATACGAAGTGTAATAGAGAAAATTAGAAAATATTTAAACTAATAATAATAGTAATAACTCTGCTATATTTTAAAAATAAGATCAAAGCACACATTTTCTCAAAGCAGTAATATTTATTTCATTTCTGCTAACGATCTTCAATTCATTCAAGTTCGATCTTCTATACTATCATAAGTATACCTACTACTAGGCATATAGATGTTTATCATATAAAAAATACAAATGATTTACCTTCAGAATTTCTTTTAAAATATGGGTTTCATATGATAATTAATAAGAGTCCAGAAGCGCTGCTCAAGCTGTTGCTTTACCTAAAGATGGTCATATATATCATATTATTATATCAAAATTGTCCTTGCTATTCTTTAAAGACAGTTTGTGAAGCAAAATAGAGGTTTAGAGAGACTCTATAGACAAGGTAGACTAAGAACCACAAACACAGTTGAAGATGGATTGCTTTGTCTATAAGCTTTTCGGTAACGAACAGTTTCAGCTACAACTTTCGTTAGAAGGTTGGAAGATATTCATGGAACTTTAGTTTCACCAGATACTGTACATAGAAGTCCCTCTATTAAATAGAGCTTAGCGGCAATAATTTGTTCAAGCACTTAATTGCATGAATGATTGATGATGTATTCACAGATGAGTGTTCTATCGAAAGATATTCACCAGATACTCATCAAAGAATTGGGTGAGGACCTGGCGAAAGGTATACTCAATGCTGCTTCACTTCTACGGTACAGTTCGGCGGTGGTGAAGTGATAGTACGGGTAACATTTCTTTAGAAGCACGAATCGACTTGGTACATTGAGTGGAAGTAGTCTTACTGCTGATTGGTATATAAGGAACTGTCCAAAAGAACACGTGGTTCGCTATTTATGGTCTACAAAAGACCATTTCCGTCTAATGTTAGATAATGCTCGACCACATATAGCCGAAATAAGTCGTCAGTACTTTAATGCTGGTATTCAGATATTGGATGGCGACTCCGGCAACCCGACTTGAATTCAATAGAGCTTATATGGAACAAGCTAAAAAGAAGTAAAACTAAGGTGTTTTCCAATTAGTGACTGAGCTGGAACAAATCTCGCTGAACGAGCATTGCTCATCGCCTAATTAAGCTGCAAATATAAAGAATTACTGGGAATATCCTTTGTTGGAAATTCTGTCTGAAATAAATGAAGACATATTGACAATTTTTCGTTGAATCCTCTCTAATAGAACCTAAGTATACAAACACGTTTTAAATAATACAAATTTAATTTAAACAATGGTGGGTAAACTCAGGTGGTAGATAGAGACGAAAATATAGGTAGATTAGAGTAATAATCAGTTTCCTTACAGGGAATTCCAGGATGAACAGACACAGAACACCCTAAGGCTGCCAGAGTTTATATGCAGGATCTGTGAGGAAAAGAAAGCCGTAGTATACGTATTGTGCTTAATAACTATTGAGCGATCAAAGCGATTGTTTATAAAATATTTATAAATAATAATAAAAATTATTTTCTTATAAATTTTATCAGCAATAAATAAAACAATCTTTAATACAAACCAATTTTTTTATAGTTATTGTTCTTATATAATAAAATTTTTCATAAAAAATATTCCAATTATATAACATTTTGATCACATATAAATTTAATAATGAATTATTTAGAGTTTTTTGAAGTTCTCGCATTCCTTCTGACATTTTTGACAGCTCATTATGGAATTGCTGAAATAAATAATTAAAGACAATCAAAATAAAAAAACTTAAGTTGATTTCCAAAAACAAGTTCCAAAAAAATATTTTTTAACTTATTTTTACTTTACCTGATCAATTTACGTAAATTTTCATTCTCTATGGACAAGGAATGTAATCTCATTTCTAAGGAATCAATGGAAGCATCTTTTTCACGTAATTGCACTTTCAGATCACTAATATTCTCCTCTAAGGCCTCAAATATTGCCTAAAAATATTTAATGTCTCACTTTTACTTATAACAAAAAAAAATGTATTGTTTACTTTGGTTTCTTCACTAGTGTCAGAATACACAGGGGGTTCATTCAAACAGAAAAAGTCTTGTATCTCTTGGGAAGCCATGAGTTCAGGAACACTAAGTATAGCATTTACTAGGGTTTGCAATCCGCTGACTCTTTCCTCCAGAAAAATGGGATCGAAATTATTTTTCAACCATCTTTTTCTGGGTAGGTGTTGGATTATATCCTGGTGAAGTGGCCGTAGTCTATTACAGAGCCTCACAAAATCTGTGTAACGACGAAAAACGTACCAGAAACCGCCTGTTAATTTATTTTCTACCTTTAATTTGTACACCTGTAAATAAATAAACCAAGACAATAAATTAATAATAATAATACTACAATAAATGCCACTATAACATATGCTTCCAAAGGACAAGATTTAGTTCAAAGCTTGTCTTACATCTATCCCTTTCAATTATTATAATTAATAAAATATTTATGCAAGGTAATCAAACAATCAAGTGTTATATAAAAGATAAAATATGTAGTAGTTGCCGGATTTTTTAATTGAATAGGTACAGTGATACAAATTTACATTTTTGTTAGTAAAATCCTTATAAAGAGCCCCATTTGGCGAAAATTATGACCATAAGAAAAGTATTTTATAAACAAGGCTTGAAAAAGTGATTCTGAATATATAACCATTATGTTTAAACAAAATGTATAGATATGGTTGAATTTACGCAGAATATTGACAAATCTACAAAGAGAATTTAGCACTATTTGCAGTTGCCTTCGATCTTGTGTGTTAGTTAAATAAGGTCAATAGATTGAAATAACGTATAATATTCTAGGGAATCCATAACTTAATTTCAAAAAGATAGTTAGCAATCCAAATCAAATGTGTAAAATAAAAATAGTAAGGGACCAAGCATTGGTGCCTACAAATCTCTAAAACTTAGAACAGATGATGCTGAACACTTAGAATTTAAGAGATCCATTAATGAACGTTGTGCTAAATAAATTTTTATAATCTAAGCAATGGATTATACAAAGTACCAACAAACTCTCTTCGCAAAAGAAAACTACATATTCTTTAGTTCATTTTGTATCTATTTGATATATTCCAAGAAATGAACGAACCGAATGCCAAACTATCTTTACTGGATGGGGTCCCTACAGAACTCTGAAACAGAATGTCCTACTAATTTAAATTCAATGTAGGTACATATGCGCAACACAAAAATCATAAAGTATCTCTTCAAAATCAAGAAACACCATCTCCATTACAGATTCTGCCTCTATGAAAGAAAATATCTGCAATGTCTACATCATTATAAGATAGCCAAGTTTCTGAAACCTTCATAAGGTCGAACTTATTTTCAACAATAACTGATTCCAAATCAGTGAGGCTTGACAACAAAGATTTAACAAATGTTAAAGTTAATTTCCTTTTTTTTTATTAGTGCAACCAATATAAAATCTACAATCCCGTTAAAAAAGTCGGTTCATTATTTAATGTGATTGAAAATCATAAATAAAGAATAGTTCAAATTAAATATATAAATTTAAAATTAATATGAAAACAATTTATATTCTAGTCACAGTTTGATGAGTAAATATAATTGGGTAACAAAACATACAACAAAAATGGAGAATGGTTCTAAAAATAACTTTTAATATTTCTAGACATCAGATAAAAATTTTATTTTTGTTGAAATATTGGGTTTTTCAGTTTTTATTAAAAATAATTATTTCCAATCTATATATTGTATAATTTTATAGGATGAAATATTTCTTTTTATTAATTTAAGCAGGAGTTATATTATAATTAGTAGGATATCGATAATTAGATGCAAAATAATAATACTATTTTATGTGATCAACTAATACTTTGTAGTTAGTTATCTTGAGAAGTATGTATATAGGGGGTTTCAAAGATAGTTGTACTTACTGTAAATCGAGCTCTTTCCTCCATAATCTCATAACCAACAATGGGAATTTGAATATCACCTGGAGTAATAACTCCATTGAATGAAAAATCTGGATATTGTGGAAAATTATTACCATTTTCTTCCTCGATTCTTGAGTTTTGTAAGGACAATGTAATATTAGACCCACTAGACTGTGCTGAATATTGAAAGTTTCTGTACCTTGTAGTAAAACAGAACATGTAGCGTCTATTTTATAAAGGAAAAATATTAAATTACCTTAAAGGTTCTGATAAATATTCTTCAGAATCTGTTGAAGCTGTCTCGTTAGGTTTTTCCGATATTTTTCCAGGTTTGCCTACAGTATTTATTTTATTTTCTTGGGAATTCACTGTGTCGCTTCTTTTATTTGTATAATCACACATCTTTAAAGAAATATATATGGATAAGTAGGACTGAATCACAAATTTGGTTGCACCTTTCTGTTGTACTGTTTTATTTTATATTTACATAATAAAATTAAATTTTACTTTAACAAAAAATGTCAGTACAGTACCAAATAGTTGCTAAATAATAAAAACATTTTTTTTAAAGGAATCATGAATAAATACTTAATTAAAAATAAATTAAAATAATAATATCCCAAGCGTCAGCTTATTTGCACAAACGTCAACATGTAGTGAACAATAACAACTTAAATGTCAATTTTTCAATTTTATCGAAAATGAAATAATCGATTAATTTAGTTTCGATTTTGTACTGATGGCAAATTAATGTACATAACGCAGTATTTATTATTTTTTTACAACTTCTTGATTCTATTAACAAATTTAGAAGGCAACTTTAACGAAAGTTACCTTTTGGCTACAAAATTCTATTTCATAACATTAAATGTCACACTAAATTTTAATTTTTGTTAGGGTTGACTTTAAAACTATTACCATAATGGATTATTATATTTATAAAAAATTAAGTTTATATAATAATAGGTGTTTTATGAATGAAATAGTCCATTACTTTTCATTTTATTTATTTGGCAATGTAAATACTGTTGACAATCTTGATAACTGTTGTCAACACATATTAAACAAAATTGCCAAAATAGCCCCAGTAGCCGAGGCTACTAAATCGAAAATCAAGAAGAAGAAAATGAGTAAAATTTACTGTTGTCACCTTTTGGGTGTCGTATTACTGATAAATATTTTATTGTCTATGATTTTACACTAAATGTATTAGTAACTGATTTAAAATCTGAGTAACATATATCTATGGGTAACATTTTATTGTAACAGTTTATGAAGCGCTAAAAACAATTAGTAAACAAATTTAACAGCTGATAAAATGAAAAATAAAGATGAATCGCTTATCGGCATTTACTAAGCCCCTGAAATTAAACAAGAATTGATTAAAGACGAAAATGAATTACTTCATATTGAGGACTACAACTCTTCTCCAGAGCATTTATTGATTCCTGATGAAGAGAAGTATAGTTGCCATATAATTAAACAATATTTAATGATATGGTGAAAAATATAAATGAACTATTAATCGGACATAATTATGTTTGCGAAATTAAGCAAGAAGAATTGATTATCAAGCAAGAAAAGGATAAAGATAAAGATGAAAATCAATTACTTTCACTAACTATTAGTGAAACGTTCTATGAGTTGCAAAAACATTTATTAATTCATACAGATGAAAAAAACAAATCTAATTGTTGTGAAAAAACATGTTTTAACAACAATAATTTAAGACCGCATTCATTACTTCTGTTAAGTAAACATAAGAATTAAGAGAAATTTTTAGGAATACACTCCTCAGATCATTCTGATGAAAAAATATTCCCCTTTGACTTTTGTTATAAATCATTTTCTATAAAAGCTCATTTAAGCAGACACTTATCAGTTCATACAGGAGAGAAAAAATACAGGTGTGAATTTTGTGACAAAATATTTTCCCAAAAAGGTTATTTAAACAGATATTTAGAAATTCATGTAGATGAAAAAAAAACACAGATGCTACATTTATGAGAAATCATTTTCTCTAAAAATGAGTTTAGATGATCATTTAGTAGTCCATACAGGTGAAAAAAACTTCAGGTGTAGTTTTTGTGATAAATCATTTTTTCTGAAACGTAATTTAAACACATTTTATAGTAATTCATTCAGGTAATAAAAAATTCAGATGTGATTTTTGCCATAAATCATTTTCCCTAAAAAGTAATTTAAACAAACATTTATTAGCCCATAGAGATGTTAAATTATTTTCTCTAAAAACTAATTTAAACTCACATTTAGTTCTTCAACAGGTGAAAAAAAACAGGTGTGACATTTGTAATAAATCGTTTTCATTAAAAGCTCATTTAACTAGACATTTCCTTGTTCATAACCTTTAGTAATTCATAAAGGCGAAAAAAATGCATATGACTTAAGTAAAAAAATACTTTCTTGAAAAATCATTTTAAACACGTCTTGATAATTGAAGCTACAATTGCTTTTGTGAAAGGTAATTTATTTACAAATTTAGTTTAAGAATGTATTTACAAATTCATGAATTTGTGATAAAATTTAATGTTTAAAGATTTTTTTGGTTAATAATGAAATTGTTCATTATCTACATTTTTATAATATCCGTTTTTAAGTTATGTTTATATTATATTAAAGGTGTGCTTTAGGTGGGAAAGATAACACTATTGTTAAACATTTGAATAAAAGTTTAAAACAATAAAAATATTTTTGAAACTTATTTATTCTTTAAATTGGAACCTTCTATAAATTAAATTGGCAATCTATTATGACCGCAAATATTTTTATATCCCCCTTATTCTAAAAATTAAGAGTTTGTTATATTGTTTAAAAAGTCAAGATAAAGACGTGTGAATATGTTGGAAATCAGGACTGTCACGTCAAAAGAAATGAAAACGATCAAAAAACAATAAGCGTTTTCAAAGGCAATTTATACTCTAAATGTGTTAAACTCCCAAGAACTCTGTGGTTTTCATCTCTGAGGGACCTCCCCAGAAAAGAAATATGTATTAATAGGTGCCAACCACTATGTCATCAATGCCCTTCTACATAAAATCATGATTGTGTCTTCAGACTTGTGTAAATGTAGAGAAGAGATTTATTTTAATTTTGATGTGTGTTAAATAACATTAATATCCTTAATAATGCTTTAAACTACCTAAAAATGTTTATGGTAAACTTAGTGTTAAAATTCATATCTAGTGGCAATATTAACTTATTTCCGCCTTTCTAATTGCTTCTAATATCTAACTGTAATTTTCGACAAAAAATGTACTCAGTGCTTGAAAGAACTAACCCAATGATGTGGAAAGTATTTATAATATACATATTGATAACCTCTAGGCAATATCTTAAACATTTTTCTGTATTGTGCGTTGCATAGTCTCAAATTTACAGTAGAAGAAGTAAGTGTCGGAATAGCCCTTGTAACTGCGGCCTCGAATCCTCGAAACAAAGAAGAAAAAAAGTAAATAAAATTGTTAGAAGTTAGAAATTTTATATTCTGTTAATTTGTTCATTTTATTGGTGTTTTAAAATAATTTTTAAGTTAAAAATGGTATACATTCATTTTCCAGCAAATTTTACAGAAGAAGAATTAATGTTGCAAGCCAAATATCAAAAACTCAAAAAAAAGGTAATTGTAATTTAAAAAAAAATATTGACCCACTTTTCTTATTTATTTTGTAGAAAAAAGCCTTACAAACTCTGAAGGCACCCAAACCTGAACCAGAAAAACCTGTAGTTCCAAAGAGGCCAGCAGAAGCTAGAGATGCCAGGGAGGTAGCAAAAAAACTGCTAAAATCTGGAGTTATACCAGCAATATCTAAGCAACAAAAACAACCAGAACAAGGTTTTAAACGTCCTAGGGGGTTAGAAAGAAAGTTAATCTCTGATAAAATTGTAAGTGGATATCAACCATTTTCGGCAGTGCAAATGGAAGATGGACCTGATAATCCAGAAAACAAACCTCCAAGAATTAAGAATCTTTATGACACTCTTGCAAATGCTAGAGATAGAGAAGAAAGAGGACTGAATGAAAAACAGCAACAACAACAAAAAGCTGACAAACCCAGACAGGGAAACACTATCTATGTGTCTGGGTATAAAATTACAGAAGAGTTTTTAAAGAAACATTTTTCTACCATTGGAAAGATTATTAATATCTCTATGGAAATTGAGAAAAGTAGAGGTTTTATCACATTTGATAAAGTGGACGCTGCTGAAAGAGCTATTTCAGAGGTATTAGATAATTAAATGATTTATTTCATAACTAGTATTATTATTTTATAGATGCATGGTAGTATTGTATCTGGTATTCAGCTAAAAGTATCACTAGCGAGAAGACAACCACAAATTGAACCTATCAATGATGCCACATCATCTGCAGCTTGGGCAACATTAGGTATGCTTATTGACTTACATAATATACATATAATACATTTCAGATTTTATTTCAGCTTCCAGTCATTCTCAAAAAGGAAACCATAGAGATAAGAGGAATTTGGTATCCTATGATGATATGTTTGATTAGAAATAATAATTTTGTGATTGAATTGTGGATGATTTAATTAATTTATGCATTAATAAAATATAAAATAATGTAGGATTTCTGCTAAAAGACAGAAGTTCTGATAATGAAATAATGCAGATAATTTTTATAATATACTAAAATAAACATACAACAAATTAGTTGTATTTGAATTAAAAGTTGAGAAAACCATATGTTATGTTAAAATAAGGATCTAATTAGGTCCAAAAAATATCTTGTTCGTTTTTTAATAAACAAAGATACTTTTATATTGGTTCTCCACTTTTCCCTCTTTATCTTTTATTCTTTCTGTTTGGTATTTACATCATCTATTTTGATCATTAATTTTTGGTAAAATTCGTTTGTATTTTCGCTTTATATTGCTGCTATTTGTTTTTCTATCTATTCCCTTGTACATTGCTGTATAATCTTATTACACTCCTTTATTTTTTCTTCATGTTTGACTCTGGTTCTGTTTCTTCTTAACCCTTGTAGTCTTGTATTATCCTCTTTCTCAACCGCTTTTTGTATCCTTTGTATTAAATATTGAATATCCTTAACACAATTTAAAATTAAAAGTCAAAAGTGTGTTCAATAATATTTAATCAATCAATTCCTGCCAATTAAATTTCCAATATCTTTGGTTTTTTTTCGTCTAGGCTCCATCCTGTTGAGGTTGTGCCCTCTGTATATATATTTTTTTTAAACAGGGGCATTAAAAAATATAAAAAAAAGACATCTACCTGGGAAAAAATGTTTTTTTAAATTGTTATCATTTGGGCTCCATAAAAATAAATATAAAAATATACTTTTATTTACATTTCGACTATGAATACTCAATTTATGATTTGTATCCAAACTCTTGATTTATCATTATTAATTCAGCTAATAATTTATATAATCAAATATATAAATTTTTATAAGTTTGTTTTTATTACTGTTTTCTATAAACATCATTCAAAATCAATTTGGATTTTTGTATCTAAATTTAGTACATTATTTCACAAATAAGCAGCGTCCACTGGTTTCCCGAATCTTTTTATTTTATAAAAAGTATATCTTTGTATTTATTTATTTTTTACAGGATATAATAAACATTACTATTTTTATATATTTAAATTAAAAAATACAAGTACTGTCTATTTTTATTGAGGACATACAAATTGTAATGTTACAAGATTCATACTTCAAACTTACAAAAGAAAAAACAATCAACAATTATGTTCGGTAATAAAATTAGAATAAATAACAAATTATAAATTCCTAGGAGGGTTGAAATATTCCCAATGATGTAAATGAACAACAGTCCTTTCTTCCCCATAGCCTAACAACAACAGTCCAGCGATAAGCACTAAAACTATGATTATCATCACGTTCAAGTCTTGTTTTCCGTCTTCGTTATGAAACACGTTATTTAAAATATATGTAATCAGTCTTTTGAGTGCGGTATTGGCTTCAGAGCCGCAGGCTCTCACCAGCTGACCGGATAACTGCGCTATCGAAGGTTCGCTCGATCGTCTATGATGCCTTCTTACCACTGCAGGAGTCAACTCCGAAGATTCCTCGGAGCTGGACCTGGTCAGTTGTTTGGATTTGACGTGACGTCTCCTCCGGGGTACCACAGGAATGTTCTCGTCTACATATTTTTGCGCTCTCAGAGCGTAAAAACTCGATGGAGGTTGCGAGGGAATGTATCCCAATGGAGGTTGAGGAGGTCGTGGCGGAGGTTCATCATCTACGTCGGGTTCTTGTAAGCTGGGAGAAGGTTTTAACCGTTCCGTCAGCCGCGGGGGCCTATGGGGAGGATCGTCGACATTGGGGGATTCTTGGATACATGTGGACTCTACATTGTCACTTATTAGTAACCTAGCAGGAATCTCAGGTGGCATATCTAATACACTCGAACTTAAATCTAAAGAAATTTCTTCAGAAGCTAGAGGAAGAACTTCCTTTATGGCCTCTTCGTTATCTTCAATCTCTTGCACCGATGATGCTTTTGAAATTTTTTCTTCCTCGCTAGTTTCAAATTTTTCGGGGAAAATATCAATATTTGTATTCTTACTTTCTTCGGCATGAATTAGTTTATCTCCTTCTGGGCTGGATTCAATCGGAGTTTTTTTTTGTTCAGGCAAATCTTCTTTCGGTTTTTCGGTTTCGTTTGATACTTGTCTACTTTGAATGGATCTTAGAATCTGATCTAACACTTCTGGTGGAAAACTAATCTCTCCGACTTGAAGACCTCCAGTTTTAGATGATATTTCGTTAGTTTGAATACGACTACTATCTATATCGGTTACTACTATTTTTTCGGCTAATAGTTTATTGACAGTTAATGTATCAACGTCCAAATCACTCACTTGTAGCCTGTGTGCTTTGATTACGTCTGCTTCACTAATTTTTATTTGTTGATTCTCTTTAAGTTCAGATAATTTGTGGAATTCTTCAGGGATAGAAGAGGTCTCTTCAATATCGGATTCTACATGAACGGGTACTACTCGTTCTTTTGGTAGATTGACAAAATCGTCGTCTGGTAAAATTGTTACTCCATTCAAAGGTTCTACTATTAGTGACCCGTGTGTTATTGTTTCCTCATGGGTGAATACAGTGGGAGTTATAAGTTCTCTTTTCACTCTAGCCTTTTCTGCAGTCAGTGTGGGAATTATAACCCTATCTGTTGGTTCCTGTACAACTTCTTCGCATTCAAAATCGTCCGGAAGGGGTTCTGTTTGGGTGTACACCTCAATTTCTGCTGTAGTTGCTTTTTTCAAATCTTGAGTAGAATCTGTCACTATATTTTCTCTAGAGGTGATATCAGACAATGGTCTGATTTTTCTTGGCGGACGTGGAGGAGTTGGTAGTGGTCTCACTTTGATTTTTTCAACAACTTCTCCTGATTGCAAATCTCTGTTATCATCCTGTTCAATATATTGCATGATATCTACTTCTACATTTTCCTTATTTTCTATATCAAGAACTACTGGTTTTTGTCCAGGTCCTATAGTACTATAAATTCTTAAAGGCCGTACTGGGACCTCTTCTTCTTGCGCTTTTGTTCTCGGTATGGTAAAGAAATTATTCTCATTACTTTTCTTCGACTTCTTTTTTCTTTGTAAGGTCCTGGGAGGTGGTAATGGTGGGTCTCTGGGTTTGTTCCTATCCACTGTAGTATAACCCATATAGTCGCAAGTTACCTTAACGCAAGGTTCTTCAGTACACGGTACCGGATCTTCAGCTGCTAAAGTCTCAACATGAAGAGATAAATCGTCGTCGTCTTGCACAGAAATATCTCTACACTCTGAAGCTGCTCTGGAATTTGTTCTTGATTTCGTTCTGGATCTTGATCTAGTTGGGCGCACTGGTCGCCTCTCGATTTCTACAGTTTCTATAGGAATTATTACTTTGGATTCTGTCCTTATTGCATTAACCTGAAAAGAAATAAATATAGATTTACCAGATATCGTTAATTATTTTTCCAAATTCTTACCTGAGGTTCTTCAAGGTTTTTCTCAGAGCTGAAAATTGCTTTGTTAGCAACCAAATCTCCAGCAAGTGATTCATTCTCAGAAATGGTTAGACTCTTTACACTCTTCTGTTTACGTGCAGGAGCTTCTGGAGCAATATCTTCAATACTTTCATCTATATAACGGCAACCAGTAAAATCTACATCAATATTTGCTTCACCTTCAGGTTCCGTAATATTGGGTTCATACCTCGTGGTTTCATGTTCTGTGTTATTACTTATTTCTTTTTCTTTTGTATGATAACTTATTCTTTCTGGAACTTTCTTGTTACTAGGAACTGTTGAAACCAAGTCGAATCTTTGAACTGCTGATCCTAACTCAAACGTTTTTATACTTTTAATATTTTTAGGTTTCAATCTTGGTGGAGCTTCAGGGACATATTCATTTTCAATTTCTACTTCATCTTCTTCTTCTTCTTCTTCTTCTTCTTCTTCTTCTTCTTCTTCTTCTTCTTCCCCGTATTCTTTGTAAGGGTCAGTTATTTTAATTTCAGGTTGATCTATACCTTCCATTCTTTCATTTTCATACATGAATTCCCGTTCGTCATCAGCTAGAATTCCTAAACTTTCTCTATGTTGAGTTAGTCTGTCTTCCTCGCCTGCATCTACAGGGATAATTTCTTGATAAGGAATGAATTCTTCGATGGTCTTTTTCTTCCGTTTACTACGACGTTTTGGTCTAGATGGTGGAGGTATATCAAGCTCTTCATCGGCAGTTTCTTCCTCGCCGTAAGGGATCCTTTCTTGTGAAACGTGAGGAGTTTTCTTTCTTTTGGGTTTTTTTATGGGCTTTCGTTTATTTTGGATATCTGGAAGAGAATGGTGAGAACCTTTGTCGAAACCCGTATCTTCCATTTGTAATAGCGCATTGGTAGGATTTCTAAAAGCTTCTCTAATTTCGGTACTTAAGTACATACCTACTTCTATGTCGTCTTGAGATATCCCTTTTTGTCTCAAGAAGAATTCATCAGGATTAATTTCTTCCAAAACGCCTTGCCTATGTACTGAACTACCGGAAGAATAATGAATATCTTTACCATTAGTCGAAGAAAATTCTTTATCTTCTGACTGTGAATCAAGGTCTGTTACTTTTGGTTGTTTTTGTTCTTCCATTAATTCATCTGGATTAAATCTTCCTCTCTGCCATCTACTGAGGAAATCTCTCTCCTCCATTATTTCTTTATTTTCTTTATCATATTCATCCTCACTATCGATACCTTCGCCATATCTGACGTGAGATGATTGCTCTAGAATACTAGAATCTACTGGAATAATAAACTCTTCTTTTTCCATAGCATTTTCCGAATGCAACGGAATCCTAATGGAATCTGTAGCACTTTTTCTACTATCTCTACTGTCTTCGGTAGACTTACTACTATCTGTCTTCTTTGTTCTAGGAACAGTGGCAAAATCTGAGCTAATATCAGGTTTGCTTTTCTTCTTAAAGATTCTGGGGTAAGTACCGAAGTCGAACATTGGTTTCTTAGAGTCCCCTGAATTGGACTCCGTCGAGGAAATTCGTTTGACGGTTCTCTTTTTACGAGGTAAGCTGAAGTTTGGTAGACTGATTTTAGCAGTATCTGGAATTTTTGGCATGTGCCATTTGGCTGTCTCAATTTTGAATCTTTGTAGGTTCGGCTTTTGGAATTTCGGCCTCTCGGGCAGGTTGATGTGTGGCCTTTTTATATTTTGAAGCTTAGTTTTGAAATTATTCGCTTTTTGTTTAAACGCTGCTTGGAATCTGCTTGGACCTTCTTTCGGTTTTTCGTCTGCTTCTGAGCTTCTTGAGTCCGTGGTAGCAGAAAAGACGACTTTTTGGGGTTTCGGGGATTTTTTGGGGCTGTTTTCCGCTATTTCTTCGTAAACATGTTTGGTGCTGAAACCGTAATTTTCTTGTTCCGGTAAACCCAGAGCTTGTTCAGTGCTAATAACAACGGCCGGTGTGTTATTTAGGGTGAATGTTGGTATTGCAATGTTGTTCGATGGTGGTAAAAGTATAGGTTCGTCCTCATGGTCACTGGAAAAAATTATACAAATTAGAACCAATACAAACTTGCGATAGATTCATAATACATCATTTTTTTAATTTTGATTCAACAGCATTTTTTTATTGCAAACCCCTCTCTTTTGTATGCTAGTACAACAGATTCATACTATTTGTTTAAAAGACTATTTTAAAACCAGTGTTTTTAAACCTACCGTAACGAATTATTACTAAATCTGACAGTCGGCTTTGACCTTACTAATTTTTCAACTTCTACAACATTTTCGGCCTTCTGAGCCGCCATTTTTTCAGCTAACTTTTCCGCCATCAACGCGTCACTTTGAAAGTATTGACAAGCGCATCGAACGTCAAGAGACTTTACCGAAGACTCCGAAGAGGGTTCTCTCGAAACGTCGCGTCTTCTTCTCCCGGTTCTCGAGCCCTCCGACAGCGACCTCTCATTCTTTTTGTAAGAATTGCCCATACGGGCAGCACGACCGTTCTGTTTCCCATATGAACCCACCCTTTGGGATTCCATTTTGAATACTAGGTGGTTCTATTTACAGATAAAATTTAAAAAAGTGTTTCTTGGTTATTTTTAGGTAACATTTACATAATTTATGACTTTAATTGTATTTTGCAATATATAGTTAAATATTTATAGATTGTTAATTAGTAGAATATGATTGTTTATAAAAATTACAATATATTGTTTATAAGCTTTAAAGCACTAATAAATGAGATCTAAACGGTATAAAATATTTGGCAATAATAATGTTAGATTTATTGATATTTAAAAAGAATTAGTAAAGTCGTGAAAATATTGATCACATTAAAGTTTTTATGAGAAATTTAAGAGGTAATGAACATTTTTCACGCGTAATTGGTTACACAAGTTTATAAAAAAAGTTCTGATTATTATGCGCTTGCGTACAAGAATAAACACCCTATATATAATTAAATAGGCCAAATATTCTCTTGTACATTGTTGGAAAAGCCTCACAATGTTGCTCACTTTTACACACTTTTTACCTAAAAGTATCCAAGATATTTAATACAGAATGGTCGCGCATTTGTGCAGCCACTTTTTATGAATAATTTCCGATTTTATTACATTTTTGCCCGTCGGAAAGTGACTGGCTCTCGTATCTTTAGACCACTGGCTAATTTTAGTGCAGGTTTATTGTTAGAATTTGGGAGGTTACGATGATTTCCGAGCTCCAATGATTTTTATTTTTGACTTGGCTTCAAAACAAAGTAGCCAGAGAAAATATTTTTGCATAATATTACAGATCCTACAAATCGCAACGAGAACCCATTTAATATATCTTTATTCTCTCAATTAACTTCGTCATAATTGTATCGTTTGGAAGACATACTGTACTACCCATTTTATTTGTAATTTGCTTAGTAATGTAGTCCAAAAATAATTAAATAACAGGGTTAGTTTGAGAAAAATAAGAATTTTGTACAAAATAAAATCAATTCACAAGATTGACTTGCAAAAAACACAGCAGGACGAAAAAAATATTATCCAAGTATGAGAGAGGCAGGTCATATTTTACAAATTTTTAAAAAGACTAAAAATTTGTAATATACTTTTTTAAACTGTTTCTAAAAATATTGTCTGCTTATAGTTCTAAATTTTATTGGGAAAATGTTCATGCAATTCTTTTGTATAGTACCTAGTGCTATTGTATTAGTATTTGAAATTTCAAAATAATTTAAAACAAAGTATCACTAAAAGTGAATTTCCGTACAACTGCTTCTAGCAAACGGATATATTCCTGATGTAACCCCTCAAATGCAAAATTTTATTTATTGCCACAAGCAAAAAGGCCTTCAAAGACATGCATTTTTATTAGAAATGGTTAAATTTAGGATTTAAGAGCCAATTTTGGTGAAGCGCTCAAAGAATAGATTCCGATATGTTTTTGCATAATGATCCATCGTTAAGGCAATAGTTCCTGATACAAGTATAAGTGATATTTTTTTTCACACTTGGTGGGTGACTCTCTTGTTGGAAACTTTTACGTGTTCACTGCGCTCACAGAACTAACAATTGTGACTAGAGACTGTGTTTTAATTTCGCTACCGATCGGAATTTGAAAAAAAGGGACCCCTCGTATTAGAATTCTGATGTACTTCAAACAGATAAAAATTATAACCTTTCTTTTATTAATTTGTCATAAACCCATTTTTGATGTATACATGCTTGTCAACTGTGCTTTATAATGACATCCATTAAACACTTTTAGAACTTTACGATAAATTAATGAGACACCGATAACCTTTCTTTAGGATATTTATAAATATCGGGTTTTTATGTTTTATTTCACTCTGTTGTCTTCGTTTTAGGATGTGAACTTTTCGACGATGTCGTGAAACATTTTGAACTAGTGCCAATTTGTAGGCATATAGAGTTTTTTTTTATTTAATTTTAGTACAATGCAGTTAAGGTTTTGTTTGTTCAGTTTTCTGTTTTGTTTTAGTTATATGCATTTCTGAAGAGGTTCTAAGTGTGTGGTTATTTTTAAATCCATCAATTATAGTCTTCCGAGTTCTCGTTGCGTAACAAGAATGTTACATGAAGTATTTGCGTAGATTATGTACATAATCGTTTTAATAAACGTACATTTTAGACTTCTTCCAATAGTTTACTATTTTTATTCTAAATAACTATAGTTATTTTTTCCGCTTATTAAATAAACAAGTATCTTAAAAACATTATTTACAAATAAATAACACTTACCTTATTTTAGACCATTTTTCGTCATTCTCCCCTCCTAAACTATTATTATCGCCTTCCTTTCCCAATATAATTTCATCTTCATCCACTGCAATGACTTCAGATTTTGGCTCAATGTTTTCAGATCCCTCTGAAGCCTTATCCTCAAAGCTGTCATTTTTACTTTTTGATTTTCTCTTGAACGATACTTTCTTCTTCATGATTGGCGAGTTCGGGGTCCTTAAAACGGATTTTAATTCTGATTTTTCATCTGAAGTTGTTGGTTCTTCTTCATTAGCAGACTTTTCAGCACTTGTTGTTTCTTCAGAAATTAGTTGAGAGGGGTTTTCCAAGCTTTCTTTTAATTTCTCGCTTTCTTCAAAAGCATCCTCAGCATTCAAAACATTTTGAGTATGTTCAGAAATCTCTACATCTAAATTTTCTTTAATTTTCCTTTGTTCTACAAATGATTTATCATTATCTTTTTTTTCTTCTATATTCTTGTTAGCTTCATCTACTTTCTTGACTTTTTCTTCACGAATTTCTTTAATTGCTTCTTCCTTCACTTCTTCAATAACGCTTTCTTTTTTCTTAGTTTCATTTAAACCATCTTCTTCATCCACCATCATGTGTTCTCTATTTTTTTCGGAAAGATCTTCAGTGGAACCTTTCGAGCTAATTGATTCTTCACTAACAGGACTCAATGTCTTGGAAGTGGAGCCATTGGCCACCTCATCAAGTGCTACTTTAGCAATTTCTTTCAATTCATGTACTTTCAGTGGGAAGAAAAGTTTATTTTCTGAAGACGGAGTCTCTGGAACATCAGAACTATTATAGTCCAATATCTCGTCGTCAGATGGAGCTGTTAATATAATTAACTGGACATCTCCATTCGCTGGTAAAGGGGTTTCTGGAGAATCCGGGGAAACTGGTTCTGTTGGAGCCGCTTCTGCCACTTTAGTTTCATGATCTAAGTGAGAATACTCATCAGTTTGGCCTTCTGGGGGCTTCAAAGGAATGTGAACATATACAGGCTCAACTTGTTTTTTAGGTTTCAGTTCCGTTTTGGGTTTTTCTACGGTCTTTACAGGTACTTCTTTTGTTTTGATGTCCTTCTTCGAAGTCGCTCTGGATATAGTACTTTTTATTTTGTCTTTAGCGTCTCTCAATTTCTTAAGCAATCCAAGTCTTGAGAGACTTTTTCTACTGTAACTGCTTTCTAGTGACAATTTTCGCTTGCGTACTGGTTCGGCTGATTTTGAACGTACGTTTCGGCCTAGATTTTGAGAATCGACTCTTGGTCTTGAAGTAGAGGCTTCAAACAGTTGATCAAAATAAGTATTGTCAGGAGCTGTCTCATGTTGATTTTCAGTGTCAGTAGTTTTGTCAACTTCTTTGGGAAGTTCAACTATTTCCATAGCTTCATTAGCATCATTATGGCAATTTTCACTTCCATTTGTTACTTTTTCTATTACTGGTTGCTCGTCTTCAGCGACACTTTTTACAGTGTCTTTGAATAATTCTTGGTTTTCTTCTATTTCTTCTTCTTTGAGTTCTTTGATTGGTGAGGGGCATTTATGCTCGCTTTTTGGTTCTGAAAGATTTTTCATATTTTTGACTAAATCTCTAAAATTAGGACGTTTTGGAGTGGGTTCTTTTTTTTCCAAAGACTCATTTTCTAAGTGAGAAAACTCGTCCGTTTCTCCTGGAGGTGGTTTAAGAGGTATGTGAATATATAGAGGCTTAATATCTTTGGTAGAATTAGTTGTTGATGGTTGTAGTGTCTTCTTGACTTCAGGTGGGGATTTCCGTATTTTCTTAGGAACAGGTTTCTTTAATTTAGTAGGAAATGATATTTTAGGTACTTTAATTTTCTCTTTGGTGTCTTTAAGTTTTCTAAGGATGGTTTCTTTGCCTAAACTTAGCTTACTGTTACTGCTTCCCGCTGATAATTTTCTTTTTCTATTCGATGATTCATCATCTTCTGGTATTAAGCCTTCTTCTGATGGTTTTGGTTTTTCAGGAGGCACACGTTCTTCTTTATCCAAATACTGACTAATATCTTCTGAGCTTTCTTCAGAATGCAAGAAAAACATTCCAGTGCTTTGAGGTTTATCTATAATTTCATAAGTACGTTCAATGTCTTCTTCTATTTCTTGTTCTTCGAGATTTAAGGAACTACAGCTAGTTTTAATGGAATGATTTTTATCTTTGGTACTTAATCGTGGGGAATCTAAAACTTCTTCTATTGAAGATCGATTGTCGAAGGTAGACACTTCAGAGATGGAAATATCTTCTGACCTACCCATGGTGGAAGAGCTTTTAGCTTTGCGCATACCGTCCATTGTCCAGGGTTCTGGGTTTAAATGTTCGTAGAAAGGTTCTTTGTAAAGATGTGTCCAAGGGTAACCTCCTCTTCGACGAGATCTTTTTACTTCTTCCCACTTGTAGGTTTTGATGGGCACCTTAGGGAATTTTTTTCCTATAACAAATGAAAGGTTCAAAGTATGTCCTTCTTCTTGGAATAGAAGAACAAAAACATATAACATTAGAATACCGAAGAAGGTACGAGCTTTAATAAAATGGTAGGTTATAAACTATACCAAATATTCTGGAGTAAAAATAAGACTAGGCCTAACTTTAGGTTTTCACAAAAGTGCATGCTAAAGACTTTTGTAAAATAAAATTTGCTGTTTAAATTATTTATTAAACTTAAGTACATTAATTTCATTGAAAATTTGTTTAATTTTCAAAAGAGACTCACTTTAATCCTATTAACTTTAGCTTTTCAAGTTTTACAAAAAGTGTATTGTCTCGATATAATAATTTAACAACAATAATCATTAAACTGCAAACAAACTTAGGTAAAGGACATTATTTCCAATAATATTTTCTTTGTTTAAATAGTATACTATGTACTGTACATTCATTATGAAATAGATAATTATCTGAATAAAAAGTTATTCTGATAATTAATTTTATGTAAAAAATAATTAATTATCTTAACTTGTAAAAGGTGAATAACTGATTTTTTGAAAACGTATTTGAAGGCAAAAATTTTCAAAGGGAATGTAACAATTTAATAAAATAATTTAAAAATATAAAATAGTGTTTAGGCCAAGAATATCGTAGTAAATGTTTATAATGTGAAAGTTATTAATAATATTTTCTGCAAGATTTCCCTAAGAAAACCACGTACCTATTTCCATGATAAATCGTCAAATATTCTTTGAGTTGTTTATACAGATAACTAAATTATAATTGACTTATTGTTAACTGTAGAATATTTAATAGTTATTTTCATAACTAAAGTGTTACTTTTCGGTTTTATTTTGGAAAAACTACAAAAAATAATTTATGGCATATCTTTTTGTTGAACCCTGCAGTTCTTTAGTTAATTCGAAAATTTAAAATCAGAGAATAAAGCCTTTGATTCTTTTAATAAATCTCTAAAAATTATGAATATTTTTTCATAAAAGATTTAAATAAATGTTTCTTAAATCTCATTTAATATAGTATTTTTCTCTAATTTTTATTTCAGAATTTTTAGAATAAATCTAAAAATTATGTCAACTGCAGATATAACCGAATGTAGGCGCCAAGGTTTTTACTAAGTTTATTTTTGTGAAACAAAAAATTATTTTCGGAAAATCGACTTACACATTCCCTAGTTTTAATTTAAATGTTCCAGTTTAAAAACTCAAACAGATGTGGCCACTCAAAATGAAAGTAAACAATAAATAATATGTATGAATCTAATTAATGAGCGATAACGTTATAAGAGTAATTAACTTCTTGTCTGGGGTGTACTTAAAAATATTCTGAAAGTGTTAAAATTTTGTAGATATTCGAAAAATAAATTTCTAAATCCCACATGAAGATATAATATATAATTATGCAAATGTAAGGAATAAACGAAAAATTGACATTAGCTAAAAATAAAGTTTTACCAGAAAAATCTGATTTATGCAAAGTTTTGAGATCTGGAAATATTCCAAGCAATAATAATCGTATAGTTTTTAAAGAACACTATTTAAATCAAACTGAAGTTACAGAATAGTAATCTTGGAATTAAAAAATGATTTTGGGACAAAACAATTTAAAAGATATACAATTCATGATAGGAAAGAAAATTAAGCTTGGAGATATATTGGAAGTAGGTTTTTTTAAGAACTAAAAACGACTTTTAAAAATATAAAAGTCTCATCAGGATAAAGTTTATAAGTACAATATTCAGAAATATACAATAGGAATAACACAGGGTTCAAAACTATGGCCAATAGTACCTCAATGTATTCTACTTAATAACTTTAAAAATGATGACATACATAATCAATATAAAATAATAATAAATTAGCACTCTTTTTGACAAACCTTTTTTCGTACGTCTATCTGCTATTTCCATTTTCTGGTCCACAGGTGCAAATTCGATACTTTTTCCAAATTTCCATGTCTAAATATTCACTAAAAATTCCATGAAACTGTTACACTCTGCATTGGTTCTCTAATTCAGTGTCTGAAATGTTTTTCCTGTAACTTCTGGCTTACTACTGAAAATCAGTTTTATTCCTGGCCGATCTATTTTTGAAAACTGACGCTGGACGGTGCAAATTTCGACCACCTTAGCAAACATTCTAATAGGCCAGGATTTTCACCATGTGAAATTTTTAGTGCTTGATTTCAATTATGCGAGGGTAAAATATTTAATATATGTTGAGTCTGTCTAGTTGAATAATTTAAACAACATTATATATCTTTTATAGGACAAATATGCTGTAAAATAAGAATAACATCAGTACAACAGTTTAGTATGAGAAGAATGAGAATGGAACCCTGTAGTCCTCTTCTCACCTTATTTTTTATTTTTTCATGTAATAACTATACAAGTTAAATTAACTATACTTATCTTGAACTTCCATAGTATTTCAAAGTTATTTTTAAATATCTTGCTTTAACCAGTTTTCATTAAATCGCATTTTCAAAGAGTGACACGAGATTGACATATTTCTTATAAGATGTGCTGATGATGTTTTGGATGGTTGTATATGTAGTGATAGACAATTGGATGTTTTCTTTAATTTTATTAACAATTTACATCCAAAAATAAAATGTACTGTTGAAATTGAAGAGAATAAATTTCTTAGATATAAATATCAAAAGAGTAAACTGTAATCTTCAATATTCAATTTATCGTAAACCAACTCATACAAATATGACTATCTCAAATCTCAAATGAACTTCTGTCACATAAATTAGCAGCTTATACTTCAATGATACATAGAGCTTTCTCAGTACCAATGAGAGGGATGCTTTTAAAAGGGAAATTAATATAATAAAACAAATCGCTATATCTAATAACTATCCAAATAAGTTGATTAATAAAAATGAAGAACAGATTGCCATAAGAAAATATCATTTCAATCAATGATTATCAAGAAGTATGTATTGTTTGATTTCTTGCTACGACATTTTTAAAATGTAATAATATTCTTCATTTCATAAAAAATAGGTTAATATTATATAGGTATTTAGTCCAAAAGGTAATCTAAAATAATTGATTTTCTCAAGTTTAATTGTTCATTCAGTACTATACACTGAGGATATCTTAGATATTTTTTGCTATCATACTCCTCCAAAAAAATGAAGTTCTTCTTTTTATCACTTATATGAAGGACCTCCACTGTTGTTTCAATTGTTTTGTTAAGTGTAGGTGTGTGTTTAGTGTTAATGAGGTGTTTTGTGTAATCTGACTTATCTGCTTGTTTTAATCTATAAGCGTGTTCACAGTAGCGTATGTTAAAATTTCTAAGAGTCTGACCAAGATAAATGGCGTTACAGTCCGGACAATTTAGTTTTGAAATACCTGATTTCTTTCATTTATTAATTTTAGATTTTACATTTATTAAAAATGAACCTATAGTATTTCTTATTTTAAAAGATATTGTAGAAGATGTACGAGATATAATTTGATATTTTATTTGAAATATGTCCAAAATATGTAATAGTTTTGTAAGATCTGTCAATCTTCTGTCACTCTTTGAAAATGCGATTTAGCGAAACCTGGTTAGAGAAATATATTTAAAAATGCTTAGTAATATTTTGGAAATTCAAAATAAGTATAATTTATCTTTTATATTTACTAGATAAATTTCCAAAGTATAGCCTGAAACAATTAATACAAAATCCAACGAACGTAATTTAAAAATCGATTGATTATATAACTCTAATATAGTAGCAAGCAGCTCTAGTTTAGCGATCTAGCTGTATAAAATATCTTAGTTAGGAAATTACTTTTAAATTATAGCTTGTTTATTAATTAGTATTAATATAATAGTTGTTATTAAGTTTCATTTTTAATTAGTATTTTGCTTTTCCATGTTAACTCATTAGCGTAATATAATAACTACAATAAGAATATAAATTCCATTAATGCAAACAACAATTAAAACACTCATATACAAAGTATTTTATGTTTTGATGAATATGTAATGAACTTGAAGTAAAAAAATAATTAGACATGAAAATTACTCGTAGTAGATAACTAATATTGATTCTGATGATTGCCTATGCATGCACATTTGGTTTAATTATTTTTTCCATCGTTTATAGATTTTGGTAAATATGCTATATTGATAAATAATAATTACAAAATAATTAGGTATAAATATACAAAAAATAATTAATTACAATTTTAGTTTTACGCATTTAAAAAAAACTTGCTCTTTATATCATTTTTAACAAATTAGAGGGGAAGATCGGCGTTAGTAAGTAATGGATTCTACCTCTTTTCCTGCAGGAGTGTCGATTTTTCTATTAACCATTAATCACTTATGAATACATTTTGACATTGTTCCTTACTTCATGAATAAGTGCTGGATCTTTTTATAAAATTTTATTGTCTTGTATCAATACTTATAAGGAATGTAATTTCAACTTCCCTTTTAATTTAATTTGTGAAATATTTGATTATTTTTTTAGAAAGGAGGCCAAAAAACATATAGCTTCGTTGTCGCAAACATTAATTTTATTTATACATATACTACTACAATTTTTACATTCATAAATATCCATGCCTGAAGATGAATTGTTTTAGGCCGTGGTTTTAATTAATTTCAGGCATATTTCTAAATGGAAATAGGAAATAAAATTCAGAAATTCTACCTCAATCTTTAATTATTTTATAATGTTCAAAGATTCTACAATCTTACAAACCCACTTGTGAATTCTATTACAAGTTGGTAAATATATTGGACAAACTATGTTTTAAATACATTTTCGCTTTTGTTTACTTAAAATAATTATAATTTATAATTTACAAATGTTGACATATTATTTTATTGTTAGTTTAGTATTTTTATCAATAAACTGTCTTTAATAAACATTTTTAAGTTGTTTTAGATGCACTATTAGTAATTTAGCAATTTGTTGCTCTATTAAAAATGTTGTGATTGAAAACTTGTTGAAAAAAGTGCCGGTTGGTTATAGAGCTTAGATACGGCGTATCTGTAATTAGTTAATAAAAAGCACAACTAAATTATACCCAAATAAGAAGCGTTACGTCCTTCTTTGTACATTTTTACCATAATCCATACATGAGCGTAAAAAAGATATATGCAGTGTATTTTTTAATGAGACAATTTGGGAAACGGAATCTGCGTCTATGGGCTACAAGCTAACTTTTTTGGCTTTTTGTAACAGGGATGAATAATGAATCAACGATATTGTTTTTCTTTTCGATGGGAAGTAAAAGTTTTTTTGTCAGATAATTACAATATTGCCAATGCCTAAAAAAGTTGGTAGTGTTAGGTAATATTGTTCAATAATATTAATTATTTCATTATTTGGCGCCCCACCAGTTTAGCCAATAAATCCAAAGTTTGATAACGTAATAGGAAACAATTCTTATTTTTTCCATCAAAACACCAGAAGTAACAAATTATAGCATCAACATAAACTGAACAAGAGAGATAAAACTTATTTTTATAGTCATAATTAAGAAAAATTGGTTCAATGAACTTGTTGTAAGAACTGTAAGACGCTTGTAACGAAGACGATATTTTTATTCACGTATGAAACCTGCAATTTGTTTTATGATTTAGAGTATTTTTTATGTTACTCATATAAGTTGTATTCATTTTTTTTTTCATTAGATAAGTGACTTCCCACAAATTTTTCCTGTTTGACTGGCTTATTTGCCCTGCTATTGGGGTTAGTAGATCTGGTTGCAAAATTAAATGTTTTTTTTCTGAATATTTTATTCGCTATAGAATATACACAAATATAGCTAAAATAACTGCTAACTAATACTTCCTTCAAAAATAATAAAAGTTAAATTTAGTACTAAAATTAAAAACCGGTTACTGGCCCTGGTCTCTATTTTATTACAGATACCCTTGATATATAAAAAACTAATTTATTTTTATACAACCGGTTAAATTTCAAGAAAAATATTTTTTATATTTTGATTAAATATTTTAAATTTAAAGAAGCATTAAAAACTGTTGAAATAATGAAATAAGCCAAATAAAAATACACTTTTGACATTTGTTATAATTGTTAAATAAATGGAATTATTTTTAATTCCTCATGGTACATACATTTCTGCTCAAACAATACTTTTATGGAAAATGGATATTTTCAATATTTAAATGACATCAGTAATAATTTTGTTACTAAATATTAATAACAAGTTAAAAATGTTTTCTAAAAAATGTTACATAAAACTGGCCTATAAAACTGTTTTCCATTAAATTATTGTTTTGAGACGTTTGTAAATCGTCTCAAGGATGTGGAGAAAATTCTCAAACAGTTTAGAAAATGTAATCTAAAAAATTATGAATGAAATTATCTCATCGAAAAATAAAAAACTTGAAACATATATATGTTTATATACAGGGTGTCCGCGAAAATAATGCATTCCTTTATGGGGGAGGTATAAAATGTGCTATTGATTAAAAAAGTCTTATAACATTTTTTTGTAAAGTCAACGGTTTTCAACAAAAAAATAACATTGATTTTTGTATACCTGGTATGATATCTACAGTAAATTTACTAAAACCGACAACGCCGCCTATTCTGAAGCGCCACGAAAAACAGCTGATATCTGGCTTTAATAGGTCAGTGGGTTGGTTTTATGCAAAGAAAATCAGGTGTCTTGTTTTTATTGTATTCGATGATAGCTAATCGCAGTAAATACGAGTAAAAAACTTTTATTTTTGTAATAGATAAGAAATAGTGCTAACAGCTGACTTTGTATCTTGAGAATTTGTTTAAAGTGAACTTATTTTCTTGCAATTTAATTGAGAAGTACTATCTTTATTTTAGAAATAATGACCTTTGAAATGTTTTGATTTTTGATTTTGATAAATGTGGAAAATTTAATTAGACTAGATACACAAAATAACTTACCATAACGTCAAGCTACATTTAAGGCATATCGAAAAGTTTAGGTTCAGCGACTGCGATATTGTTTATAAAAAATGTTCAAAATGGTTTCCATTTGCACGCACACACGCATTAACGCGGCGAACCCAATTTTCATTAATATCATAATTGAATAAATTATGACGAATTGTATCGGCTGCTGCGAAAACGCGATTTCGTAGTTCATTCTCTGTTTCAATCTCAGGACGATTATCATACACGAGGGACTTCATATGACCCCAGAAATAATAGTCCATGACATTTAAATCAGGCGATCTTGGTGGCCATAAAAATGGTCCATTTCGACCAATCCAACGGCGAGGATAATGATCGTCAAGAAATAATTTTACAGCTCGAGCAAAATGTGGTGGTGCGCCATCGTGTAGAAACCACATGTCCTGACGAATGTTCAATGGCAACTCTTCTAGTAACCCTGGTAAAACATTTTCCAAAAAGTTTAAATAGCTATCTCCACGTAACTGTCTCGGTAATTCGTATGGTCCTATCAAAGTATGTCCAATAATACCAGCCCACATATTAATGGAAAATTTTTGCTGGAAGTTTGTTCTACGCGTTGCGTGTGGATTATGATCATCCCAAATATGGCAATTGTGGAAATTCAAAACTCCCTGTCTCGTAAAAGAAGCCTCGTCTGTACATAATATTTCAGAAGGAAACAAAGGATTTCTGGTTGTTTTATTCTGAAACCATGTACAGAATTGTAGTCTCCTTGCAAAATCACCTTGATGCAAATCTTGCACCCGTTGAATGTGGTACGGATGTAATAGTTGTTCTTTTAATGTTCTGTGTACACTAGTTCTACCAACATTAACTTGCCTTGCGACAGATCGTACACTCACTGTGGGATTTTGGGCAACAATATCTAAGATATCCTCCTCCACTGCTAATACACGATCCGTGCGATTTCGACCACTAGTTTTTTTAGGAATTACACTACCGTTTTCCAACAATCTTTGAGACACGGAAACAAAAGTACGACAGTTTGGTTGCCGCCTATTTGGGTATCGTTCATTGTAAAGTCTTACAGCAACACGACTATTACCCTGTGATTCACCATAAATAAGTAGCATATCGTGGTACTCGCGAGTTGAAAAAAATGCCATCTTAATATTTTTACATTAATTTGTACCATAAGCACCTAGATACACCTCCCAACGTTAAAACTGGCAGTGGCATCTAGTAAGTGACTAATTACTTATGCTTGTGACTACCAAAATATTAAAAAAAAAAAAAAAAAAAAAAAAAAAAAAAAAAAAAAAAAAAAAAAAAAAAAAAAATAGTTCCGATTCTTTCTATCTTCGCGGTGTTGTCACGTTGTGATTTCCGAAGGAAAGTTTATTGATCATTTTTGTGAAAACTATTGATGTTAGAAAAAAAAATTATTAGAATTTTTTGTTGCTAATAACACATTCTACCAATCCTCTAAAGGAATGCATTATTTTCGCGGACACCCTGTATAAAGATATCTAATTAAATAAATAATTACTAATTTGTGTGATATTTATTTAATTAAAAATTGATATAAAACTATCATAATAATACAGAGTGATTATAGTAACACTGGAATATCGAAACAATGTTGGTTCGATAGAACAAAATTTGCGATCACAAAAGATTTATAATTTATCTGGGATTAAAAAACTCAAAAGTTGTCATTTTTAGAATTAGAATATAAATGAAGGAGAAACGTGAACACTTTCATAAGAAGATTCCCGGTCAATATAATTAAAAATTCAAGGCCTTTAGTTCTAGATATACGCTTTATTTCTTTAAATTTCTGTAAGAGTCAAAACTTTTGAATATATCATCATTTCTTTTATATAGATTGTTGTAGAGCTCTGCATAATTTATTTCTTTGAGACCACCATAGTCTATCGGAAGTACTTTTTTGTCTATAAACTCATAGAGAGAGTCCAAATTGTCAAAATGAAATTTTATCTGAAACCAAAAATATAAATGTAATAAATGTGTTTAGGTATTTATACAAAAATAAAAAAACGGCGTGAAAGTAAAAATTCGAATATTTATTGTTTAAATAGCATTTTTTTTAATATATTTTAAGGCACACTTTTGATTAAAATAGTAAATATCAAAACTAGGACTTACCATATCTTTAAATTTTTGTGGCATAAATGGCCATATTATCTTTAATGCCAAACTTATCCACCAAGAATTATTGACAACATGTACTTTGTAATCCTTGAATGGCATATTATCTATTTTCTTTAGATAATTCCTTATGTGATCTGGCTGTATCCATTTGCTTAATTTCCAGCTCTGATCCTTGATATCCATGATAACGCATAAACCTTTTGCCGCAGCTTCAGGATTTTTAGCCAAAATCGATTCCATCCACACATCGTCTACGGCTACAACATCCAGCATACCCTGTTTACTGACGTCAATATTGCCTAAAATCAATTATCTTATTAAAAATAAAATATAACAGATAGTTCCGGTATTTTTTAGTAACATTAAGGTAATTATATGTCCTAAAATATAAGCACAAAGAAAAATTATAACATAATATACTGTGTTGTTTCGGTTATGTGAGTTCTTTAAATGATTAAAATTTTGATGATCGTAATAGTTTATTATAAAAACTAAAAAAATTATAAACTCAATTAATCTTAGCGGAGCTGCAAAAATTGAAATTAAACAAAGTTGAAAATTAAATTAAAATTGGGCGCAAATTCTTAATAAATTGATTCTAAGTTGTTACATTTTTAAATTCAAATTTTTCAAATTTTAATTCTGATCTATGACAAATTCATTTATTTATAATATCCAACAATAATATTTTGACTATCTTTACATATTAACAATGAGTGTACATAAATTTAAACAAAAATCTTTAAATAATTTGGATATATTTGCTTAATAGTTAACCCTATGCCATGATGTCAATTTTTACTTCATAATATTTTTATTTTATGTTTTATGGAACAAATTTCTTTTCAAACCTGATCTTGTATGATCATATCCTTTAATTTTAATATTGTTTACTCATAATCTTTATTCAATTTTTTTATAAAATATCATCATTTTAATAATACTTAGTATACATTTGACATATCTAGATTTGATCGTACTTTTTAATAGATTTAAATTATGTCCCATTAATATTAATTATAATTACTATAATTAAATATTATACATTAATTAATTAATTAAATATATCCAACTTTAAGATTTTTACGACTATCAGAAATATTTATAAAATTTACTTGGACATATTAAACCTTTGATTTTAGTTTTAGATTGTACGTTACAAAAGTAATTTATTTATAATTGTATGAAAGCTCATTAATCTATTTCATATCATCACAACACATAATAATTATTACTGGTGGGGATTTAACAAACTTGACTTGTAGAATTACTGGTTCATATGGCAATAACTGGCACCCACTGTCCCCAAATAGCTCAGCCCAGCAAACTTTTATTAGGGGAAGAGCTAGAATGAAATTCTGCGATATAAGAATAATATAATAAATAAGAAGAATAAGAAGAATTATATTTTATATCTATAAGTAAAAAACAAATCAGGAACAAAAAATTAAATAATAGAACCTTGCAAGTTTTTAAAGAGAAACCACTCCGCAACACCGTTGCAAGATAAGAAGAAGAGGAATAAATAGAAATTAAAGATCTCTACTACGGTTTGTGTTTATTACGTGCACTAATAATGAACATACCAGTAATAATGAAGAATTGGAACAATTTTAGATTACTCCATAAATTCAACCAATACCAAGATAAATTAGTAAACGTCATGATTGTAATAAATAATGTAATGATTCTCAAGTAACAGTGCTTAATATTTTAGATCGTGTTTGGGTGTAAATGAAAAACTTTATAGCCAATTGGTCGTACTGCTTTTTAACAAAAGTTTTCCGTACAAATTTGTACAGAATTTCTGAAAATCTGCATCCAAATCATGCTGTTTTATTTAGAAAAGGTTGAAAATTATTATTTCTTATTTCACAAAGAAATCTTACCATTTTTTACTAAATAGATTGGTCTGCCTTCTTTATCACAGTCTGGCAACATGGCACGAATATTCGTATCAATAAAACTTTTTAATTGCAATGGGCCCTGTAAAGAATACCATTGTCGATGATCCACTATATGATCATAAGTAGCTTTTATCTAAAAGAAACTTAAATAGAATAAAAGCTTACTTGAACGGACCAATGCCTCGCTATTTATTATACAGTGTGACCTATCTAAATTGGAAACACCATCATAGTATTTGAAGTTATTAACCGATTACAACTTTTTTTTGAAATATTATGCATAAAAAATTTGAGATAAGGTTTTAAAGAGTTATTACTGTTTTTGCGGCACACTACGATATTTTTTCATAGTCAAAAATCCTGAAATCTTATTAGGGATTTAAAAAAAAATAAGTACGCTACTGGATTTAGATGGCTTCCAAATAGATGTTACACAACTTTTATTACAATATGTTTATTAATAAAAAAATTATGCGATGGTAAATTTCAAGAATATACCTACCATGTAAAAGTTTACAAAATGTTAACCACTGATTTTTTTTCAAAACAAAACAAGCACATCACTGTATTTAAATCGCACCCAATAGATGTAATCTGTGACTTTTATTATAATATGCTTATTAATAAAAAAGTTAATTTTAAGTTGAAATTTTGTAAACTATTACCTGATGTATTCTGAAAATTTAACTATCCACCACTTTTTTATTAATAAACATATTTTAATAAAAGTTGGGTCACATCTATTTGGAAGCCATATAAATCTAGTGGCGTATTCAAATTTTTTATAAAAAATCCCTGTTAAGATTTCTCAATTTTTGACTATGAAAAAATATAGTAATGTCCTTAAAAATAAGAATAACTCTTTGAAACGTTGTCTCCAAATAATATTTTTGATGAACAATATTTAAAATAAAGTTGTTGAAATCTGTTAGTAACTTTAAATACTATGGTGGTGTTTCCTATTTAGATGAGTCGCACTGTATGATAATACATTCAGTATATGTTATGTATGTACCTTGTGAAATGCAACTTCGACATTAAAATTTGAACCATATAAGAACCTTTTTAAATAGTTTTCGTTGGCTTCGAAATCTAAATCTGAAAAAGACGAATCATCAATATTATAGAAAAGCAAACGCACTGTTAATTTGAGGCTAAAGTTTTTATCGGATTTTTTACATTTGTGAATTAAAAATTTGTAAAATTAGTACAAATACCACTTAAATTCACACTCATACGCGACACATTTGCCATTTTAATCACTTATTAATTACCATAATCAAATATTTCAACACCTATTCTTAATTACAATTATTAAACCTGTAATAAATATATCGGTTCAAATATTTTATTCTGTATGTAACTAATCCGCATTAAACTGTTTAAATTTAATCCAAAAATCTTACTTTGAACCAAATTCTTTAAATGATTAACACTTTTATCCACTTCTTCCAAAGATTCATTAACATCTTCAGCAAAATCACTGGTACTTTTCAACATCTTCGAATGCTAACGCACTTAATGATGAACAGAAATTGAGTAAAATTTCATATTACGCGTATAAAAAATATCAAATAGGATATTCTAAACTTTGTACGGCAATTAAATATATATTTGATAAACAAATCAAAGTATACATACAATCAAACTACACAAAGGTGATATTTAAAAACCTGAGCATGACATTGAAAACAGGTAGATGCCTACCTACATATGTAGTTATTTTGCTCTTTTTAAGGGGGCTTCAGTTTCTGCACGGCAAAATACCGAATGGAAATACATGAAAGATACGAGGGAGGGTCAAAATACATCTACAATGAATGAAGAATTGGATGAGGCGCGATGGAGGCCCTTTTTTAATAAAAAGATCACTACTTTCATTAGTATTGCTTTGCTGCCTTAAATTTTAGCCTGTGATTATATTTATTTATTTATTATTTATTTTTCAAAAATGCTTTTGCAATTTTAATATAAAACTAGACTACAAGACGTCTTAGACGACCACAATAGATATTAATAAAAATACAAATATTCAAACAAATTAATGAACATTTGAATGCACCTTGTATACATTTTCTTCTATTTATTAGATGTCGTTTGCTAACTACTTTATTATCGGTATAATTATTTCGTAATTTGTATTCTATAGTTTAGTTGCTTCTAACTAAATTTGGAATGTATTCATATTTTGTAATCTACACGTATTTATTTACCTTGAATATTTACGATTTATTAATAATAATTTTTAAATATTTAAAAATAATCCAAAATAGGTCAGAATTTGTTGATTTTACCGTGATAACTGGAGTTGTTTAAAAATAATTAAATATTTAATTGTTAATTATACTGATTTTTAATAACTTTATAAATTTCCGAATGGTCAAAATTGTTTATAAATATTCATAACTGATAAATATTTTCATTCGAACGTTTTATTATTATTAAAGTAGTTTTTTTTAGCACAATATTTGGTTTTAAATTCAAACTACTTATCTCAATGAAATAAAATTGAAAAAAATAATAAGGCAATGAAAGTTCAGAAATTTATTTAAAATTATAAACAAAAACAGTTTGTGGTTTATTAAAGTTATACACATAAAGACATTTGAAACTATATTTTTTATCATGGACACTACTAGGAAATGTGTATAAATAAATTAATTTGCTTTATTTATTAATAATAACAAACATTCTCTTTATCTGTGTCTGCAATCGTTTATATAAGAGGATAACAATATGAAAAAAAAATATTCCGCATTTTTCTACAAATAATATAGTGGCTTGTGCTCCCGTCAAACTCATTTCGCATTTATTTAAGTGATTTTTTTGAAAAAAAAATTAAGGTAAAACTAAAACAAAATATTCTGTATTTTTGCAACTAAATTTTTTTGTACTTATAGGTTTCAAAGACATAAAAATTACCATGAATTCATTCTCTTCAAGTATTACTGAATCATTACTTTATCTGGAATTAAACAACATTGACAGCTTAGAGACAACTCGATTGCTAAAAAGTAGAGGTAAATATATTACTAGCATCTTTCTAATTTCTTTATGTACCACTTGATGTCTAGATCATATATGTATAAAGAGTAAATAGAGGAATTATGGTCCTAATATCGATACTTGTGGCAGAACTGGAAATATAAGTTTGTTGAAAGGCCGCAAATTTCATAGAAACTTTATTTTTAATAATTTTAGGTACATCGTATGGCAATTTCGCATCCATTCAGTCAGATGGGAAACAAGTTATAATTCCAAATTCTAGATTAGGAAAAATCAATGTTAAAGCCCCACCAGATAAATTGTACATTGCAGCTCTGGTTGCTTTTTCCACGGGTCTTATTGAATTATTACCACTTAAATTTTATATAGTTGCTAACGACGTAAGTAATCAACACATTTATAGTTTCCCCGCTCTATCATATAAGATATGATGTCTTTTAAGTAAGACATGTAAATCATATAAGCTTAAAAAACCTCCATTTTTTTTAGTATTGGATGTACAAATTCAGAGACACTGCCGATCAAAATTATAATTTAAACAATAAAACTTATCTCCAAAAAACATTTATTTCTATGATGTCTGTATGTACAGCATTACCATCTTTGATATCCGTCATTTTAACAGCAAAATATAGCCATAAAATGGGAATCAGGCGTAGGTTTTTGCTTTCTCTTGGTTTCTTGTGCTGCGTATTTTTAATATTTACTTTAATAGTTGACGTAAATACTGACAAATGTAAGAATAGATTTTAAAAATTGAAAAACATGTTAAATGCTTTTTTTGTAGGTCAAACTATCTTTTTTGTATTTACATTGACTATGTTTGGGTTCACTTCATGTAAGTCTTTTGGTGAAAACCTATTTTGTAACTAATTATTTCAACTTTTTGAAAAAAGAAAATGTAATTATCATTATATTTTAGCTATTCAACCTTTTTATGGTATGACAAGTTTGGCATATTTATCAAAATTTCCACCATTTTACATGAAACTCAATATGCTTGGAAGTGCGATCGGTGGTTTGTTCAGTACAATCCTACAAATTATTTCTTTGAGTATTGGACACACTTCAACTCAAATAGCTTTGATATATTTTTCCAGTGGCATGGTAAGATTATTCATATAGAATTCGTTTAATTGCTAATGGATCATGATAGTCACGACTTTACAAACATGTTTATAGATATGCTCTACGGGCTTTGTAGACATAAGGACGATATTTTCATTCATTTTTGATGTTATCTTCAGTTTCCCGTATAACATAACTTCTCCATATCAGGAGATATCCACGCACCTTTGTAAATTTCTTTACGTTGAAATTGTGTGCTTCTTAATACCATATTTCTTTCTCTTGCAAACTTTATCGTTCTTTTTTTGTCCATTGTCATTTGTTATCTCATTATTTCTGAATAAATCTATTGTCAAAGCATATATAACTTGTTTTCCGGTTTTTGAGTTGTAGTGGCCTAAAACAATTCTAACACCATTCGTTATATTTATTTGTACCGACTCGTAAAACTGATCCTATTTTGTATGTTCTTTATCTTCTGATGCTTATATATCGATTCCTTCCTTTCAGACGCGTTACACACATTCGTTTTGATACTGGTTAAAAAGCAATAACCTGTTTTTTTTTTAATTATAAATCTTGTTCCTAGCATTCTATTTTTGTACCACTTTTTAAAAAAAGTTACTGCATCGATTTCTGCGATTTCTGCAATTTCTGATTTCAGCTAGTTTCTTGTCCAATTTTAATAGATTATATTCTAGAGGTTCCCTAGTTTGTTCTTACGTTTGTCTATCAGTTTCGATTAGACATGCTTTATCTCCAATTTTGTATGCGCCTCTTAATTTTACATCTACTTGTATATTTCTAGCAAAAACAATTGGATTTTAGTATCATCCTTTGAATTTATTTTTAGTCTACTGGTAACTGGTTTTTTTACTTGCTTTTTCCAGATATTCAATTTCATTTAGAGCGATACCTCTATCTAACATATTTATGTTGCATTATTATTATTTCATATTGTCCTTCTTCTCTTTTCTTATTGTTTTAATTCTTCCATCATAACGTCATTTTTTATCACCAATTCTCCATCCCTCTTTTTTCTTTAAACCTTTGAACGGTTGTACTTTTCTTCTTCTGAAACTTCCATCTAACTCTTGTCTTTTCATTTTGTACTCTTCATCTGTATCCAATCCGGTACTGGACGAATTTCTTACTACTGACCTGCTACATGTCCTGCCTACATATGGGTCATTGTAGAAGGGAACCAAACTCAAATATACTTTTGTGAGGTCAAAATCTCTTTATTTTACTTTAATAAAGCTTACCCCTAATAATTTTTTTTTGTGGATTCCACTTGAAACAGTTTGATACTTCAGTAAAGTAAGTTTACGTTGAATATACTCGACAAGACCGTATCTCATTAATAATATGTGAGAGTGTCACAAATTTTTCTAACTCTCTTATGTTTTATGGAGTATTCCAAAAAGCTAAAACATAATCTTATCAACATAAAAGTTTTTGACAATTATAATAGTTTGTTGTCATGGTTACGGTTTGTTTGAAAACAACAAGTAGATTCTTTTTAAACACGTGATGTGAGACTATTACCGAGTTTTGAATTAATTATAGTAGATTAGTGATGTAGACTCTCGATATTCATAATTATAATTGTTTATTAGGTTGTAGTAGGTGTTACTTTTTTCTTCAGTTATGTAATGAAATATTCTACGTTTATTAAGTTTTACCTCGATGAGGCAAACCAGGAAAAAAAAGAAAGTACTTACAGTACGAGAAACTATTGGGAAGTAGCAAAAAATACATGGTTTTTTTTATTGATAGTATGTATTAACGTGGGCACCAGTAATTTTGCTCATCCTAATATTACTAACCTAGTGGTTTCTGAAGGATATACAGGAACTGGACAAAATCTTTGGTATGGTAAGTATTTTCCTATGTTTTTTTGATAACAGGAACAACTAATAACTACTTAAAAGATACTGTAGATTCGGTATGTAAATAAATATTTTACTATTTTTTAGATAAATATTTTGTGGTCGCAGCAACTTATTTACTAAACGATATATTTCAAGTATTAGGAAGATTTTTTGGACGTCCTTTAATTAAGGTAATATATTTTTAAGTACATCCGTCATCTGTCACGAGTATATTTGTGTAATGATGTTAGAATACCTGACCAGGCTGATTCTTTTTAACCTGTCCTCATAATATAGGCAAAGATTCTTCTCTGTAGCTAACAGCCCTATGTGACAAATCAACTTTAATTTGAAAGCTCAGCCTTGATAGATCTTGCAGAAGCACAATACGTATACTTCTTTCTGACGTAACCTAATAACCTTATGGTGTTCATGTGTTTCTTGACTCTGTGGTGCACTGGTCAGGTGCCAGTTATTATTCTATCTTCGGTTATTCTTAGCAGTTCCTTATATTTCTGTAAATATTTTTCAACAAAATTATTTCGCCAGTGTCTATCATGGTGACTTCATCTACAATTCTTAAGATTAATATTTAATATACATTTATTGATGAAGTCAACATGTAGTAGTTTTTGCAATGCCTTAAAAAGGTTTGGGTCTAATCATATCCTTGTCCACGCCTCTCATTCGCCTGATGACATCTAGATGTTCCTGCTTGGTTTTTAGAATAAAGTGGCGTTGGTCCTTTTTTTAACAGTTTTTAACTGCTTTGTGCAGTTTTGAAATGGTGTACCTTAGATTGGAATACTGCAGCATGTTTGCCTAACTTCATATAATTTTCTCCTTACGGTTTCCTTCTACTGCATACACAGAATGCACGTTTTGGAGGTCGCCTTGTATCACCATTTAGCAGTCATTGCAATTATATAAGAGCTTACAAAGTGGATGGAATTGAACCCTGGAAAAGTCACCATTATCTCTTTTTGGTTCTGCTTTCAATGTAGCGGTATTTATGGAAACTCCAGTTAATGGTTTCAAGAAGATTGGACTTTTCACCAAGGATCGTATCATTTTCATCATGGATAGACTAGAAAGTGGAGATACTGGTGTAATTCTACTTTCAAAAATTGGTGAAGAAAAAAATGAAATTGTAAAACCATCAAGTTGAGATAGAAGGGCCTTGCTTTCAGTTCTATATAAACCACAAACTCTCCCGTCCCATCATTAATTTTAGAACTGATGTACAGGCTATTTCTGACTGTATAGGGACCCTTTATTCCATGTACTTTTATCTGAATCTTTTAGTTAGTGCTTTTATATTGTCATTATTTTTATTAATCCAATGAAACTCGAAATCGTACCAAAACAAACATTATTTATTAAATTCCAATGTTTAAAAGTGAAAGTGACAATTAGTTTCCACTTCTAAAGAGTCATCAAAAGATCTGTAATATAAAATAATAACAAACGTTAAAATAAGCAAAACAATCAGTTAACAGTAAGCCTACAGATTATAAAACTTACCTAGTAAAAGGATAGAGGAACAATACCAAAGTTATAACAAAATGTATCTTAATTAAATTGATAATGCAGTTTGAGTGATAAAAAATTGAACAAAAAGTAAAAATTAACAATTAAATGATGTAGTATTAAAAAAATAAATTAAAATTGTACTAAATAGTGATTTTAAGAACATTGAATCATTTAAGAAAAACAAATATAATTTGTAGTACATAACTTAAGTTTTGTGTGATTAAACTGACTATGAAAAGGGGTAAATAGGAAAGAGTTAAAAATGTCGAAAAACGAAAAAGTTCCCCTCGCCTAACCACCAATACTAAGGGAGAAGGCAAGAGGAGGTCGATTAACTGACCTTTAAAGTTCAAACGGATACAAGGACCCGATAACAAAAGTAGAAACCCTCATTTGGCCCCTCGTTCGGGATCCTCACCTTTGTCCCCACGTGTTGGGTGACTTTTTCGTTTCCTATTCCACTCCTGTGAGGAGTTCTTTCCCATTATAAATAATGGTTGTCTAGACAATGTTACTTTCCCCATTTTGATATTTCTCTTGTTATCGGGTCCTTGTACCCATTTGAACTTTAAAGGTCGGTTAATGGACCTCCTCCCTTAGTATTGGCGATTAGGTGAAGGGAACTTTTTCGTTTTTCCCCATTTTTGCGCCTTTCATAGTCAGTTTAATCACACATGGCTTAAAACCTAAGTTATGTGCTACAAATGATATTTGTTTTTCGTAAATTATTCGATGTTCTTAAGTTCAGTGTTTAGTACAATTTTAGTTTAATTTTTTAATACTACATAATTTAATTGTTAATTTTTACTCTTTGTTCAATGTTTTACCACTCAAACTGCATTGTTAATTTAATTAAATTAAATTAAAATAATTTAAGTTTTGTTATAACTTTGGTATTGTTCCTGTATCCTTTTACTAAAGTTTTATAATCTGTAGGCTTACTCTTAACTTATTGTGTTGCTTATTTTAATGTTTATTATTATTTTATATTACAGACCTGTTGATGACTCTTTAGAAATCGAAATTAGTTGTCACTTTTACTTTTAAACATTGGAATTTACTATAAATAAATTTTGTTGTGATACGATTTCGAGTTTCATTGAAATATTCCACTTAACCACATAGGAGTAACATGGAGAACCTTTTGTATATTAATGTTATTATTATCATATCATCGATTTTGAAAAAACATTATTAAAAGCTCTTCAAGTGCCAATTTATGACAGATGACACATTTTAATGCTTCCGTTTAATTTTTTTTTTAGAGGAAAAATGCAACATACTTTATCATATTAGCTGTTTTGAGAAGTTTTGTATTGACACCATTACTGTGGTTTTGTAATGCCCAACCCAGACATAATTTGCCAGTAATATTTACTCGTGATTACCAGTATATGATACTCTTAGCATTAAATAGTTTTACCGGATCAGTATTTGTAACTACAATATTTTTGAGCATTCCAAAGTAAGTAGGTACAATACAACTTTTACATAAATAAAATTTAATATTTAGATGTAGACATGAGGTACTTTTAAGTTATAAAAAATATCACTTAGAGTTAGGTAAGGCGCATTTAAATTCAACTAAATATTTTCATTTACGTAGTGGGGCGCTCACGAAACGGAGGTGTCCCAATAATTTGATCTAAAAAATATATTAAAACAAAAACATAATTTTGATATGCCACAATTTTTTGGAATAGTGTAGAATAGTGACACACCACCTGAAACTTATTTCAAAATTGGTATTTTTGTAGGGTTGCCGAAGAAAAGACTGAACAGGCATTTACGTTGTTGATAGTTGTAGTATCGATAGTAATAACCATTTCTAGTCCTTTAAGTCCTATATATGTTCATTTATTATAACTTTTGTGAATATTTAAAAAATGCTTTTATACTGAATTTAAAAAGAATGATTGTGTTTCAAACATTGTTTTATTTTCTGCACCGTAATAAATATGACTCAACTTGTTCCAAAGATCATATTAATCTGTTTGGTTATTAACATATATTATAAAAAGCCAGAATTCACATCTGATAGCTTCTGGTAAATATATTGTAATATTATAGATTAGAATAATTTAAAATATATTGCAGGAAGTTTGAGATTTTTGACTATATTAAAAATGTAATAGAAATGATCAATAAATAAACAAATTTAATTAAAATTACACAAATATCAATAATTTTTCATGCAGTAGAATGACACATGGAAATATATTTTTTTTTTAATAATAATAATGTGTCTACAATAATATAAAATATTTTAAAGTGCTCAGTATATATTTAACATTAAGCATGTAATACAATAATTTCTGTAATTAATGTTTGTAAATTAGAAATTGTATTATTTCATATATCATATAAATAAATGTGTCAGAATTAAAAAAATTATTCATTTCATGTGTAAAAGTTGAAATGAAATTGTTTTATTTATTGAAATTACCAAAAAATGCTCTTGTGGAAAAATTTTTTTTTGATATTTGATAAAATCATGCACAGAAATTAGAAAAACAGGCTCACAAAAAAGTAATGAATAAAAAAAAGTTATTAGAAAATAATCATTTCCTTGTAAATAATAGTAATTAGGATTATTCAATCATTGTAAATTACTAATTTATTGAAATTTCAACCAAATTTGTTAAAAATTGTCAAATTTTCATAAAATAGTGTGGTATCCAAGGCAATAAATACTGCGTGAGATTTTTGACAATTTTTCTTAGAATTTTCACTTGCTTAGAAAACACATCGATGAAGTACAATCCTTGGCAAACTAGAAAAAACTGAAATTGTAAAAATTTATTTTATAATTTTAAAAATAAAATGAATTGAAATAATTTCTATGAAACTTGCATAATCGACAAAATATTTTGAGTGCATACATTGTTATGAAAACAAAATTACAAATAATAATAACATAAAATTAGTTCAAATATTTAACTGTGACATGAAGTAATTTAAGTATTAGTTATCTTTTGTAATAAAAATAGCCTTAAAACTCATTTAAATGTACAATTACTTTTATTTTCAATTAAACGAACACTATATTTAAGTCGGTTTTTGTTGCCATATGTGATTATACATTAATGAAAGGAGAAATCTTCATTGACTAATTAAAGTATCAAAGTATTTGATTAATCACAAAAATGCATGTAGAACTCTTGTTTTAGAATCCTATTTTATATTTTATCCTAATTAATTTTAATATGTTTGTGTTCGTCTCTCGTGACTGCTCTAATTCATGTTATTTTTATTTGTCAATTTCATTCCTTCTGCTTGTATTTTTGTGATAAAACCAAATAGTTTGGTGTAAGACTAATTAATCAATTTTACAACGAAACGAAACCGGTAGTTCTCTTTTCTATGAAAAAATAAAAGGTTAGACTGTGAGGCTAAAGGACTTATTTTTCCCAATCTCCTTTCGTTAACACTATATTTTCTTTAAAATAAAGCTTTGTATACAAATAAACACAAAATTAATGACAAAAATACTAAAATAAGATACAAAACAACAGAGATATCAGTAGTGACATTTGCCACAGAAAAAATCTAGACAACGAAGAAGGAAGAACAGTTGAAAATATCTGAAAGAGAATCATAAGAAGCAACTTGGGACCAAAGAAGCTAGCAGAAGATCAAATTAGACCAAAAACAAAGTAGTTATAGCAGGTCGAGAGTGACTGAAAATAATGAAAATAGGGAAATTGAAAAATGTAATTAACATGGACGAAATTGTGAACCAATTCAACTAGGTAAAAAGGAGTTACAAAGTTCTATTTAAGGACAGCTACATATTCTACGTGCAGCTATACATAATTATGACTTACATTAATGTTTTTTAAATGATATAAAATATAAAACACGAAAGAAAAAGCGGTAAACTACAATAGATCAATAAAAGCATAAAAGACAGCTGAATGTTTTGTTAGGTTTTTCTTTTATATTCTAAACAATAAGAAAAAGAAATACATTTTGAATTACCCTTGTATACTAATATTTCCTTGTATTTATTTGATGTCGTTTGCTAAGTACTTTATCATTGGCCTAATTATGTCATAATTTGTATTCTATAGTTTAGTTGCTTCTAACTAAATTTGAAATGAATTCACATTTTATAATTTTTACATTATATTTATTTTCCTTGAATATTTACGGTTTATTAATAATAATTTTTAAATATAACATAATTTTTTGAAATTATTGTGACAACTGAAATTCTTTAAAAATAATTAAATATGTTAGTGTTATCTGCACTATTTTTAATATCTTTTGTACAAATAATTGTTATTTAAAAATACGAATAATAGTAATATTGAGTTTCGATGGACAAAATTGTTTACAAATATTCAGAACTGACAAATATTTTCATTTATGTCTGTTATTATTACTAATAATCTAGTTTTTTGACACTATATTTGTTTGTTTAAATTCATACATGGCGTTTCAATAAAAATAATACCATGCACCTCAAAATGAAATTAAAAATATCCAAAATAATCTGTGTGTGTATTTAAAATCATAAACAAACAACCTTTTTTAGATTATTACATTTATACATAAAAAGACAAATAAACTTTACTTTAGTTTGTACACCCGCTAATAAATAACAACAAATAAATTATTTCAATATTTATTAGTAATAAACAATTATTGTTTTTATCGGTGGCCACAAACGTTTATATAAGACGATAGTATTGTGGAAAAAAATATTCCGCCTTTCCATGTTAACAAATGATATAGTGGTGTGTGCTCCCTTCAAACTTATTCTTCATTTATTTAAGTGAAATCAATATAAAGGTAAAAACAAAACAAACAAATTCTGTATTTTTTGTAACTATATTTTTTACTTAACAGGTTCCTAAGATATGAAAATTTGACAATTATCATGAATTCGTTCACTTCCAGCATTACTGAATCACTTATGTTTGTAGAACTAAACAAGTATGACAGCTTAGAAACATCCCCATTATTAAAAAGTAGAGGTAAATATTACTATCACTTTTCTAACTTCTTTATGTATCACCCAATATCTAAATAATATAAAAAAAAATATATAAGGGAAAGCTCCTAATAACGACCCTTGTGGCATAACTAGACTAATAAGGTTGTTTAAAGGCTACATATTTCATAATAATTCTATTTTTAATAATTTTAGGAGCGTCTTACGGAAATTTCCCATCCATTCAGTCAGATGGGAAACAAGTTATAATTCCAAATTCTAGATTAGGAAAAATCAATGTTAAAGCCCCACCAGATAAATTGTACATTGCAGCTCTGGTTGCTTTTTCCACGGGTCTTATTGAATTATTACCACTTAAATTTTTTATAGTTGCTAACGACGTAAGTAATCAACACATTTATATTTTCCCCGCTCTATCATATAAGATATGATGTCTTTTAAGTAAGAGATGTAAATCATATAAGCTTAAAAAAGCTTCATTTTTTTTAGTATTGGATGTACAAATTCAGAGACACGGCCGATCAAAATTATGATTTAAACAATAAAACTTATCTCCAAAAAACATTTATTTCTATGATGTCTGTATGTACAGCATTACCGTCTTTGATATCCGTCATTTTAACAGCAAGATATAGCCATAAAATGAATATCAGGCGTAGATTTTTGCTTTCTCTTGGTTTCTTGTGCGGCGTATTTTTAATTTTTACCCTATTAGTTAACGTAAATACTGACAAATGTAAGAATATATTTCAAAAACCTGAAAAAATGTTTAAAATAGTTTTTTGTAGGTCAAACTATTTTTTTTATATTTACTTTGGCTATGTTTGGGATTACTTCATGTAAGTCTTTTGATGGAAATATATATTTTTTGTAATAAGTTGACATTTGTTGACGTTAAGCTTTATAACTGCCAATTTCAACTTTTTGGAAAAAATGTTACCGGTATATTTTAGCTATCCAACCTTTTTATGGTATGACAAGCTTGGCATATTTATCAAAGTTTCCACCAATTTACATGAAACTCAATCAGGTGGGAAGTGCGGCCGGTGGTTTGTTCAGTACAATTCTACAAATTATTTCTTTGAGTATTGGACACACTTCAACTCAAGTAGCTTTGATATATTTTTCCAGTGGCATGGTGAGTTCATTTATATAGAATTTTTTTAATAGCAATTGGACCACGATAATAGTTACGTTCCAAAATTTTCGTAGTCAAAGCAACAATCTATAAGGTTGTGTTAAATATCAAATTTCTTTAACCCCATTATAATAGTTTGTTGCCTTGGTTACGGTATCTGTGGAAACAATAAGTATAAACTATTTACTCATAAGGTCAACCATGGTACATTACTGCAATTTTCAATAAGTATAGCAAGTTAGCTATTTAGACTCCTAATTTATATAGTGCTAATTGTTTATTAGGTTGTGGTAGGTCTCACTTTTCTCTTCAGTTATGTCATGAAATATTCTGCATTTATCCAGTTTTACCTCGATGCAGCAAACGAGAAAAAAAATGGAAGTACTTACAACATGAGAAACTATTGGCAAGTAGCAAAAACTGTTTGGTTTTTTTTATTAATAATAGCCATTATCGTGGGCACTTATAATTTTGGTCATCCTAATATTACCAACCTAGTGGTTTCTGAAGGATATACAGGAACTGGACAAAATCTGTGGTATGGTAAGTATTTTCCCATTAATCTTTTTTTGATAACACAAACATCTGATTACTACTTAAAACATATTGTATAATTGAAGAAATGTGTGAAACATGGATAATTTTTTTAATGATAACAGTTCATTACGAAAATAATTATTTTTATATATTTTAGATAAATACTTTGTAGTAGTAGCAACATATTTACTAAACGATATCTTCCAAGTAATAGGAAAATTTTTTGGACGCCCTCTAATTAAGGTAATTAATTTTTTATTACATCTGTCACCTGTCAAGAGTATATATGTAATAATATATTTCTCTTACGTTAGAATACCTGATTCAGTTAAGTCTTTTTAATTGTCTCCATAATATAAACAAAGATTGCCCTCTGTAGCTATTAACTGCAATATGTAACAAACCTAGTATTTAACAATTATCAGAATCCTCTGGGAATGATTATTATTCTAACCATCTTCGGCTTTGATTTAGTAATTTCTTAATTTTGAATTAATATTCATTAATAAAATAATTTCACCAGTCTCTCTCACCCACAACTCTTGTTTTTGCAGTGGCGCAAAAAATAACAATGGTTCTTTTGTAATTTTTTAATGGCTTTGTGCAGTTTTCTATTCTTGTATCTCAGATTGGAATATTGCCTAAACTCAGTCAAATTCTTTTCTATAATTTTCATCCCACTGCATTCACAAAATTCGCCTTTTGGTGGTCGCCTGGTATCACCAGTTAGCACTCTTTACAATTGTATAAGAATGTGTAAAGTAGATGGAATTGAACCAGAAGTGTCAACATTATCTCTTTTCGGTTCTGCTTTGACGGTAGCGATATTTATGGAAACTCCAGTTAATGGTTTCAAGAAGATCGGACTCTTTACAATAGATCGTAACATTTTCACCATGGATAGAATAGAAAGCGGAGATACTGGTGTAATTCTACTTTCAAATATTGAAGGAGAAAAAAATGAAATTGCGAGACCGTCGGGTTGAACTAGGGAGGCAGTACATTTCTATATATGCTACAAACTCTCCCGCCTCGTTATTAATTTTGTAACCTCTGTACTAGACTATTTCTGTCTATAAAGAAAATTCTTTATTCCATCTGCATTTACCTGGATCTTTTAATTATTTCTTTTATCATATCATTTTTATTATCATCAAGTGGCATAGATTTTTATGCTTGCGTTTAATTTGATTTTCTTTTTAGAGGAAAAATGCAGTATACTTTATCATATTAGCTGTTTTGAGAAGTTTTCTATTAACACCATTGCTATGGTTTTGTAATGCCCAACCCAGACATCATTTGCCAGTAATATTTACTCACGATTACCAGTATATGATACTCTTAGCATTAAATAGTTTTACCGGATCAGTATTTATAGCTGTAATATTTTTGAGCATTCCAAAGTAAGTAGGAACAATACAACTTTTACATAAATAGCATTTAATATTTAGACGTAGGTAGATATGAGGCACTTTTAAGTTCTCACTTAGAGTTAGGCAAGGCGTAATTTAAATTCAACTAAATATTTTAATTTACATTTTAAATACAGTGGGGCGCCGTTCTCAAAATGGAGGTGTGCGAATGACCACATATAAAAAATGTAATAAAATATATATATAAAAAAAATTTGATATGCCACAATTTTTTAAAATAATGTAGAGTAGTGAAACACTAACCGAAAACTTATTTTAAAATTGGTTTTTTTGTAGGGTTGCCCAAGAAAAGACTGAACAGGCATTTACGTTGTTGATAGTTGTAGTATCGATAGTAATAACCATTTCTAGTCCTTTAAGTCCTATATATGTTCATTTATTATAATTTATTGTGAAATTAAAAAAGTTTTTATATTGAATATAAAATTATTTATTTATTTAAAATGATAATTTACTTCTGCTATCTCCTTATATATTTATAAACCGTTTCGTTCCTTTAAGAAAAAATTAAAATAAATAAAATAAAATCAAAACAAAATTACTAAAGTCTGCCAAATATGAATAGTTTATTTTATAAACCAAGTTTGCTGGAAATGAGGATCAGCTAAAAATTACCAACTGAAAACAGGACCAGAGAATACAAACGTTAGAAAAAAAAACAATTTTAAGATCCATTTCAAACACTCCTTGCGTATCTTTCTATAAGAATGTTTACTCAAACTCAATTAATTTATTCTTTATAATTGGCTGTCAATACCTTTTATTCTAATATTTATTAATGAAACATCCTGTATTTACACCAAATTTTTCAATAAGAATTTTAAAATAGAATTTAAAACTTTATTTGAAAAATAATAACAATAACAAAAGACTTATGTTAGCACTAATCATACAGCTTCCTGCCTCTGTCATTGTATCTTCTATTATTGTACTATCTTCTATTATCGCAATATATTCTATAGAGTTAGAATTGTTTCCTGATGTAATATTTATTATCCAATCAGAATAACTAGAAATTCTAGTAAACACCGGGGGATACCCCAAATTACAATTCTGGGTTCCGAAAGAAACCAAACCTATTAAGAGATCGTCAGTAAAGGTCCCCCGGAATCTCCATTACAACTGCCTTTAATGCCAACACCAGACGTACATAGATGAGTATTTTGGATCAACACCTTTAAAAAACACAGTGTTCAAAATTGAATAAAGACATCTGGAAGAGAACAGGCCAATAAGAAAAGTACATGAAGCATTAAAATAACAAAAACAAACAATATTTTCTATAAACGATAACTTTGTTTAACATGGTTTTTAATTAAATAATTTTATATGTTTGGGTGTTTTTGAACTACTAGACTACTAATGGGCGAGGAACAATTCCAGACCAAATGTTATGTTAAAATCCAATGTTTATAATTCTTGTCATCTCATTTATTACATCTTTAATTATTTTTTGTAAATTTTTATTTCTTTTTGTACACTTTCTTTATCGTTGTTTTATTTTCAATCATGTATGTAACGTTTACTTAATGATTTGCTAGTGTCAAGGAAAATAAAATATACTGGGCCAGTTTCTATAACGGTGTTATTTGTAATTTTTGGAATTAATGAAGTCACTCACATTTAAGGTCGCTCAGTTAAAAGACAAATAATGTGATATATGCACAGATTGTTAGTGTTAACAAAATTTCTCAGAGTTTAACGGTTTCTGTGTTTTTGCCAACGACAGAAAAATAAACTAAGCTATGAAATGGGATATTTTATTTTGTAGAAGACTATGAAATAGAAGAAAGCAATGCAGGCATGGTGTAGTCTATTCATTACCAGGAACAGGCGACACAGAGCCTCTAGCATATCTAGCATATCTTTCTGTAGGAAAATTTACTTCTATTCGATTAATTTGCTCCTTTTGCTGCTAATATTCTTAATTCTAGTATTTATTAATAATATAACCTGTATGTAAACAAAATTTTCGAGAAAAATTTTTAAAAAGAATTTATTTATTAATGAAACATCCTGTATTTACACCAAATTTTTCAATAAGTATTTTAAAATAGAATTTAAAAGCTATATTTCAAAAATAAAAACAATAACAAAATACTTATATTAGCAGTAATCATACAGCTTCCTGCCTCTGTTGTAATTTCTTCTATTATCGTGGTATCTTCTATTATCGTGATATTTTCTATTATCGTGGTATTTTCTATTATCGTGCTATCTTCTATTATCGTGCTATCTTCTATTATCGTGCTATCTTCTATTATCGTGGTATCTTCTATTATCGTAGTATCTTCTATCCAGTCAGAATTGTTTCCTGAAGTAATATTTATTATCCAATCGGAATAACTAGTGATCCTAGTAAACACCGAGGGTAACCCTAGGGTACAATTCTGGGGTCCAAAAGAAACCAAACCTATTAAAAGATCGTTTACTACTAAAGGTCCCCCGGAATCTCCATTGCAACTGCCTTTAATGCCAACACCAGACGTACATAGATGAGTATTTTGGATCACCACCTTTAAAAAAAAACAGTGTTCAAAATAAAGACATCTGGAAGAGAACAGGCCAATAAGAAAAGTACATGAAGCATGAAAATAACAAAAACAAAGTACAAAGTATAAAAGATTAAAAATTTAACAACCAAAAGCATGTTGTCAAAAAGGACATTATCTACAAACAAGGAAATTACTAATGAAAGTCAAAAAATATTCGAAATAACATATATGTGGAGACTAAAATTTAGGAGAGGTAAATTTTACTTACATCGTAAGCAGGATTTACGGCTCTACATGCTTCGTTTGTCATGATATCTACATCAACTTGTCGTAGTTGATTTGATACTAAATTAGCCTCTGTTAAACCCCATCCCAATACTGGACCTATTTGACCGGCATAAGTATCATTGCCTGAAATAATTTTAATTTATTTTTTTTAATAATTTTTTTAGAAATTTTACCTGTGGCTGTTGATATTATTCCTATATTTTCATTTATTATAGCATTTTCTGGTAATTTTATTAAAGCAATATCATTTTGTAGACTACTTTGATTCCAACCAGAATGAATAAAATATTGGTTGGATTGAAAAGTTTGTCGAGTAGTTTCCGAAAGATTTGACAGGTCGTGAGCACCCAATATCACGACTATGTTTAATGGGTTACTAGAAAAATATAGAAAACAAAGGTTTAAAAATATTAAAATGATTTGTCATTTGAGAAAAATTGTCTACTTTGGTCTTAGAAGGTCTGTGTTCTCTACTTTGGATAATCTATATGAATATTTATTTAATTTTAAATGTATGAACGTATTAGGGTATTAAGTATAGTTTTTAAATTAACGGTGTGATTCTTAATCCTAATTTTTCTTACTAATCGACACAGTGGGCTGCAGTGAGAACCCAATTCTCTGCCAAGAGGCTTCCTCCACATAATGAAGTCCTTCCACCAGATAAATTGATATTTAAAGCTACTTGAAATGGATAAAGATTAGGTGGCGCTACTATTTGCCCACCGATTATGCGTACTTTCCAGTTTCGCGTATTGTCTTTTGGAAAAGTAAAAAATGTTGGATTTGGTGAATACACAAACTAAAATATAAATACCTAAATAATAATAATAAATGATTCATTTCACAATAAATATAGAATTTTAATCCATTAAATTAAGCTGAGATAAAATTAATTCGAATAATACAATTAATCCACATTTGCAGTTTAGATAAAAATAATGAGGAGTCAAAACACGTTAATATTTTAATCCGAGATAATCACCCCTAAGGGTACTTGTAAGTGTCTTTAAAGAATATTAACTTGTCATTTTGGGATCTATACTTCTTCACCTTTAATATAATTTTTCTCTACTTTTCAATTAGATTATAGTTTTTTTAATTCTACTTCTTCTCTGTGGCTTTTCAGTCCTTCTTAGAGTTCCTAGGCATTCATTGTACTAGGTGCGGCAGCCAATCGCATCTTCAACTCCTTGAGACTTCACTCAAGAGAAGATGGTCTTCTTTAAAATCAATTAACTTTCCTAATCACTTCTGACCATTCCTTCCTATATTCCGCTTTTTGTTTCGAGTTATGTATAAGTTCCTCCCGTAAGTCCGCTTTGATAAGACCCAACCAACTTTTCCTTGGGCGCACTTTCCACTTCTTTCATCCAGTTGCCATTTTTTCTTTTGGTATTCCTTGTGTCGTCCATACGTTTGATATGTCCTAGCCAGCTTAACATTTTATCTTTTACTTCTTTAGGTATACTTATTCTAGCATTACTAGCAAATAGTGCCATTATTTCTGTGTTTGCTCTTATTCTTTTCAAGGTACATCATTGTCACATACTGGTCCATATTTTATTTTTAATATTTTCCTTTTCCAGATTTTTAATGGAAAAAGTAAATTTAAAATGAAAAACATAACGAAATCTATTCCATACCTGATTAACATCATCTATCTCTAATATTGTGTCAACCAATTTTGAAAATGTTGTTTGTTGAATTCACAAAAAATTGTAACTGCATATTTTTCATTATGATTAGACAAAATGTTATGAAACAATTGAATTTGAGGTGTTTCTAATTCGAGTATATTTGTTTACACAACGAAGACAATTGTATGGCTCTCAAGAAAATAATGTATCTTTATCTTTATTTTGATTAATGTCATATTTATATTAGAATCTTCAACTAAAAAAATGTGTTCATTAAAACACACAATATCTATTTAAATATTTTCAAAACATCATATTTTTGCCCCTAGGGGCGTTGATACACATTAAAAAATTTCACAAACAGCATATTATGCTGAATTCCATTTTTTAAATTAATTAGTAGTAAATCGCAAATATTTCAACGTAATTTGTATTGCTAATTTTCTTACGAATAGCGCTTTTTTGAAAATAACATTTAAGATAAATACTTGAAATTTGTTTATGTAAATACCAAACTGCAGTTGATATTTAGATGAACGGATACATTTAATCGGTCCTTTAACTTATATAAAATATTTATCCTGTTTATTAGTCATGTGAATTTTTTTTACATATTACACAAATATAAATAAACTAATATTAAGATATTACTTACGTGTAATTTGTTTAAAATGAGACCTAGAAAAAATATTATCTCAAGATGTAACATGTTCATTTTATCTTGAAACCGTTTCAGTGTCCCTGACAAAGTACGAGTACTATGAAATAAATAATTATTTTTTCGACAGAAAATATATGAAACATATAATAAGTGTGTAGATTAATTATAAAATCTTATCTCGTTCTATCCCTGTTAATGGTTGTAATAAAGTATATAATATATTTTTTTTCAACTATGTGAAATATATAAATGGTTGGGATAAAGTATGGAACCAAGTAAATATCTTTAAAACGAAACGGACGATATTTATGAAATTTTGCGAGTAAGTGCAATGGGGCAAAATCCAGATGACGTACATTTTTTTGTTAATAATATACTTCCGGTTTAACCGAAAATACCCTCAACTTTTTAATTTAAAAGGGACAACCTCTATATTTTTGCAGATTTTGCAAGATCTTGTGATTTCTCGAATTTGTACATACTGGGTTTAGTGTAAAAAATATGTAAAAACGAGGAAGCCAGCACGTTAATAAACCATATTTAAGTTTTTATACATTAGAGTAAAATAACATTTAGATAAACAAATTGATATTGTTTGTATTAATAGTAAGAAATAAACGAGTACTATCCAGTAGGTAACTGTTGCCAAACTGTCAAATTGTAATTTACGGAAATAAATTGTACGATTAAGAATGGTTCATTTAAGTGAAAAATACTTATTGAAATATTAATTTTGATCGGTTATGGTGATCGATTTATAGAGTGGCCTGCTCGTTCTAAGGATCTAAGCCCATTAGATTTTTTTCTTTGGGGTTATCTAAAATCACGTGTTTACGTTAAACGACCAACATGCTTGCAGGAATTAAGACAAATAATTATTGATAAATGTGAACTAATACGTGGAAAGAGTGACTCAAGAATTTGTTAATGGACTGACATATTGTCAGGAGGTGAACGGAGAGCATTTTGAACATTTGAATTAATTTTATTTAAATTATTATTCTCATTAGTCTAAATTAAATAAATGTACTTATTCTATAACTAAAAGTGAGTTATTTCTCATTTTTACAAATTATTTCCACTAAACCCAGTATGTACAAATTCAAGAAATAAGAAAGTCTTTCAAAATATGCAAAAATAGAGAGGGTGTCCCTTTTAAATTAAAAAAGTTGAGGGTTAAACCGGAAGTATATTATTAACAAAAAAATGTACATCATCTGGATTTTGCCCCATTGCACTTACTTGCAAAATTTCATAAATATCGTCCGTTTCGTTTTAAAGGTATTTACTTGGTTCCTTACTTTATGAAATTTTTGAAACGTCATTAGAAACAGTTTTTAATTTTAAATATGAAAAGATAAATTATACTTATCTGAATTTCCACAGTCCTCGAAAGCTTTTTAATATATGTATATTCAAGTCTACTCAGGTTTCGGTATCTGACATACCAGAAGAAAATGGTATGTCATCTTTATCATTCATATGCTGTTTATTTTCAATTAAATATGTATCGTATACTTAAAGATCTGCCAGTGTCAAGGAAAATAAAATATACTGGGTCAGTTTCTATAACGGTATCTATATTTGTAAAAGTTTTTTAATCATTGAAGTCACTCACACTTACGCTTGCTCCGTTACTAGAAAAATGAATTGGATCATTAGTGTGATATATCCACAGATTGTTAGTGTTAACAAAATCTTTCGTAGTGTTACCGTTTTTGTTTGTATTGGTATAGTTTCACTCCCGGTGCCTACCACTAAAATTAGCCAATATCGGTTAGATTTTGAAGTTTATTTAAATTTTGTGATTAACTGCCGTTTGCTACTATTACATTAGCGACCAATTTATGATAGATTTCATTTTTAATAATATAGCTTCTTTTCTGCCTGTTGGATTATCAATAAGCCTATCATTACGGTAGACAAAAAATCTTTGAATTTCAATTTTTGGTAGACTTTCAATTGAGTCTATGAGAGGAGCACGACATCCAGGTTAGCCTTCATTTACTGGTTGTAATTTCAGTCGGTCCAACGTGTTATTTTTAGCGACAGAACAATAAATTAAGCTATGAAATAGTACATTGTATTTTGCAGAAAACTGTTAAATAGAAGCGAGTTCTGTCAGTCCGTTTACCACCGGAGACGGATGACACAGAACATTTTGCATATCTTTCTGAGGAAAAATTTACTTCGATTGGATTAATCTAATCATTTGGTTGCTAATATCCTTAATTCTAGTATTTATTAATAATATAACTTGTATGTAAACAAAATTGTCCGATAAAATTTTTTAAACAGAATTTAAAAGCTATAATTCAAAAATATAAACAATAATAAAAGACTTATATTAGCAGTAATCATACAGCTTCCTGCCCCTGTTGTATTATCTTCTATCCAGTTATTTCTTGATGTAATATTTATTATCCAATCGGAATAACTAGTGATCCTAGTAAACACCGAAGGTAACCCTAGGGTACAATTCTGGGGTCCAAAAGATACCAAACCTATTAAGAGATCGTTTACTACTAAAGGTCCCCCGGAATCTCCATTACAACTGCCTTTAATGCCAACACCAGATGTACATAGATGAGTATTTCGCATCACCTTAAAAAAAACTAGTGTTAAAAATAGAAAAACGGCATCCAGAGATCAATTAGAAAACAATATGAAACAAAAATCAATAAACAGAAGATAAGGAAGAACAAAACAACATAAACAAAAATATCACCAGAAAAGGACTTCATCTACAAACTAAAAAGTTACTAATAAGAAACCGAAAACTTTTGAAGTAACAAATATGTCGGGAATAAAAGTTAGGACGGTTCTGGAAAGGTAAATATTACTTACATCGTAAGCAGGATTTACGGCTCTACATGCTTCGTTTGTCATGATATCTACATCAACTTGTCGTAGTTGATTTGATACTAAATTAGCCTCTGTTAAACCCCATCCCAATACTGTACCTATTTGACCGGCATAACTATCCTTGCCTGAAATAATTTTAATTTATTTTTTTTAATCTGTTTTTAGAAATTTTACCTGTGGCTGTTGATATTATTCCTATATTTTCATTTATTGTAGCGTTTCTTGGTAATTTTATTAAAGCAATATCATTTTGTAGACTATTTTGATTCCAACCAGAATGAATAAAATATTGATTAGATTGAAAAATTTGTCGACTATTTTCGGCAGCATTTGACAGATCATGAGCACCTAATATCACGACTATGTTTAATGGATTACTAAAAATTATAGAAAACATAGTTTAAAAAGATTAAAATGATTTGTCACATAAATTTGTTTAGTTTGGGTTACAGGGTAAACTATCTGTGAATAAAAATGTCATCGACAATTTTTGAAATGGCACACCCTCTACATTTTATTTTTTTTAGACTGCAAATTTCAAGACGATTCCAAAGATATATCATACTACAAAACAAAGCATTGAAGTTCTTATGTTAATTGATTGAGGCGATAAGATGAGAACTCAATAAGGGGTATGTCCTATATTTAATAAATAATAATAAATATCCAGAATAACCTATAAGTGTGTCAACAGTGAGCAAAAGTAAAATTTAGAGAGTTTAGTACCGTAGAAGATCTACCTAAATCCCGTCCAGGACTTGCCGAGGATACTGAATTAAACGCTTTATTGGCTATGAAAGAAAATCCACACAACAGCGTTCGGCAAGTTAGTCGAGAACATGATGTCCCTTTTACTTCTATTCATAAAGTATTAGAATATGAAAAGTAGCATTAAGGTGCACCTTGCACAAGAACTATCAGATGACGACCCGAATCGTAGAATAGAATTTAGCGAAACTTTGATGGATAAGTGTAGTAATGATCCACTTTTCGGAAAAAACGTTATTTTTTCGGATGAATGCACATTTACATTAAATGGTGAAGTCAACAGACAGAATTGTATATGTTGGGCAAAGGAAAATCCTTAATGGATTAGGGGACATCACACTCAATATCCACAGAAAATTAATGTTTGGGTGTAGCAATTGTTCGAAATAAAATCATTGGACCCACATTTTTTGGTGAAACTGTAAACGGGCCAACTTATCTGCAATTTTTAATTTACTTTTTGATTCCATCTTTAATGAATTTATTCCCTAGTGCAAACATTCCCGGAAATATAGATGAAAGTCTGTGGTATCAACAAAATGGGGCGCGACCACATTATGCAGCCGCCGTTCGAACATATCTTGACGAAGTTTTCCCCAATAAGTGGATCAGTAGACGAGGATCCACTGAGTGGCCACTGAGGTCACCGGATCTCACACAATTAGATTTCTTTTTGTGGGGTCATCTAAAAAATATTGTTTATAAATGAAAACCCGACGACATAAATGATTTAAAAAATAGAATAAGGCAAGAAATAAATAACATTTCGCAGAAAACCATTAATAAAGTTCAGCAGGAATTTATTGATCGCTTAGGACACTGTCAAGCCCAAGAAGGAAGACAATTCGAACACATACTGTAATTTATTGTGTGGCAATTTATTGTTACTGGTATTATTTTGTTATTTTAATTTAATTAATCACTAGACTACAATCTGAACATCAATATCCCATTGAAAACGGAAGAAGAGATCACAAAACTATCCAAGAAGTCGCCCGGCAAAACACCCCAATAATGGTACATAGAGAAAAAAACAAGGACTTACCCAACATAATTAAAGAAAAAATTGCTAATAAAAGAAGACTTCGAAAAATATGGCAAAACACAAGATCTCCGACAGACAAAACGATATTAAATAAAGCAACTCAGGAACTAAAAAGAATTCTTAACTCTCAGAAAAATAATTGTATTCAACAATACTTACTTAACTTAGATGCCACAAAAGCCTCAGAATACTCCTTATGGAAGGCAACTAAAAAACTAGGCCGTCCTCAACTTCATAACTCTCCCATCCGTGATGTTAATGGCCAATGGATAAAAAGCAACAAAGAAAAAGCCGCAATATTTGCAATCCACCTAGAAAAAGTCTTCCAACCTAATCCCTCACAGATGCACGAACACGAAAATAACATCAAACAATATCTTGCTGCTCCATCCCAGTTAGAACCTCCTATTGATAAAATAACAATCAACCAAGTTCAGAAAGAGATAGAAATTCTGAATTTGAGAAAATGCCCTGGTCACGATCTAATAACAACTAAAATTCTCCAAGAGCTTCCGATAAAAGCAGTAAAGATGCTAACAATAATCTACAACGCCATAATAAGAACCGGATATTTTCCAGTGCAGTGGAAACTTGCACAAATAATCTTGATTCCAAAACCTGGTAAACCTGCAAATGCGATCACGTCATACAGACCAATAAGTTTGCTCCCAATAATTGCTAAAACGCTAGAAAAGATTTTAAAATCCAGAATAGTTCCACTCCTTGAAGAAAAACAAGTCATCCCGAAACATCAGTTTGGATTTCGTGAGGAACACGCAACCATCGAACAAGTCCAACGCATTACCAACAAAATCATGCAAGACCTGGAAGATAAAAAGTACTGTTCTGCCATTTTTCTTGATATAAGCCAGGCATTTGATAAAGTCTGGCATACTGGGCTACTGTTCAAAATCAAAAAATTCCTTCCTCTCAATTACTTTCTCATCCTCAAGTCCTACCTTGAAAACAGAAATTTCATTGTAAAATATCAAGACGAATTCTCAGTATCCCACCCTATACACGCAGGAGTTCCTCAAGGTAGTGTTTTGGGGCCGCTTTTGTACCTTCTGTACACATCCGACCTACCCATATCAAGTAACATACTTACTGCAACGTATGCCGACGACACCGCACTCTTAGCTTCACACTCAGACCCTCAAACCGCATCGCGAATTCTGCAATCAAACCTGGACAGATTAAATAAATGGTTAAATACATGGCGAATCAAGGTCAACGAGGGTAAATCCATTCATGTGACCTTTACTAATAGACGCGGTAACTGTCCCCCAGTGACCTTAAATGATCAAGAAATACCGCAGAGTGTGGAAGCCAAATACCTTGGAATCCACCTGGACAGAAGACTTACCTGGAGAAAACATATCTTCACTAAAAGAAAGCAGCTTGGATTTAAACTCAGGCAATTATACTGGATGATTGGTAGAAACTCTCAACTATCTCTCGAAAACAAGCTGTTGGTATATAAAGTCATACTAAAACCCATTTGGACTTACGGACTACAGTTATGGGGATCAGCGTCGGCCTCCAACATCAACATCATTGAAAGATTTCAATCTAAAGTTTTAAGAATGATAACAGATGCACCATGATTTATATCCAATCATGCCATCTCTCGTGACGTAAATATTCCCTCGGTCAGAGAAGAAGCCAAAGTGTTTAGTGAAAAATACAATAAAAGACTTAAATCTCATCCAAATAGTTTAGCCAAAAATTTAGTGTCAGAACCAATTATCAGACGAAGACTTAAAAAGTTTACCCCTTATGATATCGTAAATAGATTTTAGGATAAAATTTTACATTTATGACTCACTCTCAATTTACTATAGTTTTTAATATTATTTTATTTTATTATTAATTTTACATATGAATCGCAATTATACACTATACGTTATATACATTTTACAATTTTACAAATTATTTAATTCCATACTACTTGTTTTACAATTTTAACTACATATGTACATTCTATCTATTATGTCATTAAGTTTTTTAGTCCTAGTTCGTAAGTAGTTATAACTAGTATATTAAGGGGAAAAACCATAGGTTTCCACCCCACAAGTCACTTACAATTCGACATAACATTTACTTATTGTTCTAACAGATTGTAAATTAATTAGGATAATAAACTAAAAAAAAAAAAAAAAATAAAAAAAAAAAAAAAATAAAAAAAAAAAAAAAAAAAAAAAAAAAAAAAAAAAAATTTAATTAAAGGTCTTCAAAAATACAGATTTTAAAATTATTGTAACTTCAAAACTATTAATTACCGAAGACAAGTATGTTATTTTTGGAAACGTCTTGAAAGATGCAATATAAAAAATAAAATATAGAGGGTGTGCTATTTAAAAGAATTGTCGATCTTTACTCACAAATGGTTTACCCTGTGTATTTGTTTGTTTATCTTAAAATGAATTTATTCCATACATTATGTATAAACTGTATATTAATATTGATGTAAATGAAAGTATTGGCATTATAGGGATGATTTTTAATTTCTTACTTGTCGACACAGTGGGCTGCAGTGAGAACCCAATTCGGTGCCACGAGGCTTCCTCCACATAATGAAGTCCTTCCGCCAGAAAAATTGATATTTAAAGCTACTTGAAATGGATAAAGATTAGGTGGCGCTACTATTTGCCCACCGATTATTCGTACTTTCCAGTTTGGAGTGTTGTTTTTTGGAAAAGTAAAAAATGTTGGATTTAATAAATGTACAAGCTGAAATATAAACATAAAATAATTAACGGAACTGATTGATATAACATTTTAATCATTAGTTTATCGGTTCGTTTCATGACTAATTTGAAGATAAAGTAAATTGACAATAAATACATAATTTTAATCTTTTAAATTAAGCTGAGTAATTACTAATCAAGGTAATATACCTAATTCACATTTACAGTTTAGATCTACGGTTTTTTCAGTTGTTTTTAAAGAATAATTATTTAGCATTTTGGGGTCTATACTTTTTCATCCCTGATATAATTTTTTCTTACATATTGAATAGATTATAGTTTTTTTTAGTTATTCTTCTTTTCTGTGGCTTTTCACTCCGTTGAGGATCAACGCCCCTCGTAGAGTTACCAAGCATGCATTTTGCTAGGGGCGGTAGTCAATCGCAACTTTAATCCCCTGAGATTTCACTCAAGAGGAGATAGTCTACTTTAAAATCTATTTGCCTTCCTAATCGCTTCTGGCCATTCCTTCCTATTTTCCCCTTTTTGTTGCGAGTTATGTATAAGTTCTTCCCCTAAGTCCGCTTTGATAAGACCCATCCAACTTTTCGTTGGGAGCCCTTTCTACTTCTTTCATCCAGTTGCCATTTTTTCTTTTGGTATTCCTTGTGTCGTCCATACGTTTGGTATGTCCTAGCCAGCATAACATTTTATCTTTTATTTCTTTAGGTATACTTGCCCTAGTATTACTACCAAATAGTACCGTTATTTCTGTGTTTGCTCTTCTTTTCATTGTCACATAGAGGTCCATAATTTTCTCTCGATATTTTCCATTTCCAGATTTTTAATGGGAAAACTCAAATCAAAACCATGTAAAAAAAGATAATGAAATATATTCCAAACTAATGAGTCATCATTCTCTAATATTTTGTCAACCAATTCTGAAAGTTTTGTTTGTTAAAATCATTAATAATTGTAACTGCATATGCATCATTATGATTTCACAGAATATTTTCAAATAATTGAATTTATGATGTTTGTAATTCGTATAGATTCTTTTACATAACGAAGAAAATTATATGGCCGTAAAGATTTAAAGAAAATAATGTGTCTTTATCTTTATTTTTATCATTTTTATGCATATTTATGTGAAAATCTTCAACTAAAAAAATGTATGCAAGAAAATACACAATATTTGCTAAACTGTTTTCGAAATATCTTCAGGAATTATCTGTCAGCCCATAGATACAGATTAAATACTTTTGAAAGTGTTCAATAAATCACAAATAACAGTTTATATTGAATTTAATTTTTTTAATAAATTAATAGTAATTAATCTCAAATATTACAATGTTATTTGTATTATTGTCAATTTTCTCAAGAATAGCGCTTTTTTGGGAAATTTTAAATATTATACAAATATAAATAAACTAATATTAAGATATTACTTACGTGTAATTTGTTTAAAATGAAACCTAGAAAAAATATTATCTCAAGAAGTAACATGTTCATTTTATGTTGAAACTATTTCAGTGTTTCTGACAAAGCACGATGAAATACATTATTTTCTAGACAGAAAAGATATAAAAACATAACAAATGTGTTGATTAACTATAAAATCAATCGTAATAATAAAATCTTATCTCGTTCTATCTCTGTTAATGGTTGTGAGTCAATATTGTTTCTAACATACTTTCGTTGAACTATGCGTCGATATATGAAATATATATAGAGATATATTTATGATTTTTGACCAAAATACCCATATTTAAATGTTTCCTGGTGAAAAAAGCAAAGGACCCCACAATAATTTTATGAGAAATGTCTTATTTAGGTAATATAGGGTGTTGGATATGAACTTTTTGATATGGAACTCAAATATATTTTAACCCTCTCGAATAGTGCCCAATTTAAGAAGACCAAGATTTTATGCAATTATCAATATCCAATAGTATTCTCTTGAATATGTGATACTTAATGTTACTAAAATATCTTTTAGTTATATACAGGGTAATAAATTAAATTTTCTATAAATAAGAAAAATTATTTGTGTTCAAAATGTTTTTAAAACACGGCTAGTAAATTTTTATAATTTTTTTATATGTTCTATGCGCAGCTATCCTTTTTATGATAATGGAAATAAATATTAAGGTCCTTATAGTTTCTGGATACAGGCAGAGGACTTAGAGAAAAATATTTTGTCACATATGTATTCAATTGAATGAAAACATTTTACTTTAATTACCCTTTTAAAACGTGTTACGTTGAGTTTGTTTTATTTATAGACAAAATAATATTATGATTAAAAAGCCAATATAAGGAAATGTAATCTATAAGGCTCTATAAAATGGAAGGATGGGTAAAATTAAAAATGGTAATCAAATTAAGAGTCATAAGAAAGAAATCAATATCTAACTTTCTTAAAAATTTGATATTACTGTTGAGAATTTAATATGCTATAAGTTAGATAAACCCAAAATTCAGAAACACACAGAAGAGCATACGATGAACCAAGAAAAAAAGCCAAATAAATGCGGAGACAAAAAAAAGAAGGTATCTGGATATGAGTTTACAAGCAATTGGGGAACAAAAGTAAGCAGATAAGAAATTTTTACCAAGATGTAAAAAAGGCGCAGGTGATAGAATATAAACAAGTACAAGATTAAATATGGAAAGGTAAATAAAACTGGAAATTATTCATAATAAATATGGAAAGATTCCATATTTATTATGAATAATTTCCATAAACTAAAAGTTGAAACAATTAATTTAAATACAAGGTTGTAAAAATAAGAAAGGGAGATCCGCAAGAACGATTAGACAAATGGGCAGAACATTTTGATGAGCTACTGAACGATCCTAATAAACAAGTATGTGCAGAGGGAGATGAAATAGAACATATTGAAAATGGAGACGAGGAAGAAACAACCCATCAAGAAGTAATGGCAGAAATCAGAAACTTAAAAAACAATAAGAGCAGGGGTGAAAATGGAATAACGGCAGAAGAAGCTTTAAAATACGGGGGAGTAGTTCTACAACAAAGAATTGCTGTATTAATTAGGAAAATATGGACAAAAAAACAGTTACCGAAAGAATGGAAAAATGCAATAATCTACCAATATTTAAAAAAGGTGACAAAACTCTTTGTAAGAACTACAAGGGAATAACAATGTTAGATGTGACGTAAAAAAGTACTAGCTAGAATTATTAGAAAGAGATTGATGACAACCTACAACAGAGAAATCGGAGAATACCAAGAAGGCTTCAGACAAGGAAGAGGAACAGTAGATCAAAACAGTTACGAACAAAACTTAGGACTACTACTACTACTACTAAGTATACTAGAAAATAGAGCAAGAATATATGGGTTAAATATAAACACAGAGGGAACAAAGTACATGGAAATTAAACAAGATCCAACAGAATTAACTAAGGAAATACTCTTCAGGGCAAAGAATAGAACATTCGAAAAAGTGGACAAGTAATAGAAATAAGGCTAACTAAGGGATGTAGAGCAATAGGGACGCTGAGTAATATCCTTAAGAGAATGAATATATCAAAAGTAAAAAATGAGGTTATACCTATCATTATAAGACCGACGGCACTCTATCGAAAAAAATGAAAAGTTATGTCTTTGTAGTCCTAGTTTAATAGTGTTTTTTCAATTATTCAACAAGAAAAAAGTTAATGAAGGCTAACTTTTTTTCTAATCCAAACTCAGTTTTTTATTTATTTTTCCATCTTTCCTCTATATTTTTTGCTTGTTTTGTATTAATTTTCCAAAATTTTCTATATTCAATGTTTGCCAAATGTGTTTCTAATGATTTCTACATTGTTTTCCTTTCCTCAAATAGGTATAACTTAATTTATTACTGTCACAATTTCTTTTATTGATGCACTTCATTAAATGAACGAAAGTTGTTAGTAAATTAAATGGATAATAATCTATATTTGTTTTTGATCAGTCGTCATGTACTCTTCACCCAAAGTAAATATTTTGGAAAACTTGAAATTTTCAATGTATGTTGGAAATGTTTTGATAATAGTGCCATCTACAAATTTTGAATATTTTTCTCCTGGTAAAAAGTGGTTTCATAGGTTATATGCCATAGTCTTATTTTTGATAATATTTTGGATAAAACTTTACGGCATCTTAAAAGTATGGGAGTCTCAAGAATATCACCTCAAAATAAGTATTTTTGTTACAGAAAGTTTAAGATACTTTATTGACCTCATTGATCAATTTATTACAATTTTTGGATCTGCTTTTTGGAACCCAAAAAAATTGAATGGTTTACTTAAAAAAATAGAAGAAATAGAAACAATCCGTTTTTAAAAAATTACAAGACAATATTTTTTACAGACTCTCTGCTTTGTATTTTAATCGAAATATGCATAAATTATTTCTGGGTAGAATCAGTTGGGCTAAAAGAACAGTCTAAATATTTCATTAAATATATTACAATATTTTTACAACACATCAAATTATTATTGGTTTTTGGGTATTTATATTACATATATTTAAAACTTAAGGAACTAAACTATTTACTTAAAATTAAATATATTAATAATTTTTCCATTTCATTCAGAACTATCGAAAAACTATACAGAAAACTTCTCGAAATAATTGAAGATATTAATTGCATATTTGGAACGCAAATATTTCTAGCTCTCTTAGGAAATTCTATATTATTTCTGCATTATTTAAATGCCGTAATTTTTTATACTTCTAAATATTTTTCTGATGGTATTTATTCGATACCTCTATGTCTTTTAATTATGGCATTTGTGATAATGGTAAGTATGATGTATAACTTAACCTAATTATTTTTCTATCATTCAAGCATCTAAGTAAAAGTAGATAACATCATTTAGGCATGTAAAGTTTACGATCGTATATAAGATAATCCTGTAACACAATAATCGGAAAATTCATTTCAATGATCCACCAGTAATAAAATTTGTAGTATACAACTGAAAAAATATTTTTTTGGCTATAATAAAGGAGAATACAAAAGATTAAAATTTAAAATACATAGTAAATATAGTCAATGATGTAAAACATCACATTATTTCAATCCTAATATCAAACCAATACTACAAAAAACAACACCTATTTAGCGACATATTAATCTCGATGATATATGTCATAATTCCAATACGGCTCATTAGTGTGACGTCACAAGTCATATTTAATTATTCTATACTAAGAGGCTAAATTGGATGCCTTTGACGTCATTGATTTAACTGATGACGTCGTACTAATTTAGTGATACTGATTTCTCATTCGACTAAATGATATCAACTGAGCAAATTGGGCATCAATGACGTCAGAGGCATCCAATTCAGCCTAAGGCAATAGATTAACAAATATGGCTGCCACAATTTGTGACGTAACCACTAATACGCTAATTATTTTTATTTAACGTCGGTCTAGTTCTGCGACCAGGGCTGCTCACCGACGCCGGGAGCACGCTACCCCTAACCGGAAATTTAGCTGAATCCTCAGGTATTCCAATCCGAGGTACGGGATCTTTAACGAGCCTAACATCCATGGACTCGGGACCGACAGTTTAACGTCTCGTCCGAAAGACGGCATATCTCCACTATACCTCGTGCTCGTTGGTATAGTGCCTGCGAACTGTGATATGCTACTAGTCGCTGCAGGCTGTACGGGCATTACAACAACTTATCCTTAAACAGCCACGGTAACAAAATATTTTGACAGGGAAAACAATGTTGCTATTTACGCTTTTCACCCAGCTGTGGACTAGAGATGATAACTCTTGTCTGTAGCCAGCAAATCGGGGTGCCGGCTGTCTCCGGAAGCGGTCGGATCTGGTGCCACGCGCGTGGGAGATTCAAGAGCTCTCTCGTAAGAAAATGCTCTGAAAATACACATGATATATACTTATATCAAAATTATCTGAAAATTATGGCTAACGATTTTTGGAAAAATCAACTTCGGTCAGGTTAGGTCACTCTAGGTTAAGGTTTTGTTTTAATAAAACACTGCGTACCGAGCGTAGCGTAGCGGAGCGAGGTGCGCAGCACAATACAGAACCAATCATTTTGGAAAAAAAAAATTTTAATTGCCAGTGTGGAAGAAACTTTAATTTTTTAAACTATGAAGGGGAAAATAAAGTAGTACTCTATCTTTCTGTCAATTTGGCAACCGCGCCAACATTTTGCGCGTTCTATGAAATTGTTACCGTGGCTGTTTAAGGTTAAGTCATTACAACACTCGCATCTCTTCATAGCACGAGGGGACGGCCCGAGCGCTGCCGACACAAGCCGAGCATGGCCGACCGTCCCCTTGTGAACTCCCCGCGTACTCTCTCTTGAGAAACGAGATGAATAAATGCATGAACTTTATTTTAAATTTTTTACCATTTGGGATACAATTGTAGGATTTTTTTTTATTTTTTCCACAACTTTAGGGGTTTTAAATTATGAAGATCAAAATTTTAGTAAAAAATTTCATTCTCATTGGCCGAAAAGTTGAAACGATCTTCGCCTTTTTGCGCACGATTTTCATCAAAAAATCTTCCCCTAATTGGCGAAATAAAGAAATTGGCAAGGTTTTATTGATATTTTATGGCTGGTGCAAGTTTTCTCGAAAAACCCCGAAACTCCTTTATGCCAAAGAAAACGTTCTGTGTTTTCCCAGACAGTCGGCGCGACAGTGCGATAAAAGTTGGCGGTGGCTAGGCGCTTCTTGATACCACTAGAGACAAAATATATGGATGACTCCCTACATTTTCTAGTTTTTGGATATTCATTTAAACTTGTGTCTCTTTGTAGCAGATGAGGATTGCCCGAGCGTTCACGACTGCCGCCGAGTCTACTCGGTTTTTCCAACATTATTGGTTCTGTATTGTTCTGCGCACCTCGCTACACTCGGTACGCAGTGTTTTATTAAAACAAAATCTAAACCTAGAGTGACCTAACCTGACCGAAGTTGATTTTTCTAAAAATCGTTGGTTTACTAGTTATCTTTTTTTTTCATTTTCTCTTTGAAAATCTCATTTTTTTTTCTCAAAATCATTCTAAAATCGCTCAAAAATTGCAGCGCCGTTCATCTCCCATTTCCAGCAGCGGTGGCATGGGGAGTGAACAAGAGAGCGCTCGGGTAGACTCGGCGGCAGTCGTGAACGCTCCGGCAATCCTCATCTGCTACAAAGAGACACAAATTTCATTTAATGTTTAATAGTTTTCAGTTTTCTGTAGACAGTGGAACCAGAAAAATCGTTTTTTCTCTGGCCTTTGCTCTTGAAATCTTGAATCCTAGTTTCAATTTGGTGTTACCGGTTTTTTTAACTTCAAAATGTCCAAGTACACGTGTACACAGTGTAATAAGCAATTCACTGAAAATTACAATCTCTTGAGACATGTGCGGAATTCGCACGATAAGGCAAAAAATTTGTTAAAATGTGATTTGTGCGAGAATTACACGACGGCAAGGCCTGATCATTTAAGACGGCACAAAGAAAGTTGTTTGAAGCTTGTTAAAAACAGTGTTTTTTGTTGTATGTGCAGTGAATTTAGTTGTGCTTTGAAGAAAGACATGGTCAAACATTACATCGAGAAACATGATATTCAAATGAACCAAGTGACCATGTCTTTTGAGAATGAAGACCTTTTCTATGAGTGGAAAATGCAAATGGAAATAGAGGATAAAAATCAATTCATTCAGGTGAGGGGAAAATATACGACGCCTAAAAATGGACTAAAAGTGTGGTTCCGGTGTTTTCGCGATGGAAATACCGTTTCCGAGGCCAATTCCAGGCATCCAAAATTACTCGGCAGCAACAAAATTGGGGGACATTGTCCAGCTTCCGTGGAACTCGTGATTTCTCCAGAGGGTCGGGTAGAAATTACATTTCAAAAAACACACGTCGGCCACCGGAACGAACTTGGACGGTTCCGATTAACCCAAGAAGAAAGGAGTGAAATTGCCCGGAAATTGGCTCTGAAAATCGCTTTCGATGATATCTTGGACTCAATTCGGGCATCCATAAGCGCCAATGAGGTTACCCGCCTGGACCTATTATCGCGGAAAGATCTGCACAATATAACTCGAGACTTCAACATTCAATCGGCGATTCAACGCCACCCTAACGACAGTACCAGTGTCCATTCCTGGGTTCTGGAAATGCAACAATCTGGGGACATAATTTTGTTTTATAAACCCCAGGGAGTTGCCTGTAAAGAATTTCCTGACTTGAAGACCGATGACTTTGTTCTGATTTTGATGACTAAAGCTCAAATTGAAGTCTTTCTAAAGTATAGTCACAAATTCGTGTGTATGGATGGAACCCATGGCATGAATTCTTATGGCTTTGAAATGAGCACCCTGATGGTTTTAGATGACTTACACCAAGGATTCCCCTGTGCGTTTATGTTTTCCAGTAGAACTGACCGGGTGACGCTGCACGTTTTCCTAGAAAATGTTAAAAGTGCCATCGGGTCGGGAATAAAAACGAAGATATTTATGTCCGATATGGCCGAAGAATTCTACAATGCATGGTTAGAAGTAATGGAAGCACCAGATCACCGACTTTTCTGTTCTTGGCACGTGGACCGGGCTTGGCGAAAAAATCTGACAAAAATCCAGGGAAACCGAGAAAAACAGGCGGAAGTTTACAAGATCATTCGGACATTAATGGAGGAAAGTGACCAAAATGCCTTCGAAAAAATGATCCTTGAAGCCATGCAAAGGTTCAAGAATTCGCCGATTACAAGTGATTTTGCCGAATACTTTAAACGAGAATATCTGCGGAAAGCGCCAAGTTGGGCCTATTGTTACCGGCAACACACTGGAATAAACACAAACATGCACCTGGAACGGATGCATGGGATAATTAAACACATCTATTTGAAAGGCATGAAACCAAAACGATTAGACATTGCCATTCATGCATTGATGCGATATCTGAGAGATAAGCTGTTTCACCCGGAACTTGCGCAGGATGCTGAAAAAATGCGCGAAAAAATGCGCATTAAAAGAAGCAATGGACCTCATAAACAAAGTCAAAAGTCGTGAGGATTTTTTGCATTTGCGGCGCGGTCTAAAAACATTGGGAACTACTTTGGAGGCTGGTCAAACTTCTTTAGAAAGTCCCATGGTTTTGGATCCAATCTCACGCAAGAGGAAAATAGAACCCCAGCGAAAATTTGTTTCCACGAAAAAAGCTCGTAATAAACCCACAAGTTCGTCTCTAGCAGCTCCGTCCACAATGGAGAAAGAAAGGATCGCAATAAATTTGATCATGGATGAAATGCAGAACTAAGTGATCGGCAATAAAAAATCATCAAAAAATCTACATCGCTAGATTCTACGTTTTCTGTAACACAGAAAAAAAAAACATATATTTTTAAACATACCAACACAATTGTAGATGTTGGCAGTCCTAAGTCTGCGAGCCAAATGTGAAGGGAAATATATGTTTTTGATGTATCAAATGCCAAAAGTAACAAAAGAACCATGCAATTTGTTCTTGCCATTTGAACAGAGCCGCGCCATCAAATTGCGCGCCCGGGTGCAGTTGAATGCACTTACGGGGGTGTACCCCTTGTGCGAAATCCCATCGCAGTTTCGGATAATCGCTCTGTTTTTTGGCCCTGGAGAGAACATCTTGCTCGTTTCAAGGCAGGATATAATTTTTTCCTGTCTCTTAGACGTTCAGAAACTTGCACCAGCCATAAAATATCAATAAAACCTTGCCAATTTCTTTATTTCGCCAATTAGGGGAAGATTTTTTGATGAAAATCGTGCGCAAAAAGGCGAAGATCATTTCAACTTTTCGGCCAATGAGAATGAAATTTTTTACTAAAATTTTGATCTTCATAATTTAAAACCCCTAAAGTTGTGGAAAAAATAAAAAAAAATCCTACAATTGTATCCCAAATGGTAAAAAATTTAAAATAAAGTTCATGCATTTATTCATCTCGTTTCTCAAGAGAGAGTACGCGGGGAGTTCACAAGGGGACGGTCGGCCATGCTCGGCTTGTGTCGGCAGCGCTCGGGCCGTCCCCTCGTGCTATGAAGAGATGCGAGTCATTACAACTACTAACCGCGCTGAATACTGCTTAACTAAAGTTATCGCATCAGAGGCGAATCCACTATAGAGCTGGACCTTTGCCCTAATACGCTAATATTTTAAAGATAATGTAGTTTCTATGTTGAAAAATAAATATATGAGAAGTGACAAAAAATGTTGTTTTAGATTTTGCCAATTTTAATAATGTTTGTTTGTGACTGGTCGACCAAGGAGGTACACAAACTAATATTTTTGTGCTACTTATTTCAAGAAAATTTTCCAGTTTTTTCGCAAGAAAAACAAGAATTGTTAAATTTTGCAGCACAATTACAACACAGCAAACCGAATTTTACTGCAGGAGGCTTTTTTGATCTTAACTCTAAGACTCTTTTTGGTTTGTTTGGTACAATCACTACTTATTTTTTTGTCGTAATGCAATTTAATAGTTTGATTTAATTAACAGATCTGATATCTATGAATATCAAATTACGTAGACTTTATTGTTAAGTATTTTTATTCACTTTTGATGCATTTGTGAAAAATGGCCGTTCGTTTTGTAAGATCTCAGCGATCAACTCTAGTAATCGCTTGATTCTACCTTATCAAGTTTGACTTTTTAGACGCAATGAGTCATTGTTTTCTTGTAGAAAAAACAGATTTTATAACAATAAAAATGTTAAGAATAAGTAACTCTTTTTCTTAACAAATAAAATTTTCCATATGCACGATGTCTACTATCTTGTTTTCTTATATTGATATTGTGAAATCCGAAACCATAAGAGATGTTCAATGTTAGTTAAATGAAATAAATGTTTTGCATTGTTTAATTGTTATAATTTTCCGAAATATCTGAAACTCAATAATATAAAACTAAAGTGAAAATAGTGACGACCACAATGAAAAATCGATTCATCGAGATGGTAAAATTGAATTCATTTCTACACACTTTTATATTTTAGAATAAATTCTTCAAACTTCAGTTCTGGCTCATCTTGGGCATTTCTGTTAATGTTTAAGCCTCAATTATTGAGATCGAAATAACTTTAAAGCTTCTTCAATGAATATTATTTCTTCCCTTTCAGTTTTTAGTGAATTGCGTATTTGCTGATTATCCGAATAATAAAATTCTATGCTTAGAAGGTAGATAGTACTGTAAATTCTACGAATGAATTTCTTAAATTAGAGATTGTTTAGAGAAGGCACAGCTATTATTATTTGTCGTAAGACGACTTAGAAGTGGTTCAAGGTTTCAAATCATTAATAAGTGATGGATCCGAGAAAACCCAACCAAATCCTGTAATGAACCTTATGAATTAAATAAAAATAAATGGATTCCACTACAAGGTTAGATAATAAAATCGAAACTACATAGGCGGAAGGAGTACACAAGAATTAAAATAAAAAGATAATTATTCAATTTAAGAGGCACAAAAAGACGTCAATATCCAACTTTCTTAAATATTTTATGGTACTGTTAAGATATAGGATATAATGTATAAATTCGAGTCTGTTAGACTCGTTTATTCAACTACAAATTTAAAGGGATATATTTTGATTGGTTAATCTATGGTTTTGCTACAAAGTTGTGTTCTTAGAAATAGTACTGTAGCAAAAGGACATAGTTTAAAGGTAATTTTAATGGTCTTTCTAATTTATGATTAGCCTGTCGTTGTCTTCATAAAGTGTGGTTGCAATTGGTCATACTACTATTTTCTCAAATAGGTATAATTTAATTTATCATAATTTCCTTTCTAAATGCACTTTGTTAAATTAAAATAAAAGTTGTTACTAAATGAAATGAATAGATAATAATGTATGTTTGTCTCAAATGAGTGACCGTGCACTCATCACCCAAAGTAAGAGTTTCAAAAAACTTGAAATTTCCAATTTACATCGGAAATATTTTTATAATAGTGCCATCTACAAATTTTGAATATTGTTCCGCTGGTAAAAAGTGGTGTTATAGGTGATATGCAGTTATACTATTTTTGCTTAAAATTTTACAACGTCTTAAAAGTATGGGAGTCTGAAGAAAATTACATCACAGTAACTTTCAAGGTTACAGAAAGTTTAAGGCAGTTTATTGACATTATATAGATCAATTTATTACAATTTTTGAATCCGTAATTCAACACTTTTCTTCAGTTAATGAAGGGATTTTTTTTTATAATCCAAACTCTAGTTTTTGTTTTCATTATTACATCTTTGCTCTATTTATTTTCTTGTTTTTTAATTTTTTCCAAAATTTATTGCCTATTATATATATATATATAATATATAAAAATATACATATAAATATATATATATCTTGTCTTTTCCATCTGAATAATATAATGGTGAAATAGGTATAATCTAATCTAATTTATTATTAACATCATTTTTCCAAGAAAGGCACTTTGTTAAATTAGTGAAGATTGTTAATAAAGTAAATGAATTTTAATGTATGTTTGTATTAGATCAGTCGCCATGAACTTGCCACCCAAAGTAGGTGTTTTGAAAAACTATAAATTTCCAATTTACATCGGAAATATTTTGGTGATAGTGCCATCTACAGATTTTAAATATTTTTCAGATGGTAAAAAGTGGTTTTATAGGTTATATGCCATAGTCTTATTTTTGATAATATTTTGTTTAAAACTTTATGGCGTTTTAAAAGTATGGGAGTCAAAAGAAAATAATATGACTATAACTTTCATGGTTACAGAAACTTTAAGGCACTGTATTGACCTTATCGATCAAATAATTACAATTTTTGGTTCCGCTTTTTGGAACCCCAAAAAAATGAATAGTTTACATAAAAAAATAGAGGAAATGGAACGGTTTTATCCAACTTTAAACAATCTATTTCTAAAGAATTACAAGATAATATTTATTATAAACTTTCTGCTTTGGATTTTAATTGAAACATGCATAAATTATTTATGGGCACAGTCAGTTGGGCTGAAAAGCCAGTGTAAATATTTTATTAAATATATTTCAATATTTTTACAACACACCAAATTATTACTGATTTTTGGATATTTATATTACACGTACGTAAAGTTTAGAGAACTAAACTATTTATTTAAAATAAAATATATTAATAATTGTTCCACTTCATTTACAATAATTGAAAAGCTGTACAGGAAACTTCTTGAAATAATTGAAGACATTAATTGTATATTTGGATCGCAAATATTCCTAGCTATTTTAGGAAATTCCATGTTATTTTTACATTATTTGAATGCCTTAGCTTTTAATACTTCTAAGTATTTTTCTAATGGTATTTATTGGCTACCTCTATGTCTTTTGATTATGGCATGTATGATAATGGTAAGTTTAACTTAATCTAGTTATTTTTCCATCAATCAAATATCAAAGATTTATTTTACATCGTTTTGGCCTGCGTAGGGTGGAAATAAGTATTTTTACAGCCTTTGGAAGCAGACATATATTTCTTGTAAACTGCTCTTGTTATCTACAAATTTAGCAAGGGCATAGTATCTAAATATCCTTATACAGGATATTCGAAACATTCGAAACATATTGAATGATTATGTCCTAAGTACGGCCCGGTAGCCACATTTTCAATTTTGGAAAAAGACAAACTCAATTCAATGCTTCTTTAGATAAATTCAGTAAATTTTATTTCAACTGAAAAATTTACAAAAATCTCTCCGATATCATTTCGTAACCCCCACAACGCTCATAAATTATACTTTAAAGACAAAATTTTGGTAGTACAATTGTCTGCGGAAAAATAAAAAGTAGATGAGTAGATTCAGTTTTTTCTACTCTTTCGAATTATAAAAAGCAATTGTTATAATCATAATGATTGTTTCTACTCTTACTTTATGGAATCTAACCACTATAAATGTAAATGCTAAATTATACTTATTTTAAATTTAAACGGTTTCTTTTAAAAGGTATAATGTTTTATTGTGACTATAATAATAACCTGATCCAAATAATAAGGTGGTTTCTATAAAGAATAATATAAAAAATGAGACAAGACTTTTGTTTTAGAGTATGCCAGTTTTAATAATGTTTACTTGTGATTGGGCGATCAAAGAGACACACAAACTAATTCTTGTGAGCTACACATTTCAAGAAAACTTTCCACTTTTTTCGCAAGAAAAACAAGAATTGTTAAATTTTGCAGTACAAGTACAACTCAGCATACCGAATTTTACTGCATGAGGCTTTTTTGATCATAGCCCTAAGACACTTTTTGGTTTGCTTGGTACAATCACTACTTATTTTTTTATCGCAATACAATTTAATGATTAGCTTTAATTAACAATTCTAAATTTTGCACATAATAAATTAGGCAAGTTTTATCTTTACTTAAGTATTATTATTCACTGTTGAATGCATTTTTGGAAAAGCTGTCGGTCCTATTTGTAAGATCTCAGTGATCAACTATAGTAGTGTCTCTGTTCTAACTTATAATGTATTTATAGCCTTAGTTCTACATTGTTTTCTTGTGGCAAAAACCGTGCTTACAAGAACGAAAAAGAGAATGAAGTTCTGAAGTGTTTCTCATATTTAGTGAGTAACTAAATGTAAAACGTTAGCAAATCCTCCTCCCGGCTGTTAGTAACTGAATTCTATGCACATAATTAAATTACACAGCCTGAATATAATAAATATTGTTATTTTGTAGAAACATTGTCACATCCGAAATCATAAGATATATATAATGTTAAACGAAATAAAAGTTTAAAATATTGAATTCTTCTTATGATTTTCGAAGCTCAACGAAAATATCTGAAATTCACTAATACACATATCGGAAATTTAACCTCAGAGCCACTAAAGTGTAGGGCGACTAGAATTTTGTCGAGAACATCAAAATTAAAATGATCAGTGGGGTCAAATTGTCCTGTCAGAAATTAGAGATTTTGGGGGTACTATTTGATACAAAACTTTCTTTTATTCCGCTTATTGAAGAAATCGTTTTATCTGCTAATAAAATGCTTGGTTTTCTCATTAGAAATAGTAAATATCTAAAAAGAATATCACCTTAATTATTATTTATAATAGTTACGTTTGTTCTAAATTAGAATACTTCGTTCTAATTTGGTGTCCTATTTATGCAAATCATATAGGTCAGATCGAAAAATACAGAAAAAATTTCTTAAATTGCTGAGTTTCAGAACTACTAGAAGCTATCCTGAACGGAGTTTAGACTATACTCTACTACTAAATGAGTTTGATTTTATTTCATTGAGTACAAAAAGAATAATTTTAACCTTCTTTTTCTGTTACAATTTATTAAAAGGTGATATAGAATGTGAAGCGCTCATTGCGAAATGCAATTTTCATGTTCCAAGGCCTGGTTTAAGAACAACTCAAACATTCTATGTCGACAACGCAAAAATGAGTACTTTACTAAAATCACCAATTGCAATAATTTTAACCGTTTTTGTAATGCATGCGACATTAATATTTGCTCACAAAATGATATCCGGAATTAAGTGTTATAGTGTACATTTAATTTATAGTTGTTATTGTTTTTTTTTTGCATTTTGGATACTTTTATTTATTTTATATCTATATTATTTTTTTGGAAGCATTTCCTTTAAAGCTTGTTCTGATAAATATTCCAATCCCCGCACCATGATGAGGTATCGACGCTAAGAAAAACAAAACGAACCATTTCCTTTTACTATAATTATAAGAATAAATCCACTGGACGAACTGTATACACTAGTTTTTAATTAATTAATAATTTTAATTCAATTTACTATATTACTACACGTTTGTTAGTATATATATTAAATCGATATCATGAACCGAAGTTGTTTGTTAGCGGGATATTACAGAATTTCTCGTTATGGAGTTATCACGCAATGTAAATATTCTAGAATTTTTCAGAATTCCAATTTATATTGGAAATTACTTTGTAGTATTGCCATCGATGGATTTTGAATATTTTTCAGTCTGAAAAAAATGATTTTATAGGTTATATGCCATAATATTCTTCCTTATGCTTTTTCCGTTGAAATGTTATAGCATTTTGAGGATAGTAATAGGATCGGAGGAAAATATTTTTTCAACAACTTTTATGGTAGCAGAAATATTACAACATGTCATTGATTTAATCGATCAAATTATTACAATTTTAAGTTCTGCATTTTGGAACGTAAAAAAATGGAATTCTCTGAATAAACGAATTAAAGACATCGAAGTTTCTTATAAAGTAAATAATAATATTATTTTGATGTATTTTAAAAGAATATTTTTTATTGATATTTTCTTTTGTATTTTATTTAAAATATGCATAAATCTTTTGTGTATGAAAAAACTTGGGTTATTCAACCAAACTAAATATTTTATTAAATATATATCGATATTTATTAAATTAGCAATTATCTTTGCTTACGTATATTACACATATATAAAATTAAAAACTTTTAGAGCTTGTTGAAGATATAAATTCCATATTTGGATCCCAAATATTTGTAGCTATCATTGGAAACACTACCTTGTTTTTAAATTATTTAAATGCCTTTATTTTCGCTAGTCCGAAATAGGTTTCTAATGGTTTCTATTGGCATCCAGTCTCTTTGTTAATTATGGTATTTATAACAATGGTAAGTTGTTCTAAATAATTTATTAATTTAATTTAAACTACGTGATGAAAAACTAACAAATATTATTAAATAATTGTTTTAGGTCTTTCTAGATATAGTTAAAGAACTCGTCAAAACTTGTATTTAAAACACTTATAATATTCAGGCAGGCATGTTTCTTTAACTATCAAATTTGGAAATAACTTTAACTATTTTTATTGAAATATTCCTAGAAAAATGAATAGCTTTCTAAATTTGATTTTGCTTGACAGAGGCGGCTCTGTTACAATCTCTATTAAATGTTTTATGTGTGTTAACAAAAAACCAAATAGAATTTAACTTATATATTTTAAACAAAAAAAAATAATTAAAAAATATTATTCAATAAATTGTATTTTATTGGAGACCAGGCGATGTTCGTGCAGTATGAAAATCGTCGCCTGATTGGCATTTTAGATCCAGCATGAATATATTCATAGGAGTTTCAAATATGGTACCAAGTTAAACTTTCTTGATTACGCATAAATTTCCCATTAAGGTAACTGTTAGCGCAATACTTATACCAGCCAACTCCCACTGAAAATAGAAATAATATTATCATTTAGTGTACGTTTAATTTTGTTGATTTTTTTTTATTCATTCTAGCAAATTTACTTTTATCTAGATACAATATGCTTAACGTACATTAACTTAAATTATATTTCACCAAATTTGTACGCCACTAATATCTGATATTGTATCCTAATTTTTACTAACTAATTTATTCACAGTGTGGACCACTGAAAAGTTTCCACCCATTTTTAACAATTTATAAGAAAAAGTTGAGATTCAAGGGGGACCTTTTTATAGCAAATCCACGAATTAAAACGCCTCATACTCCCAAAAATTAAACAGGAAATACATCGTTGAAAAAGTACTGGGAAAAATATAAACTCCAACAATCTTTTGTTTGATTCTAACGCCCCCTGTTTGAAAAAATTTATAATTCCATACCTATTGGAAGTTAACTAAAATACAGGGAAACGCTGCAACACATCAATTTTGATTCAGAAAAATATTTTTTACTACAGCCAACTATCATCATTTTCTCTTTTTCTAACTGTACCCGTTTGTTGAAACTATAATGTTATGAGAAATTCTGAAATATGAATTACAATAAATATATTTTAATGGTTCAAAATCGCCCTAGTTTAATACTTTGTAAACTGAAAAAGCAGGTTAAGCTCCTTTATTATAAAATAATTTTATTCAGTCTTCAGAATCAAATTATAGAACGATTTGAAAGAAATATGAGGAAATAACAAAACGATAAGAATTGTCCAAGATCTTTACAAATCAACCACCAATTATATAAGTAATTAGAAATAGTACAAAGTCAGAAATATTTAAAACAGGGATGGGGTTAAAACAAGGAAGATAACTAAACCCAACCCTATTCAATATAATGGAGAAATAAGAAAGTCAAAATTATGTTTATAGAATATAAAAATTTAGAGAAAGTCGAAATAGCAGATGAACTTTTTGGCAAATGACGTGGCATTATGAGCAGGAATGATAATAAACACATCTAAAATTAAAATATTGATATAGGAGACCTGAAAATTAAAACTAAAACCGAGATGAACCATGTTAAAATTTAACAAGTAAAATAATTTAACACCACATTCAGGCCAGTATGGATTCAAACCGTTGATGTGAAGTATAGACAACAAATACTTAATTCATTAGGCATTTAATCAATGCTGCGATGTTCTATTTATTATATTGTAATTTAGTTAATAAAGTCAAAAATAAAACGAAGTAATATCGAAACAAAACCTTTTGCGACATCAGCGACAAATAAGGGTTATTGTAATTCATATTGCTGAATTTCCCATAAAATGGCCCCCTTAAATCAAAGATTGACGTGTCGCAGTACTTTTTTACTATAATAAAAAATATAAGGACGGAAATTTTTCGGAGGTCCATTCTGTACAGTAGTTTTTATGAGTACATACACATATTATGAGAGGTCTCTTATCACGCGATAAAACGTTGTTTATGGTTTGTAAAGTATTGTCAGCATTTAATTGTGATCAATACCAAAGTATTGGAAATTATGACTAAAAAGAGCGGAGGCAGAAAGTGTCACCAGAAAGAATTAGAACAGTCTGATTGAGATTACGAAGTGACAAACGTTTGAAGAAAATGATAAGAATGAAAGCTTTATTGAAGGTGTTTCTCTTTCTTTGAAAAAGAAATAATCAAATACCAGCGGAATGTTTTCCCGACATTGCAATACAAGAATTTGTCAATTGTATCAATTTGTAACTACTGTTGAAGAATATACTGGTGAACCGAATTACAATAATGATGAGATAAAGGCTCTTTTAGGCCTTATTTATTTGAATTGAGCGGAAATTAAAATTATGTAATGGAGCAAAAATGGGAGTAAATTCAGATTAATTAGGGAGCAATTCCCGATACTTTTCCACCATGAATAACTTGGTTTCCATTAGGAGCCCAGAAGTTAAAGACTTTTTGAAAGCTGTAAATCAAATCATACAATACATTACAATAGGTGCAATATGAAGCTAAATAATTATATCATATTTTAGAAAAATGAATATAGAGTGAATGATTGCAGAGTGCTAACAGGCTATACCTCCATAGCTTTTTGTCAAACAACTTTGGGAAAAACGTGTCATAGTTTAAAAACAAAACTTTCTTTTTAATATTTGGGAATATTCTATAGAAAAATCTACACGACTTTTTAAAGCCGTCATGTCATATAAACGTTTCTGGAGATTTGACCCATTGCAACCCTCAATCAAACACTCTGTGCTATTAATAATTTAATAATAATTTTCCTTGCTATGTTGTTGTGTCCAATTCCTGGTATTGTGTTCATCTTAATCCACATTCTGAGTAGTAAATTTTTATTTCAAATGGTATATGAGGACATCTGCTGCATAATCATTAAAACTTTTAAGAGAAATTAAAATATATCCCTCTCTTTCGGGGCCAGTGGTAAATGCATTGTAACTAAAGTAGAATTTCTTGCGATCCCTGTCGGCTATTTCTATAAGCAATTCATTTCTCACGTTTAAACTTAGAAATATAATAGTAAACTAATTTGTTTTAACCAATTTTTAACTGCATGCAATTAGATTTAAGTTATCTTTCTAAATACTTTTGGAAATTGTCAGAAAATTAATCATATTTTGAATGTTCATAATTTATCCGTTGAAATAAAATTATTATCTGTGATAGAACTTTAACGAACACTTGCAAGAAAAAAATGTTTGATGCCCAGAAAAGGGAGAAAAAATTATTCAAATTTAAAATGGCATTTCAAAGTGACTCTCGTGTCCCCAATAAATTATAAGAAGAAGGTTTGTGACATGTTGGACAATACTATGAAAAAAGACCTGACCCAGGAAACAAGTTTCGCCCTTCCCTTCAAACATTCCTCTCTAACCAAATGATAACATTTTAAGAAATAAATTCAACGCAAGTAGTTCAAATAACAATATTTCGTTTGGTAGTATAAGCCATTTCAAATAAACTCGGAATTTTGTAGTTCTGTGGAAAAATTAACAAGGGCACCAGCGGTCAAAAGAACTTATTCCATTTAAACTAGAAAAAAAAATTATTAAATATAAAAACGATTATTAATTAAATATGAATATAATGAGCATTTCAAAAATATCAATAAATCATTTTGTATAATTAATCATCAAATGGGCTAACTTAACTCCTTTCATCAACAAAAAGTAACTCAAATTAGTATCACCTGTCAATTACTTTGTAAAAGCAATTTTTTTAGAATTATTTTAAAATGAGATGCCGTCCCGTAAAGCCGCACGAACTATCCCTATCAAATGGTACATATTTTTAAAACAAATTCAAAATTCTCCCTATATATCTCCAAAGCCAAATTTATAATCTCCCCAATGGTTGTAAAATTCTTCGGAATCCTCGAACCTGTTATGAAGGACTGTCTTTCTCCTTTCTTAAATTATGTGTCGCCGTGAATGTTTTCTCTTTCATTTTCAGTTGAATCTCGTATAGTTCCAGATGAATTGTATTCTAAAAATAAAAACACTACAAAAAGACAACAACTTTAGATTTCATATATAAGAAATAAATAATCACCTCCTTCAAAAATTACTTGGCAATGTTCCTGTAAATAATTTGTCGTATTTCTATTGTCTTCTATAATACGACATTTCAACTGTTTTCGTTAATAATAATTGCTTGCTAAAGAAGTAGAGAATTAACAGACTTTTCTAAGATAAGAATAAAATATTAGGAAAGCATTTTTTTATAAACACTAAAGTATAAAATTTCTATTCTAAATTGCAAAACTTAAATTTTAACTCCATTTACGATTTTCATACAATATAAGTACTTGTAAACGCTAAGAACTAAATATTATATATACCACGTATAATCACTTGATATCTCAGGTAGCGAAGTTCAGTGGACCAGAGACTTCAAAAATCCAATTTTTGGGGCACAATTTTGTGACCGAAAGTGTTACACAGAAGCGAGCAGAAGAAAGTATTTTGAGTAAAACTGTGGTAAACCAGAAGCAGTTTTTAACTGTTATATGCCAAGTCTCAGTTTTAAAGTGTATAGATACGGAGATCGACGTTGTAAAATAATACAAGTAAGGAAAAAGGACAAGAGTCATTAGAAGAGATAGAGATAACTTGTAAAGTAAACAATTTTGAGACACATTAATCTAGAAGTTAACAGTGGAAATACTGAAGTTAAGAAGATATTGAAAGACAAAATTGCAGAGTTGAAATTAAAAAATTAGACAGCAGATCAATGGAAGGAGTAGAGACCAGCACTCCACGTATAAATTTATTCGAAATAGTAGAATATAATATGCCACAAATTTATTTATGGTTCCAAAAAGTTCGGAAGCTGTAAGTAAAAATCTAGGAGAAAAGGAGAAACCTAGAGATGAGAATACCAAAATGGAAGGGGAATGGATGAAACCAGGACACAGTAAGAAAGTAAAGAAACTAAAAAATAAGGTAACAAAGGAAAGTGTAAAACTAACAAACACATTTCATACACGAGCCAAATATTAAAAAGAGGTAGACAAGATTGTTGGAATGGCCGAGAGAAAAGAATATAAAACTAACAGTGAAGAAGAAGACGAAGAAAAAGAAAAATCACAAACAAAAACACCTGCAGTAGTTGTAGAGGACCAAATTACAAACCAGGATTCATAAACCAGGTGAGAAAAACTTTAAATACTAATATATTAATTATTTAATTTAATAGGAACAACACAAACATTTTTACTAATACAAAAGAAGATAGACAATTATTAATGCAACAGATGAAAATAGAGGGCATCAACCATTTTAGATATACCGATAAGACAGATAAAAGTAAGAGAGTTGTAAAGGCTGCACCGGACCTTGATACTGATGATATTAAAAGAGATCTAGAAGAAAACACACCATAGTTACATGGTTATAGTAAAAAAAGAAGTCAATTTAAAACTACTTTATAAGGTCACAGGAGTACAAAATCTAAAAATAAAGTGAGAGTCGTACAGCAGAGGAAATAGAATTACACAGTGTTACAATAGTCAAAAATTCACAACAAATTATAATATGAAGCCAAAATATGTGCAGAGGAATACAGCACTAGAGATTGTATAATTTGAGTACGAATATTTATAAAATATATTTTTATTAAAATAACCAAAGTACAAGTTTTTTAGTATGTAACCTTTACATGACGAATATTATTTACAGATTTTTTTATTTATTTTTTAATATTGCAATAGAAGCAGTGTTCTTTAATTTGGTTTTAAGAATGTTTTTTATGAGCTTTTTTTGAGTTTTTGCAATTGAGAATAGAACTACAACTCTCCATTCTCAACTGTTTTTACCATAGTATTTACGAAATACTTACACTGATTAGAGGATAGACGTATTTTCTAGATTTAATTTTCTTTTAAACAATTGTACTGCTACAAATAATTTATTAAGAAAATGAGAGTAAAAAACATTTTTCGCTCAGATTTGTTAAATAAAAGTTAAACAAAAATATGTTCAATAATTTTAACTCATACTTCTGTTGTTTGACCGAAATAATCATTTTCTTATAAACGGGTATTATTCAGATAAGTCTGAATTTTTATGGAAATTTTAAAAAACTGCAACCAATAGAAAACGCTATAGATTTATTATGGGGAAAAATAAAAGAGAAATTAGAAATAAACAGCTAACGGAAGAATTTAAATTTGAGGAAACAATAGAAGATGTCAAGAAAATAAACGCAAAATTCTATAAAGAAAGAAAAAAAAATTATAAATTAACAAAGAATATAGGAAATATAAGATGTTTGGAAGAATTTAATTCTAAAAGTAAAAATCCACGTATGATCGACATAACTAAAGAACTTTAAAACAATGAAAATAAAGACAAACCCTGACTAATGCCAATAAAAATAGCGGAGAGAAATAAAATAACTAAAAAATTACAAATAGAAAAAGAAGAAAAAAATTTCAATAGTCTGGTGGGCAAACCCTTATTATTATTATTATTATTTTATTTTCGGGCTAACAACAAATGAATTAATGAATTAATGGTATTGAATATATGTTTGTTAAACTTTAATTCGACAAACCTTCATGAAAACATATACTCTCAGTATATTATTTCTTATGCCTAAAAGATGATTTTATCTATAATTTATATAATATATTTTTACAGTTTTTGTTGTAATAATTAATAAAATTTATTATACAGGGTGTCCGTGAAAGAAATGCGTATTTTTATATAGTATGTAGAATGTGTCAGTCATTTGCAACGAAATATTCTAATAAATCATTAGTTTACTCAAAAATTCACTTTAAACATTTACTCGGAAATGTATACGTGGTAACGTCTCACATTTTAAATAAAAATATGTGTCAAGCAACCAAGGAATATCTTCTTGAAAAATTATTAAAGATGTGATGAATATCCCGACATGTTAATTAATTTAATCCGCGTCATAAAGATTATTGAAAAATCTTGTATATTACCTAAAAAAGTAGTGGTAGAAATCATTTGAATCCTGTAATAATTGCCGAGAATACATTTTTCACTCTTCTACAACCCTTGTAATCGACCATTCTAAATATCTAGGTGTACTAAAATAAAAACTTGTTTTTAGAGCGTTTTTTTATACTTGACTAAGTTATCCGTGTTGCCGGCTTTAGTTGCTTTTCGGTAAATAATATTTGGATAGATCTAAAATACTACAATAATTATTTCTTTGAAAACATCTGACTTTAGAAAAAAAAAATTATAAGAAATTTTTATTCTGCACACGTTTTTATGTCTAATCCATAAATATGTGCATTATTTTCGCGGAATCCCTGTATATAAATAATATTTGGTAAATTCAAATATAATTAATTCCTAATAAAATGATATCCTAAAATCTAATAAGAAAATTCCAAAAAATACCAATACTTAATTGGACTCCTTAAACCAGAACAAAACTTTTACGGCAAAAAAATTATGATGAAAATCTTACATTTGGTATAGTATTACTACATTATTGTTTATTTATATAAACCAAAAATCTACAATAAAAACAATTAAGATTGGTGAGTATATGGCACTTGTGTACATGGCATAACACTATTTTTTATTATTTATAGGAAACAATGTCACAGTAATTTATACTATAATATGGAAAGGTACCGCTTTTTTACTAAAAACGAAGGTCATGCGATACCTTATTTGAAAGGTTTTCTTATCGTCTACCGTGCGGTATAATTATTATAATATTTATTTTTAGACAGTCAAACAAAATGATGTATTTACTTAAGTGGAATAAAATTACAATACTAATTCATTGAACAAATTTATGCTAAAAATCACTGAAAATAAAACATCGCCTTTTACTATTTTTAAATGTTCATGTACTGATAAAAAATAAAAAATGCTAAACTCTAGTTTGAAATTAATGAGTGAAGCGTTTGATATTATTTTCATAAAAATAGTACAAACCTACTTAAATTATGTTTTCCGTGGTAAGTGGATAGGCTACAAAGAATCGATCTAATGGCCCCTAATGTCTCCAGATTTGACTTAATGAGATTTTTTATGGACATGCTTAAAACGCAAAATTTATCAAAGTCGGCCAAGTGTTGAATGAACGCATCAGTACAGACTTTGCACAAATAATCCCTGAAGTTTTCGAAGAAAGAAGGTCATTAATTTCAACATTTAGTTTACTAAGTAAACAATTCTAGTTGGTCTTATAGAAATAAATCTTTGTATCATTATACCGTTAGATAGACGATTAAGAGATCTTTTAAATGAGGTCTCACAGGACCCATGTATGTGTTTGTATGTAATAATATGTAACAAATTCAACCAAGATTTAAAGGAAAACCATTTATGGTTTTATGCGATATTGTAATTAAGAAAGGAGGATGGACAGTCCTTCAAAACAAGTTCGATGGTTCAAAAGACTTTTACAAACAATGGAAAGATTATAAATTTGGATTCGGAGATTTAAAGGGTGAATTTTGGATTTGTCGTGAAAATATACAACATTTGATAGGTATAGTTCGTACGATTTCATTAGTCGGCATCTCATTTTAAAATAATTATAAAAATTTACTTTTAGAAAGTAATTGACTGGTGACTAATTCAAGTTACTTACTGTTAATAAATAGAGTTAAATTTGCCCATTTGATAATTAATTATAAAAAATTATTTAACGATATTTTGAAATGCTCATTATATTCATATTTAATTAGTTTTCACTTTATAATTAATAAATTTTTCTACTTCTAATTGATTATGCTCTTTTCACCACTGGTACCATTATTAATTTTTCCAGAACCTCAAAATTCCGAATTGATTTAAAATGAATTATACTACCAAATTAAATATTGTTATTTGCACTTGCGTTCGTTTTATTTGTTAAAAATGTTAATTATTTAGTTAAAGAAGAATGTTTGAAGGGAAACTCGTTGTCTGGGTCAGGGTTTTTTTTTAATAACTTTGTCCCACATATCACAAACCATCTTCTCAGATTTTATTAAGGATACGAAAGTTACTTTGGACCACTATTTTTAATTTCAATATTTTTTTCTCTCTTTCCTGGGCACCCAAAATTTTTGTCTTGCAAGTGATTCGTTTAAGCTCTATCACAGGTAATAATTTTATTTCAACGCATGAATTATGAGCATTCAAAATATGTTTAACATTCCGACGATTTCCCAAAGTATTTAGAAAAATGATTTTATTTAATCACAGCCAGTTTAAAATTGGTTAAAACTAATTAGTTAACGTTTATATATCTAAGTTTAGACATGAGAAATGAATTGCTTATAGAAATAGCTGACAGGGATCACAGGAAATTATATTTCTATTACAATGCATTTGTCGTTGAACCCGAAAAAAGAAGGATATATTTTATATATCTTAGAAAGTATCAGTTATAAGGGTGGAGATTTTCTTAAATATAGTATACATTAATTTACTATTACTCAGCTTGTATGGATCAAGATGATGACACTAACAGTACGCCGAAGTAAGGAAAATCAACTGTATAGATTATTTAATTAAGCCATACCCATAGATCCGTTCATTAAATTGGACAATACAAATAATTTTTTAAATGTATATATTTACATAAAATGTTCTTTAATATAAAAGAGTAATCGATATTAATACAAAGTTTTAGTGTTAGAAATAAATGTTCTTAATCTACAAATTTTTTTAACGAGCCTAAAAAATATCCTTGAGTCATCCACTTTTTTCGCAATGGATTGTTCACTCATTATTTATTAATGAATACATATTTATTTATTAATAGTTACATAAAAATTACTAATTAAATAAAACAAGAAATATTTTATTTCAAAACTATTTTGAATCAAAATCAAAAAATATTTTTCTATCCAAAAAGCAAAAATTTGTAAATGAAAATTGTTTAAAAACTACTACTACTACTGCGATGTTATTAAAAAATTCTTATGATTTAGGCTGAATTTGGATTAAAAAGACCACGTGGTCAAATGTGTAACGCAGAATAAGGAATACGTTTAATTAAGAAATAATAAAGAGGAGAGAAGATTAAGATTTCTCAAACTTTAAAATATTGATAACGCTAATACGATTCATCATAAAAATTAATCAATACCGTTTAATTTTATGGTAATTTAAGTACAAACTCGTTCCATTATCAATCCCAGATTTTACAATATTTTTTTACAATATCCAATATAAGTTCTAAATACAAATAAATAATTGGGAGTAAATGTAACACAAAAGACTGAAGAAAAGTGTGAATAAATAATAAACATAAGTGATAGGGCACTTTGTTCACTATTTAAATGGTGTTGCTAAATCGTGTTTCCTATAAAAAGTTATCTCAATTTAAACCCTAAAGATATCATCCCCGAAAGAGTGGAATTAAAATTGGGAAGAAACTTGCAATTTTGTTTATTATACACACTTATAAAGAGGTAATTATAGGTTATAAAAAGTGAAATTAACGACCCTTATTTTATTTTATACCATAACTCTTTTATGGTGTTCAATTTTATAAATTAAAATATTATTCAGAATTCTTGTTTTATTTCTTAACTTTTTTGTCTGTTACTTTTTTTCATAATACTAATAGTTTTACAAAAAAACACAAAACAGAATAGTATTTTAAATGATTAGCATTTCACTCTGACCTCTTCATTTGTCATCACATTTGGTGTTGTTAATTTTACCTCCTTATACCATTATGGTAATATTGTAAAAAATTCCATAATAATCTCTTTCTGACTATGTAATAAACAAAATTTGAAACTTCTACATTAACTCTGATTTGAGAAAAATTTTAAAACTTCATTTGGTTTCCTCTCAATAATGATATTTCTTTAGGGTCGAGCTGAGATCAATTATAATTTTTAAAGAGGAATCTCCAACTAAATTTGTTCGCATAAAATTAGCAACACCCTGTATATGTAATTAAGAAATAATATGTAACGTATCCATCTAATTAATTTTATTTAAAGAGGTCGAAAAATTTTAAGATTATTTTGATAGAATGCCAATTCTATTGTTGCCAATGATTCTAGAATGAACTCCAACCCAAACCAAATTGTAAACACAACTGAGAATTTTGTGATATAACAAACACTTTTAGATTTGCGCAAGTTCTCAATGATAAAATTACAGCATCTCGTTTTGTTTTGAATTTTCCCATGTAATAACACTAGATTGGTTTTGAAATAACTCTTCCAATACATTCTCAATAGTAACAATTTTAGCGAAATATTCTGAGCAAAAATCTTGTAACTTTTGTTTTAAACTGAATTTATTTGGAATGTATACAGCAACGCTTGTTTTTCAACCGCCTGTATACTTTTTAAGAAATTATCATATTTCAATTACTCTCGATTTGAACATTATTCGAGTATTCTAACTTAAATTTAGACAATTTCTCTAAAGTTAGAAATGTGTTAAAACAATTTAGGAGATTTGAATACGCTTAAACAAGTGGTGAATAGTTCTTTATTCCACAAAATAATTTTATCAGGTTTTCAAGTAATTCAAACTTTTTTTTGTTAATTAAAATACCTTATTTTCATATATTTTTTAAAGGCAATCAAAGATTTGTAAGTCAAGGGATGGTTCTTGTATTCAGCACAAATGCCATTTATAGAAGAGAATTTGAATTCACCATTGCATATTCTTAAAGCAAAATAGTGTATATTGTCAATTATTTTAAAGTGTACATTAGCAACTAAACCTTACAAAACAGTCACTAGTCAATAATAGAACGAATTTATGCCATGTAAATTTCAGAGAGGTAAAAGCTCCCTCCCCACTTGGTTTTAGTTGCTCATTTTAGTAATTTTATCCCTTTTTTACATTTACCAATGTAATGGCTGATATGACCCTTCTAAACTAGTTAGTTTTCAAGAACTATACCAAAAATTGTTATGTTCTCTGGATAGGTACATATATCGAGGCCATACAAAGGAATTTTGTATTAAGTGTACAGGGATCTTTGCTGATTTTTCGGAGATTATCGTAAAAGGCTAAACCATATTTATTGGCCAATAAACGATGTATTTCAGTTCTTTCACACATTGATCGTAACTGTCTTGTAAAGTGTAGAAACAAAAATCATCAATACATTGAATGCAATTAATATGAGTTTAAAAAATATGTTGCAATCTGTATATGCATCAATAATAAAGGGCTTAATACCAACCCTTGAGGCAATCCTTTGATTGACTACTTTAGTTCTGTATAAATTATTATATTTTGCGGTTTTTGAACATATCCACAACTTTAATTGTGACAGATGTTTAAATATTTTTTTGAGATTACTTCGTCGATAAGTGTTCAAATCGATGCATCAAAAACGATTAATATGGAATTATAGTCCAAGTATCATTTGAATCGAGCTCTATTAATCTCTTATATTATGGTTAAGCAAGAGATGATGTTGTAAGATTTAGACCTTTATTTGGTTTTAATATTAAAGTTGTGATAATTTCTTTGATTAAATGATATACAGTTAAAAAGATTACTTTTAAATTAATCTAAAAATATTTAAGGATACTATAAATTACATTACTTTTGCTGAGAGGTAGTTCGTTGAGTCATTAGCCCATTTCATGTCTTTAAATCTCAAGTTGTTATTAAGGAAGATACTTTACAAAAACTTTATGATTTTTTGAGTTTTGGAAATTGGTTATTGTACCACATGCAGCACTATTTAATAATATTTTTCTGTTAATTTTGTTAACAAAATTCCAAATTTTAGTCAATTATAAGTAAAATTGTTTTAAAAAATGCTCCATTTTCTTTACTTTTGGTTTTAGAAAAGCTTCAATTGTTTTTAAATTTAAATAGTTTTCCCAATTCGATCTATTTTTAATTATTGGAAGGTTTTTTTTTCTTTTTAAAAACATCGGGTTGGGAAGTTTTTACTATTATATAGGGTGTTTACTCTTTACGGAAACATTGGCAGCGTTGATGAGACTATCAAAAAAATTCCTAAACTTTATTGGTTAAAAACGATATTTGTTAATCTATTGTCTGCTCAGGAAAAAAAATCAGTCGCCAGCTTTTGTGTTCCATTTAATGTATGGAGCGAGTTGTTAATGTCTAAATATTGGAAATGATCCAATTATTAAACCATCATTCAAAACAACCAGATCAAAATTATTGGTATTATTAGGTAAAATTATTTAGATCATATATAAAGCCTTATGACGGGTTATGACTATTAAAATCCCCAAAAAGGATTGCAACATATTGTTACGATAGTATGTACAGAGATTTAGTTAAATATCGCCCTGTACATAGTACTTATTTTTTATTTAATATTTTCTAAATTAATACATTCACTGTTTATTTAATATTACGTGACCGAAAGTTTTGGGGCAAAGGCGCGATCGGATAATAAATAAACATTTTTAGTAGAGTCATCAAAATTAATAAGATGACCAGAATATCTTGATTGGGAAAATAAAAAGAGATTGGAAGTTAAATTTGAATTCTCGAATGATCGAGAAGTTGATAGTACCTACCCCTGCGGTTAATTATATTAGTTTTTTAAAGAAGTTGCCCTAATATTTTGTAATTTGTGTTTTTATTCATAAATAAATAAATAATTATTTTTTCATTCAGCCTCTTATCCAAATTTACGTAGTGGGTTAAACCCTCTGGAAAGAGTATTTAAATTTGTTTATATATTTTAGATTTCCTCAAACTCTTATCTATTTTGTAATAATAATAATAATAATAATAATAATAATAATAATTTATTGATAGAAAACAACCCAATACGTAACAATATGGACACTGACAAAATAAGTTTATCCAATCAATGATATTGACAATGTATATATAATTTAATTTATCATTAAAATTGAACAAATTTCAATGGATTTATTTAAGTTTTCATTGATACTTAAATTCAAATTTAAAGTTTGATAATATCATTAATTTTGTTTATGCTACAAAAACCATTATTTTTAAATACTTGATTCGATCCATTTTCAGTTAGAATAATAAGGTCAATCTCAACAATATGATTTTTTTCCTTTATTAATAAACACAATATTCCAATGAAGTATATTTAGAGGTTCTATGTAAAGTAATTGCATCATTAATATTTAGAAATAATCAAAACTTAAATATCTTTACCACTAATTTGTTTTAATTTATCACCTTAATTATTGTTAATTTTAATTTTTAAGTTTTATTTTCATTTAACATTTAATTAATTCAGTTTAAACATTTACTTATTTTTTTTTATCTTTTAATTTTATGTCTAAATTCACATTTGATTATTATTGTTTCTAGGAGCCTATAGTTGGTAGGTTGTAAGTTTCCTTCATTGTTCGTATTATTTTTAGAACACTTTCATTTTAATTTTAGAAATGAAGATGCCTTTATAAGCCGAAACTAGTCGTTATTAAATGTATTTAATCTTTTTAAATTAAAACAATTTTGTGGTAAATATATTGGAATTTTGATTGTTTTTAATCCGCAACACCACATTTGAAAAAATGGATAATATTTATCAACTTAATATTTATTGTATCTAATAAAATGTCAAATTCAAACATTGATTCAAAATATTCCGAAATGTTTATGTAGTGCAATATAGTTCACTTTGTTTTAGAAAATGTTACAACTTTTTTCGTATATTCCTAAAATGTTTTCCATTATTACGATTTATAGGAGGAGAGAAATGTTAATATTATTTATTTATTTAGATATTGTGTTTCTGTGTTTTAGGTTTATGAAACAGGTAATCTGGAGATTGAGATGCATGTTCTGCAACAACTGTGGGGAAATTTTGTAATTTTGTAAAGGTTTAAGTATGGCAAATATGTATTTTTTACTACTTTAGAGTAAGAGTGATTGTTGACAATATTTTCTATTTTTTTAAATGATAATACTACAGAACATTTACAATATACCAAAAATTCTTCAGAGCAATTAGAATTTGTATTGTACTTCAGAGTGTTTTCAAAACATTTGAATTTTGGATTTAAATAACAGCACTTCAAGGTGTATTTATATAATTAATTCTAATTTAATTTGGCATAATTTTTTTTTTGTTTTTTTTTTAGAAAAAGTATATACTAATCTGTTTAAACCCTTTAATTTTGGTTGGTACGTTAATCCTATATCATACACCAAATCTTTATTATTAGAAAAATAAAAACCTATTTTCATAGGAAAATTTCGTCCAAACTTTTTCAAATATGTATTCTACAAAAACGGTCCTTAAACTTTATTTATGCATTTCTCCTTAAAATTAAATAAATTAGGATTGTTTAAAATCAAGGTTGTGACATTGTTCCATATGAATAAAGAATTTTAAATTTTATCAAGTTAGATGAAAAAATGTAAGAAAAAATATTATGTAGAGGGGAAAAATACAATCTATTATTTCAATTACTTGCAAAAGTTAATAAGACAAAAGGGGTAGATACTTCCCTGAATATTAATTAAAGTCGTGGCACCACAATCCCACCGGCAGACATGTCAATTGCTGATACACGAATGAAGCTGTTGTTTGTAGTGAGGGAATTAATATACGTAACGAATGGTGCCTGTAAGGAAATAAAAAATAAACCTGGGACAATTCGGACGGCAATTCATCAGATATTTTCGATACTGGAAATATTAAACTTTGCCATGCCTGAATAAAAGTTTAAATGAACTCGAAACGTTGGCATTTCGGAGATTTGAATTTTCACAAATAAAATAATATAATTATTAAGTTTAATTTTTTTTAATAAATTTAATTGCTAACTAAAAAAGGCCTAAAGAGTACGCCATTGGATTTAGATTGCACCTAACTTTTAATTAACATATTTATTAATAAAAAAGTTATGGGTAGTTAAATTTGTTGAATTTTCATAATACATCAGGTACTAGTTTACAAAATTAAACTTTTTTAAATAATCATATTTTAATAAAAGTCACATTACTTATGTTGGGCCCAATTTAAATCCAGTGACATACTCATTTTTTTGAAAAAATCGCTAATAAAATTTTTGGATTTTTGTCTATGAAGGTAAACTATAGAACTATAAATTTAAAATCATTGTACTAAAATGGTCACTTAGCATGTTTTAGAGTTCTCTATTTTACCTTCAATTTTTAATTAATATTTATTTATCCTGTTCCCACATAATTATCGATATAATTATATATTTTTTATTATTGATTGCATATATTAAAACATTATATTATATTAAGAAAATAAATAAAATATAATATAAAGAATAATAATAACGATTAGTGGGTGGCTCACGTAAGTTCAGTATTAATCTAAAAACAAAATTTTTCATAAATTTCAAAAAAATAAATATGGAAAATAAAAGATTATGAGAAAATATCGATTTATAATTTTATATTTTGCTGTTTTGAAATATTTGGAAAAATGTTATTCCTATAGAATAAATAATAATATTGTTGGGATGAAATTAATTATACAGTCTCATAAATAAAATAGTTACCTTAAAAAAGCGACACTCGCGAGGTTAAAAAAATCTATTTAAGTTGTTTATAAAACAGTATAATTTTAATTAAAAAATGAATTATTGGTTCTCAATTAATTTTTATAAACATTGCTTTGGTTTTGTGGCTTTTGTTTAAATCACGTTTGTAATTTGACACGACATTAATTATTAACCGAGATGAGGTTGCATAAACATAAAACCTTATCTGAATAAGTACGGGTTTATATAATCGAACAACGCATATACAGGGAGTTTCATAAGTAAATTAATAAATTACAAGAACTCATCCCGTGATGTGGGAGAAGGACTAAAATCGAATTTTCTCAATATCTGAGTGACATTTAAATATGTTTTCAAGTTATTCTGATGAGAAAGCTTTTTGTTTAAGGTTTAATTTTTAAAAAGGTATTGTACAGGATTTTTGAACAAGGAATAACAATATATTTTCCAATATTTTTTTAAATTTATGATTATTCCATAAAAATTACTAAAAAAAATATCTTTAAAATAAAGTTTTTAAAATCTACCTCAATTAGCTTTTCAAATTAAAACAAAAACTATTCATGCTAATTTAAACGAATTGCATTAATCTTCTAAATAAATATTTTTCCTTAAGAAGTCGTTCTAGTGGAATATATTTAACGACAATTAAGTTTGCTTCAATTAAATCTGGGGATCGTGCCGGCCATACAATCAGTACCCTCCACCTGACCCATATTTGTGACCTATTTACACATTTGGGAAATAAATGAATTGCCTCTAGAACTGTTCGTTCCAGCAAAAGTTGTAAAAATGATTAGTATATAAAGTTATTTATGTGAAGAATGGTCTAATAATTCTATATATATCAGGCGTGCTCTATTCAAAAAAATTGCTGCAACAACCATTATAACTGTTAATATTATTTCTACAATCAGGTTTGTTGTATAGAACAAACTTTAGCCTTTTTCCATGCATCCGCGAATACTAAACTTATTAAAATTAAATTAAAAAGTGTTTAAATTAGGACCCGCAGACAATCTTTAAAAGAAACGAATGGATTCTATCTAGAATAGAAGTAAATTTATTTTTGAACTTTTTCCGGGTTCTAAAATTTCCCCTTTCCATTAATAACTTCAGGAAGAAATTCGGGTTAAAATAAATTTGGTTCTTCTTCATTGTTATGGGGTACAGCATAAACATTTCTAAAAAGCGTTGACTATAGCTCGGGGACTATTAAAAAGTTCATTATTACAAAACATGCTTCCAGGAATTCTTGAAGTAGTATTTTTGTTATTAACAAATGATCAATAATACTCGGGTTTATGTTTTAAATAAATCTATACATATTCTAAATACAAATCATAATCTTCCTTTCATTTTTTATTGATTTTTAGGCTGTATTTATTAAATTCATGATAATAAGCAATATTATTTGTTCGTTTAAACTTCCTAAGCAACTTGTATTTTTCTTTAAAAAGTTTATCAATATCACCCGTATACAAATACTAGATAATGACTGGAACGTGTGTATCAAGAATTTCCTAAAACTATTTGTAAAAACTTCCTACTACCTCATCAACCTAAAGGGTGTTTATAAGTTTGAAATAACACTTTTCTTAGTGTAACCAACTTTTTAAATCCGACTTAAAGAAATGTTTATGAAAATGCTAAACCTACTAAAAAGATGATACTCGACTAAGTAGGGTCGAACAATTTTAAAATAGAATATTTTTTATGAGAGGTAGTTTTTTAAAGAAAAAGTAATTATTATAAGTTACTAGAAAGAAAAAGGTTGTTTATAAAAAAACCATTGTCTATAATTAAATACCCAATCTTTAAAATAATGTTAATTACAATGATAATTTTATTCGATTAAAATAAAACAATTGATATTAAATAGTACACTAATTAAAGACAGTTAATTTATTTTTGAGTAATAAAAATGAAACAAACAAACATTATTTATTTAAAATTTTTTATTATTATTTAATTAATATCCATTGTACTATACTAATAAGTAGTCGTTAATATTTATTCGTAATTATAAATCAAATTAAATGAATTACATTTAAAGTATTTGATTTCAAGGTGCCTCCTACAAAAAAAATAATTAACTAAAATCCAGCTGCGGTTTAACAAAATTTGACAGTTTACTTCTACTTAAAAAATAATAACATCTATTGGCAAAATTTTTGATATCTTAGAAGGGCGTAAGAAACGTATTTTTTATTAAAAAAAAATATTTACAGCATTTAAAAACAATTTTTATGGTAAAAATTAATAATAGTTCATTTTTATTTTCTCTACATTTAATATAATACCAGTACTGTGACGGAATAAGAGATTTGTAAGGTCAAACGATTTCAATTCCATAGATATCGTAATTTTTGGGACATTTTAAAACCACTTTTTGTCAGCTAAGGTTTGGATTACTTCATTGAGGGTTGGAATTCCAAGGTCGTTATGTATTGTATGGTTGCTTACGAACCATCATTCGAAGTGTTTTAGATTGGAACGTTTGTAATATTTTGGTATTCGATGGTTTGTTACAACCCCATAGATCTATATCTCTTGAATTAAACTTAATTATCTCCTGATGATGTTATTGAAGTAAATTAAATATTCGGTATATTATTATAAGATACCTTTCCCATTATAAAAATATAAACACACGTCCTTTATTTTCATTGCGTTTTTAAATGGAACACTCTATATTTTGTCTTCGCGGAAAAACTTTTCGAATTTTAAATACGAAGTTGTAACTTTTAATCGAAGCAAGAAGCAGCTTTTGAAGATGCAGTCAGCTCATGAGGGCGAAACGTCTTGAATCAAATTGTTATATCAATGACTGCCTAATAACCCTGAAAAGATAACTTAACTCTGTATATTGACTTTTTAATGAAAATGTTATTTTGTCTATAAATAAAATGAAAACAACGTAACAAGTTTTAATAAAGTAATTAAACTAAAATAATTTTGATTGTATACATATGTGACAAAATATTTTTCACTATGTTGGCAACCCCTTATCCAAAACTACAAGGGACCTTAGTATTTTTTTCCACATATCATGAAAAAATATGGCTTTGATTAGAACATATAAAAAATTTTAATAATTTCACAAGCCGTTTATTTTTTTAAAAACATTTTAAATAAAAACGTGATTTTTCTTATTTATAGAAAATCTAATTTATGGGCTTGTAATATATATATATATACAATTAAAAGAAATTTTTATAACATTAAGTATCACATATTCAACAGAATGCTATTGGATGTTAATAATTATAAAAAACCTTGGTCTTCTTAAATTGGGAACAAAACGAGAGGGTTAAAATAGATTTATTTCAATATTAAAAAGTTCATATTGAACACCCTGCATTACTTAAACGGTTGATGATAGAAAATCTCGGCAATGGTTACTTTTGACCAAAAGATCGACATCTCCAAAATATCTGAATTTCTAAAGTATCTCACGGAAAGCCATTTATCATAAAAATAGTGCGGAAGTCCTTTCTTTTAAAATGAAAAATCAAAATTGAATAAAAAGGAATTTTATTTGAAAAATAATAAGACCAAAAGATTTATTACAGAGAAATTCATATCGCTCGCCAAAGATCTTCCTGACGATTTTTCTGACGATTTTCCTGACGATTTTCTTGGCGATACTCCTAACGACCTTGACGTTTTTACCTGTTTTCCTGTCATAGTTGTTTCTATCCAATCAGAAAAACTAGTAACTCTTGCGAAGACAGTGATAAATTGTTTTCCGGTGGTACATTTAGGATAGACAAAAGAAATCACACCTATTAATAATTTGTTTAGTACAAAAGGCCCCCCGGAATCACCGTAACAACCGCCCATCGTACCAAACGAACATAGATTGCTGTCTTTGATTTTCTATAAAAAAACAATGTTTGAAATAAAATATTTGAATGAGACCGGGACGATATGGAAGTTATAGGAAGAAGAGATAACGAAAAAAAACATGTAAGAGCAAAATAAAAATAAAAGGTAAACATATAAAAAATATCTTGAGAAAGGAAGGACTTTCTACAAACTACGAAATTACCAATAAGAATGATTGAAGGAAAACTACTGTGGATAGCATCAAATTTTAGATATTTCAAATAATCCCAATGTATACAGGGTGTTCCAATATTCGACCCTTTAAGTTTCTGAGATACAAAACGCTTTTAGATTTTGAATTCAAAGGGTTACAGTGTGCCACTGGAAGAAGATTTACAATTGTAATCTACTTTAAAATTTTAGGTTACGCATTAGGTAACTTTGTCCAAAGTTTGAATTCAAAATCTAAAAGCGTTTTCAGAATACTTAGAAAAAATAATTTTATTTTAGCAACTTTAATACCTCGTATATCAGAAACTTTAAGAGTTTATGTTCCTACCTCATTCTTCATCATTCATCAAGGGCTATCACCTATCCAGCATTGTCGGTCGAATACTGGAACACCCTGTATATTAGTAATTGTGTAATAATCAGAGTGGCCCGGTATTAAAAAAAAGTAATCAACTCACTTCGGCATTCTTACGTTTACGTCGGCATAAACGGTTTGTAATAATGTCTACATTTACTTCTCGTAATTTATTTGCAGTTTTTCCTTCCTCTATAGTGCCCCATCCCAGAACTGTGCCTATTTTACCTGCATAGGTATTTTTACCTGTAACATAACTTATTTATACAGATTTTTAAAGCAGTTTTGTAGAAATCTTACCTGTAGCTACGTCAATTATTCCTACAAACGTATCTAATTTAGCTCTCTTTTTAAATTCTATTAAAGCAATATCATTTTCTAGATCTTTCGGATCCCATTGAGGATGAATGACAACTTTTCTGTATTTCAAAACTTGTCGGCTATCTTCTGACGAAATTGACAGATCGTAAGCACCCAATATTACTATTAATGAATCGAATTTTCTAGAAAAATACCAATTCCTAATTATAAATAAAAATAGTAACATAGGGTTAAAATATTGATATAGGTAATCTGTCAAAATTTTTTTTTACTTTGGATACGGATCAGATATATTTTCTGCTTTGGACACACCTCATAAATAAGTATTTTGTTTTATTGAGTCATTTTAGGGTATCGTATAATGCAAGTGGTGTTGATTCTATATCATTAAATGTTATCTTACTTGTCGATACAATGGGCTGCTGTAAGAACCCAATAAATAGACACAAGGCTTCCTCCACATTTAGTTATCGTGTCATCATGAAATAATCTTATAGCAGCAAGAAATGGATAACGATTTTTCGGTGTAACTATTTTCCCACCTATTATCCGATTTGTTAGCTCAATATCATGTGATGAATCTACAAACTGAAATATAAATATTATCAACTGATTTTAGAGCTATAAAACTAATGTAGCTAACATAATAATTTAAAATAATAATACGAAAGCATTTTATTAACCTTTAAAATCTTTTTAGTTGACTACTTTGAAAAAATATCTGACAATTTTGCCACATACAAAAAGGGCATTAGATTTATTTTTCCAAGTTAACATTGTTTTACATTCTTGAAAAAGCGTTATACTCTACTCGTGAACTACGTGAGGTTAATTTTCAAGAACACAAACATTATTTAATATAAATACGAGACGATTGGCAAGAGGTTCAGTGGTCCCCTTCTGGGGATTCAAGTAGTCCCTGTCTGTGGGGAAAAAATCAGCGGTCCCCCGACCATGGGGGAACTTTACCTAGTGTCTAAGTGCCATAAGCGCCACGGGTCCCGTCAAGAACACCTCTTAGTAAGAACTGCTAAATTATTTTATTAACCCCTTTCTTTATATTTTGTCTCATTATAAATTTATAAATAATTTAAAAAATCATGATTTTAAAATTTAATTGACGAATGCTTAAGATGAAAATGTAAAATAATAACAATACCACATTTGGGTCAACTTCTATATATGGTTGGGATAAAGTACGGACCCAAGTAAATATCTTTAAAATGAAATGACGCTTGAGTACTTTGGTCATATTATGCGGCACACTGAAAAATACGATAACTTACATCTGGTCATGGATGGAAAAATAAACAGCAAAAGAAGAACAGGTAAAAGAAGAACATCTTGGCTTAAGAATTTAAGATAGTGGTACGGGCAATCTTCTGTAGAACTATTCCGAGCAGCATTAAATAAAACCAGGATCATTAACATGACAGCCAACGACCGTTGAACGGTCACGGCACTACAAGAAGAAGTTTTAGTTATAAACTTCCATGAGCAAAAGCCATGGTTAATAGTTAGTAATAATAAATAAAATCTATTCTAGGAGAAATGAACGTTGACAACAAAGTGGTACAATATTGTCCTCATATTGGAATATTGGAGTAATCATTTGCCGAGATAAGTACTATTAAGCCAGCTAGCCAATATATGCCAATATACTAACGTATTGATTAAAATTCACTAATTTTAAACAATTTAAAACAATATTCAAATCACATTAGTACACCCAATAATATTTTTATGCGTATACTTTGTCACATCCCCAATTTTTACTTCAACCAATAAACAATGCGCTACCATACGTTGAGTATATTAACCAATTAGAATTGTTCTTTCTGAGCTCGTGTTCAACCAATGATGATTGGTTAACCTCAAGGCGTCGTGGCCAATTCCACATTTTAAGAATGCACCAGTTGCTAAGAATCGGCTGAACAGATAACACCCACCCCGCTTACACAGGCATGAAGAAATCCCCAGGTTTAGTAGACCTTTCCTGATAACAAAACACCGGGTCAACTATGCTAGGGCAATCCTCCCACTATCCTAAAATTTCTCCTCATTCTAGTAACATATAAAAGTGACAATAAATCAATATGTCAAAAGTATTAACAAGAACTGGTACAACAAAATACAACAGTGATAAAAAAACTAGGTACTTTTAAATGGTCAAATTAATTCTACTGCCATTTTTCCCCTACAATAGCTGAAGAGTGGGAGTGCGCATCACCAGAGAATATTTCAAAACAATGATAGGTAAATTGCAACAGTTAATGAGTCTTCAGACCACAAAATATGTGAAATTGATGTTATTTTATATGATGATCCTTGAAAATTAGTGTCAACCATTATGAACACTAATCAAAAAACTCGCATCTGTCTTTAATAATGTTTAAATGTTAAAAAATAATTATTTTCATCAAAGTTGTTGAAAAAGCAGTTATTTATTGGATGGTTTTGTTCAAAAAACTAAGCACATAGATTTTATGCATACATGATTCTATGCCAGTATTTACATTCCATGGTTACATTGGTCACATTCTGGTCCAATAAATGACCAATATGGGTTTTATTTAGACTGGCTAAAACATTTTTCGGACCAATCTTGGTGAGCATTAACATTTTTTTACTTGCCAATATTGCCTATCGTTTCAACCAAGCTTCAATCATTGTTGTGCCAGGCTACATTTCTACTAGGGTATTTTTAAACATTACTTTTTACCATTTGTCCATTATATAGTAACAATACTTTATAATCATTTTGCTTCATTAGCTTAATAGTTTAAAATATTACAGCCTAATATGCAAAAACAAATATGGATAAATTTACTTACGTGCATTATGTTTAAAAATAATCCTAGAAAAAATATTATCTCAATAAGTGAAATGTTCTTTTTGTGTCGAAACCGTTTCAGTGACTCTGACAAAGCACCATAAAATAACATCCTATTAGTTTATCGGCAGGGAGGGTCAAATGCATCAACTAATTGAATTCAATATTATTTGCAACGAATTTTTTAAAACTGTGCGTTAGTTTTTGTAATATTTAATGACATATTTATGACTTTAGTAGTTATTCTAGAGCGCCATTATTTCCGCTATAGAGAAATCAGTCAAAGATCATGTCTGAAAATCATACAGTGTGTGGCATCTTCTATTTTTAACACTCTGTGACTTTAATCTTCTTAACGACATACCAAGCACTTATTTTTTATATATCAGTTATCAGTTTTCCCTTCTTGTGGCTATGTGTTCTTTAGCTACGGTATTTTATATGTCAACATATATAGGTTTAGCAAAATATAAAAAATATATATAAAATTTGTCCCTTATGCCCTTCGGTAACAAACTATAGGGTTCTAAAATTATATGAAGTGGTATCATCTTTTTTAGCTCCTCTATCATCTTCCAAGTTTGGGTACGAACTCCTGGGACATCCTGTATATTAGAACATAAATTATAAGATATTTTTAAATACGTCAATTAGTGTGTATTAATGTAATCATTGAAATATAATCGGAGCCAAGTACTTTCCGTGAAAGCTTATTAATCCATTTTTTAATAAAGAGTTAGTTAGCATTTTGTCTTTATATAACTGGCCAAAAACAGAAAAACATTATAGCATCATTAGAAAACTGAAAAATATTTTTATTATGATCTAAAAAAATACTTTGGGAGATTTTTACGTTATCAAACAAAAGTACTTACTTTCTCAGAAATTTTACAGGATCGCCATCATTTTTTAAGGAAAGGAAGGAGTAAGAAGATTGTAGTGAAAGGTTTAATAGAAAACATAAAAACATAATGATACCTAAATTCCAGACATACAGTGTGAAAAAGTGAATCAATAGTAAGCCCCTTGTTTGATGTTTCTACAAGAACAAAAGGTCTCCATTTCTTCAATTAATGAGTATACTGATGATTCTATTCTTCGATTGCACTCGTTTGGGTTTAATTTGAAGATGACCAATTGAAATTCTTTCATGGATATACTACACGTCACTGTCATCATTTGACATATACAGTGTGTACATAAAGTATGGAATAAATTCATTTTAAGCTAAACAAACAATTTTAAGGAAAAAGTTTATTGATATGTCAAAAATAAAAAGGCGATCTGGCTAAGCGCCCATTTAAAAATAAAAATCGACGGGTTTCAGGATTTTCTCCTAAAATCGCCGATTTACAAAATAATGAATCTATTCCTTTCGTTTGGACCATACTGTGTATGAAGGATTTTGGTTGTTTCTATTGTTTTGTGAAATGTAGAGTTGTGGATTATATTACGCAGTGCATTTAAAATAATTGGATTTATCTTTTTTTTTCTCGAGCTTTATTTAATGTGATTTATAAGAATTCTCTTTCTCTATTTCTTTGAGATTGTTCCATTAATTTAATATAGATATTGAATGTAAAAGTATTTATTTGACACTTAAAATGAGATTAATCATTAAAAAATAAGTGTTTTTTTAATATTCGTGTGATTAACGGCCACCATATTATTAACAAGCTTTAATTCAAACATTCAAATTACAGTATTGTTAAAAGCTCGGAATTAAGTATTGTAATAACATAAGTGTCAGTAGAGAGACAGTGCCTTGTTAAAATTCTTTATTTGAATATAAAATAGTTAAATTTACATATTTCAAATTATATTTCATCACTTTCTAAATTAGAGCTCTCGCCTATATTGATGATATCGATATTACTAAGAGACCCTTCTCCTTCAAACAATTTTTTAATGATAACATCAGTGTGTTCCACACAATTCACCCAGACTTCAGCATTACACTTCTATAACGCTTCATTTCGCATACTTAATACATTCTCATGAGTATATCTATCTCTGCCAATATATTTGTTGGAATTGTAATATGTTTTACAGTTAACCCAAATTAATTGAATCGCATTAAAATCCGTATGTTATGGTAATCTTAATATCACGTGACCATGTTCTCTTACCATGTTATTGGACCATTGATATAATTTACCACTTGAACTTATGATAATAGTACCAAAGGCCCCATTCCATTTCTTCAGTTCAAAATACTCGCACAAATTTAAAACTAATTGTTGTGCTTGTGATTTTAAAGTTTTTCCAGGCATAATCTAAAAATAAGTAACACGTGTTTTAAAAATTATTTTTCAACTTTGTATTCGTTTAACATATTTCATTTAATCCTCGTTTTTTTCATAAGCAACGTTTTTAAACAAATGTTTGTTGTCTAAATGTCCCGATTACAAGGAATCTTAGACACAGCAATTTATGTACTGACTGAAATGTCAGTGGGAGGTTAAGAATATTTTACAGTAAAATACAAAGTAAATATGTACTTACCGTTTTGGTGACAGGTACGCTCGTTTTCAGAAAATCCTAATTATTCCGTGGAATACCTGTTGGAAGTCATCTAAACAACATCACCATTATTGCGAGTATTTCCAGTTGATCAGTCAGAGTCAGAAGACTTCTAACAGATAGAGGACAAAATACAAACGACTAGAAATGAACATCATAAAAAGTACCTTCCAAGTCCATTCTTTCGAAAATACAAACAACTGTAAATTAATAAAAGCGAAAGAAGAACTCGTAGCGGGAAGCAGTAGTGTTCAGGTTCTCTACCGTTTTTATCACCAAAACGACCTTTTTACTAAAATTTCGACAAACCGAGCAAACCCCAATCTACTAAAAATTTGACAAACGTATGTCAACAAGATAAATGATCATCAAAACAACATACTTGATTAATTAAAGGACACATTTTAAATAAGAATAACAATAATATAGGATTTTTAATACAAATCCCGTTGCACGTCATATATCAATTATGAGATCACGATCCTGCAGTGTTGTCGGCTTGTCCAAATTTTTTGGCATTTTGTAGAAATAAACGTCAATAATCAGCTTATTCACACTATGTTTGTTTTGAAAAAAACAGTTTTTTTTATAAGTTAACTATCTAGCAAAGCAAAAAAATAAAGACAATATTATAAAATTACCGAAAACGTGGTGAAAACACACAACTGGTTGACGGCCGGACGTCAGAAATCGTTGAAATATTTCAATCTAAATACTCGACAACGTCGCATCAAGGCATGCCAATCGCTACAATGTCATTTCTTCATCATAAATACGAGTCTCATGGGCGTAGAAAATTTCAAAATTATTTAATGTAAATTATGGTTTTTTGAGTACTAAACATATAATAATGATTTATAAACTTTATATTATAAAGAATAAGACGTATGTAAGCCAATATAATTGAAATAATTCTAAAATTATCAAAATAATTACGATTACTTTTTCGGTTTTTTAGTACTGTGACTACGTTCATGAGTCCTCGTGAATTTTCGTGATGTTTCGTATGATTTATCTTAGTTAGGGAAATTTTAATTAGTTGGCAGTACTATGACGAAAGAGGTACGTCACTCCTGACGTGCAACGGTATTTGTACTAAAAATCCTATATGTCTTTATTTAACAAACAATTGCACCAAGAAGGCGAAGATTAGCTTTAGAGCTACTCTTTAATTCTTAACCTTTGATATGTATGTACTTTTTAAATTTGATAGAAAGAGAGCCTACATAAATAGGTTGCGTTTGATAATATTATCTATGAATAACTCACATTCAATAATTTACTGGAAAAACTGTATATTGTTTATTAAATCAATCTATTAGTTTCATTTTGCCTTCAACTCTTAGCGACACATGTGTCTCCTCTTGTACCTCTCTGTCTTACTCTTCGAGTTCCCTATGTTGTAGTCTTGTCTGTCTAAAGTAACTACTAAAGTCATAAAAAGTCATTATATATTTCAAAAATTGACGCATAGTTTAAAGAAAATATATTACCAATAATAATGATCGACAACTATTACCAGCTGTAGAGAGAGATATGATTTAATTATGTTGTTCTAATTTATAGCTAATCAACTTATTCATTGCGTTTATACCCTTTTTGATGAGAAAATAATATATACTATCTCAATAAACTTTATTTGAGAAAATGAGACGTACCAAAAGAAGATGGTAGTTTTTCATACAATTTTGCTCGGATTCATTTTGAACCACGCACAAGTAAGTAAAGTATCTCAATATTTGTTTATGCATATTTGCTCAAAAAGTTGTCATTCATTTTTTTATTATCATCCAAATCTGTAATGGTAAAATATATAGATTTCGTTCAATAGTACAGAATGGCTTTGATATTCTCATTACAAAATCTCTTTTGGAAAACACAAAAATGAAAAATGTGTTAAATCTTATATGTGTTTTAGAAATGATGAAGGCAAAGCAAATTTCAACAGTCTCATTCAATAAGTGCCGTTTCAAATTTTTTTTATTTTTCAACATAATTTTCTTTTGGGTTGATACATTTTCCAAATAATTTATCATAGTATATGTGTATGTCTGGCACTGCGTTCCTGAATACACTGTACATTTGGGACTAATTTTAAAATGTGAATCTCAAGACTGCCTACACTTTTTTCTGTATCTTCAATAATAACGGATATATCGTACTTCGACGAACTAATGCCGCACCCTGTATGTATTTATGTAAAATTAGTGATCAGAAAATAAATGAAAAGTTAGGTATATTTGTATTTTATTATATAAATTCAAAATAATGTATTCTTCATTTTCCCTTTATTTTGGAAACGTACGTCTATGATTTATTAATTTAGGGACTAATTAACACAACATATTTCTAGGAATTTACTCTCTCTTAATGTTCAAATAAAGTATACTTCACACACTTCAGTTGGACGATCACCAATAATCATATCGTGCATCTTTTCAACGATTTCCTCGATAACCAAATCTGCCGTTCTTCATCTAAAACCAGATGTACGACCACTGTTAAATTCACAGTTCTCATAGATGGTGAAGGCTCCCCTTAGATACTACAAAGCGGTTATAGGTCGATATTGCTTTTTCCATTTTATCGAGAAATACGATCACGTGAAACATTCGGCTGTCACATAAAAACTAACATATGAATTTTAATATTTTCATTAATCATTTTATATTATGATTTTAGCTTTTAGATGCATCAAATGCAACATTTCCTTATATTAGTAATATTCCGCAAGTTACCCATGCTACTACTCCACTTTCATTTAATGTGCAAACAGTATCACCAACTAATCGTTATCCATTTTATGTAACTTTATATATCTATCGTGGCGATACATATGTATGTGGAGGAAGCCTTTTGTCTGCAGATTGGGTCCTCACAGCAGCCCATTGCGTTGACGGGTAAGAAAATCTTTAAATTCTTTAAGGAAAAATATGTTCTGTGATTAAATCTTTCTAACCTGACTTTGTGGTCTATCCATTATAAATATAAAAGATAAATTATACGTATCTTGAATGTTCTCTGACTTACATCAATATGCTGAAACTTTAACTTTTATATTAATAAGTAGCATTTTTAAAAATTGTATTTAGGATTTTTTTATTCTCTAGCCATCCATCAAAAATAGTTGTGATTTTGGGTGTTCATCACCTTTCAGATCCTTTCGAATCCAGCCGACAAACTTTTAATTACGAAAAAATGTTCATTCATCCTAAATGGGATCGGCTCACATTTCAATATGATATTGCTTTAATAAAACTACCAAACAGTACTAATTTAAATAAAAATGTAGGAACAATTGAAATAGCTAAAGGTAAGATTTTAAAATCGGTATAAATATATAAATTAATTAATATTCTATGTTATAGCTGATTATGCCTATGCCGATAAAATGGGTACAATACTGGGATTTGGTTTTACAGAGATTCATAAAACATCAGATGAACTACTAGAAGTTACTGTACCAATCATAACAACCGACGCATGTAGAGCTGCAACTCATACATATAAGAAATTCAAAGTAAGTAATATTCTGCTTTCAAGGATAGCCCCACTGGTGTTATTATGCAATTTATGTATGCTTTGGTGATACTTGAAATATCCAAAATTCTGATCTACACTTGAAGTTTTCTTACAACGTTTTCTGTTTCCGATTAGTAACTCTTGCTTGTCAAAATGTTTTTTATGTTTGCGTTCTATGTTACTTCTGTTCTCTCACCTTTTGTTTTCGTTACTACAGTCTCTTCACTATTCGGGTACGGTAGTAAGTAATGAAAATAGTTTGGAATATCGTAGGCTTCCGAGGCCAAAATTAATCTGAGGATTACTGCTTCCGGAGAACCGCGTCATTTTATGAGATATTTCTCAACGTTTCGCCGTCTGTGGAAAGCTTCTTCAGGAGGGGAGTTGCGCACGGCAACTCAACTACTGAACGTAGCCAGAGGCGAAACACATCTGAATTGGAAATGGCTAGGGATGAAATTTGTAGGGTGAAGACGTTACTGGACCGTGAAAGGTCGGGAGTGGGAATTTGGCGTGAAGTAGGAGTGGTCAGTGGAATGATTGTATTCCAAATAGGAGAAACATAGTATCCATCTTCTCTGTCTATATTATTAGGGTGTTTTTGTATTTCTATTACTTCCCGAATCTTCCTATGGTATATGATATAAATGTATTGTCGAAAAGAATCAGGTGACCTCTTTGGTGCTGGTGTTCGGCGATTGCGGAATATGTTAAGATGCCAGATTTCATGGATCTACGGTGTTCTTTCATACGTGTTTGTACTGATCTTCCTGTTCCACCAATGTAGACTTGTCCACGTGAGCAATGAACTTTGTAAATGCCTGTGAATCAGTTCATGTGAGAAATTTTCTGGTTCAGAAATAGAGACGGCCCGTTTAACTAGAGAATTAATCACTGAATTCTTTTGGCTATAATGGTGATGTGGGGTATAGTGAAGGTATCTATCAGTGTGGATTGGTTTTTTAAACACAGAGTGACTATTTAATGACCCGTTAGTCATGTAATTTTTCATTTAGAAATCTCGTTTTTGTCAAATTTCGTGAATCAATCGCCTTGAGAGTTATTTATTTTTATAGATGTATCAATTTGATATTGTAACAACACATTAAGAAAGATGTTTGTATTCGGATGTGCGGAATAAAATGGGAAATTGTATTTCGAGTAAAAAGATTGGCGAGCATTCGTTGTTCTTTGTATCGATGACGAATGTTCAGCCCAAACATGAGGCGGAAAATGCGAATTTTCGATAATGTAATTATCGACAAAGGATTCATAATATTTCGTGAGCTTTTCATTTTTAATAGCAAACATTTTTCCTACATCTTCTGGATGAAGAAATGGTAATCCAAATATATACGTTTGGAACTTAGTAATTTCCATTTCATTTTCCTATTTCCTTTGGTACTCAGCTAACCCTAATTGTTGAATTTTTCAATACCATGACTCTCCTAAATCAAACCTACAGCTCCGAACAACTACTTCTAGAAAGGCTTTGTAAATACTTTTATGAATGACTGTTTCGAAATCTGCAGTTATGCTTTTTGGCGAAACTAGATCATTAAGATTTCTGGATTTTTGACTAATAAAAAATATCGTAGTGTACCTTACAAATATGAATAACTATTTGAAACCTTGTCTCCAAATAAAGTTTTTGATACACATTTAAAAAAAAATTGTTGAAACCAGTTAATAACTTCAAATACTGTATATGCACAATACATTGTTGAAAGGGATCAAAAAGTTTTTTAAGTTTCGTAGGCGTTGCGTTTAATTTTTAATATTTATTTGACTTTAATTAAATTAAGACTTTTTCTTACAATATCGAAAAAAAAGTCATGAATATAGTTGAATAGTTCATCGCAATACCTTTCTAATGATATGCCACACATTTAATATTAAGGGGTTGGAGACGTGGAAGAGAGGGGTCGACATATGACAGATGTCTGTATCGTGAAAATGTGTCTCCTTTGGAATAAAAATCTTACAATCTAACAACTATCAGGGTGGACTCTTTTGAATGGCCTCCTCTGAATTTTTTTTTGTTTGTTACACAGTGTAGGTACCTAATTTATTATTATCTTGTAAAATTGCTTTGTAATTGAAAAACTGTTGGGCAATAAACGCTATTGTTATTATTATTATTATTATACCTATCTTATTGGTCTGCTTCGATCAAATGATTTTCTTCTATTTGTAACTGTTTTACAGGCGATCCAGGAAACGCAAGTGTGTACTTCGGGTGTTGGTGTTAAAGGCGGTTGTTACGGAGATCCCGGCGGGCCTTTAATAATATCTGATGTCGTATTAGGTGTAGGTTCTTGGAAGAACTCGGAATGTGCCCAAGAGTTACCCACGGTCTTTACCAGGGTCCCTAGTTTTTCAGATTGGGTAGAACTAATAATGTCAACAAAGAATTATAATAAATCAGGAAGTATTAGAATAGTTTCAGAAAGCTGGGCGATCATTATTAATATGAGTCTTTTGGTATTATTATTTTTGAAATAAAATCTAAATTTGGATTTGGAATTTTGAAATAAAAATTATTGAGTACATTAGTGAATAATAACAAAACAGGTTATAAAGGGCATTTATAATTGTTTAAATAGAGCACTGTGAGTAAATCTTTCTGTGGAAAAGTATCCATCGTGTCACTTAATTTTCTTTTTGTATATTAAACATTTGCGAATAAATTCAACATCGAAGTTCACTTCCCACCTCCGATAGGTCCACTTAATATTGGCACTTTTGTTTAAAGACGATAATTTCACCCGTTTTCGAGAAAAACGCAATTGAACAATTCAGAGTCACAGAAGGGGATTTTATCGTGTTTAAACAAAAGTGCCAATATTACGTAAAAATGATGTTTACATCATATTTTCTAATCAAAATCACTAAAAAGTTTCGTCAAAAAAGCTACCACTTAATTTCATCATCAGGAATCATTCACGTGGCGCCCCCTGTAAGAAAATGTGAAATAATACATAAAATAATATTCCTTGTCCAAAGCCTCTGTGCCGATTTTGATAACAATTGTCATTATCAGAAAAAAACGAAAAAATAATTTCAACTTTAACGCCCTATATCTTATTCCACAGCAATATTTTATTAAGGTATATTTGGTCCTATCGCCATATTTTGGTCCAAATAACCTGCCCTTAGCCTATGTCCCAATAGATATGAATCACCCTGTATATATTTTTCAATTATACTCTATATTTGAATCACTAATATGTATTTAGTGATCAATTAACCACGCAGCAACCGTGTAATCGCCCAAATTTAAATTTACATCCAATCAGACATTGTTCAACTATCAAATAATTACTGGAACTAACAGCTATAAAATATTGGTACATTAAATTTTATGTAACATCCTGTACATGACTAATTTGAAGATAAAGTAAACTCGCAATAAGTATAACTTTTTTATCCTATTATGAGTAATACTTAATAACAGTAATTAGGTAATTCACACTTAGAGTTAAGATAAAAATATTGATTACTTAAGGAAAGTTAATATTTTAATCCGTAATAATCACCTTTTAGTTTATTTTTAAATACTTTTATGAGTTATTTTTAATTATTTATTTTTTGGTTTTATTAATATAATGGTAGCTTTAATACTAATTTATAACTGCCTTGAATAATCTTATAATCCGTGAATATGGATAACCAAAAAACAATTTTGACTCTTTGTTCAAAAATGATGTCTTGTAATATATCATTAATCACAGAAATGAATAAATATAATACATCGAGAGAAGACGGTGGTATGTGACTAAAGTCCAGTCGATTTTTTGCGTCTTTTTTTAAATATGAAGAGAAACATAATTTTTCATTTAGTTTTGATCTCTATTAAAATTATTATTTTTCAATTAAAACAATGAGTTTATTTTGTTCTGTATGTTTTTGTTCTATGTGGCTGTAGTTTTTTATTTTCACCATTTTTTATAGTTATTCATTAGTGTTATTCATTCGATTTATGTAGATCTCTAGCGTGTAGTACTCAGTTCCTTTAGCTCCAGGTTGAGAGGATTCCTTTTGAAACAAACACACATTCACACTGAGATTGGGTCTCATGGCTTCTACTTTTGACCTCTCTTACTGTACTCTTACCGTAATAACAGATGCGTCCTCATTCACTCGCACAATCATTCCTCTCATTCATTTATTCTTCTACTCGTTGGGCTGGAGAATAGGAAATAACCTGCTTTTACCTTTGTTTACCTACCTTTCGTTGTAGTCCTCTTCTTTGGTGCGTTGATGTTGTTCCTTCATTATTGGTTGTCTGTTTGGCATACCTGACCTCTTAGTGTTCTTTGTCTTGGTCCATGTCCTCTTCTAGTTGTTTCCTTGGTTTAGCGTTTTCTGTAATTTTCCCCTGGTCGGTCAGTTCCCTTAGCTCCAGGTTGGGGTGGTTTCTTAGTTCCTCGAATATCCTCCTCGCTCTGTTCTTCAATATCTCTAGCAATAGTGTGGTCTATAATTCTCTGTATATTTGTCATTCACATACCAGCTGGCGCTGATTGCCGTTTTTAGTGAGATATTCTGCTGTAGTTGGAGTTTCTCTGTGTAGCTCTTCGCAGTTTGTCCCCACGCTATAGATACGTACGTAGATCCTTGATCTTCAGGCTCATAGTGCTTCATCTTCTCCCGCTTACTTCACTATGTTTCTCACAGTCTCCACGTGTCGTCTATAGGCTACTCTCTGATACATGATACTTTATTCTTTTGAGACTAACCGATGTTCGTCTCTCCTATCCACTTCCTCTTCTGAGATGCGGCACGTATTTTCCCACCTAAATATCTTCATTTCTGGATACATGTAATTATATTGCATTCTCGCTCTTCATAATGCGTTCTCTTATGATCGCTGTTAACCACAAGCTCAAGAGAGGCTAAGCGTAAATAGGAAAATTTCCTGTTCTGAGCAGGAGATCACAGAGGTAATGAACAGGCTAATGAGCTAGTAAGACTGGAAGCCGAGGGGGAACTCCATGATCCGAACTGATAATAGAGTTGAGTAAGGCGCAAATTTGACCATTCCTTGAAGAATTGGCACAAGGCGTTGAGTATATCATGGGAATTAAGCGGAAGGTGCAACCAAATCAACCAAGCAATTGCAGATCTGAATCCAAGTCCAAGTGCTACTGGACAAATCCAGACAATTGTCGGAATCTTTCTATATCATTGTATATTCCAAAAGCATCTGTACATCTTCGGGGCGGTGAAGGACCCAGACTGTCTAATCTGTAAGGCGGTGGCGGAAACAACCTACCACTCTTTGGGTAGCTGTATGGCATTTCAACGCTTAAGAACAGAAATATTTGGTGCCATCCAGATGGAAGTTGAGGATTTGCTTGCACTTACACGGAACGATATATCGTCTTTCATAAGGACGTATTTCTCGGAAAGGTAATACGAGTGTTAATAAGAAGAAGGCTGATAGAGGAATGTCAAAAAGGATCTAAATAGGTCTCACCGCTCTTAACTAGATCATGTTACTGCTGCGAACATGAAATCCTTGATATTTAAATTCTCTGCAAAGTCACACATAAAGATGCACATTGTCATTTTTATGTAAATTTTCCTCCATCTCTAACAGAACATGTCTTACCTCACCAAACGAAATGGTTCTTCCTCGTTATTTTACATTTTTTCCAGTTTTCACGAAACAATTCTATTCCATAATTCAATTGATAGTTTTTTATGTCTATTTCAAAAGGACTCTTTCCTTTTTTTTATTATCTATCTCTTTCATTATCTTTTACAGAACAATAATTATTAATTACAAACCAATTATATTCAGTTAAAAAGAAATTCCAATTCTCTGATATGAAAATGCTGTTTTATAGAAAGTCAGCTATTACGTTGTTGACACAATTTTGTTATTAAACAAAAGTTTGGTGCCATAAAATAATATCTTTATTACAATACAAAATAATACAAAATAGTTCATTTAGCCTTTATTAAAATCTAACATCTGAATGTTGCTCTATCCACTCTTCATATTCTGTCAGTCTAGTAAAAACTGATGGTTTTCCAGATTCACAGTCAGTAGGTCCGAATGAAACGACACCCACTTGGACTCCTTTAACAACTAAGGGGCCACCTGAGTCACCTTGACAGGTTCCTACTTTTTGGGAGCCTGAAAATGAGTAATTGTGAAACATTTTCCCTTCAAGTAATTATGTTACGTTTTTATGCAATAACAAAAAAAATCACAAAAGGAAGTTAACAATGTAGCGCTAGCAAATCGTTTCAAAATATAAAACAACGAAATTATTGTTATTTACCTGAAGACAGACACATTAGACTATCTTTCATAATAGCATTATAATTTTGATCAACCTGGCTGCACTCATCGTTTGACATGATCGGACTGTGCGTGAATTGCAAAATCTGGGTTACTCCTCTTTGGCTCGTTTTTGTCACTCCCCAGCCAGCAATAAAACCTAATAAGTTATTCCTCAAAAATAAATTTGCCAGAAAAATTCAAGAAACAATCATTACATGCTAAATATTATTCTCGTACAGTGTTATTTCATTAAATTGTTAAAATAAATCTCACCATCACTATCATCATAAGAATCACTTCCAGTGGCTACTGGTACAACTTTTATTCCTGCTGTTTCTGAGATTGGACTTGGAAGTTTCACAAGTGCAATGTCGTTAATTAACTGATTTCGATCCCATTTTTCATGAATTATTAAATTGTTAGAAATAACTCTCACTTGGGATTTTTCAGTAGCATCAGTTATATTTTGGGCGCCGAAAATCAAAGTCGCACTTGAGGCACTAAAAAGTAATTATTCGTTGTGAACAACTCAGGCTCAGAAAAAATCAACGCATACTTCTAAAGTATTTATTGTTGAATACTTACCCTTCTACGCAATGAGCAGCAGTCAAGACATAATTGCTAGATATTAAGGAAGCCCCACAAAAGTCTGTGTATTGGGGTTTTTTAAGGTACATTCCGACTTGATATGGAAACTGGTGAGGCTTGGCAGTTTGTCCATTGATGATTCTCAGTGTAGGAAGTGTAGAATGTCTTTCATTAGGGTGCGAAAATACACTTTTCCACTGAAATCCAACAATTTTCTGTTGTTAATACCATTATATCAAAATTGGTGAAGGATTAAGATTATTACAAGATAGATTTACAAAACGATGGAGTACATACAATATGTTTTCTTCTTGGATAATATGTGAGACAATATAAATAAATAGAAGAATGTTAAAACAAGCGAAATTCTAAAAACAGTTTATAGTAAAGGTTGAAACAAAAACAATCTAAAAAGTAAAAAATAGGTTTAGTATGAAAAGAATAAATACTGAAATTATAGGATATAGAACGTTTCAAAAATAAAATATCAATAATTAAGGACGCATGAGAAATTATAGTATTTACATCATTTTTTTTTTTGTAAAAATGTGCCTGGTATCTTTAATTATTATTACTTACTTCAGTAACAGGTACAGCTAAACATGATGCCACTATACAAAAAAAAAGCAATATAATTTTTGTCATCTTGGATGTTTATCGACTGTAACCTCCCCTATTTGATATTTAAGTGGATTTTCATATTTAATATCCCTATTATATTTTATTTGTTATCTTATCGATTGTAAATTCCCCGTACAATGGTAAATAATCTCATCTAAGTCGGTTAAAAACAAATATTATTTATTACTACCAATTAGATATATTACCTAATGTTAGATATTACAATGGCGGTCTCCTAGTAACCAACTTTTAAACACAATAGATAATCCGCATTACATTGTGAAACAAATTAATTTTTTTTTAATTTCAAAATGATTTTATCTAATACAGACTAATATAGAGTGCTCCAATAACAAGTAGAAGTATATAACTTTTTAAATTAATTGTTTCAACTCTTACTTTATGGAAATTATTCATAATAAATATTGAAAGTTAAATAATACATCTTTTTGTCTTGGAAAATGGTATGTCAAAATACCAAAACCTAGGTAGAATTGAATATATATTAACACGCTTTGAAAGACTGTGGAAATTCAAGATAAGTATTATTAAATTTATCTTTTCATATTTAATATAACTTTTTTATATGGGAGGTCCTCTACAATTTTTTTTACTTCAGCTCATTAAGTTGATTGGAATTATTTTCAAACTTGGACTACGCATATAATGGAAAATCATATATTTTTTATTTTAGGCATTTTTATGAAAACTCAAAAATGGAGAAAGAGCATTTTTAATCATTATTATTAAAAGTAATAATAGAAGAAAACTTTTTACATGCCTCTAACTTCAATTCATGTAATGTCCTTTCTTTGACTTATGACAAATATTTTTACAAAGTGACCTTAATATTAACGTTTTGAATGTACAGTATAAAAATAACATTCGCCAGAAATAGTAAAATGCATATTAATACTAATATAAATTAAAAATGTTAAATAATAAAATACAAATAGAATAAGTAAACAATGCAAGATGCTTGTCTATTTATTCAAAAGAACCATGTAGATATATGTATAAACAAAACTGCCGTAAATATTGCTTGTACTATAATAGTTAAGTTGTTCAATGCAGACAATTCAATGTTTGGAAATTCGGGCAATTTGAACACATTATTAAAGTATACCCAAAGAGCACTACACATAGTAAACAACTGGTAACTTTAAATAATCCTCATAAAACCAAATTTATTTTTTTTACAAAGAGAAACTTTAAATAGACAGAGTATCAATGAGGTGGAGATTCCTTCTACTAAGACAGTTAAACAGAGATTGAGGTAATTGTAATAATCGATGGTTTTTGAAGATAAGAGAAATAATGACCGTTATACGCAAAAAAATGTTTTAAAACAGAAGTTAAATTCTAAACATATTTCATGTAATAAAGAATTTTATTGACAAAGGTGAAAAAAATTAAAATTGCATCATTTGCAAACGTTCAGAGGAAGTTTAGGTCGAATTTCAAGTTATTGTATATAGAAAGCGGATACAAAGTTAAGTCAACCTCTATTGTATAACTTTTCCAAATTTGCAAAAATCCAAACGATGAAGGAGAAGAGGGGGCGATTTCGCGAGCAAAAATAAATAAAGAAAAAGTTGAGTCTAGTTTAGTGACTCAAAGTAGTCGGGGGAGTTTGTTAATTGGAAATAGTGTTTAATCCTCACTACTTATGGGAACATTTATTTATTTTATTTAGACGGAAAGTAATTTATTGTTTTTTTAAAGAAAGGCTCCTGTTGTCATAAACGACTAAGATTTTCGCTTGATTAGTAATTCCTTTTGATTCAAGTTTCCGAAGGATAAGATTCTTATTTTGCTAACAGACAAAAGTACCCTTCTTGTTATACTTTTTGGAATGTAATAAATTTCTTATACATTAAAGGCCTTTCTGTCCGATCCAAGAGAATACTCCCTTTTGATCATTTTTTTTGCAAACTAGATTTTTTTCTTACAAAATTTCTCAGTTCACTTAAAGAAATAATTTATCTCATCATTACACACTTACACTTTTTAACCATTTAATTTTCTTTGTTTTATAATTTTATTTGTTAATCAAATCAATATATTTGTATTCCAAATGGATTGAAAATATATGAATTAGCCTGCCTTTAAACTGAAGTAATAGTAGATCTTACATAAGATGACACAGAGAAAAACAAGTTATCTACATATTTATCACATTAAGAGGGGCCTTTAATAGTGATCTTAAGGCTACCAAATTCGCAAAAAATGAACCCTAAATTTAAAGTATTATTGGTTTATACAAATTACTTAGATGTCGTTAGTAGTCCATTTTCATAATTTTTAAAATAGCTCCAATCTTCTAAGATCGCCACTATTCATTAAAAGATGGCGCAAAAATTCTCATTGTTATTTTGGTTGCATACATTTCTTACGGTGAAAAATAAAAAACATTGAATTGCTTTTTGCAACTTTTATCGATCGGGATTAATTTTATTTCTGTTGATATGAAATTTTTTTCATTGTATCTTCACTTTTTAAATTGTGTAAATTTGTACGTAGGTATGTATCGATTGATTATGACAAATTAAATATGATTCATTATCGCCGCAAAAATAAATGTTTGCTATCAAACATTATTAAAAAAACCATTATATTTTTTGGAATTGGAATGAATTTATAATTTTCTGAATTCTACAATCCCTAAAACGGCGTTGCCAAATTGAAATAAAATTGTATCAAGATTTTAAATTGAATTCCTGAAATATTAATTAAACACATTTAATAGTTTGTGTTCTTTCCCATTTTTCTATTTATTGATTGGGCAGATCGCTGTCAGTAGAAAAACAGCTAAAGTAGGCCCATATTCAGTGGACGAAGTGAACCCTTCAAAAAATTTACAGACTCGATTTTTCCTGTATCTAAAAAGATATAAAAACCGCTCTTCTGAATTTCTGAAGAAGAATTATGAAAATTTATTAACCTAATTTCATTGGTATTTTCAGTTATTAAAACCTTAAATATCTGAGATGAGTTATGAAAATACGAGCTTTGAATAAGTTATTTTCAATTCTTACTTTTATATTAATTGATTAAGGATGGGGCAGATCGCCGTCACCAGAAAAACAGCTAAAGTATGCCGCCAATAACGGAACGACCTGTACCCCTACAAAAATTCAAACTATATTTTTTCTGTATCTAAAAAGTACTTAAAAATCATTCTTCCGAATTACTGATATAAATTAAGAAAAAAGTTTAATATTTTTTTTCCTATTCTTCTACTTATTAAGGATTGATTGGTCAGATAATTGTTACTAGAAAAACAGCTAAAGTAGGCCGTTATTCACCAAACGAAGTGAACCCCTAAAAAAAATTCACAGACTCGATTTTTGCTCTATGTAAAAAGATATAAAAAACCATTCTTCTGAATTTCTAAAGTGAATTACAAAATCTTATTAACTTCATTTAGTTGGTATTTTCAGTTATTAATTAAGCATAGGGCAGGCAGGCAGATCGCTGTCGTCAGTAAAATAGCTAAAGTAAACTGATATTCATGGTACGACCTGTAAACCCAAAAACATTTCCGAGACCAGGCTTTTCTTGTATCTAAAATAAAATCCCTTCAAATATCTGAGATGAGTTATGAAAACATCAGAACTTTGAATAAGTTGTTTTCAATTTTCATTTTTATATTATTTGAATAAAAATGGGGCAGATCGCTGTCACCACAAAAACAGCTAAAGTAGGCCGCTAATCACGGGACGACCTGTACCCCTGCAAAAATTCACAGACTAAGTATTTTTAGTATGTAAGCCAAGCGTTACCAAGGCTCGTATATTTTCCTTACTCATTAGTTTAAGGCACGAAGTTCGAAATACTCAAAATAGATTTATATTGTTTAAAATTACATATATATGTAACCTCAACAACTGCTGCCACCTGTTAAATACGGACAGAACTAAATGTTTAAGCAACCCATTTAAAATTTATTAAACTTATTGGACAATAAACAAGTCACTCACTATTCCAAAAAAAAATTCATTTATATCAAAAATCTGTTAGATTATTCCAAATAGATTATTAAATCTTCGTCACTACCTGCAAAGACTACAATTGACTTGAGTAATATAGGTTGTATAAACAGGTTATTTAGGATTTTATAAAGTTTAATTCTGGTTTAATAAAAAATAATTTATACAAAATATGCGTTTTAGTTTTGTTTTAAAGCAACAATTATGATTTCCTTTCCTCTGTAAAACTGGAACTTGGAATATAATTCTCTTCTATACAATTTACAGAATCTGAACTATCAGAATCAGATAAATAAATAATTTTGGTTAAATGTCTATGATTTGATTTTTGTATGTCTCTGGATTCTGAATAACAACAAACACTCGTATCTTTTTTATCTAAACTATTTAGATTGGTTTGGGAATTTGGGTTAAAAGTTTTATCTACATTCTTTGATAAAATGTCTCTTATTTGTTGAAATGGACTGTTCTTTGGATTAAATCTTCTCGTTTCTTTTAAATTTTGTTTTGTAGTACATTCCCCTTTATCTTCTGTCTGTGCCCCATCTGAAGCTTTTACAAAGTCAATTTTTTGGGATAAAATTTCCCTAATATACTGTATTGGCAATTTTTTCTTAACAGGAGTTTTCTTTGGTCTATAAATTCTATGTTTTTCCTTTTCAGTAGCTTTAATTTGTTCTTGCTTTTCTGTAACTCTACAAAAGCTTTAAATTTAGTAAATGCTTCAAGATAAAATTATTTACCTATTGTTTGATGAAACCAAATTTGTAACAGTTCGTTGAAAGAACTGCAAATTTGGGCGAACTCTTGGTTTCTCTAATAGCCCCTCTCTGGCTTTGCTGTCCTGTATGAGAGCATTAATTACTTCACTAAAACACGAATTTCTTGCAATGTGCAAATAATTGTAGATTGAGATACTTACTCGTCTGATACCAAAGACTTATAATACTCGATACCTTCCATTTTGGAATATAGATAACTTAAGCTGTATACATTGTTTTTAATTTTATGACAATATTACAAAACAAATAGAAATTATTTACATTGATGCATTTGACAATCACCAAATAAGACATTTAACGAATGATTGTTAATTGTTTCTTCTTTTTTTATAATCATTGCAAAAAGAAGTTTTGGTTTAATCCTACGGAAAGTAATTAGCAAGTCTATCTTTTCAATTTTATATTAATCAGACTTACTACAAAGAGAACTTTCAGAAAAGAAATTCTACCTGGTCTGTTGAGATGCGATTATTCTTCTCTGACATTTTTAAACGAGTGCTGAAAAGCAATAGGCCGAAATCAATTTGTAGTGAAAAAAAAGAAGAAAGTGTAGCTTTGATTCAAAACGTTTTCAACATAATTAATTTAAAACATTTTTATAAACATTATGTTTTTCTAGCCTACAATTAAAATAAGATGGCATCAAATTAATATAAATATTATACCTGTGTAGTAGCAGTTTGAAATTTTGTTCATCCGAAATTATGGTAAGTACACAAATATTGAGGTTAGTTTTATTGTTATTATTCCTATTTTTAGGATCCTAACATTCCTCCTCAAAATTTCGTTCCTCCGCCGGGTATAGGAACGCCTCCTCTTTTGCCACAAATGCCTATGCCCTCTATGCCTGGTTTTCCTCCCATGGTACCTTCATTTAACGTTCCTCCACCGGGTTTTGGTAATTTTGGACCACCTGGAGGAACAGCGCCTATTCTCCCTGGCAGTGAATGGAGTGAGCATAAAGCACCTGATGGAAGGACATATTATTACAATTCTGTAACTAAGCAAAGCTCCTGGCAGAAACCTGATCAACTTAAGACTCCAGCAGAGGTAAGCAATAGTTTTTATTATAAAGTTACAGTTTTTAATGAAATACGGGATTTGTAGTTGTTGTTGTCTCAATGTCCATGGAAAGAGTATACAGCAGACAGTGGTAAAACTTACTATCATAATGTTAATACAAAAGAATCTAGATGGGTTATACCACCAGAATTGGAAGAAATAAAGAAAAAGATTGCAGCAGAAGAGTAAGTGAAACAAAATTATACAAATTGTTTCTTAAGTAGTATTATACAATTGTTTACTGAACTTGGCAAATAGTTTAAATGATATAAACAACATATAACTGGCCAGGGGCTTGGATCCCTTTAAACACCCCTATTTATACTTTTATCAAATTTTCTAAAAATGAAAATTATTTGACAAAAGCCAGATGTTTGAGTCATTATAGGTAAGCTGGCATAGCCATGTTAGAGAATGATCCCCTTTCGATGACCGATTTTCCTTACTTCTCTAAAGACTTCTGATAAATAAATGCTTGTATACAATTTAGAATTGACTATTCTGTTTCTCTATTGTCACGCACCTCACAAGCCGATTTATTCCAAAAAAACAAGCTCGGTACCATTTGTATTAAAGTGTTGCAAACAACTTTTGTTGAATGTGGCTCATCTTCAAACAGGCATCAGAATCACAAAAATTCTGATTATGTATAACATCGACAATGTTAACACCCTTTATATTATTGAATCTGATTTCAGAACTCATAGGTAAATAAGAATTAGAATAAGGCTGAGACATATTGATAAGGTAACATATTGTGTCTATTTTTTTTTTAATTATTTTACATTTTAATTTGCATTAAGGTAAATCGCGTTCTTTATGAATTTCTTGAAAAATATCCACTCAAAAAAAATAAAACAAAAATACTTCCGTATTCAAAACTAAACTTGAGATGTAAGCTATATTGTACTATATTTTATTGGTGTATCCTCCTAGCAAAGGGTTTTTTATTGCAATTATGTGTTTTTTATATCAGTAAATAATCTGCTAAGCTTTGTATATTAACTAATTAATATTATTGGTCTAGAAAATACATATTTTTTATTTTTAACTTTAATGCCCTATAACATAAAAATCGAGAGTTGAGTACTATATCATTTATGCTATGTTTTTTTATTCACCTTTAAATTTTTGCTCAGATTAGTGTATTTTTTCGTTTTCATTAAAAATTTGAAGGTTGAAGCCCTCTTCTGGTACAGCAACTCCAAGGGAAGTCAGTAGTCCTGTACCAACCTCACAGCCACTTGCAGTTGCTGTTAATAGTTCTACAGGACCAAATTCACCAGCAGTTTCAAGTAATTATTCTACATTTTCGTTGTTGCTTTTACTTAATTTTTATATATTTTAGCGGCTAGTCCAGGTGGAAAAAGTGCATTGGAAGCTGCCATGGCAGCTACTTTAGCAGCTATATCTTTACCTAACCCTCCTTTAAAGCAAGGTTCGTTATTTTATAATATATTTAAATTTTTGTCTTCCTATTTTTTTTACTTTTACATTTCAGATGAAGATTCCAACCACTCAACACCAGGAGATTTTTCAAAAGAATCTCGTAACTCCACACCAGAACCAAAAGTCTTCAAGGACAAGAAAGAAGGAATGGAAGCATTTAAAGAACTTCTTAAAGATAAAAATGTTCCTTCTAATGCTAGTTGGGAGCAGTGTGTGAAAATTATATCTAATGATCCTAGATATGAGTCTTTTAAGAGACTCAATGAGAAAAAACAGGTATTACACTTAAAACTACGAATAAAAACAAATGTTGTGGAAACATAATTATTATTTTGTTAGGTTTTTAATGCTTATAAAACTCAAAAACAAAAAGATGAGAAAGAAGAACAGAGGCTTAAATCCAAGAAATACAAAGAACAACTTGAAGAATTTCTTTTAAGTACAGACTTAATAACTTCTGCAACAAAATATTACAGATGTGACGAATTATTTAGTACTATGGAGGTAAAAATATGATTCGGAATAAATATTTTGAGTTATATTAATTTTTTAAGGTTTGGAGTAATGTGAGCGATTCAGATCGGAGGGATATTTACGACGATGTTATGTTTACATTAGCAAAAAGGGAAAAAGAGGAAGCAAAAAATTTGAAAAAGAGGAACATGAAAAAATTGGCAGAGGTTTTAGAGTGCATGACAAAAATTAATTATGATACCACTTGGAGCGAGGCGCAGGTAACTTACATTTACTTTTATAATAATAATAATAGATTTTGATATATATTAAATAATATACATTAATAGAAAGTGTTTAATCATAGACAATTGTTATAATTTTTCATTAAATGACAGGTTTTAACTGAATTAATGTTACACTAAGAAATGTTTTTAAACTAATAATAATAATATTTAAGCATAATTTTTTATAGATCAAAAATTGGTAACCAATTTGTCTAGAGCTACATTTTTCATGAAATAGATAAAAACGGTTTTTATTGTGTTTTCAATCTTCAACTATCATCTTTCAGGTACTACTTTTGGAGAACAGTACTTTCAAAAATGACGTAAATTTACTTGCTATGGATAAAGAAGACGCTCTTATAGTTTTCGAAGAACACATTAGAGTTTTGGAAAAAGAGTATATGGAAGAGAAAGAACGAGAAAAAAGACGGTTAAAGCGACAGTGCCGAAAAAACAGAGACCAATTTTTAGCTTTATTAGACCATTTACATGAAGAAGGAAAACTGACGTCGATGTCTCTTTGGGTAGAATTGTACCCTATTATTTCAGCAGATATCCGCTTTTCTGCTATGCTTGGTAAATAAAGTAGCTCTAATTAATTTACAAAGAAACTAATATAATTTTCTTAGGTCAAAGTGGATCTACTCCTTTAGATCTCTTTAAGTTTTATGTGGAAGATCTAAAATCTCGTTTCCATGACGAAAAGAAGATCATCAAAGAAATCTTGAGAGAAAAAGATTTTGAAGTTCAGATTGATACTACTTTTGATCAATTTGCCACTGTCATTTGTGAAGACAAGAGATCGGCGTCTTTGGATGCCGGAAATGTCAAATTAACGTATAATTCTTTCCTAGAAAAGGCTGAGGTAAAAGAAAAAGAGCGATTGAAAGAAGAAAGCAAAAGAATGAAAAAATTAGAAACCAACTTTAAGACACTGCTAAAAGAAATGAACATTGATTTCGAGCAGTCTTATGAGGAAATCAAAAACAAACTGGATAAGGAAGAGGAGTTTTTAGCATTTGATTCAGACAGCGAAAGACAAAAAGTTTATAGAGTTAGTATGGTGGAAAAAATAAAAATAATAATAACTAACCCATTTTCTTCTTAGGAATATCAACATGAAATGGAAGAATCTTGCAACCACCATCATTCAAGATCGAAAAAATCCAAAAAGAAGAAGAAAAAGGTCTATAAATCATCTTCTAGCGATTCCGATAGCGAGAAATATAAAAAATCTAAGCACAAATCTAAAAGTCCTACTCCTTATTCTGAAGAAAGCGGCGAAGAATACCGGAAAAAAAAGTCAAAGAAGAAGCATAAGAGAAAAATGTCTCCTGTGAGTTTGGTTGATTATTAATTAACCTTTTTTAAATTCGTTAATTGATTAATTTGTTACAGCAAAACTAAAAAATAAGTCTTAGTAAACTCACGGCATTTAAACTAACGAAAAAATAAAATAAATGTGAGTCGTGAGCTTGCTTTTAAATGCAAACTGACGATATAAACACTAATTTCGTTGAAATTCTAATTTTGCTATAGATCTGATAAGTTCTTATAATAGTGTATGATAAAGACTTTATTATTAAATCATTTGAATATATTTTTTTCCTAATTTTTTTGTAATGGTTTCTTGGAAAAATTAGGACCAGACTTTCTCTTACCAGAAACCAGATACGTATTTCCAACTTTAACAAATAACATTTGATTGTTGACGGATGACTTTTGATATTTATCCTAATTATGTTACTCTGAAAGGCTCAGCTAAATGTCAATTGTTGACAGTCGCCAAAGGACAACGATGCCTTGGTAAAAAATGCTTCTACCAGAAGGAACCAGTTTCTAGGGGCAATTTAATATACAAAATATAGAGAAATGTATATTAATAAAGTTAAAGTTGTGACAAAATGTACGATTTAATTAACAAAGTAAAGATCAGTGACATGGTAAAAGCAAGCCGATAGCATTGTGCAAGGTAGCTAAAAAATATGAACAAGGAAAAAATAATTCAAATAGTCAGATGAAGAGAACCAGAAGAGAAAACAAAGGCCTCAGATAACCTAAAAGACATTAATAAATTAGAGAAGCTAGGCAAAGGAAGAAACTTGTTTATATACAAAAAGAGATATCAAAAAAGTTACAGGGTGTTAAAGTATAAAACTTACTACTTCCCATAAACATTTTCATAAAAAGATGTTGACCCGTTATGGGGTTCTAAAATGTTTACTTTAATATCAATATAAATCTTTCCCCATCACGGAACAAATGTCAAATGGGTTAACTGTCATCTGAGATTGATATATGATTTTCGTTAAGGGAAATATAACATTTTTTGTGGGTTTGGCTTTGGATGTTACAACTAATTGCCGTGGAAGATATATCTTTTGACCAAAAGATTCTGCTTTACAGGATACTTAATCTGTTAAAATTTGATATTTGTATTTGATTTCTCATATATGAAATTACATCAAAAATTAAATAATAAAATAAAAATGATACAATTAATTAATAAGTTAGTACACCTTAAGATATTTACATTCTACCGTTTTGTCTATATAAATGATATTTTTTGTAATAACATTTATATTAAGATACATTTTAACACATTTTGTTTCATAATTTTTTACTTCAGAGAGGAATTATTTGATTCTCTTATGAGTTTTGGATAAATGGTCAGCAATTAAATGTTTTCATTATCTAATATTTTAATTCAAAATTAGAGCTCCGAAAGTATAGAAAAGGTTTTATTTGGTCGAAATGCGATATGAAACAGAGATAAACCAACAGAACTTCATGCCTTTACTAAAATGTTTCCTTACAGAATATAGATAAGACTTACAGATAAACAATCAGCATTTAAATTTTTTCTCTTTAATAGAAAATACTTTATTTAGTCGAAATGGTTAATTAAATAGAGATAAATCTTTAGAATTTACATTTTTCTGTGCACTGTATAATTTCAAAATTTTAATCAGAGAGTGTAAAAGTGACTTTATTTGACCTATTTTTAATGTTTTTCCAGAATTTTACTTCACAGAATAGAGACAATCCTATTTAGTCGAATTATCTTATAAAACAGAAATAAACAATCCACTTTATCATTATATGTGACTAACATTTTACTTTAAAATCGTATGTATGACAGTATAGAAAAGGCTTTATGCATCAAAGTTTACTTTGTAGGAGCGTTAAATTGTCATCATTTGCTTGTTTCCTGCCTCTAATCTTTTCATTTTTTACAACAGAGAATTTAAAAAAGGGATTATTATATTTATATCATAAATAAATTAGCTCGAAAAGCATTGAAAAGGCGTTAAATGATCGAAATGTAATGTAAAACTAAGATAAATGTCACATTTGCATTTTTTTCTTCTTAGAGTCTTAAAAAAACGATTTCAGGATTGATAAAACATTTTTATTCTTATTTTTTCTTCACAAAAAAGTGGAAACAATGTTAATATCAACTATTCAGTTTTTTCTATGAGAGAATAAATTTTCGTACCCTTGTACCAAATAAACCATTTCAAAATCCCGAAGAGACCTCACAAATTTCTCCGTCCCTGTTTAGAAGACAATACTGCTAATGGAACTTTTTTGACATTCTGCAGAACACGCCGCCAGCACCTGTGCAGTCCAAGTACCGCGAGGAAGGCAAGGGAGAAATGAGTGAGACCGAATTGGAGAAACAAAGGGCGCTTTTGTTGGCTAAGTTAAACGAGAGTGAATGACGTAGGTGGTAAATTTAGGTTAGGCAATTTGGTTTTCCACTCTTATGCTGTCCACTGTTTTTCCTGAATTTCTCATAGAAGAGTTTCCATTTTGTATAGCTTATCCTAGAGGTATTTTATTAAAGTGTAGGATTAGCATTTATTGAAATGATTGAGAATGAAAGTAAACAACGGAATTTAAAGATTTTATTTTTTTAGACAGGAAGAACATTGATATATTTAACAGTTTCTGCTTCACGGTGATATGTGAAATATATGCAATTTATGTGTCTATAAATGAGCCTAATAAATTGCTGATTTATATTTTAAAATTTAACCAACTTTCAAGTTAAAACTGTAAATATCGCATTCGAGTGGAAGACTTTTCCTTATACATACTAATATACCTTTTTTACAAGAATTCAGTGGAATAAAAATATCTTTAAAAGTATAAAAATGATTTAATGTTAAATGGGTATTCTGTGTTTAGCATTATTTTTTTAAATAAATTTTAGATACGATTTGTTTTTTATTCCCATCTATTTAAAAGAATATCTCTTCCAAAAATAACACTGTTGATTTTATGTTTTATATCTTCACTCTACTTCATTCATTCCAATCTTTTTGATAACATAGTGCAATCAGTTTTTGAAGTAATCAAAAGCTCTGTTGGTAAAAGGTAGATAGAGTAAGTTGATAAACTTTTTGGCATAATTTTAGGTTTAATAATAAATATACAGAGTGGGTCAATCAAAACAGTCCTCCCTGATATATGGCACTATTCATTAGATTTTAAGAAAATGCTGAAACACGTCGATTTTTATTTTAAATACAACGCCTATGTTTGGCTAATGTGGAAATTATTTCAACTCGTTCTGCAATAGAATATATCATTTTGGACGTAATTAAAAAATACTTTTTAGATTAGCTAACACTATTGGTGAACGCTTCCAATTGTCTTATTAACTACTTAGTAAATCTTTGCAAAGTTTGTTATTTTTGACTGATGAAAAAAATGTGAAACATTAGCCAAACAAGCGTTTAATTTTTAAGAGATAGAGTTTGATTAAATTAACAGTTTTTTACAACCATTTAAGTTTAAAAGCCTAGTTGTCCAAAAAGATTGGAACTAATTATATTTATACTCACAGGGATTTTAAATCTATTCAGGAATTACGTAAAATGTTTGTAGGAATTATAGAATTCAAAATAGTTATCAATGCTAATTAAAAATATTTCAGTAACAATTTAAAACAGAATACTTTTTTCTTCTACGAAGCAAATACCAACATTCTAAACCGATAATAAACAAACAATGCGTTACATTATAACAAAGAGATATAAATAAATGATCTAATACATCATCAAAATTACATTTTGTACTTAGTTATTGATATTTACTTTTTTATATTATCGTTTGTTCATTTTTATAATCTTCACTCAATCATGTAAAGATGACTGCTACAATGGCAGCCCCGGTAAGCATTAAATAAATTATTAGAGCTGTCCACCAAATGTACTTTTCGGCACTTGTCACGTGAACGTTTCTCAAAATGTATATTCCGACTAAAAGACCCGCTAATGCCCCGCCTATGTGACAGGTCACTCCAATTTCGTTGACTACTCTGAGATAGTAACGTTGATACGCTGCTGTTCCTAGATCTACTGATATTATGATTCCAAAAACAATAAATTGGACATAGGCGTACGGTAAATCACTCCAGTTCTAAAATAAAATCATTAAATGTACAAGACTATTCATTATTAATTACCCATTCTTTTTTCTTTATTATTTTTTCTTGATCATTTTTACCGATGCATCCAAGAATGAAAAACGAAATGGAGCCGGCTTTTTATAGGGAAAGACCAGTGCTGCTGTTCGTCTGCCCCAACATTGTAGTATATTTACTGGAGAAACTACTACAATATTCGAGGCTCTGAAAATGTTCCGAGGAATTGCTAATGAAAAACTTCTTGTTGTTAGTGATTCTTTAAGTGCACTGCAAGCATTAAACATTTTATATCCAACATATCCAATCATGATCCAAATAAAAGATGTATTACACTCCATCGGCGCCTAGGGAAGAATAGTAAATTTTATGTAGGTCCCTTCTTACGTGGGTAATAAATGCAATGAAAAAGTTGGCATCACAGCATCTGAAGCCACTACTCAGGAACATATTCCATACGTAAAGGTTTACCCTAGTAATGATCATTAGTCGGCTCCTATTAAGTCGCACATTTACAATATATGGCAAAAATGCTCAGGGAACAATCTGAAAGATGTCTTAGAACAATTGTAAAGAAGGTAAAGGCGCTTCTAATGTTATCTTTGACAAGAAAGGATCAAGTAGTTGTGAATAAATTACGAATTGGACACACTGCTAGGTCTCAAAAATATTTACTTAGTCGAGAACCAAGACCTTTATGTATAAATTGTTCTGTACCATTAGAAGTGGAACACATTCTAATGGTATGTTCAATATATAGTATAGTATGTTCAGAGCTAAGGAGAAAAGATATTTTAAAAAATAGTCAGCGGCATAGAAAAATGTCTCAAATACAATAATAAATGATAAAGAGTGGGTAATTTATGTTGATGATTAACTCTATACAACATAATTAATTATTATATATTTTTTACCATCACAACTTGTGCTAGATGAGCTGTCATAAGCGCATAAACTCCACCGCTCGCCCCTCCCAATTTGATGCGACCATCGATTAGGGAATGGGCTAAGCATCCAGCTATTCCTCCCAAAAAATATACTGTCAAAACCCTCCACCATTTATTTACCATTTCTAGAGGGATCCCGAGGGCCAACTGAACAATCAAATTCGTGATGATATGCATAAATCTGAAATTTTCAGAGTAGAACAATTTACGAAACTAAAAATAATAGCGATAGACACAAATTAAATTCGATACCTTAAAACACAATAGGTCTATGTCCCCTTTGTCGATTTTGACATAATAATAAACAGAATAAAATAAGAAGTTATTTCTTTGAAGCAACTATTAGCAAATGTTTTGAGAACGATTGTAATATATACATAAAAAATTACCAACGTTAAAAATGTTAATTAGTTTTAAAGGCATTTCTTAAGAAGGACTTGTTTTTTGATTTTCCAAAATTGTAAAAATGGAAACTCGCAATCATAAATGGGGTCGTAAATGAAAAAAGTTTAAGAAGCACTGCTCTAGATGATACACTGGGCTTAAAGTAGAGCATGTTAATAAAAATAATTTTCACATATTTTTTTCCTATCCCATTCACTTACCCTATATGTACGAACATATAAGTCAAGAACCTCCAAAATTCTTGTTTCTTATGTGGATCATAAAGGAGATATTTTCCTGTAATACCAGAAGCAGTAAGTGTAGAATCTTTTTGAGTCAGTTCATCAGTAATAAAGAGAGCAAATTCTACAACGGAGATCAAGAACATAAAAATTGGCGGTGGACAACAAGAATATTCATTGCAAAGGTCTGGTTCTTCAGTACTGACTCTGGCTGATCGCAGTTGAAAAGGAGTTGTTGGTTCTTTTGGATGCGGTACTAAATGATGAAGATATCTAAAAAAAATGTAGAAGAATCGTAGAGTGCATAAAACGAACAGCGTAGCAGCTTACGTTTTGACACTATTGTGGAAGTGGTATTCTAAACCTTTGGATTCCAACAACTCTACGAATTCATCAAAGTTTAATTTTTTATCACCATTAACATCTGCATTTTTATAAATTTTTTTCAGCGTCCTTTTGGGAATAAAATTGCAATCGTATTGGTTGCTATCGATGTAGTCTTTTAATTCATTATAACATATATACCCATCACCATTTGAGTCGCACTAAAACAATATCGAATATTTCAGTAGTTGGGGTTATCATTTTTAAGATTGATTTTTTAGCGTTGTTACTAGTTCCAACATTAAAGTATGTTAAAAGAAATTTGGACGGGAGGAGAGAATTAAGGTTCAAGTCGATGAATATATTTTTTTAAATACCAAAAACAAATATTCCTGGAAGTATTTCTCCTGAATTTCAAGCAAACTAAAATACAGACTCTTCAATATTCAAAACCTATTTTTTTGTTAAGTTATTATTGGGGAAGATTATCGTTTACAAAAATTATTCTGAACCAAAGGTTTTTTAATAAAGACGCTATCATAGAAATTATAAAGAAGAACCATTAATGGATACACAAAAAGGATCTATAAGAAAAGAAATAAATGTATTTCACGGAAAACGTCTATATATGTACTGGACTTAAAGAAATAATAGTTGTTTATTTAGGAAACTGATAAAATATATCGAATTTCAAAATATTCGTTTAGCTATTTTGATTAATAATTCGAGTTATGATAATGATTATATTTTAACCTTTTTAACTTGTAGGATTTTAGATCATTGACTGACACATCCGAATAAATAATCAAGGTCGATTTTTTGAAAATCAATAAATTCATGATAAAGTTCGCGTAAAATGAAACAAAAAGTTTGTCATCACTTTTTTCATAAGGAGAAAAATTAGGTCGCTGTCATAGTTTAAATGGACATAAATTTGTATTTGAATGGTGTATTAGCGCTTTTACTCTTAAAGTTATAAAATATAAAAGGGGTTTAATTATCTTAAGCCGTCCTCTATTTTGTCGATTCAACTTTTTTATTTTAAATGGAAACTAGAATCGTCACAATTTTTTTCAGATATTTCCGGGGATGAGCTGAATATTTCGAATTTTAATATCGTTTTATTTGTTTTTAAAATTTAAAATGATACCTTACTTGACCCCTAATGCCATTTAAATATTTTGGGGTGATTGTTACCCTCGCTTGGAGGTGTAAGCAGCGAAGTCGAAAATACCGGAAAAAAGTGTCCCCCTTTGATCAAAAATCGACGGGTCTCTGCGTTTTTTTAAAACGTTGACGCAGTTCCTGATAATGGCTCTGTTTCGTTTTCGTTTGGCCACCCTGTATATATTGTGTTTAAGTAGTCAAGATAAGTGTGTCTATAATAGTACTCCTAATGATAGTTAAAATGTAGCTTACCTGATTAAAAATGGACCAGTGTCGCGAATCAGTATATCCGCTGTACCTTATATCATTTAAGGGCACATTTTCTGGAGCCCTTTTTGACATTTTTATCAATTTTTTTACTTATTTGCAGTAAGTTTGGGAGAAGTGAAAGTCACATTTGTATTCACAAATAAAATGCTTACCTTTTAAGATAAGATTATTTTATCAATAAGTCTAATATAAACAGCGGTAACGACTTTTTTATGACTACTAATTGGTATGAAATATCCGAAGCAAGGGTAAAATCTCTGTGTGCCAAATTAAATACAATATGCTAAAAATAAAAAAATGATTCATTGTTAAAATTAACTAAAAATGTTTGTTTTTATTATTTTATTATATTGTATGTATATAAATTCTGGAAACATATCTTTGGAATTGTGATGTTTCATTATTTTTGGCAGTTAACCTTGACTTGCCTAAATTTCTGTTAAAAATTAGTAAAAGTTATGAATAAAAATACTCATGTATGACCTTTACTTCGGGCCATATTAAGAAAAGTAATTATTAATTTTTGTTAAAAAACGCAACAAATTTGTAAAATTTAAAATTTTTTTTTTGACAGAACGTTAGCTACGAAGGTTTTATTTTCCTTAATAAGTTTAACTTTCAATTACTAAATTAAAATTAATTTCAAAAACTTCGTTTTCATTTTTTTATGATATTTTGTGATATGCCAATTAAAAATTCTACAGATACAGTGCATTTCAGATAAAATTATCCGATTTACAAAATTTTTAATAGACTAATAATTATGAAAACCCACAAAAAGAAATGAATTAATATTTTAAAGAGGAGATATGTATTATAACTGCAAAAGTCACCTCTTCAGCCTCCATCATCCCATCAATTTTTTAAATAATCCCACATTTTTTATTTTCTCGTTCTACTTACTTCTAGAACGTATAAAATGTGGAACTTTGAAAGGAAAATATTTTTCCCTTTATTGCCACTACTAAAATACAGGGCGGTGTTCCATTTAAGTTAAGGTAGGAATTAAACAAAATGTTGCCCTGTATCTAGACTTCTAATTACAAACACCTTTACACGTTAATTTAACATTTAAAAATATACAGGGTGGTCCAAACTTGTCGTACAATACTTCTAGGGGTGATAGTTCACCTAAAATAAAGGTATCTTTTTATATACACGTTTTTCGAATGCTCGATAATATAGGAGATACAGGCCTCTAAAGTTGTATAAAACATGTTTTTTTTAAATATCTTGAAAATGACAGAAGAAAATTTTTAAATTTTATACCATTGATTACGTCATATTTTTTTAAATATGTAAGTAATAATTTTTTTTTGGTAAATAAGATTAGCTGGTCTTTCTTAAGCAAAAAAGTGTTCTTGATACGTTTCCATAAATACCACCGTTTTCGAGTAATTTGAACTTAAAAGTAGACGTACAATTTGCAAATAATAACAAAAAAGTGTCAAATATGGCAAGTAGGCTTTGAAACCGACAATGATGAATATTTTATTATTTACCCATAGAATTTATTTGAAATCTTTGAGTTTTAATTACTTAAAAATGATCTATTTTGAGATGATACTTGAAGAGTAAGACACTTTATGTTATTATTTGCAATTTGCAGGCCTACTTTTAAGTTTAAATTATTCGAAAATGGTACTATTTATGGAAACGTATCAAGCGTACTTTTTTGCGTAAAAAAATATTAATTATCAATTTTTTTAATACTTGAATTTTTTTAAAATATGACGTAATCAGCGGTATTTACCGTCAAAAACTACTCCTTAATCAAAAGGGATGAACTAATTAATAACATAAAATTAATTATCTCTATGCAAAGCTTCTATTTTTAGAATTTTTTTTTTCAAGATTTTCAAGATATTTAAAAAAAAACATTTTTTTTATACAATTCTCTAGGCCTGTACCTCCCTTATTATTGAGCTTTCGAAAAAAATGTACATAAAAAGGAACCTTTATTAGTTGAACTGTTACCCCTAGAAGTATTGCTCTAAAATTTTGGACCACCCTGTATATTTAAAATATATTTCAAGACAAAGATTCAACAATTAAAAATTAACAAATAAAAGTAGACTTAAAATATAAAAAATATTGCTGCTAATTTGGGATAACGTGTATATAAGTAACAAATTTTAAATTGTAACTGCGCAACAACTTACCTATACCAGCTGAAGGAATTTTTAATCTTTGGTGGTTTCCCCCACTAAGCTCCGTCGCGCTGAGCGTGATGCACCCTGTATATGTGTCAAGGTGTATTATATTAGATGTATTAATAAAATTCTGGTATTTGCGCGGTTTATTCTAAATAATGAAAACGCTATTGATAATTACGATGACTCATTTAAACGAGCCCAAGAACCGCAAATAATATATACAGTAGATTTTTCAATTTTTTATCTTCTATGTAAAAGTCTTTATCTTATCTACAGGCGAACATTTCTTATGTAGATATAATGATACCGCTTTTGGTAACACAAAAAATGATTCAGAGGCCACAACTAAAATTGAAACATGTTTAATTTGATAAATTAATTACGTTTACTTAAATTTCGATTTTTGTTTGACATTATACATTAGATTGTTAAAATGTGTGATGAACCTGAAAAGCCGTTAACGCCAGAAGAGGCTAAAAATAAGAAAACATTTTACAGAAGCATTTTTGAAAAGGTATGTAGACATGTTTTTTATTTATTTTTAATAAGTTTTATCAAGGTTAAACTCGTAAAAATTCCCATTATTCGTGCGACAAGTAATTGAATATTACTTTATAAAATTTAAATCTTATTTGGACTACAGCTAAAAGCACAGTCAAATTATTTTATTCCCAGTTCATAAAATTGTCCTGTAACTAAATTATTATTTTGTAGTAATAATAATAATAATAACGATTGTTTCTTCCCTTGCTTTGTGGAATCTATCCGTTATAACTGTAAAAAATAAAATATACTTAAAATTCCATGATTTTTCAAATTTCAAAAAGAGTAAAATAATTGTCATAAGAATATTTGAAAAGTTTTGAAATATCGCGGAATATTAAGATAAAAAGTGTATTGCATCTTTTACATTTATACGTTATAATTATATTTAACTAAACATTATCTCTAATCGTCTTCCGAGACCCTTTTCTGAGATGTGACCAGGGGTTCGTTCCTCATTCTTCTTATTATTCGTTCCTACGTAGTGTGTTATTTTATTCCGTGTATAGGAATTAGCACTATATATGAAAATCGCCTCTAAACAGAAAGGTAAATTGGTCAGCATAACATCTGAATTCTTACCATATTTCCCGGATTAAATTCACACACTCTATATAGAGAGTTGATTGAAAACATTAGGATTGGACACAATGTAGACAGCTCCTGAGAGTTCCTGCTTTTCTTTATTTGTTACTATATTGTTTTGCCCTATTCACAAGTCGTCTGCTATTCCAGATAAGGATATTCCTCCTCCTTTTTACGATTTTGATGCTCCATAAATGTTTTTATGTTATTTGGTTTTGTTTATATATAATCTTCTGCATTATTTTGTGCTTTCAGTATAAATTGATTACATAATGTTATTATTAAGATAAAACATGTTTTTATTGTGAATTACCGGTCAACTCGTAGCCAGGTTTCTTGTTTCGTCTTGGATATGCATACTATTCTCTTCTACGAACCAAGCTGTAAATTGGTCAAAGCTTTTCCGAGTACAGGATGAAAGTACTTGAGTATAGAGTAAAAGTACTTTTTATAGGAAGTACTCGAATACCAAGCACAAGTACACGTAATAAAGTACTGGAGTACTTTCATAAGATCCGGGTACTAAGTACTAATGGTCCTAGAAGTTAAGTGAAGTGAGGAGAAAATTAATAAATCGAAGCTACTCCGCATTTTCCACATTACAAAGTGTCCCTACTGGTAACCCAACACTCTGAAACTTCTCTTGAGCTAGAGGTACGATCATGATTGCCGATACATTACTATCGAATTGACTGGAACGACGTTCCCACCTCCGATGTGGCAACTTCAAGATATTAAAGGGGAAATTGTAATGCATTATCGCATCAATCAAATCAAAATGTCACACTCGTGGACTGAGTACCAAGTGCATAAAAAGTACACTGGTCGAATAATTGTACTTGAGTATAGCACAGCTTTGATATTGGTATTATATGGCAACAAAAGGTGATAGGAAAGATCCCATAAAGAAACCGTGTTTTCATCTTTATTCTCAGTAGAATTAAGATATCTTCAAACAAAACTTTAACAAGTCAATGATGCACGGTCATTTATTGTAGATTCTTATAAGGTTTCCTCTGAGTTCCTTTTGGATCAACATTATCGCTTATTTTAACTGTACATTAGATAATATTGAAAATAGGTAATATGTTGCGGAGTTCTATCTGAATGTTTATAAAGGGTCGCAATGAAGTTTTATTTTTATCTTGTATTCAATTCATTCATTTTTCAGTTTGATTTAAATAAATCAGGACACATAGATAGTGAAGAATTTATGGAAATGTTAGATAAAGACAATGATGTGCCAAGAAACATTAGCAGTAAAATTTTTATAGAGGGAGATAAAAACAAAGATGATGTCTTAGAATATTACGAATTCGAAAAAATTATAGAAACTGAAGATTACAAAGAAGTCTTTTCCAAATATATTAATATGTAAGTTTAATATATCAAAAATTTGAGTAGTTTTACATAACATTTTATAATCGTACTAATTTAGAAAATTTACAAAAATTTAAATAAGTTAATAACTTATTCAATTCTATACAGATGTTTGAAATTTTTTGTTCAAAAAATATTTTTTGAGAAATAACATATTTTTAGATATCTTCGATACGTTGTGCCAAGGAAGAAACGCGTACACCCTGTTGGAGTAGATGCCCTTTACGAGGAGAAATACTCTTGCTGGCCTCCTCCTATGGCTCTTTTTCTAGTAACTATAATAGAAATAATATGTTTTATAATAGACGAAACTAGGAATACAATGAATATGAAAGGGTATGGACCGAGTGCCGAAATTTTCATCTATAACCCATTCAGGAGGCAGGAAATCTGGCGATTTTTAACATACATGTTTGTCCATATTGGGTATGTTACAATCAACATTTGATTCTGTTTTATTATGGTAATAAATCGAAAGTATGTTTTAGATACACACATTTGATTGTAAATATAATAGTACAACTATCACTGGGTGTACCTTTGGAGATGGTACATAAAAGTTTAAGAGTGCTGGTGGTGTATTTTTCCGGTGTTATTGCCGGGTCCCTTTGTACTTCAATAACAGACTCCAAAACTTTCTTGGCGGGTGCTAGTGGAGGTGTATATGCCCTTTTTACTGCTCACATAAGCACTATTATTATGGTATGTTCATTCTTACATTGGTGGTTGCGAAATATATTGACTAATATTTTTTTATTACAGAATTGGAACGAAATAGAGTTTCCACTGATTCAATTATTACTATTCATAGTAATAGCAGGGGTAGATGTCGGTTCATCTATTTACAATCGCTATGTTCTTCTACTTCAAGACAATATTGGATACGCAGCACACTTTGGAGGCGCCTTGGCGGGACTACTTGTAGGCATATGGAATTTAAAAAATTTCATTCCTACCAAAAAGGAAACATACCTATGGTGGTGCGCTTTAACTATTTATATCATTTTTATGGGTGTTATGATTCTTTTGAATTTTCTTTGGACAGATCACTTTTATCCGATGAAAGAGTAATTTTAGTGTACAGTTTAATTTCAAAATTTGTCATCTTGAAGTGTATTCACATTAAGTGTCAAAAAATGCCAATTGAATGAACAATATCTTCTAAAACCAATGTTTTATAAATATAGAATTTATCTAAATACTTTTCCAGTTTTCATTAGGAAAAATATAAACCATATTTTCGGGATCAAAATTGGTTGTAGTTGTCATATCACCTGCCAAAGCGTCGAATGTAATAACTAATAACTGCCAAAAAAGTGCTTTTGAGAGTTGACTCAACATCCTTTTATGTATTATTTGTATGTATTAATTTAATTTTTTACCAATAAATGTATTTAATTGTCATTATCATTTTGAAAGAAAAAATGAAAACCAATTGTGATAAAATAATTTTAATTAGTTCGTTGACATATTGTATTAGGTAATATAATAAATGGAACAACTATTTTGATTCAAATAATTTTTATTTTACCCCAAATCTTTTTTCAAATGATTTATAATTAGAAAAAATCTATGATATATTCAAAAAAATTTAAGCAGATCACTTCTGTCCTATAAACTACTTTTTAAATTTGCCAGTTGTTTATCACTTGTCAATCTGTCAAGCATTGCAATGTTTGTCCTAGAGAAGAGAACACTCAAATAATAGTAATTGGATATTCAATATCTTCCAAGACCTATATATATTTCATTTTAATACCACTATTTGTATTTTCTTAATACAAAGTGAGTCATGACGAACATTGCACGTTTATCCCATTTATGAAGCCCTTTAATGTCAATCAACCATTAGAAATTGTGAACTTTGAATAATAGAGCAGTTCATAGAGAATACCATACGAGGTTTTATGGGTGCAGAGTTCTCAGTCATTAAACATTTGGATGGGTTTTGAATTATATGTGGAAAAATGATACTTTTTTCTAAAGCAAATACGGAACGAGATGCATTATAAAGATAATATGGTTGATACTGTTATTGACAATAGAATCAGCACCACGAAAATTGGCCAAGAACTTTACTCTTACAAAAGAGTAATTTACGTCCATATTCACATTCAAATAATTCAGAGGCTACATCCAGAAGATGACATCCTCCCAGAGGTTAGAATTTTGTATCTGGATTAGAAGTCACAGGACATTATTTAAAGAGCACATATTACAAGAATTATAGAATTCATTACTCATTGCTGTAGAATTTACTATTTTATTAAAAACTATGAACTAATCATCCGCATTTCAATTAAAACACTTAAAATAACTAGGCATAGAGGATACACAGTTTCATTTCAAAAATCTATTATCATTATTAATTAAATGATTTTATTCTATACATTTTTGTCATATGTAGTAGTTTTTATTTTTAAATTTCTTTTTTGAAAGCTCCGTTTGCTTAATTTATTATTGTTGAATATGATTGAGCCTTGAGACTAAAATTAACACCTCAAATAGACACACGTAAAATTTCTCAATTGCAAATGCACAAAAGACAAATGTTTCAATTTTTATTTTACCAAAATATTTTTTCAAATATACAATAAAATAAAATATTTAAATTTACAAATAACAAATTATCACAAATTGTGAAACAGGAAGGCAACAAATTATTGATTTACAACTTTAATCTAAATATCATAAATGTACTAAAGTTAAAAATATGTAAATTATTTCAGTTTTGACATCTATGCTAAAGGACGCTTTTGATATACTTACATATTTACAATAAATTAATGCATAAAACTTGATTAATAATAACTTAAAAATATTAAATAACTGCCATAATTCAATATTCGAAATCATTTGACATTTTATTTGAATTCTTTATTTCTTTTTATATTTGGGAATACATATCAATATAAACACTTTTATGAAAATTTGAGTAGTTGAGTAGTAAAAATCAATTTTGCAATATTTACTTTCATAAGATGGCGTATCATTCACTTAGACAAAATATCCAAACACAACTCTAAAAATATCTTCATTGGCCCCTTCTTTGCTTTAATAATAAAATGTATGACATCGCTTACAATGCAAAGTGTTAAAAATTCAAATGGAGTTATTTGGGTGCACAAAAATAAAATCACACTATTCTCGGAATGTGTACGTTAAAAAATGATTGAAATACCATCATTACTTATTTGGTTGGTATAAGGATGACATCTTCTTCGTTTTCAGAGGTGCTAAAAGCGCCATCTCCTGTGTAATCAATGTTTTCTTCTTCGTCGTCGTCTTCATCGAAATAGGGCCTTAATATCGGGTTTTCTATAAAGGAATTAAAATTCATAATAATTTTATAAAAGATATTTAAAATCTTACTAAGAGGCGCCCTGAAAATTTCATCTTCTTTCATCTCATCTCTTACATCATATTTAAAATCTTCATAGAAACTGTGTTGAGACACGAGACCATAATCACTCTTCCTTTTGCAAGCCAAATAGCACGCCATACCTAAGCCTACTATACCGGCACAAATAAAACCTAAAAACGACATTTTTATTTTTGTTCTTCTTCTGGAAAAATAAATTTACCTATTAGAAACACGAATGGTAGCCTGGGAATCCCATAGAACATTGAATCGACTTTCAGTTTAACCATAACGACCTTTGGCAAATTAGTAATACTGTTCAGATATACTAGTTTAACGTTTGGATTGTACCCTTTAGCTTTATATTTAATAGTGTAGTTTCCTGGTGGCAGGGGTACCCCATATTTTCCTAATTTGTCGGCAGAAATGGTCACATTTTTTTCTAGGACCGTTATTTTCGCATCCGGAATCGGGTGGTCGGCATAATCTTGAATGTATCCTAATATTTGGGAAATTACGAGAATTATTAAGCGAAATAATTGGAAAATATAGGAGTGAACAAAGAATTTAATTAAATACAAATATTTAATTAAGAGTTTAATTAATTAATCAATACTATAGACTAAAATAGCAAATACAATAAAAACAGGTACATTAAACGCATAATTTAAAAAAACTGGAGTGTTGATTGGTTGGAGGGCAGATAGGAGAGGGTTTTAATTTGACTTTAAACACAAAATATCATAAATGAATCCTTATTTAACTAAAAAAATCTATAAAAAATGTATTGACAAATTTATACATTAAATACAAAATTTAACCAAACTGACAGCTTACAAACACAAAATGTAACCAAACTGTTTAAAAAAACAATTTAAACAAGGTTCATTTTTTATCAAGAATGAGCCCTTTACACAAAAAAAATATTAATCAAATTTCGGCTTTAAGCACAAAGTGGATCTACACCGAATATTTGAATAGATATCCAACAAAGTAAAAGACACTTTAAACCGAGACATTCAAGGAAAATGGGGCTGTACAACATAAAATTTAACATAAAATGGACTTTTAACCAATCGTCTCTTACACGCCAACTTTCTATAGAATGATTACATTTATCCAATGTCAATGAGATTTTATCTTCCGACAATAAAGCTAGATTTGAGTAATTGATTGATTGGAACTTTTACTCAAAATGTGCACATTTGACAAAAATGTATACCAAAACCAAACATTAAGCACAAAATTTATCAAAAATCAAACTTTAAACAGAATTTTACATACATGACATTTTCCCAATTTCAGGAATTTTAACAAAAAAGCGACTAGAAATACATATTTTAGTAAAAACTGGGGTTTTAAATAAAAAATGTAACAAAATATAATTTCGTTTACCTCTAATTCCTGTAGAAATTCCTCCGGTAAATGGTTCATGCAAAGTATTTTCACCCAAAATTTTTACTGCCGCAGGAGTTTTAACAATAGTACCAGGATAAACTGCTGGCTTCTGACCAATACTGGAAAGCACCACTTTCAAATTCACAATTTTTTCTTCCTCCACAGTAATTTTAGTAGTACTATGCTGATAATCGTGGCAAGAAACTTCAACTTCATAACTACCGGGAGGTAACAATATTTTGTAAGCAGCGCTTGTTTTAGATACTTCGTAGGTTTCAATAACCCCAGATATTTTTATTGAAGCGTTGAACATCGGTTCTCCAAGAGAATTTTCAACAATGCCTTTCACGCCTTAAAAAAATGTTGTATTTGACACATAATCAAATATCATTTAACTGTTTTATGTTAACGAACAGCCAAATTTCATTTGAATGTTATTTATCAATTAATTTTACTTTTTTTAAGTTACCTGTTAAAGTGGTGGAAAGCACCCTCATTATAGGATCCAAAACTTCCCGCCATATGTAAGGAATGTTGCCGACAGCGGGGTACGCGCAGCACGTCACTTTGGCTGTCAAAACAGGCGTGTTGTATTCTTGGTACAAATATTCTGTTAGTAGATCATCTGTACCAATATTCGTCTTCGAACTACAAGTCCTCGGTATTTTTAAACCCGACGTATACGAATCGGCAATATATTTGTATTTTTGGACTTTATCTTTGGTAGTTGGGTATCTGAAATTAGAAAAAGTTTTGTAAGCTCATACCAGCAGCGGCCTGTCCTATTGCACAAATAGTCTATTAAATACTTGTTTTTGGAAATCAGTCAATAAATAGAAGAAGTTTAATGTTATTCTGACAAATATTGTCAAATGTTATTGATTAAGTCGACCAGAGCCATTAACAACCAATCTCCGTTCTTTGGAAATTCATAAATAAAATATAATCTTGTTTAATGTCATCTATCAATGCTATTTGCTAAGTCCAATAACGGTCGTTCATGAAAACCTTTTAGTACCATTAACCAATAAACGAATAATAGTAACTTACATAACACCACTAGCGCCACCTTCCAAATTCAATAACAAATCAAACTTCTCGTCCAACAACATATGTTTAAAAGCATTCGCTACTGACTTTGTATCTTGATTATTGCTGTCCCTTCCGTTAACGTTCAGTACTTGTTCACCTACTTGCCGGAAGTCGGCAGCGATGTCATTACATAAAAATTTATCGGGTTTGATGTTTCCCAGAACTTCCTTATCATAATCGCCCCAAATTTTCTCGAAAGCTTTGTCAATAACAGGAATGACGTGTACGACAGTATTAGACAGGAATTTGACAATTCGAATGTCGCCTACTGCATATCCTGCGAGTAAATGGCGGGCTAAATAGATTGATAATTCTCTTCCTATTGGTTGTGTAGCAAAAAGGTTACCCATTACAGCAACGTGAAATTTCTTTTCATCATCATCATTAATCTAAAACAATTATTAAGAAATAAGATGTTTATAATGTGATTAATTAAAATTACTTACTTTATCAGTTATTTTCAAAGAATGGATCCCCATAGAAACGAAATTATCTCCACCTTTAAATTCGGCAACATCCGTGTATCTATTTTCCAATCCTGCTAATATTTCATTTATTTCCGCACTAGTATGATATTTTGGTTTATACTGGTTTTCGCCGATACCAAAATCATAAGCGCTTGCCCAATGAAGAGGATCGTCTTTCATTAAAGTCACATTGTATTGCAAATAACTGGAATCAGGTATAACCTAAAGAAAAATAAAAGATAATTAAAACTGACAGAAACGTCGAAAATAACAATTTGCTTACAATTTTTGACGTATAACTTTCGTATCCCCGGGCAGTAATTGTCAAATTATATTCTCCTGGTAATAAAATCCTCCAATAGTCTCCGGATTTTGCTGACCGCACAGAATGTTCAATACCTTCAACTATAACCTCGGCATGTTCTATGGGGTGTCCTATTGTGCTGGTTACATAACCAGAAACACCCTTGTGTACCTAAAATCATAATCAAGAGTGTATTTATAAACTACGTTCTCGAAGCGTAACATTAATGACATTAAATTTTTATTAACGTCAACTAATAAATTTTATCTTTTATTCTGATTGATATCGCATCATTTTTATTTACTATGGGAACTTGAGTTACAAACGCACTACAAATGTAATTAATTAATTTTAGTTGACATTTGGTATCTTACTTGTTCCATGTAAGCCAGAAGCGCCTCTTTATTGTCCATCCAATAATCTGGCAAGTCTTTCGCTTTTGGGTACTTGTAGCAACCGATTTCAACCGTAATTTCCATACAGCCAGCGAACAGATAGTTCCAGTCTTGCATACCACCAGTTACCACGTACCACTGGGCACCATTTGTGATTCCCCCAGTGAATACTTCTTTGGGAAACATTGGACAAGGGATGCCATCGTGCATTGTTTGATGAGCCTGAAAAGAAAACTCATTTGAAGATGACACACGACATAATTAGTAATTTGACAGAAATAACTTACATTTGCATATGTATGAGCTAAATATTTGAAAACCTTGTCATCTGGTGAAGGATTTTCTCTAATTTGGTTATCAGGTGTGTCGTCATACGGATAATTAGCTACTAAAGCTCCATTATGAAGATTAGCGGAAAGGACAAAAGGCTCTGATAAAGTCCAATTCATCACAGCTACAGTTTCCGGTTGAGTTATTCTGTTGTACTAAAAAACAATAATAGAATGTACAGTTTATAATTATTAGCTCCTTTTTGTTCAATACCTTATTAACACCATATTGATCTGGGAAATTTCTGTTTAAATCGAAGCCATGGGCATTGTTTCTACCTTTTAAACTGGATGCATCGCCTGAAATGTCCAAAAAAATTAACTTCCAAAATTGTTTTCCGTCATTTCTGGATAAATCAATGATCTGAACGAAAAATAGTTTAAAGCCAAGGTTTTTCAATATATTTAGCTATTTTTGGACAAACCTTTCATCTGATTCGTTGAAAATTCATTTTAAAAGCTAGGAATATTTTACGTACCTGGTTTGTTTTGGATATATCCTGGTTTTGATAAAAATTATAAAGATAAAAGTTGGGAATTCGAGATAAAAATTCAAAACAGGAAATACCAAGTTTTAAAATTAGTCGAATTAATAAAATATGTTTAATAAATCGTGTTGATATTATTTTATCCATAATTTTTTATTAGTAAAAAATAATTAAAAAATAGTAAACATACCTTCACGTGACGTTTCGTATCCGTCTGGATTCATACTGGGCAATAAATGAATTCTTGTCGTATTAACCAATTTTGTAATTCTTTCATCAGTTCCATACCTTTCGCAAATATATTTGATTAAATAAAGAAGTAATTCTCTTCCTACTACTTCATTTCCATGCATATTTGCTATATATTTAAATTCAGGTCTTCCTAA